>WOVY01010212.1:0-620555 GCA_013436015.1 Rhipicephalus annulatus | reverse complement strand
CTTTTGAAACTATGAAAAAAACATCTGTGTAGCAAAGTACCCTTTTTTTTCCACTCGACCACCATTAAATTTATTAATAGATATTTACAGCTGATAGGTTGTGCTGATTCAAGTAGATATCGGCACCCTACGCACTCTCCTCAATGTGTGTGCCAAATTTCGTCGCCGTATGACCATTCTAAGTGCCCGAAACACTTCCCGCAAAAAATGCAAATTGGCCAAAATTGCGAAATGAGAAAAAACGCGTTTGAAAGTTTGAAAGTCTGTATTTACAAAAATGAAAAACGCAGTAGCACGAAACTTGTGCTGAACACATACACACATGTCCAGAGGGAATATCAGTTGTCTAAAACTCTCCAGCACCGTAGGTTTTCCCTTCCCGGCTGGTGCGGCAGGACTCTTCCACCCGGGCCCTCTTGGCTGCACTGCGACGGTGTGCCCTCGCCTCAGCGGTCTGACGCACATTCATCTTGTGCATGCGCATGCTGTCTCGGCGGTCGCTGAGGGTAACCAGGGCCTCCGAAGGAAGCACCCCAAGCTCTTCCAGCACCTTTTCAAAGCTCGCGTGGCCCCGGTTGAACCACAGGACTGCAATGGCTGTGGCTGTTTCCACAGCAGTCCGGGAAGCAAACCGGGTCTTTGGACACAGCAGCCATATTTTGCTGTTCAGGGACTCGGCCGCGTTCTGTGTCTTGCCGTGGAGGCACCGGGCAAGCAGCTTCGCATCTGTGAGACGCTTGTAGATTGGGAGGACTGCCAAACCCTGGGCCTTGGTCAGGAGGGGGGTGTGGCACGGTGCAGGCTGGCCCTGCGCCTCAGCACGTCGGTGCTTGCACCACGAGTCTGGGCCTGCAGGACAGAACTTGTGACTTCCAGCACCGTCTGTTGAGCACGAGTGCAAACATGAGGCCCATATGGCAGTGTACATCTTGTGGACATTTCCCCGATTGTTCACAATGGCCACCTGAAAGTAAGTTTGAAGCTTCTGGATGGTGGTCTCCTTCAGCTTCTCCCCTCGTGGAAGTGGCGTTGGCAGCTTCCGCAGGCCGGTGCCCAGACGTTTCGCCACGTGGTTGGTGCACTCCTCTTTTTCAATTGGAGTGTCAGGGTACACGTTGGCATCACAGACCCCGTTGTAGGCCTTGCTGTCTCCATCGCTTAGGAAGATGGTGAACCGCAGGGGTGTCTCATAGTCCACAGTCCTCTGCCAAATGCGCACTGCAGCTTCGGCCTCCATGGCATGCGAAGAACAGTCGCAATTCTTCTCACAAACGGGATGATGAAACGCCTGCCATGTTTCTTCATCGCCTCCCATGTCGTTATGCAAACTGCACGCCAGGCAGAAGTTGGAAAGCACTTCATAGTCCAGGCACAAACCAGTGTCCAAGGACACTACAGTTCCCACACCATTGTGGCTTTTGTGGCCTCTTTTTTGCCATGTGCCGTCAAACATGACTGGCACGTCACTGTTACCAGCCACCTCTTTGGTGACGCTGCGTGCCCTTTGCATGTTTTCACAGACAGCCTTCACTGCCGCACTGTGAATCTTTTTGCCGATAGCATGGAAGGTCTTATGGTGCATAGGGTTTGGCAATCCAACTACTGCACAAAATCGTGAAAGTTGCTCATGCCCGATACCGACGGCACGCGCTGCAAGCACCACTTTCAGGTTCACGGCAAAGGCGTCACGCGAACTCCCGCTGTCGTAGCTTCTGCTTGCACCGCGGCCGCCATCTGACGCGACCCGCTTCGACGAGTACGCGGACGAAAGGATGCTCTCCGAGCACTCCGCATTCTCGCAGTGTAGCTCCAGAAACGCCGAAAGGCCTTTCCGCTTTTTATTCGGTGCCCGAACTGCGAGTTTACTCTCGTGACAAACGGGGCATGCCGCGCCTGCGACGACGGCCGTCAATGCACCCAACTCGCACAGCACTACGCTTTCGGCACGATCGGCATTCGGCCTGACGTCGTTTTCGAATAACGCGATCTTTTTCTGCGATGCACTCACAAAATTCACTGCAGCGTTGATCTCGTCGTCGCAGTTGCCATGGTCGACGTTGCCGTGGTCGATGTTAGGCCTACCGGCCGCTGGCCCGTCGCGGACATTTTCGTTGGCGGTGGCTTTCTTGTACAGGGTCGTCCACTCTTAGTACGAACACCGCGCCGCGTGGCTGCGCTCCGCGGGGCGCCAGCGCTAGCGGTGCGGCCGCGCATCGAAGCTTATCGGCACAGGCGCACAAGAGCTTGGAGGCGGGGCTTCGTTTCGATTAAAAGCGCGGGAGCGCGCCGCGCCTGTTTTGCCGTGAAGCAAACTTAATGCACCTGAGAAACCACAAAGCGTTGCCGGAAAGCGGGCTTCGCTCAGCGCAACGTGTTGACAGTATTTGAGAAGTGAGCGGTCCCTCTTGTTTAAGTACCATAATACTTGTTTAATGTATACATTGTTGCAAACTCTAGAGTGGTGGTTTTGCTTGGTTTGCGGTGTTTAAATCCGCGAAATAATTTCGCCACTGAGCGGTGCTCTGAGAAGTTTCGACTACCGGGAAATATTTAACGTGCCCTGAAACTGCGTGCGCACGGGCACTGTTTCATTTTCTGTCCATGACGAAACACCAGCTGAATATTCATCCCGCGACGTTGGTCTTAAGGTCTCTTGTCTTTTTTCAAAAGTATCAATATCACGTAACATCGGGGCGTTTATATTCTGGCACTTACTTTCCGCGGAGGCCTGCATTGCACCTCTTTTATTCTGCTGTATTGTTATACGAATAGCTTCGTTTGCTCCGTCCATTTAGGTTTTTAGTGGGAAACAGGGGCCCCACTCTTTGTCACCACTTTATACGTGTCCACCCTTCTGCTTAAACATGTAATTCACTGCAATATACCTGCGCGAGTAATGACACCGTGATCACCACTTAAATGCCCGACCGTCGGAAAACAGCTTCTTCTTGAGGGTCGCATCTTCCAGATTCTTGTCTTTACTACCCCCTAGCCAAACTCAAGGAACGCAACAATTTATAAGTTTTCAATGTGTGATAAAATCCCAAGGACTGCGTCAGCGCCTTGACGTTCTTCCCCTCCTCCTTCGTACTTTAGTACCCTATACTTCTGATTTAATTTCAGCCTTCCGTGCACTCAGCCGACGAGCCGTACACGCCACACACAGTGCTTGTATGTGTCGTGTCTTTTCTTCGGGGAGTGTCTTATGCGAGTTCGCCCTAAGTTTAACCTCAGCATATTTTTGGACAATAACTTACAATATTCTTGGGGCCACTGCTGAAGTAGCCTGCCGTCTCACCCACGTGCACGTTATCGAAACATAAGTCGCTCAAAGAAACACAAACAGGGAAATGGACGGGACGGCGCTAGCGTCTGTGGTGTCTGGTTCGCTTTTTTTTCACCTTGATCGTCAGTACACGTGTAAATGAACTCGTCCAGAAAGTTCCGCTGGGCCGTCACATTCTGGCCTTCCAAGATCACCCTAAGCGGGCCTGTTGGGGTTCATGTAGTATGGGCATCACACATTCTTATCTCCTGGCGATACGGATACGGGGTTGCACATGATTCTCAAGTTAACTGTGCCGTCTGTCCAATGAAAAGCTGTATACGCTCGAGTCAGAAGACGTTGTTTTACTGAGATTATATTGATTGGCTGGCCTAACATCACGCTATGAGCATTTCAGTTAGGAACTGTGGTCTTTCTATTTTGTTGCTCTTTTATGGCATTCGCTCGGTAAAAAAACGGCTGCGACCTAGGAAGGCTGCATCACTTTTCGGTGAACGTTTGACAAGCAGCTATGTCGCGTCTTCCCGAAAGCGAAAGGAGGGACATTGTGGACCTGAGCCTGCAAGGCCATACGCAAAGGCAGATATCTGCAATGAAAAATCGGCCGCTCTCCACAATTAACCGTATAATCCAGGCGTATAGGAACGAACGAAAGATTACGGATGCTCCACGCAAACCTCGCCCGCAAGTAACAACCGAAAATGAGGACATGGCCATAGTGGCAGCAGCTGTGGACAATCCTAGCGCAACTGTTGATGAAATCAAGCAAAGTACAGGGCTGACGCGTGTTTCTAACACGACCGTGAAACGTCGCCTGTACGCGGCAGGCCTTAAGTCTCGAACGGCAGTTCAGAAGCCCATCGTAAGTGGAGTGAACAAGCAGAAACGCCTCGACTTTGCAACAGAGCACCTGCAATGGACCGAGGAACACTGGGCGAAGGTCGTCTTCACTGATGAATCTTCGTTTACGACAAGGTGGGACCAGCGGCAGCGGGTTTGGCGGCCCCAAAACTGCCGGTAGGTAACACTTACTTAAGTTCCCGTATTCCAGAACGTGTTTTGGTGGCCCGAAACCGTTATGAAACTACTTCAAAGAAGACAAATGCCGCATTGCCTGCCGTCACTGCATTCTCTGCATAATAACTACCACAATACCTTTTAGATTCAGGAAATATTGCCCTTACGATAAATGTGTTCATATAAGCGAAAGTAATAATAATAATAATAATAATAATAATAATAATAATAATAATAATAATAATAATAATAATAATGAGAATACTTCTGTTTCAGCGGACAGATATGATCAGCTGATAATAATGCCAGTCCAAAAGTTTAAATTTAGTTTAAGCCATGTTCAGGCAAACTTTGGCCAGAAGATACTGGATGTAATAGAATAGAGAGTATTTGCTCCAATAAAATAGTAGATATGAAAGAAACAATTTACTCGCACTGTGCGATACTTAGAAAAGACGTTCTGCCAGAGTCTAGGGGTATGTTATAAATTGTCATCTATGTTGCGATGTGAGGTGAGAAAAATACGGCGCCGTTTGCCATATTTTGTATGACGTCATCAAGTGAAAACTTGTTTGGTCCCGTCAATGTAGTACAGCCGCCAATTTTTTAACCTGAATGCGCGAGCATCGACCATCGAGTCTGTAAGCGCATGTTTCGGGCGTCCTGGTGTGCGGTTCCCGAAACAGCCTAGCAGAAGTCAGCTGCACAGGACTGTTCATCGCAGGGATGCACGTATTCTCGTTTATTTTGCCGATGTGCTTCGTTAAACGGCGCTTATCGACTGGGCGGTCGACGTTCGCGCGTTCAGGATAAAAAAATGGGCGGCTGTATATCCAACAGCTACAAGAGTGAACCACCTAGAACATAATTCATGTCCTTCGGATTTGATTCAGACGCTAATAACTTATGTTGATTTTTTGCAGGTATATGCCGGAATACATGCAACGAGTGGCAGCCAGCGGTCGTTCGGCAGTGAGCGTTTGGGGCGCCGTAACCGCTCAAGGGCTGGGACCCCTTGTCAGAATTGAAGGTCGCTTCACGGCAGATGCCTACTGCGGGCTCTTGGACGACGTACTGCTCCCATATCTCGTTGGGGGACCATTCCCAGAGAACGATTTCATCCTGCAGCATGACAACTCCCCCATTCATAAATCAAAGAAAGTTGCTGCATATTTAGAGCGTCGCGACGTGGCAGTTCTTGAGTGGCCTCCACAGTCGCCTGACTTAAATATTATTGAAAATGTGTGGGGGAACATGAAGCTTGCGCTGGCGCACCGACAACTCCGTGCCGTCTCAGCGGACGTGCTTTGGGCCATTGTTCAAGAGGAGTGGGAGCGAATCAGGGCCGACACCAACATTTGTCGGTCCCTATACAGCAGCCTCCCCAATAGAATTAATGCGGTTATTGGAGCTGGAGGGGAACCTACCCGCTACTGATAGTTGCGAACTTTGGGACACGTAGCGCACAAGCAATAAACTTCGTGTCCAACTGCCCATGTCTGCAAACTTCTTTACACTTGTAAAGCTGTAGAGCATTCCGATACTTCAGAACAAGCACGCAAAGCCAATGTTTTAGACCCGTGAATCTCGATACTTGCAGAGTGTGCAGAGCCGTCAGAAAGCCCCGCTGCGGAGGCTTAGTCGTCGAGAGCTCAGCTAAAATTAGTCGGCAGACACAAGTTCGACCGCGGCAGCATGTGCCGTGTTTAAATGCGGGAGAAATGCAGAAATACCCGTGCGCACGTAATTTCAGTGCACGTTAAATAGTTCTCGGTAGTCGGAACTTCTCAGAGCACCACTCAGTGCCAAAATTCTTTCACTGACTTAAGCACTACAAACCAAGCAAAACCAATACTCTAGAGTTTGCAACAATGTATACATTAAACAAGTATTATGGTACTTAAACAAGAGGGACCGCTCACTTCTCAAATACTGTCAACACGTTGCGCTGAGCGAAGCCCGCTTTCCGGCAACGCTTTGTGGTTTCTCAGGTGCATTAAGTTTGCTTCACGGCAAAACAGGCGCGGCGCGCTCCCGCGCTTTTAATCGAAACGAAGCCCCGCCTCCAAGCTCTTGTGCGCCTGTGCCGATAAGCTTCGATGCGCGGCCGCACCGCTAGCGCTGGCGCCCCGCGGAGCGCAGCCACGCGGCGCGGTGTTCGTACTAAGAGTGGACGACCCTGTACGTCCTCCGCCGCTTCCCTCTGAACTTGTTCTTACTTCTGTATTTCCGATGGTCGGCAACGGCCTTTTTCGGGCTTGCCATCGCACGAAAACAGCGAAAAATAACTCCGGAAAACAGTGAAGCGAACTACGGCAAGAAAACACGGGTGCTGTCAGCCAATGGCGGCCCTGCGTTAGTGGCGCGCGGTTTGAAACGGCGGGAAAATACTGTTTTTGTTGCTTTTTTTTTAGATTTTTCGTGAACGTACGAGACTTCAAGAACCGGGATCGTGGAGAGTAAGGACAACTCTACACGAGCCAGCGGCCGCAATATGGCGGACAGCTCTCTTCGCGGCCCCGCGAGCACGCGAACAGCAGCCCGTTTTGTGTAAATTTCGTGATGCCGCGCGTCACTGCCGCTCACTCAGACGCGTTTTTCACTGACTTCTGATGCTTATTTCGCTGTGATATTTTCAGATGTCAAAATATAATGTATAAAGATGATAAAGCAACAAAAAACAGAAAAGGTGAAATTTGGAAAAAAAACGCGACTTTTCGACCCGCGTCTCCCCTTAAAGGATAATTTACTGATATAAGAAAAGTCATTTTTGTCTTTAGTGTCCCTATAAGGTTACAGTATGTATAGCCATGCTATTTGAATACACAATGGGTTTGATAAAGATTCTTCTGTTCAAACAAGTTTTATTTATGACTGATGCAATAAGTACAGTTTTAAATACCTATGAGATGCTGTCCATTCAAGGTTACATCATGAGTACAACAGTGCCAACTAGATAAAAGTTCTTCAATATCATTAACACGTTTGTCTGTTGCTTGAAGTATATCATCTAACCATCTCATCCACGAACAACCTTGCTTTCTGGATAGTATTAGTTTACTTTCCACTGAGCCAGCAGGGTTCATCTTTTACCTCGTCACAGCAATCTAAATCTTTAAGTTGGTTGCCGACAGCAATATTATGTATACAGAGGGCGAACAACAATGAGTGTTATGAGCAGGTAAAGCTATTTATTGATCTCGTGTAGTTAGATATATATTTCTACAATTAACAGTTGACCTGACCCACGAGAATGTAAATGTAAACCAAAACAAAGCAGATGTGATTATAATGAAATTCACTATAAAACAAATGATCTAATTCTTTATAAGTTGTGCCCACAGCAAACCATGTATACTCAAACCTCATAGTAACAAAGTTGCATCTTACGCCAAAATAAGTTCAATATAAATCATTTCACTGAGGCCACGAAGGAAGAATGGGGCAATAAGTTGAAACTTCTGTGAGTATAATGCTCAAGTGGGTAAAGTGGACATAATTGATAGTGCACACATCTTTTCTAATTGCACCATATGATAGACTGCCAAAGCAGAAAGGCTTCTTTCCCGGTAGCGGGAAGTTAGCTGGCCATGACTGCCGAGATTCAGCACTATCATACGCATCTTGGAAGCCATAAGCTAGCTAGTGCTTTTAAAAGCAGAAGCACTACTAAGAAGGCCATGTGTCAGTGTAACATATCACACACTCTATGTGGTGTTCTGTGTTCCATAAGTTTTTTCATGTGTTCGTACAGAATTTGAGATAGTGTTGTTGCTGTATTACAAAAGCAAGAGTCGCAGTAGCACTGAACACAACAGTCTATTGATAGTAGCAAATTATCAAGTAGCAAATTATCGGTGAGCAAAAGGACTCTGCAGACAAGGCCAGCTACCTTGGAAGTGATCTTCATCCAGAAGAAAAAAGATGTCACAGGATTTTTCAGTATGCCACAAAGTAGTAGAAAGAAGGCATTCTCCAAATGCCACAGAAAGGACTAATTCCACGCAAAAGCAGTTGGGAACTAAAAGGCACTTTTTTCAACAAATAAACAGGCTTTCCATAAGTGCATTGCTCCTGGGACAAGTTTTGGCATTTTGTAAGTTATCACTTTTTTTTGTTCTTTATATTTCTCCTGAATTTGATGTCTTCTATTTGGGTGAAGGGCAGCGGCTCACACTCATCTACGGTGCCATATTGTGCTCTAAAACACTTCCTGTCCTATATTAGAAAATCTAATGACAGCGATATGAACAAAAAGTATTAGAAGCCAGCATGTGCTAGCAACTTGCTATATTAATGAGTGAAATGAAAAAAGGTGCTTGCCTTGGTCCCACTGCTATCAGCATACTCAAGGCCAAAGTAGTCCACTTCAAGCAGGTTGATGACACGGCAGACTTGGTCAAACAGAACACGACCAGCTGCCTTGTACTGAAAGCAAAAGACAACTAAGCCATCCTACCACAGCAACAGGCCCTATAGTGGCACAATCTTGTAACGTTGGCACACGAATGGTAAATAAGACATTGAGAACCAGTGTGTAAGTCTTCATTAGACAATGTGTCATTCACAATATACAGCCCTAGTCCTTGTCACAGTACTGAAACACAGAGCTTTAGAACACTTCAGCAGCCGATATTCACACAGGCAACCCTTTTTTCTATGCTATATAAAGTTAGACTAGTGTCAACATATTGCCTCAAAAGGGGCCCTGCACTTTTAAGCCCCGACAAAATGCTTCCTTCATACTGAAGAACCTAAGGACAGCCACTAGTATTTGCACAAATAGCAGATCAAACTTCTTGCTCAGGTAAGTGGAGCACAATGAAAAGAACAAAAGAAAAAGGCCACTCGGGACCAGGCCTTCAAGGTGAAAGTAGCGAACTGGGCGAGTTGAAAGTGGGCAAGTCTACCTAACTCGTCAGATGAGTTGAGGTGTGTGTGTGTGTATATATATATATATATATATATATATATATATATATATATATATATATATATACATACATACATACACACACACACACACACACACACACACACACACAAGAAAAATCATCAAAGCGGCAATATCGGCGAAATTTCACTATGTTGTAAAATAGCCTCATAACAATTTCATTCTCCTGTAGGAACACAATTGAGTAATTACTGTTGTGATGGAAAACTACACCTTACTTGTTCGTTTCTCCAGCGTGCAGCCAAGAGTGACCACTGCCGAAAGTGGGGGAGCTCGCGCCCCCTTGCCCTCCCCCCCCCCCCCCTGGCTGGTACACCTATGTATGCCATGTCATGCATATGTTGCATTACATGATGATCTACTGTATTGATATATTTACTGCTTTTTTGAATAAAAATGCAGGTGCCAGTTAGCACTTGTATAGCCAGTTCATTCCTTTTACATCTTCATGTGTGTGTGTGTGTGTGCTGTTTTATGATGGAGCCTCTAATCAATTAATTCACCCTATTCAGTTAAACCTGTGAGGCAACACGCTTTAATGCAATACTGCGTATATACACTGGCAGCTGAATATTATGCGCTACACCACACTCCTCTCTAGGTGCCACTCTTATTTAAGTGAAAAACCACTATTCACAAAGGCTAAACCAATTGTGCTTCTAGAGTTTTGCCTACTTATGTTAAAAGAAGCACATAATTGCCAGAGGGGTACGAACAATGCCAAGAAATAGTAATATGCCAATGTACATCATCTTTCACATAGAGAATGAGCAAGACAAACTGTGCAAGTCATTTTAAATACTTATTCTGAATAAACACAGAGGCTGGATGTTTGTAAAATCATAATTTTTCATGTCTCTCCACATTCCAGCCCAGAAACTTCACTGTGATTGCCTGACCTGTCTACTCACACCTAGGTATGTACGACACAGGGCCATATAGCGTACAATATTGAAACAAGCTGCAGTGTTAGCCAAGTATAAAGCCAAGAATATGCATCCACTACCAGTAGCTGCACAGCACCATTACAACCTAGATGCATACACAGATTAATAAAACCAAAACAGATTTATGTTTTCATATCACATAATGATATCACAATATTACTGAACACTAACAATATAAGAAGCACAATGAGCAGAACACAATGAATTCGTGGGAGCTTGCTAAATCAATCTGCAGCTCATTATACATGAACACACAGAGTTTCTCACAAACTTATCTTAGAGGAAAATCTGGCAATAGTGAGCTGCTGGATGCCAGGGATTGACGGTATATGTGAGCTTCGAACTTGACTCGGATTTGTATCGTTAACGTACAGCCCGGAAATTTCGAAGACATGTTTGGCATCAACACGTTCCTTGCGTCAAAATGATTGATCTCCTACTAAAAGAGCACATAACAAGCTATTTACTGTTTTTGTCATTTCATGGAAATGTGTTTTATCTGACACTGGAAACTTCAGTGCCAATGCACAATTTTACACAGCGTAAATATTAACCAACAGCTGCTAAACTTGGCAGGCAGACAACAAATCCAGCGTTCTCTCTGCGACTTTATGTAGTCTGTTTCTTTCTTTCACCATTTGGTTGTGCCGTCAAAGTAAGTGAACTTTTATTTTAGAATATGATACGCATGAATGAGGTCATTTTACAATACCTTTGTTTTAGAAAGGCTTTATTTGCGCAGCCATATCTGCTTTTGAGCTGAAGCCTCGCTCAACGGCAGTACACAAGCCTCGCCGACACATATACCGTCATTCCTAGCGCTCCAATAGCACACCTTAAATTTGCATATATGGTGACACCAGATTTCCCTCAAGGTATTTCTGTGAGAAACTCTATACAAGAATATGTTAACCAAACACCCCAATTACTCTTCGTTCCCACAGTGACTGGGCAAGTTCACAGACACTAACATGAAGTAACATTTTTTTCTAGCAACTTACCTGCACATTGAATGTGGTGACTGTCTCATCGAGCAAGTGTACTTGGACAGCCAGGATGCGGCCTGCCCCTGCCGCTGGTCGGAGGTCCTCCTCCTTGGGGGGGCTGCTGGGGGACCCCCCCTCGGAATGACGCCCCGCCATGGGCTGCCACTGTCACCTGGCTACCATGTGCTCAGCACACCTCCTGTACACAGCAGTGAGAGCTTATTAGGAGGGGCCAGTAGCGCAACTGGTATTCAAACGTGCTATGCAACGCAACCCCGCTTCTGATGAAAGTCATGAAATTAAAACGCACAGAACCTTAGCGGCTCTGGACCAAAGTAGTTTAGCAGGCACACCGTCACTCTCGAGGAGCGCGCATGCCTCCTGCACATTGGTGTAGCCTTGACACCAATGAGCCCACATTCTAGACTGACATCATAAGCCCGGGTCGCTGTCCTCACCGCCAGGGAACAACACCAAGCGCATGACGGAACTATTTCGTTGCAGAGACAATCAGCTGGGGTCATCAGGGGAGGGGCTCTCCTTACTTTTTAAGCCATCTTAAAATCTTAGTCTTTCGCAGTCTAGTTTTATTGTTAAGACAATGCACAAACTCCCCCAGCAATGCATTCTTTTAAGCAGTATCCAACTGTAGTAGTGCGCAGATTTATTTCACATCCAGACTAGACATAAATTACAAAAAGGTTCTAAGGCGAATTATTTATTTATCGTCGTAAGTGAAGTGCTTCTTCTTTTTCGTGTACTGTTTCTATTCAATATCATTTTGTCTTGTAAGTAAATGTTTAACTTCAAAGTTTGCTGTTTTGTTGCTGTTGTTTTTCAGCTCAAGCCCTATGTGGCTTTGGCAGGCCTGATATGTATACTACTTTTTATGAAGTGAGTAATAAAGGCTACTAATATTATTACAATTATATATTGCGATGGGCTGCCTATGATTATTTATGGAATGGGACACAAGCCCACTCCTAGCTCGGAAAAAATGCAGGCAGACAATAAAACTGAATCAAAGTGGTAGGTGCCAGACAACATGGGTAGATTTTCAATTAATGTAGTCACTACTTGAAATCACAGAGACGAAATGGGGTGGGTCACTTTCCTTAGGCATTTAAACACACACAAAAAGTATGGTACATTACTTATACTTTTTTTGTTTTATTCCCAGCTTCTCATATCCTTGTTAGCTTCCGAGCTGCGCCATCTATGAATGTATTTTGTCATGAGATGAATATTTGTCACTATATGAAGCGGGCCTTCACATTTTTCTGTGAGCAGTCTAGTTGTGCCTTGTCTTTCCATTTTGTATTACTATTCCTCTATTTATATTTCAATGATTAAAGCCAAATTAAAATCAAAATATGCAGAGCGAGCAGCCATGTAGGTTCATGCTGTGTGTTTGGAAAACATGAGTTCAATTACTATCTACTCTACTATGAGAGATCAGTTAGCCAATTACATAGCTCAATAAATTATATGCCATGGCATATCACTGATGTCAGCTGTGACGGTACCACCTTGATAAAAACACATTTTGCAATTGTAGTATTGATACACGAAACTAAAAATAATAAAGAAAGCAGGGCACTGTAATTGCTTTCTGGGCACACTGATCTGCATGATGAGCTACAAAACACAAGCGCTTTTTAGTGAGACTGGGTTAATGAGCAGTCATTGCAGAGTAATGTGCACAGAAACTTTAGCACAATTTGAGCACACTACTACTACAGTAGAACCTTGTTGATACATTCTCATTCGGTATAATTTTCCAGTGTCAACAGTCACTAACACTATCAAGCAATAGTGTGCGATGTATTATTGAATTTGAATTGTATCTTTTCTCTTATACTAGCAGTAAGTTTTTCTACCCAGTTTTTTTTTTTTTTTGATCAGAAAGGTATGAACGCGGTTCTACAGCAGACGTTTCGAAATAAACTTCGTTACACAACCAAGCCGTCAGTAAAGAACGGCGAAGCTTTTTATTTTTTGTTAAAGTTCTTCCGTCAAGTTTTCTTGGTCATCTGTGCGCACAGCTGCTACTGTGGATAATACATGAACAAATCATTATCGGAAGGGTAATTAAGGTGCCGAAGGAAAAAAAAAAGAAAATTACAGTACGTGCCTTAAAATATCTATTTCCAAGGCTGATAGGAGGTCTCTTTGGCACCTTTGCAGTTGGCGCACTCGTTACGATGACAGCCCATATTGAAGAGCAGTACAGACGAATGTACGCCGGGAGAAAAAAAAATAACACAGAGCACACAAGGGTAAGGGATTCGCCACC
This sequence comes from Rhipicephalus annulatus, assembly GCA_013436015.1. Classification (NCBI taxonomy): domain Eukaryota; kingdom Metazoa; phylum Arthropoda; class Arachnida; order Ixodida; family Ixodidae; genus Rhipicephalus; species Rhipicephalus annulatus. Next base: position 607,069 of record WOVY01010212.1, on the reverse strand, counting down.
AATTAAGTTCTCGCTCGACTGCGTGAGGGGTGGTCGGGGACAAGAAGGGTGCCGCTACAACTCCGGAGCAGCCGGATCTGACAATTAAGCCGAACATTTTGGTAGCGCTCGACCAGTATAAAAAAGACCGCAAAGAAAGACACAGCGCGAAGCTACATCGACCTTGTACTGCAGCCGCAATCAATTATGACATGTGGTGTTATATATACGTCTGAAAACTGAAAAGGCTGTAAAGTACCCAAGATTACTACGGGCCAACAGAGAAATATTCCGGCGTTTTGATCACTCAGTAGACAACGCCTAATTTTGGTTCAACAGTGGCTGAGGAAACAGCGCGGAACTAAAAGGAAAGTAGGGTAGGTATGAAAGTAGCATCGCGTTAGCTCCTTACCAGTGTTCCATCATTCATCTCGTAGGAAGATCGTACCGCATGCATCGCACAAAACGACCACAAGAGTGAAAGAACGTAGTACAGCCGTACGTAACAGCCGTACACATCCAACAGCCGCACGCAAAACTGCAAAAAGAAACATAAACGAAAGAAGCAGGTGAAAAGAAAAAAAGTTACTTAAAGAAAGGCCGCTGATTCACCATTATAAAGCGTTTAGTGTAGTAATAACCTAAAAACCATCCAGCAACAAAAATTTGTTTAATTCATTGTTTTATAAAAACTCAATGTTACTTTATGTATATTGTGAATGTGGAAGACTAAACATGTATGCATTTGAGGTCAATAATTTAAGAAACAAAAATGTAAAAAACTATTTTTGTGTTGCGTGGAAGGTACATTTAGCAACTGTTTAAACGCTGATAAATATTGGGTGAGATGAGGTAGTTAATTCGGTGGTAAAAGTTACTTGAAACTTCATAGTCTTGAGTGCTAATACACTCTATCTTGAGCTAGCATAAAATGTGCAAACAAATGATAGCCAGCCGGGCCAAGCAACAACCAGTAGCCAACAGTAGCCAATCAAATCTGACGTAAGATCAGCTGCTCTCGGTATCTATGTGCACCCAGCCCCTTGATACGCTTAGCTTGTTTATTATGAAAAAAATATTATGGAGCAGGTAAAAACGAAGAAGAGATCTCGAAAGAAGCAACAACCCCTTCACAAAGGTGAAACTTCTGCTGACTCGGCTGTCGTAGCAACAAATGTTGAAGCAAGTGATGCCGTAAACAAACCATTGTGTGAACGCACTCGAACTGGTGATAGCTGCGACGCACATTTCGCTGCACACGATACCGCGCGGCCGTCATCTGCGCATACGGACAACGCCCGTTCGCCTTCATACGCTGAAGCCGATAATGAACGGCAGAACGAAGCTTGCCACTCGGAAGACAGTACTGGGCTTTTTACGGCAACATCAGAAGTTTCCCACGAGGAACCGACGGACCGTGATGGCACAGACCTGCAACAGAGTTCCTGTCGTGAACTACCGAGCACTGGGGAGCACAACATCGCGCAGCCGTCGGAGGCACCGATCTTGACAGTCCAACCTGAGATACAAAGCAAACATTTGGTCACTGCACCGATCTCGGCTGTCCAACCGGAGGTAAAGGCCGAGGAGTTCAGTACTGCACAGCTGTCAAAGGCACCGATCGCGATAGTCACACCTGAAGTAAATGCTGAAGAGCTGAGTACTGCGCAGCTGGCGGAGACACCACCCTCGAACGTTCAGCCTGAGGTACCAACTGCCCCAAGCGAATGTTTCGGTAACCTTTATGCATTTCCCAACTCTCCCGGCGCAAAGAGCTCGGTGGACATTCGTGATTCAGGCATCGAAGAAAGTGCCGCTGCCACTGCCCGTTGCGATGATGCGCATGGAAGAAGCAAAAGCTTTGGCAGGCTTTACCCTGAGTTTTCAGAGATACCGAAAAGCCGAACGACTATGCGTCCATTCACTGAAGAGCAGGTAATTGCTTTGTACCAAAATGCCTGGCTTTATGAAAGAAAAACATTAGTGGCGGAATTCGTAAGCCTCAATCAAGAAAAGAGACTGAACCATCATGAACTCTACAAGCTCTTGGAAAACTACCTGCGATCCAGAGAACTCCTTGCTGCTACAGTGTGCACTGTGCGTGAACTGGAAGAGGACATTGGGAAGCATGAAGCCTGCGTGTGGGACATTGTGCCGGATGTTGTTACTGGAAAAGGGAGGTGTGCAGATAACAAACGAGTTACTGGGGAGCATTATTTTCAGCGTGCCCTATATAATGATGATGCGGCGTCACTGCTCACATCGTCATCTCAAAAGCTACTCAAGTTACTCGCGGAGCAGCATGTTCTGTACATGCACAATGCTAGCACTCTACGGATCCAAATTGATTACTACTTTCAAGTGATTCTGGATAAACCTACATTTCGGGACATACCAAAGAACATGCCCATTAGTGCTGGGACACAGCCACAGCTCACAGAAGATGTTTCTCAGCTGAGAACCTGCATTAGTGTGCTTTTCGTGTTTCTGAGGAAGGCAGTTCAAGATGAGGTGTTTGTGAATGATGTGCAGTCATGGCTTCGTATGCTGGCCAGCCTCTTGTTACGTGTAGCCTCACTTGCAGACCACTTTTTTTTGCTGTGCCATGTGTTACGCTGTCCTCCAGGAATACACAAGTGGGCCATCAGCTTAGTTCAAGTGCCTTGCCCATTGCCATGGAATGAACACACTGACTGGCACCAAGCTACCCTGGGCTGCCCACAACTAGACTATGCCTTGGCCGCTCTGGCAACAGTTCTGTTGCCAGTGGAAAATCGTGAAGAGTACCTGCAACCTCTGCAGAGTGCCTTAGATGCTGCTGCTGGACAAGACCCTTGGGTAGTACTTGATTCTGATGGAGAAGAGGATGATCCACCTTCTGTGGTTTATTGGAGGGAAAATGATGTGGTTGCTCTGGTGAATCAAGTACCTTTCGCTGCTGTCTTCCGACACCTTCTTTTTGTTACACCTGAAGACTATGATGTGACTCGGAGTTCAGAACAAAGTGTTCTTAAACTAATTGCAGTGGCATCACAGCTGGTCTCAATCTTCCATACTGGACTGAAGACGTATAACCATTCAAGGTACAGGCAGCTAACAAAAAGAATCAGTCGCCTGATTCGTCACACAGTTCAGTATGTGTCAGACCACTGGAGGTGCTTCCGGCTAATGCAAGCACAAAGTGCAGGGGACTCTGCTCTTCTAATGCGGCTTCAAGTTGAGTATGATCAGTTCTTCCTGCGTGCGGTAAACTGCATATTCTACTCACAGAGCACTGGTGCGTGGCAGTTTATGGCTATCCTTCCGTACACTTCAGTATCCACTGTGATGCTGTGGCAGTTACTCTGGCTTCTGCACAACAGTTACCAAGAGGAGGTTCAGAAAACCCTTTTAGCTCCAAGTGAAATCTGTGAAAAGCTGCAAGACAAAAGCCATAAACTGTGCTTTGAGGAAAAACTGTGCAGCATGCCCCAGTCAGAAGTGTACTTCTTGATGACTTCATTTGCTAACATGGCTGCATCTCGAGAGGAGGAAGGGCGTGCTTTTGCACACATTGTGGCCATTGAAATATTTCAGATTACTTACCTCAATAGAAACTTGAGGCAGCAGTTTGCTAAGGAAGGACGGGACTTGCTGTCATCACTTGCACAGAAACAACCATGTGTTGTGTCAGTACTACTGGACGCAGTCGATGACCACGTGATGGCACTGGGCACGATGGCATGCTACCTAATGCAAGCCATGCCACTACACCTATGGCTGCCTGACAAACAAGACCTGGATGTGATTGCCCATTTTCTCCTCTATTACCCTCTTGATTCTCCGCAGAGTCAGCTGGCTCGACTGCTGATTGAGAATCTCAACTACGGATTTGGTGAACAAGGCCAACTCTTTCTTGATCAAAGCCTGCACCAACAGCTTGCATTGCTACTGCTTGAAGCCTATGAAAAGATTTGTGTGCCATTTGAAGCTGCAGGGTATGTTTACAAGCAGGTCCGCTACTTGTCCTACTTGGCCACAGGTACTAATGGAGAGTCATCTACACCCATGGGATTTGTCTCCTGGATTTGGACAATCATGTTTCGACTAAAGCTGCATGCTTTTGACAGTAGACACCAAGGCCAGCTGCGCCTTATCCTTGATGAAAATCCTCCCCAAGACATTGCACCAGACTTGGAACAGTGCGAGTGGCTACACCCTATTTTTCAGGCCAGCAAGAACCTCTGCCCTCCAGCTGTCTTCTTGTCCATTTCTGTGGGAAGCATCGGTCACTATAGAGAGCAAGTGCTTAGTGCTGGCCTTAAGCTCCTGTCAAGTCTTACACTCGGTGAGCAATTTGCAGCAGCAGTAAAGTGCATATGCCACATTATGCCACTATTCTACTTGCACCAGGAGATGCTTACCGCCAGCCAGCAGTTCTTGGAGAACTTGCAGCGCTTAGTGGTGGCTGATAACACATACCTGGCAGCAGCTAAAAGCCTTGTCGGATCCGAGCATCCAGGTTGTGTGCTGAAGCAGCTTGCTGCCACCATGACCAGTCACGTCTACCAAGCAAAACAGTGGGGCCTCCCATCACTGCCTATTAAGCTTTGGACACTGCTGCTATTTCACCTTCCAGATATTCCCATGCATAGGGCGGTGTACAAATCCAAGGGCAGGGAAAATGTTATGTACCTTCTTGATGTTCTGGTACAGTTGGCTTATTTTGAGGCAGACTGTTTTGAGAGCGTTGTAGCACAACTTACAGAACTGCTTGCCAACCTTGCTGCTCCATCAGCCTCACAGTCTATGATGAGGACAGTGTTCTCCTATGTGCTAGGCAACCAGACTGCCTCTTGGCCAGCTGTAGTTCCTCTAAACTCTGTGCCACAATATCCGTGGTTTGCCTTGGTGGGAATGCTTGCGGAAGCTCAGCTTCCTGAAGTGGCCTCTGCTTGGAAAGCTCTTCTCTCAGCCATGGCACAGTCGCCACAGGTGTCAGTTGAAGTTGTTATTAAAAAAACAATGCAAGCACCTGTAGATGTTCACTTGCTGTACAGATGGGCCAATCAGGCCTTGCAGACTGAAGCAGACCATCCAGCTCTCCCTCTGATATGGCAGCAGTTTTTCTCCCTCTACTTGCAGAGATGTCCAAATGGCAACAGTGTGGGCCCACGTTTCTTTGAAAGTGCTAAGTACTTCCCTTTGCTCAAAAAACTCAAGCGGCGTTTGAATGAATTGGCAGACCATTCCTTCCAGCAGTGTGCCACAAAGGATGGAATGTTAAAAGATCTCTTTGAAACGCTGCTCAAGATGTATCGTACATTTAGCTTGTGGTTGGAAGAGCCTCGTCTTCAGACGTCCAGCATTGATTTTAGTGCCTTGCCTTCCCAGTATTGCCCTGAAGCACTGTGTGCTATCATTCAAGGAAACAACCATCCCTGGCATCACCTCGTCTCCTTAGAGCATGGGCAAAGTGAGCTGCAACGCCTGCTACAAGTAGAGGAGCCACACGTCAGCCGCCCTTGTAGGAACAGGCAGCCATGTGACGATTCTTCTGAAGAGCGCATCATTTCTCGACTCAAGACGTATGAAGGGCCAATGCCAGCACCCCCTGTGCCAACATTACGACCCATTATTCCTGCTGTGCCTTACCTTGCACCACAAGTGCAGGAGCTGGTGTCCACTCAGCTGAAAGTGCTATTGGGCCATGCCAGCACAGTCACTAACCAGTTATATAAGCTAACCAAGTTGGATCATGTCTGCCGAGAGCAGCTGCTACCTGCACTCTATGATAATGTTGCTGCATATGTGCACTTGGCTGTACCTTGTGACTATTGTGAGGAATGCAAAGGTCCCCTTCATCTGAGACTGCAGTACTATGAAGCTCGTCAGGCTACTGAAATTATGCACAAGGTCGAACAAAACAGAACTGAGTGGATTGGCACTCTGACAGAGCTACAGCGTCCTCCACCACATGCCTGCTGCTGTGCACAGGTGCAGCTTGAAGCTTGCCTTACTCAGCTTGTACAGCGAAACCGTCAAGTTTCCTCAGCCACTAAGGAAGCCCTAGAGGCTCTTGGAAGTCAATTGTTTTTTGACTTGGTTGGGTCGCTGCACAAGGAGATGGTGGATTATGCACCCACAAGACAGTTCATAACATTGTGCCTGGACATGGTAGGAGAAGAGTTTGTGTCCAATCGAGCTGACCAATGCCTGCCTGTGTTGTTAGCAATCCTTAATGATCCCCGCACAGTTGGTCATGTAGCACCTTTCTTTAGTCCGACAGCAGCAAATGAAGATCAATATGCCCTTATGTACCAGTCTGTAAGCTCATGCATTGTCCCAAGCCTGTACAATGCAATCTTTGTGCTTTTGTCAAAGTTTGAATTGCCATGTTGGCTGACCAGCTGTCAGCCCAATAGAGCTGTACGAGAAAAGTTGCTAGAGTCCATAGAAACAGCACTATGTAAATGCAGCATTAACCCACCAGAAGCTTTGCTGCCACTAATTGAAGTGTTCCATGTGCATTTACATAACTTGCTACTATTTCACTTTCCTGAGCACTATTCAGTAGTCCTTGCTATGCTTCTCAGAGGCACAGTATCGTGCTCCATTCCAGTGGCTACCTGGGGCGTCTTTCTGCAAGCACTTGGCTACTGCATGCCAGATGAAGTAGCAAAAGAATATGACGAGGAGTATGCAAAGCATCAGTGCTTCTTGTCCTTAGCTGAGACAACAGACACTATGAATGCCATTGTTAACAGCTTTGCAGAACTTAGGAAGTCTGATGCATCCACAGTCAGAAATGGCTTATACAATCGAGTGAAACCTTTTCTCCCTGTGTTGCCTCGCTTCTTCACAGTGATTGCACACTGCTATATTTGGGAAAACCTAAAGGCTCCTAATGAAAACTTGCAAGAGGCTGCTAAGACTGTTCTACTGCTCTATGGACCTTGGCTTGAATTAAGTGATGGCAAGAGTATATATGTACCATGGCTACCAGGAGATGCGAAAGAGGCTGCTTGCATGGTGAACTCTCTGGCTACTGTACTGGCATTCTTCCATCGCTGCTGCCACGATACCTGGAATGTCAATGTCCTGTCACTCGTCTGGCACCACTATTTCATTAAGTATGTATGGACTGACCCCCCAGATTATGTCATTGTGACTGTCCAAAATGCTTTTGGAACACTGCCGTGGTCGCATTTTTCTCCCTCTGTGGATGACATGAGACTGGCTTGCAAACTCTTGGAAGGAAAGTACTCCAGTCACCTAAACTTTTTGGTGAAAGTGTTTGTGGAAGTGCCTTGGAAAGAGCACCTTCATCACGTACAGCAGCTAATGCCTGAATGTGTAGCGGAATACTACTCATGCTTTGCTGAACTTCTTTCCACTCTTGCATGGCGCGAAGATATGACCACATTCATAGCTAGCACACTTGGCTCCCTGTCCAAGCATGAATGGAGCATTTTACCTGTAGAGCTGGTCCACCGCATCCAGAAGATATTTGCCTACAATTGTGATGCGCATAAACTTGTAAAACAGAGCAGTTGTACTAGCAGGACAATGCTGGAGTTTATCGCTGTCATCTCATGCATGGCACCTAGCAGCAGCAACAGGGACCCAAGCAAGCAGCTTGCTTTTGTAAACACACTTGTGGAACTTTATGGGACCGCTTTACCGGCTGCTGATGTCCAAGATGTGACACTCCTGCTGCCACAGCTCCTGGACCAGTGTCAGTCAGTGCAGTGCTCAGTGGCCATTCTGGGTAGGGCCCTTTCTCTTTTGGACAGTAGTTCCAAGGGCAGTGCTCAAGAACAAGCCTTGCGTGGAGGCTTGCTATCATGGATAGATATACGTTTAGGACATCCAGTTCTGTTGGCCATGCTAGCCGCAGCCTGCACTAACCTTGCTTCGGTATGCCATCTAGTGTTTGTGTCTGAAGCTTGTCTTTCAGCATTTTTTGAGGGAAATGCTGCTGCTGATGGTGGCTGGGCACAGGCAGCAGGTGCTTTTCGAGTGCCAGAGTTGACTCTGGCTGTCTTCAGGGAAGAATGTGCTTGCCAGGCTGCGCACCTGACCCAGTTGTGCTATGTTTTGCACTGTTTGCCGCAATGCCGCTGCCTTGAGGATGAGCGCATTCTGCTGGACCAGCTGGCCGACTGGGTGTCTCAAGGTCGAGCTGGTGGAGAGTCTGAACCTAAGCTGCTTTTACTGTGGGCCAAGCTCCTGGCTTTATGTCTTCGCCAACTAGACTTCGGCAGCAGTCCGCAGGCATTAGATAACCTCCTGGCAAATTTCTGCTCAACACTGGGCGTCTTGGGTGAAGATCGCGACACAGGTGGCCTTCTTGGAGCTCTGGGAATGGGACGTCGGTCATCAGTATCCTTGAGGTTCAGGTTTTGCTGCCGTGCTATGGCTGCCTTTGTGGCAGCACGACTTGTGGACAGCACTGTTCTAGCAGGTCAAACTCTTGCACGGCTTCAAGTTCTACAGACTACCAAAACCTACCTACCACTGCATCAGGAAATTCAAGAAGCACTGAACCTTGTGCAAGACTCCAGCCTTACCCTGAGGGATAGCCTGCACTTTATTCAGACTCTCGTGAACTTTTTTTACTGTGAAAAGGCGTACCTGCGAATTCTCTTTTTTGGCACCATGTAATATTGAGTAGTGGTCATTCGAAAAAAATTTGCTTTGCAGTGGCAGGGTGTAGAAATTGAGACAGAGTGTCGTGCAATAGAATGTGAGAAAATAAATATTGATGGCTATTAATATTTTGAGCATTCAATTCTTGTGCAGTACCATCATTGCCTACCTCTAAAATGGTTTTGAAAGCGAGGAGAAACACACGTAGAAAAGACCTAGGATGAGTGATTACTACAATCATTATAGGTCTGTATACTGCACTACAGCAGCAAATAGCTTGATATCTTTCTTTTTTATAATGCAGTGCAGTTAAAATATATGCAAAAATTTAGACAAGGCACGGTGATAAAATCATAGCCCAAGCACTTTGTATAGATGATTAGGTAGCAAAGCTTAAATGTGTGGCATTGGTGTTTATTACTGGACTAATTCCAACCGTTCTTTAAAGTTTTGCTAATTAATTACATTGATTCAGAACAGAAATATTCATTTGTGTTTGCTGCCCATGTGTTCCCATCACGATTTTTCGTGGACCAGCAGCGAGTAGTGTGGGGCTTCTCCAATTTTTGCGGCACATATGCAATAAGAAGTTTTGCTAGCCATGGACGAGCTTCAGTCTTAACAGAAAGTTACACTTGCTTGCCTTCTCGCCATGTCGTACAGCACTGTCATTCATGGGAGACTCTGTTGTTTCTCATATTGCTTCAGGAAAATTGCATTCAGAGTTGCATATGTGCTTGGCAATTGTCTGGCAATGGTTTGTTTCATAGATTCACATAGTTGCTTTTGTTTATATATTGTTTATGGTCGGTACCCACAAGAGAATAAATCAGTTGGAGCAATAGTTACAATATTTGTACAAAATAGAGCTCTGTTGCAACTGAAGCAATGAAGTATCTGAAAAGCACAACTTGAAATTGATGTGCCAGATTTTAGCGTCACTTCTCATGTCCACGTTTTTTTAATGCTTTAACTTTATGCATGCCTTGCAGAAAGTTCCAGCCAAACAGTAATTCCAACATTTGCCCTGGGAATTCAATTATGTCTCTCCAATGCAATTATATGTTTCATAATGGGGAACAGCGTGAACAACACGCAGGACAGGAAAAAACTGGCAGGACTTGGCACCAAGTCCTGTCAGTCTTTCATGTTCTATGCATCCACGCTATTTCCTGTTGTGAAGCCAAGCAAACAAGTTGAAGTTCATACCCATTATATGTGCGGTAAGAAAAAAAAACTTGAATTATTATAATGCCATTTCTACCTCTTGCATTTGCTTAGTTTGCTCCCTGTTATTGATTGATCTGCTTTTTTTTTATTTTTACAACAAGTGTTGATGATTGGGGGAGTGTTGTTATGCTTGAATTGGTACAGTGAGTTCCGAAAATGAAGAGATAGCCGAGCTGGCCAAATGAAAAGGTGGAGTTTCCATGACATTTTCTTTGATGTGTTATACCAGTACAAGTTTTTTTTCCACTGCTGCATTCCTGCACCACTGTTCTATCTGGTTTCATCAGCAGGTGCAAGCACACTAATGTGATTCTTCTTTAAAAGAAATTTATGGTTCTTTCGTAGCAGTAATGAAGAGAATCATGTGCAACTTCCACGTGGTGTAAGCAGTATGCGGTGGCAATGCTGCCAGTTGTGATTACCACTCAAAGAGAACCGAAATAAATTTTTTTATCAACCGAGGACTTTGCTATTTCATTTTTTCTTTAAAAATTTCTCTTATTGGAAAAGCTTGTAGAGCCACATTGAACTGCCAAATGATAAACTCTTCAAAGGCCATCTCCGATATTTCCTGCCAACTTCAAAAATACCGATTTGCCACATTTTCAGTTTGCCAAATTTCCAAGTTTTCAGTAGTTTTGACCAGTGCTGAATGAGTTCAGTTCGTTCCAGTTGGGAGCAAGCTGAACCATTTGAAACTGGCCATAACAGGGATTTGTTGGCACTTTTTTTTGTCTTTAAGCATTTTATATTACTCGCATAGCACCGTGCTATGCGAGTAATGTGTGTATCGACTGACTTGCGCCAGGGAACACTTATACCACTTTGCAGTGCATGTTGTACTTGTGCATGCTGCAGTGCTTGCACACTGCAACATGCACAATGTGGCCAGACAATAAAAAAGCACATGCAGGTGTCCGTGTTGTATTTTGTGCTGTACAAGTAATCAAGAATAATTGGCCCAGCTGTCCATTCTTTTGTCTATAAATTAATTGAGCTTAACATTAAGGTGTCATATGTGCTGGTATACCTTATGTAGCTACAGTAAATGGAATGTGGATTGAGAGTGGCTCACGGGTTTCAAAACCAAGCTCTGCCAAGAAAACTTGTTTTAATTGATTCGTTTGTAGTGATGATTGACTTACTTGACAAAAGGATGGACGTACTTGCAGTTTTCTTGTTGCATCAGCTGACAGGACTTGCAATAAAGTTTCACATGCATCCATTCATCGGCTGATGACTAATCTAAAACCATAAAAACTCTGTTTAAAACAATGTGAACACATTGCTGTGGGAAATAAAATTGAACAAACACATGAGTGCATGACATATGATCCCGGTGTAATCTTACACCGTACATATGATATATGGTTCTTTTGGTGCAGTTTGTCAAAAGTACGGTGAATTCTTGTGATAAATGTCTTGGTCAGTTAAAAAGGCTGCAAAGCAGCAGAATATGTTGCTCACAAGTGGTAATTCACTACTCGGTGTCATAGGTTACAGTTTTAATATTGTCAGTGGGAAGTGCACTTTCATCAGCCGCTGGCCTTTTCACTGATTGGTATTTAACAGCGTGACAAAGGGAAATTCCTGCGCGGATGCGATGTTCTGCATTCATTGCGCGAGGTCGACACTGTTAATATTTTAGCTGACCGTGGAACGAGAGGAAATACAAAAATGGCAGGGAGGTTAATTAGAGTGCATTGAGTTTGCTACCCTGAGCATGATTGATTGATATGTGGGGTTTAACGTCCCAAAACCACGATACGATTACGAGAGACGCCGTAGTGGAGGGCTCCGGAAATTTAGACCACCTGGGGTTCTTTAACGTGCACCCAAATCTGAGCACACGGGCCTACAACATTTCCGCCTCCATCGGAAATGCAGCCGCCGCAGCCGGGATTCGAACCCGCACCCTGCGGGTCAGCAGAAGAGTGCCTTAGCCACTAGACCACCGCGGCGGGGCTACCCTGAGCATGGGGAGGAGAGCAAGAGCATAAGATTGAGAGAAAGAGAAATCTATCTATACACTCAATGAACATTTATTCACGACAGCAGAGTTTTCAAACAATCTTTTGTTAATTTGTTAGTCTAAAATGAACGTTTCACTTTAGTGCCTCTTTAACTATCGCTTGCTTAGTCTGTACGACGCATAGTAGGCTAGAGAGTGCATGTGAGACTGTCCATGTCCCACACTTAAATGGATGGATAGAATAAGGCTCGACCACGGGCTGAACTCTTTTGTTCGGCGGTGGGTCAGGCCATTTAGCCGTGACTAGTAGTGTTAGCACACAACAACCTACCAGTTTTATTACGTACCATGAACGTGTTGTACTTCAAACTGCTCGGTGAAGTTATTTTTTTTTTTACAAGTTTTGAGCCTTTTCTACGTAGAACTAAACGCACGACCATTGCAACCTTTCTCATATTGCATCACAAAAACTAAATTTTTGCTGTACCACAAAGAGTTTGATCTAGGTTTGATGTAATACAAAACCGAAACTAACTGGGCATAAATGATGATGACGATAGTTTTGTTTTTTGTGTTTTTTAGAGTTTTTGGAAGTTTACAGGAACAATAAAAAACATAAAGCTTACACCAGGTCTATGAACACCATACGTCGTGTCCTATTGACCACCACTTTACAATCAGCAAGTCGTGTTTACAAGTTTAGAAAAAATAGAGGAGGTACTGACATGTCTCGTCTTCGGGATCAACTCGTAGCGGCTAGAGCTCGAACTACACTTCCAAAACAGATGCGCAAGCGCGCGTTTTCCGCATCCATCTAGCAGACGTCAGATCGCCAAGTTCTTTATAAAATTCTTAATCGCCGACCTGAGCGCACTCTTACATGAACCGCATTCAAGGTGGGACGTTATTCGGCGCTTGCAATAATTCAAGTAATAACTGCCAATCTCCTCCGCAGGCTTCTTGAAGTCCTTTCTGCTGGAAAATCACAAGCATGATCTGGAGGCGATTTTGGCATCTGACGACGACAGGCGACATTTTTGCCTACGAGTCAAGTGAGACGATATCGTGATTGTATTTCTTTCCGCTGTGTGGTACCGCATGCCCCTCGATGTGCAGATCTTCGGCGAGCGCAAGAGTTTGCGGGCATGACTTGCACGTGCACAATTTTTTTTGTTTTTGTTTTAGTGGGACCACACTGTTTGATGCGAGCGTGGAGTTCGGGGAATCCCTCCTTTACCAGCCTCAGAAGACTCTCGATTGTATGAACGCATCCGTGGCATTGGCATTGAGAACTGCTTTGGATGATTGCTCAGTCGGAGACAAATACGTAAGGGTTTCTGTGCTGTCTCCGCGCCTTTCTCTTACTGTACAATTACATCTTGTTTAAATTACTTTGTCATTCAGCGCGATGTGCAGTGTTTATCGCCCACACATCTTTGTGAATTCGTAAATGGCCGGCGTTGCTGGTTTACTGGTGTCTAATGTCATCTTTTTTTTTTCGGATTCTTATAGCTTACTCAATACTATGATTCGCAAATAAAACAAACAAACTTACCATTCTGATGCTATTCATATAATCACACTACTCATTAAGAGCTCCGAAGGTGTCCTTCTGTAAACATGAGGAATATTAAGAAATGTATAGAAAACTTAAGCATAGTTTCCAAGAGCACGAAGGAGAGTAAACAGAGGACTAAAGGAAATGAGTCAAATGCAAATTAGTACACAGGAACAAAGAAACAATAGCAACAATAAAACAACTAGTATCGAAATAACCAAAAGCAGCTAGTACAGACATCATTAGATGCAGTGTACTCATACATGTGTGTGTTTGATGTACAGGGTAATGTGTATTGCCGCTAAAATACCACTGCTCTGTTTACCCCGAATTCCTGAAAGCGAGCATTTTATTGTTGGAGACTTTCGATGTAATGCTTGGTGCTTAATTTTCAGAAAAAAAAAAGTGAACTTGCCTTTGTGGAAAAAAAAAATCTGCTAAAAAGATGGCACTCATGCAGAGCTACTGCGTACAAAGGGTAGCCAGATACTGGTCTTAGCCGCACGCAATACTGGTCTTAGCAGCACAGAAGCTTGGGCTCGCCCAAACTTCCGTGCTACTATGGTGCTGCTACGACGAATTGTCGTTGGATTTCTTTTTCTTGTAAGCTAAGCAAGTAACTGTGCTGTATCTTACAGTAAAAAATAACCACAACAAAACATGGGCTTTCTGTATATTTTAAGTCAGAACAGAGAAGTGGTAAATGTAAAATGTCTTTTTCTGAAATAATAAACACGACATCAACAGCCCTGCATATTTGTGCAAAATATTCGTACGAGAACAGAGGATGTTCCAAGTACACACCCTCCCCTCCTTCACCAAATACTGTTTGCACTGATGTGCCAGCAGCGGCATTGTTCTAAGTTATACTGTGATGTTAGATGATTTTTTTTCTGTGCAATGTGTCTTGATAGAACATTCCTTTCTTTCTGGTCTCATAGATTCATTACTCCTAGCAGCTGCTAAGGGAAGAATCTGTTCTGTCTTAATGCATATCTTTTGCTTACGTTGCAGAACTTGAAAGAAAATGTCCATTTTCGACTTGTTAATCTGCCTCAGTTCATTCAAACAGCGACACTGCCAAAATGCAAGCAAGTCTCAAGGTTCCAGGCCATAACGGGTAATGCCCAGCATCTTTATTATAGTGTGCTTATCAATTGTTCAACTAAATCAACTTTTATTTCTCCATGTGAATTAGCCCCGCCGTAGTGGTCTAGTAACTAAGGTACTCGGCTGCTGACCCGCAGGTCGTGGGATCGAATCCCGGCTGCGGCGGCTGCATTTCCGATGGAGGCGGAAATGTTGTAGGCCCGTGTGCTCAGATTTGGGTGCACGTTAAAGAACCCCAGGTGGTCTAAATTTCTGGAACCCTCCACTACGGCGTCTCTCATAATCATATGGCGGTTTTGGGACGTTAAACCCCACGTATCAATCAATTCATGTGAATTATAGGGTATTGGAAAAAAAGTCACAAAAACTGCAACTTGACAGGGCTCCCGCCCTCCTTATAGAGTTTATGTAGTGTAGAGTAATCATGAACTAGGCTTTTCAGAAAATATCATGTTTCTGAGTGATTAATTAGCTTTTAACTGCAGAGCTCAGCTGTTTTAATAGCTGGAGTTTTGCTTTTGTTATCCACTACGCTGTGTCCTGGTTTAAAGGGCCGTTCAATACTTTTGAAGCAGTTAATTTGCGGGCGGCATAGACTGATTTCAGAGTATAATTTTATCATAGGCCAAAGCATAATATCAATAAATTTAATATTTTATTCACGTGATGAAATGATTACATCGCTGCTGACCACATCATCAAGTAGTGGTGCTCTCTATAACTATTGCAGGTGGAAATAATGGAGAACAGGGCGGGTCTTTGATTGGATAAGTATAATATCATCATATCAGATCAAGGCAATGCATCAAAAATGAGAATATTATTGGGTTTTATTTTTCTGGCTGCCACACAGGCAATGTTGCAATAACAGTAACAACAACAAAAGACATGCTGCAAAATACGCTACAGGCACTGGCTGCTACTCTGCCCCTGGCCTTTTAGTTGTGCCGTTTCTCTTGCTTGTTGTGTATGTTTGTGAGCTGGCTCGTTTTGCACATGCAGTTTAGTCTTGATTGCTGTTGAAGCTGTGGTAGAATCCCCACTTCGAGCTTGAAGGATCTTTGTTGCACATTTTGCACTAATGCAAACAGATAGTGCTGTTCGTTAAAAATAAAATAGAAGCTGTGCAATTTGAAGAAATGGTAGTGGCACTGGCTGCTTTCTAGCCTGTAGCATCCAAGCATATTGAAATGCGCACACAAGGTTTGTCATTAAGCGAAAGTTTTTCTTCTTGCATGTATGCCCTTCTGAACAGCCTGCTTTTATATGTGTTGTGCATTCATTAGTGTGAGGGCTTCCAGAATGAATTAATGAATAAACGTTATTGAAAGTCTTGCAGTTCCCTATCTTTCAATTTTTTTTTTCACTTTGATGCATTGTTATTTATCTCATCCTTTTTTAGGGAGGATTTGAGTTATGCGACACCACACGGTTTGTTACTGTAGTAACAGCATGATCATTGTGCTCAGTGGAACAGGCAGCAATGGTGTGCAAGCTTCCCCTATGTAGGGCCTTTCAGTTCATTGCTGGCACGTTGTAACATCAGTGAAGAGTGAAATGTGGCCATGTGACTCCACGAAAATCGAATGGAGGGTAGGCATTTATTTCTTGTATTCTGAAGTTTCTAGGCTGAATACTTTTGAACTGTGGGCCCCCAATGCTTCTGTTCTTTATACATTAACAAGTATAAAGAACAAGTAAGTAAAGTAAAAAACAAGTAAAAATGCAGTGTGAATAGTTTTGGAGGATACCTCCAAAGACAAGCATTTTCTAGAAATCTGCAGAGAAATATTTAAGATAACACTCTCATCAGCACCGTGCTACTGTATAATATTCTATTTTTTATAGAATATCATATGTAGACTAACAGTATTCACTGTTAGATGAGGTATGATAGATTTTGTGTACGCTTTGTTATCCTGAATTAAAAGAAGCTTGCTCATTGATAATATTTCTTTGTGCAATTTGTCATTGTATAACTCCCTGTTGAGCACATCCCCATTTTGTTCAGTTCTATGAGGCGCCACTGGAAATGCGATCCTGTCAGTATCCACCGCTGTAGAGGGCAGCACAGTGGGAAGCACTGAAGTGCAGCCCACATTTATGCATTATTGTTTTTTGACTTGTTTCGTTTTTCATAGGAACAGTTCTAAGAATAAAAGGAATGAAGGTATTGGAGCATTCGAAGGAATACCTGTGTGCTACCTGTGGCTACTCCTTCACCATCAAGGCCGACTTAGTGATGTTCTGCATGCTGACCAAGCCTTCCACCTGTCCGAATCCAATTGGCTGTCCTGGCTCCAAGTTCATGCCTTCCACTAAGGGTATGAACAATCTTTATTATCTAACCTGTTGAACTCGCCAACCTTGGTTACTTGCATGGGAGCATTGTGGATGCTACACACGCATTTCTTGATGTATCATGATAACATTTATGACATTCTTGCACAGCTGACAGACTGGGTGAATACTGGAGCTGTTCCAACTCTAGTGTGGCTGCGTATATGGCGGCTAGGCGGGAATATGCATAAATGTGAACCCATTTTAACGCAAGAACACACTCAGACGACCATTTTTGATTTTTATCATTGGGGGATTTATTGCAGAGATTGCAATAGCCCAGCAGATTTGTATGGCACTTCACTTTCATTCCTGCACCCAGATCTGTCGACCCAGGACAAAAGTGGCGTTTTTCATACTGAAAAGATGATCTCCAGATGTGTTATACAGGTGTTGCTTGCTCTAACTGATAAAAATATCTTTCTTAGAGATTTCTGTCAAGATTTTTTTCAGCACGCCGAGGTCACAACCTTTTGTTAACGTGTAGTTGCTTCAAGTAGGAAGGCGTGCTTGATGGTGATATAATTGGCTCCTATCTTGTTGACGTGTGAGTAAAATTTCACGCATAAATAACCTGGTGTTCCTTCTAGTGAAGCTTCATTCATCGTCAGTACATGTGTTATTTTTTGACGCTGTTTTTGTGCAGAGTTCATGCCTTGATTCCAGCGGTTCGAAGAACTACTTGGTCAGCTTTGTTATTGACAGTTTCAGAAATTATTCAATCATTTCTGAACCTATGAACTGAAAAAGAAATAATCACTAATGACTCATTATGATATGCTCATGAGAAATAAGATACGGCTGAGCAACTTTCCTTGTTGCTAAACATAGAATTCAGGCAGCCAGCGCGTTCTGGAACCAGGAGAGTCGGGTGACAATGTTAACTGCAGTGCATTTTTCACAACCCTTTCGTAAGCTGGAACATTGTTACGTTACAGTGCGACAACTCCCAGTATTAGTACTTTCCTTTCTGCTTTGCTGTTTCAAATTGAGATAGCGGATTGTGTGTCAACTATTTGTCTGCCAAATTTTCCAGTAGGCTCTACCATATTTGTTGTGATGTCCTAGCTGTATCACGTGATCCTGTGTAGAATTGAGCTTTAATATTCCACTTAAACTAGAGAGACAAGTACTCATTTTTCGGCTTATTGCAGTTGCCATTTCCAAGTTTAGAGCACTGACAGTAGTAGGAACTATATCAATGCTCTTCGTGATGGCATGTGGCTGCCAGGCAGGGTGCAGCTACCAACTACGTTGATAAATTTTGTTTTCTTGTTTATTCAGTTTTACATTGCTGAAATGGCCTGTAGAAGTGCGTCTATATAAGCATGCTGTAATTGGGAAAACCGGCACACGAGGAGATGGAGCATTAGTTACAGAACAACAGGAGGAGCACTGTCTATTGCTCATGCTTGTGTTTTTTCCCTCGTTCTTCGTCTCCTCTCGTGCTGTTTTTGCTGATCACCAACGTGTGGTGAACTACTCCAATGAACCACACTTAAGGGGGCAGACTGGTCTTAGACATTTTTTTTGTAATATTTCTTCAGTGATCTTCAAACTGCACAGTATTATGCAGTTTGTTCTGCTGAATTCAAATATTTAATAAGTTTCCTGTGACTCATCTTGCTCCTGGGATAACTTAAGTTCACCCCCTATTGTTTAATGTTGCCATAGAAAAAAAAAGGGCTTAATCAGAAGTGACATTTAGAATATACCAGCATAGACTAATGACTATAGATTGAAAGTATGCAAGGGTTTTTTGTCTTTAGGCCTTTCTTAGTTATTTTACAGCTAAATAAACAATCTATTTTCAAAAGCAGTTGTAATTGTGTTACAATTTTGATGAGTA
Organism: Rhipicephalus annulatus; assembly: GCA_013436015.1. Classification (NCBI taxonomy): domain Eukaryota; kingdom Metazoa; phylum Arthropoda; class Arachnida; order Ixodida; family Ixodidae; genus Rhipicephalus; species Rhipicephalus annulatus. The sequence goes on along the minus strand of WOVY01010212.1, from coordinate 588,400 downwards.
ATTAATTAAAAAAGCTTGGGCTCTAAATTCTGCTCCCATACTTGCATTCTACACATATACAGGTTTTCATTGCAAAAAGAATTATTGTTGTACCAGCCCTAGCTGCATAGATATTGAGGCCTTTAAATTGAACTGTTCTAAATTTACTTTTTTTGAGAAAAATGGAAAAAAAGTGAGAACACACAGTTTCTTAAAGAGCAACAATCATGATGTGCATGTTTTGCAATCCTCATAAAAGTGCTCATAAATTCGTAGCAGAGCAAATTATAAAGAAGCCTTGAAGTCGATTCCCCGTTTTTTTGCAGGTTATGCATGTTCTCAGCACCAAGAATCTGGACAGTTGGAATGATATTACAAAAAAATTTACCACTTCCTGGTGTGTGAAATTTGCAGAGAGATAGAAAAATATTTGCAGAAACCAAATATGTCAATTTTAAAAAATGAATTTTTTGTCACTTTTTGGTCCCAAGGACCAGTTAGTGTAATAAACTTGTATAGCGTCAAAAAGCTTGGGCAGAAAATTCTGCGGTGGCGTCTTTGGTTATGAGCAAAAGTTTGAGGTAGATGCAAATAAAGATGGAAGCTGGAGGGCTTTTGCACTTTGGCTTTCCTTGCGGCACAGTTTAGGTTCCCACCCAGAAGTGAAGGCAGGCTAGCGATTGGGAAGGTGAAAGTGTGTGTGTGTGTGTGTGTGTGTGTGTGTGTGTGTGTGTGTGTGTGCGTGCGTGTGTGCATGTGCATGTGGATATCACTATCGCGCTCAATTTTTAAAAGCCAAAGGGTCCCCCATTTTTGCAAAATATGCTGGCCTTTTGGTGCACAAATGAATATTCATACAAGGCTAAATGGGGAGGCCATTCACTGTCATTGGTTTATACGTCTTCACTGTTCTTTATGAGGAAAGACCTAGAAACGCACGGTTCACTAATCTGTATGTATGCTTCTGATACTGCTTTGCGTTCATCCTGTTATTATATCAATTGAGGAACTATTCAAATGGAAGAGATTCTCCCAAGCAAATTGCAAATTTTGTGTCTAACTATACATGCACAACAGGCTTGGAGCTGAAGCATTCATGGTAAACACATAGATTTTATCGTCATTTCGCAGCATTCTCAGCAGCTCAATCTTCTTTTAGTTGCTGCATTTTTTTTGTGGTGTCCCCATCTCTCGCTATGGTTGGTATATGTTTGTGTGGTCTGCATTGATGAAAAGCACCAACACAATTCAGTGTTTGCAGTTACCATTGACATCAGTCTTACATGTGCACTGAATGCGATGATAATTTTTGTTGCCTGAGTTACATGGCATTGACGAAGATGGGACACTGGAATAGTTGCTAAAACATGAAGACTTGTGGAGCGTCTTGAGAAAGAAAATCAAAGGAAACAGACAGATAATGGGAAAATGCTGACACATGAGCCCTTTGCGTGGAACTGCAGAACACCCCGTGGGAGCATATGCCACCTTCACACATGATTTTCATGCTGCTTCGTTAATCTATACATGCATTAAATATGCAACAATGCTAACATGCTGTGTAAAATGATATGAGCCACTGGCGGGGTAGGAACAGAGAACCTCCTGCACATAATTCTACATCTTGGCTCGCTCCAGTGAGCTTTGTTTGTCGAAGCATTTTTGCAGAATCACTGAAGACACCACACCTGTATGCACTCTGTGCCTCCGCCTTATTGTCTGCTTCATGTGCCATTGCTGTTCGTGCTGCCATTGGTGGTGGCTTTTGCTTGAGCACTGCTGTCACCCTACAAAAGGGCCAAGCGTCTACTGGCCTGTTGAGCCATCTTGTTATCTCTAACTTTATTTGTGTTTAGTTGAAGATTAAAGCAACCCCTCTAGGACAGTGTTGCTGCACTGCTGAGAAAAAACAGTCATTTCACTGATGAGATTTGCATAAGAGAGCTAGGACAACTGCTTGTTATGTTGAGCCTTTCATGTTAGGAACACATTTTTTGTGCAATCTTCATGTTCTTTTTGCTGCCCTCACACAGAAATGGACTTGTCAAAATGTAGCGACTATCAGGAAGTGCTGATTCAAGAGAAAGCCAACAATCTAGTTCTTCGCAATGTTCCTGGAAGCATGTGGGTTGTGCTTCAAGATGACTTGGTTGGGTGCTGCAAGCCTGGACAGGAAGTGGTTGTGAGGTTAGTCCTTGCATTGCAAGCTGTTATGTCATGTGTTTTTTTTTAAGTGCCACGTTCGCACATTTGTGAAGGGGAAAGATAGCATAGTTATGAATGCAGCTATAGAGATGTAATTCAGATTTAGCTCTTAGTTGTTTGTGTGTCATTTTACATCTTTGGACATACAGAATGTCTTAAAATAGCTTGTTATAACGGGGTAAAGTTAAAGCACTGAGGCTGTATTTTCTCCATACAACATGCACATGCATGCATAAACACATAAACATGCTAAGGCTTCAAAAAATGCAGGTGCTAACATGATGAAAAATTAAGCTAAACTGAAGTGCTGCATATTGTCACGTGCTTGTTACATTGATGAAGGCAGCAGTTGGTGTGTTCAAGGCTCGACATTTTATTTGGGCAAACTTGTGCCCGATGAAAATACATGGTGCAAACTACTTATTCTGTGAACTGATAGTGGCATAAATAGTCATCGGCCGTTGAGCAACAAAATCTGTGGCAAGGTGCGTCGGCATTTATACATGCAGCATGGAACATTCAAGCCTTATCACTGGTGCTTGCATAAGCTGTAGAATAAACTTGGCTATGCGTGTCCTGCATATAATCTTGATCCTAACAGAATGATCTTGAACAACTTCAGAGCTTCTGAAATGTTGTGGCGTAGTCAGCGCCGAGCATTGCTACTCTTTGTGGCTGAAACCTGAATACATGAAAATGAAGTTCATAAATGCATGTGGAATTAACCTAATGTGAAAGGGAAACACTTACAATTTTTTAGTGGCCAATGATCTGATTTATATTTTCAAAACACTATGTTCTCTTTGGTACTTTCGTAAGCTGTGCCAAATTATGCAGCTGTAAGACATTTAGTTCCCTCGATTATGAATCCTAAAGCTTGGTAGCAAGTTCCTGAATCATGCCTTTGAACATGGGCCACCCTTTGTTCATGTTCCATACCTGAACTGTTTCTGAAAGTTGAAGTATAAAGCTCACATTTGTGCACTTTAAAAGACTAGATTTTAAATTCTCGATAAGTATTGTGAGTACATTTTCGACACATGTTGATAAACTGCATTAGGAAAGGTTATAACCTGTGTGATTTTTTTTTGCCAGTGGTATTCTCTCTGCAAGACAGCACAAGTTCACTCGTGGACAGCGCCCTGACGTCGACTTTGTATTTCACGCACACAACGTCGAAGTTGCCGAGGAACAGTGTGCTTCTCAGGAAATCACTGCGGAAGTGGTAAGTACACACCGATAAGGTTCCTATAGTGTGATGGTTGAGTTGCTTTCTCTGCTATGTAGTGATACGTATCCCGAAGGAGTACGGCCACTAGCGTAGGTTCGGTCTTAGCGAGCCGCAGGCCACGCGTTAACCGTCGCCATGGCGAGAACACAGTACTGCTCAAGGTCGCAACACTTTATTGCCTTCGGCAACACGAAACACACAATACAGAGCCCGTTACAAAGGCGCGGTAGGAAAGCAAATGGGCTTATCCACGCCACGTGCGAGAAGTACTATGCAGGGTGCCCCGAGCATGTCTCAGTGGTAAAAGTGATTCACGGAGACACCGGAACTAAGGTGTGGTTGCTCGAGCGAGGGCAAAGGTGCTCACATCGGCTTTGGAGAGATACAGGTCGGTGCAGTTTGAACATGCTCTAGAACACCATACCGCTCGTCGACCTAGCGTACGCAAAGAGGCAACAAAAGATGAGTGCTCGCCTCGGGCGCGAGGCGCCGACAGCGAAGTCCGACGAGCCCCAAACAGTGGGAGTCGATGGACAGAAAAGGGAATGCGTGCTCACCCTCAGCAGTCCCCGAGAAATCTGGCTCACTCCCGACGCGCGCCCCGAAAGACCCCGCGCGCGGCGCCACAGTCGACATCCGCTACCGGGTGAGAGGGGTTAAGCGTCGCTCCTCGCTTTCCCAGAGCGGCAGACTGCAGAGGAGGGGAGTCATGTCGGGACATGAGAACGGCAGAAAAAGGGACAAAGCCCGCGCAAAGGCGGTGGGCTAGCCTCAATTCCCACAGCTACAAGTGTTCATCTTGAATCTTCATGAATCCACAAGTTTGTTTGCTACAAAAGCTTTGCTGTACACGACAGTTGCGATCTAATTTTCGGGCTTGTCATAAGAAGGACCGCGTGTAACATCCTTGTTTGTTCCATGCAGAAGAAAGAGTTCAGAGAGTTCTGGGATGAGCATGGTGATCATCCACTGGTTGGAAGAGACCTCATCCTGGCGAGCGTATGCCCTCAGGTGTATGGCCTCTACCTCGTCAAGCTGGCTGTTGCACTTATTCTTGCTGGAGGTGTTCGGGTGGGTCACATTTTCCGTACAAGCCCATTTCTTTTTTGTCAGAATGTGATGATAACTACTACGTATTTCTTTTCCCTTATTGGTTAATACACTTCTGCCTAAAACTGAGGAGAGGAGGATGGGTTGCCTATCATAGTGCTTGACCCTCTCTGGTGTCTTGCTAATTTTGTTGCTTTACACTATATACTGCAGCCTAATGGTATACGAAGTAGAAGCTTTTGGCACTCTTTGTAGAAAGTAAATAAAACAAGAAATACAACTTTGTTTAGTGGTTGTGTGCATGCGGGTAGTTGAACTGTTGTGAAGAGATGGCAGTAAAAGTATTGCCATTTTTATTTCCAATAGTTGCTCTATGTTACTTAACATCTGGTGTAAAAAAGAAGTGATTAGGCTGGTTATGTGCTAGAATACTCATTAAAGTGGCAGACACAATATCGTGTTAGCATCTGAGTGACTTGTACAGTCGGCCAAAACTTTATTGTGTGCGACGGCCATCTTTTTGTCTCTCAGCATCTTATTATAGAATGAAGTTTCAAAAAAATTGTTTCGAGGACATCTGCTTTGTGGGCATACACTTGTCTTCACCTTTTTTAAGACTTAATATAGTCGTAGGGCAAAGATACACAGAAAAAACTGCCACTCATGCACGATAGCTTAAGATTTGGCCGACTGTACCTTCTTTGAAACATGCGCACATGCATTTATTTGCCCATGTTCTATGTGTGTGTGCTTTGCAAATGCTCATGAGCATGCCCTCACCAAGATCGTGCAATGCCAGTGTCACGACCGCTAGACCAAGTCGCTGCCCTTCTTAGTCATGAGCACATAGTTTACAATGATCAGGACACAATATTTTATTTTGTACATGTAGTCCTTTGAAAATAGGAGTGTTTTTATTTGTTGTGCACATACACAGTTGCAAATGCAGGCACTCACACACAAAGAAAGGAAAACAAAAAAGAGCCCAGCAGCATGCATGCACAGATTTACTTGGCGTAAATGGGAACATCAACTGTCTGCAGTATAGAATGACATGTTGTACAGCATCTCTTGAGGTACAGCTACGATAGCAGCGTTGTTAGCTCTTGTTATGGGCTACGAGTGTCTAACACACTCACCTTTAGATCGTGGCTACTTGGGTGCTGATCTCGCCACCTCATGGGAAGTTTTTCTTTTGCCAAAATTTTCTCTTTCTTTATATATTTCTTTTTCTCTCTCTGTACTCATTCTCTCCTCTGAGGCTCTGACCCATCACTATTATTAAAGGCCCGCCGAAGAAATCTGTGCATGTGTTCAATAGTGATGCATTGATTGATTGATTGATATGTGGGGTTTAACGTCCCAAAACCACTATATGATTATGAGAGACGCCGTAGTGGAGGGCTCCGGAAATTTAGACCACCCGGGGTTCTTTAACGTGCACCCAAATCTGAGTACACGGGCCTACAACATTTCCGCCTCCATCGGAAATGCAGCCGCCGCAGCCGGGATTCGAACCCGCGCCTTGCGGGTCAGCAGCCGAGTACCTTAGCCACTAGACCACTGCGGCGGGGCTTCAATAGTGATGCAAGAGAGGAAGAAGAGGACAAAAAGAGCTTGTGCTGTGATCCGTGATGATGATAGTTTCCGTTCACCGGGCATAGCAAAAAGCTTTAGGAGCTCTGCTCTTAACAGACATTGAATGGAAGCTATTTGTGCCTTCATTTTATAGTCTGACAGATGCTTCAATTTATTGTACACATATTCACTTTCATGCATGAAAATTCTCACTTTCTGAAATAATGGCTCAAGTAACATATTTATACACTGTAATTACAGCATTGTGATACAAGTGGAACTCGAATTCGTGGTGAATCTCATTTGCTCCTTGTTGGGGATCCAGGCAAGTCGTTTCAATAATACTGTATTAATGAGCAATAAGAAATCTAAACCTAGCATTGCTCCAGCATATCCTCAAGGGGCCCACATTTTGTCAATGTTGCGAATGATATTTTACATTAATCAGAGTATCGGTGCCAATATGAAATTCAGTGAAAGCTCCAGGAAGCTTACAATTTTGTTTGAAAAAGTGCATGTCTTTTCGTGCAGTACCTATGTACATATGCCTTATGTTTACAATGATGATATATGAGGCACAGTTATTTATTTACATGTCTTGACCAATCATTTCTCTATAGTAGTAGTAGTAGTAGTAGTAGTAACAGTAGTAGTATTAGTGTTGTGTATGTGCTATTTTATTCCTTTTAAGTTATTGCCAGATTTCCAGGTGCTTTACACATTGCATTGGCACTATTGATGTTTTTGTTGTTTAAAATCTTGGGGCATGTTAAAGAGACTATATCTTGCGTTCATAACTATAAGTAGCAGTTGTTTGTTCATGTTCTGCTATGTTCTCTAGATCATATAACGCCGTTGTATGAAAGTTTCAGTTTGCCAACATTTTTTGCATTTGCATGCTTCAGTGTTTTTTACACCCATAAATATTGTGTGGTTACGGTGGAATCATCTGTAGTACATAAGCAGGAGAGCGTTAGCTCGGAATGTTTGTTATTCTTCACTAACAGGATGTGTGATGCACACTTTAATAGGATATCTTGTTATGTAAAGCACTGCGAAGAATTCAAAATGTGGTATGCCGGCTACCTTGCTTTCCCAACTTATAAAAACAGACATAATCAAACATGGTAGTTCTCTGAATATACTTATTTGTCAAAGCTTAATGACACACCTCTATCTTTTCTTATAAAAGCATCTCTTTCTACATAAACAGGTACAGCCAAGTCTCAGTTTCTGAAATATGCAGCCAAAATGAGTGCTCGTTCGGTCTTGACAACGGGCATTGGAAGCACCAGCGCTGGTCTTACTGCAGCTGCAATCAAGGTGAGTCGGCAAAAATGTATATTAGTTGTTCCTCCGCATTTGGTAAAACAACTAGTACACATAGTACAGATAGCACGTAGTACATAGTGCAGCACATAGTACAGATAGCACGTAGTACATAGTGCAGCACATAGTACAGATAGCACTAGCACACAGTGCTGGATATGACTGGGGGAAGGTGCTAAGCTGACCGTGACAGTAAACTGGTCAAATCCTAGCACCAGGTATCATATCAGCCATCGTTTTCTGTGCTGCAAGAAGCCAGTAACAATTGCTTTGAAAGTTTGTTTATAATGGATGTAAAATGCTTTTTGCGGGTGCATGTCTGAAGCACCAGATTGAATGTTATTGGGGCACACTGCATGGAAATAGAATAATACTAGAAGCTTTGTTGAGAAACGGGAAGATAGAACTGAGGAATGGATAAATTGAGATTAAAAAATGCTGGACATTGTAAAAGAAAGTAGTATTTTATTCAACTGTTTGGTGTTCCTACCACAACAGGGCCCATAAAGGTCCTTGAAAACCCTTGAGTGCTCCTTGCATCTGCTTTAGGAGTCAATGCAGGGCTCACATCATCAATTTGCCATGTGCAGTGCACGTCACTGTTCACCGTGGTCATGTGACCAACTGTGTTTGCAAAAAATCCAACCTAATGCTGGCTCTCTCTGCGCTCTTTGAAACTAAAACTGTGACTAGGGATTATAAAAATGTCTATATAGAATTAACTGTTGCAAGCTCAAGCCAACAAAGTTTCTAGCCATAATAAGTAAATCATTCGCTACTTATTGCAGCAGAAAAGAAAAAAAAAATTACTGCTATCCTTCCTCGCCAACCAGAATGTCCAGCGGAGCTGTATTGCACACCACATATCTAAAGAGCAGTAGTGACAATCGCTTTGTGGTCTAAGTAATAGATTTTCATTGCTTCCATGACCGATTTGGTCTTCATGTTGAGTATTGTATTCACACTGTTCTTTAGGTGTCTTTAATTCCTTCAGTCTAACCATGGCGTCCTGCATTTGAATGAGTTGCTAGACAAATACCCTTTTACGTATGAAAGTGGGAAACATGCAGGGAGAAGACAGGGCTCATGTGACCTAACTTTTATGGGAATGCGTGGGAGGGTGTTCCCGTTCATCACAGGCACCTTGACATCCATGATACAATTTTCATGCTTGTTTTGTGGTTTGCTTTATTGAAACGAATACTGAGCTCAATGCTGTATAACTGATTGCAAAAAAAGACACGTCGTTTGCCTTGAATTGTTAAATGGCCCCTAGTCCACAGAGAGGTTGAAAGTCGGTTCTGCTGATAGATATGTGCACGAGTTTACAGGAAATGTGTTCTTTGACTTGTCTGCCCACTTCTGCAAATGCCCTTTCTCAGTGTTTAAGAAGAAAATGCAAGGAACGCGTGCATCCTTTAGCAAAAGAGCACGCAAGCGTCTGTTGGTAGTTTAGGGCACCTGTGGGAATTAAGGCTAGCCCGCTGCCATTGCGCGGGCTTTGCCGCCTATTTCTGTCGTTTTCATGTCCTGATATGACTCTCTCCTCCTCCGCAGTCTGTCGCACTGGGGGAGTGGGGAGTGAACATTAACCCCTGTTACCCATAGCGAATTTCGACTGTGGCGCCGTGCGCGGAGTCTCTCAGGACATCTTGTGCGTGCGCGTAGGGAGTGAGTCAGATCTCTCCGGGACAACCTAGGGTGAGCACGAATTTCTTTTCTGGTCGTCGGCCCCTATTGTTTGGGGCTTGTTGGACTTCACCAACGGCGCCTTGCGCCCGCGGCGAACGCTCACCTTTTGTTGCCTCTTTCGAACGCTAGGCCGAAGAGTGGTGCAGTGTCTTCGCGCGAGGTTGTACTACGCCAACCTGTATCTCTCGAAGCCAACACGAGCGGAGTTTTAGCCTTGCTTGAGCGACTGGGCCCTGTTGCCTCGGTGTCACCGTGAAAGTGGCACCCTGTGTAGTACTTCTCGCCCGTGGCGTGGATAAGCCCATTTACTTTCCCGTCGCCCCTTTTGCAATGGGCTCTGTACTGTGTTTTTGGTGTTGCCGCAGGTAATGAAGTGTTGCGACCTTGAGGAGTACTGTGTTCTCGCCATGGCGACAGTTAACGCGTGCCCTGCAGCTCGCTAAAATCAGACCCACACTAGTGGCCGTACTTTTTCGGGATAAGTGTACACTACACACCTCAACCTGGCATTTTGTGTTCAAGCCACGGAATTCTCTGACCAGCGAAAAGTATACAAGTACACTGTAAAATATGTAAAGATTTTGTGTCGGCACTCTATTTAACCATGCAGGATGGTGGAGAATGGCAGCTGGAGGCTGGTGCTTTGGTGCTAGCAGATGGAGGCATCTGTTGCATCGATGAGTTCAACAGCATTCGAGAACATGACCGTGGCAGCATCCACGAGGCTATGGAACAGCAGACAATTAGTGTCGCAAAGGTGTGCTAACCTTTTTTCTTTGTTGCACGTGATATCACTCGGGCTTGTAATGAAGTTCAGACATTGATTGAGTAACAGACATTTTCGACCCCTTGAGGGTCAACATTTTTGGTCACGCATGACCATACCGGTTAGATTTTATTTATTGGAGATTTAATTTACCAGAGTGGCCTATTTTGACAAAAAAGTCTTAATAATTATATTACAGATAAAATTACAAATAATGTGCCGTATGCTTTCTTTGGCTTAATTGCTGGTTGGTTTAATTGGTTGTGCCTAACAAAGAAGTGAACCAATCAAACACTTCCCCTTGTTTTATATTTTAATAGTGAGTGCTTCATCCTAGGAGACTTGATGCCTTAGGTAGCATGCGAAGGTTTATTGGTTTGCTGCCATCGCATGCAAAGATCACATACCATGTGACCCCTTGGAAAAAAGAGTATGCTGCACTTGCTACTGTGCCGATGAGTGGCGCTTGCTAACACTCGCAGGGATTAAATGCACATAAATACTACCAAAATAAGTGGATGTGGGATCACCCTCTGTCATTGTTCTACTGGTACCACATCAGACTTGTGCGTTCAGGTACAACCAATGGAAAGGGTACTTTTCAGTCCTGTTTATTTTTCCTCAGTTTATGTCATAATCATTTCACCGTGATTAAAAAACACACAAACAATGTCCCTTGTGCTTTTCCTGGCTTAATTGTTTGTTACTGGTGTCGAACAAATGTCTAGTTAAGTTTATCTGAATCTCTCATTGGACACTGACAAACAGCAAATGTTTTCTGTCCATCTAATTTCATGTACCGCTGTAATATTATTGCCGGCATTCCTCATTGTGGCAGCAGTGTGACACTCATGGTTTTAGCCAGGGCATTGTTTCTGTCACATAGAGGCTCTTCTTGCATACGATGCTTGTGCCGCTTGGCCTCTGCATGATGTTAGAATACTCAGCGAGGGACTTGAGTGTCACACTAAATTTTGCCGTTGCTTTTGATGCTCCACTCAAGTGAAACGCAGTTTTCCTTGTTTCTGCTCTCGCATTGTTCTTTGCTTGTTTAATCTTGTCTTGACATCTTATGTCACAGGCGGGCCTGGTGACCAAGTTAAGCACAAGATGCTCCGTGCTGGCGGCGACAAACCCCAAGGGATCGTGCTCAGCAGATGGGGTAAGGAAAGCTGCTCTTACTAGCTTGCATGTCACAGAAGGAAATGTTAATGAAAAGTCAAATGGCAAGACAAGCAATCTTGTGTGACATGCTCTCTTGCATGAAATTGGCATCCAAATTGTACCTCTGCGTTGGCCACTTCCTTAGAATAATAAAAACCAACTAAATGTAGCACAGAAAAGAAGCAAAACGAATTTTGGAACCTGTATTATTGAACAAAATAAATTGGAGACACCCAAATACGAAGCCACTGCTACAGCTGCTGGGAAGCGCAAATAATCGGAACAATATCTTCAACCAGTTCCACGCAGAAGGAAACTAAGGAAACAGTAGAGCTGTGGTCGTTCCTCGATTCTTGTTGTTTTGTTCTTGTGTTTTGCTGTGATTCGTGGAATTGTTTCCTGTTTAACTGTGGTTCTTGCATGTTTTGCTGTGGTTGAGTTCGTTTCATTTGTGCTTCCTTCTCTCGAACCGTGGTGTTAGCATCGTTCATTCATTGCGGCTCGGCTTGCGCTTCCTGCTCGCGAAACACTGGGTTCGCTGCACTTTAATGTAGTCACTTGAGCCTTGTGTAGTCCTTGCCCTCTCCCAGCGGGCTCTCTGATTGGTCTGCTCCTCCCGTGGCACTTTTATCAAGTGACCTGCGTGGCACAGCTGCTGTGCTGCTGTGTGATACCCTTCTTTTCCCTCTTCTCCCAGCACGCAACCAGGCTCTGCTCCTGCATGATGCTGGACGGCAGAGGGTCGTCTTAGAACAGCTTTACTGTTAAAATGATAGACTGTCTCATACAATTTGAGAATGCAGGAAAGTCCATGCCGAGATGACCCAAGCGTGGCAGCCGATAACCTCTGTGACTACAATCAGTACTGTGCATGTACTCAGCGATGTTCTCTTACACAGAGTCACCCACCATTCAACTTATTCTGGACAACGTGCCCGTTGGTGCAGGCATGTGTTCATCTTCTTTTGAGTTCAGAATGATGCTGCCTTCTAGAGTTGTAACCGATTATAGCTGCATTACGCAGATGTAAGCAAAAGCAGTCAGACCGTGGGGAAAAAGAAAATTTTCACAGTTGAGACTCTTGGTTATATTAGTCTACAGTAGTGATGTGAGGCACCATAACATTGGTGGTCGCTACAGGAGTTCGCAAGGTAGAGCCACAGTGTAACTGCAATACTGGATCCATAATGGTAATACTTGTTAGGGTTTAAAGTTCCAAAACCACCATACGATTATGAGATACGCCATAGTGGAGGGCTCCGGAAATTTAGAGTACCTGGGGTTCTTTATAGTGCATCTAAATCTCGGCACACAGGCCAAGCATTTTCGCCAGCATTTAAAATGCTGCCGCCGTGGCCGGGATTTGATCCTGCGACCTGAGGGTCAGCAGCCGAGTGCCTCTGCCACTAGACTACTGTGGCAGGTAATACTGGATCTGTAGGTGGTGAAAAATGCATCAAGCTAACTCCATGTCCTTTTGCAGGAACTGGACGTAAACACTGGCATTGCCAGTCCTCTTCTAAGTCGGTTTGACTTGGTTCTTGTCTTAAAGGATTCTCATCATCAAGATTGGGATCGTTTGGTTTCCAAATTTATCCTCCTCGGGCGAAATCCACTGGGTAAGCAGAAACAACAATTTCATAGGGCCAATATGGTGAATAAAATAGCGCACATTCTATATGTAGGGGTGCACCTGGGGTTTCTTTGGGACCTCACGGAAAGTGTTTGAATGGACAAAAGTGTCGACCTGTGCAAAATGAATACACACAGAAGTTACTAAAAGTATGGTCTGTTAAAATTATGTGATCCAGCATATTTTTTTTACTGCAAAGTTGCTTTGGCCATGGCACATACATTCACACTGCAAAAGTGCAGTACGAATGCACTACAATGCGACTATATGAATGTTATATGGAGTATTGATTACCATGACAATGTTAAGGTGTCCTCTGAAAACCTTTTCTTCAAATTTTAGCCACCCATTGAAATGTTTAATGTCAATAGAAGTTTGGTTCAACTTAATGTTCTGCACCACAGAGAGACAAGAAAAAAGAAGAAATTCAACGGCTATTTCGTTGGCCCACACTGATGTTTATTTATTTGTTTATTTACATTACTGCTACTCTCTTTCACGAGCAGTTATACAGGACATTTTTCAATTATGCAATGGCTAGACAGAGCACCATATCTGCTGTTTCTGGAGGACAGTCAGTTGTCGCTATATAAAAGGCAGCATGCTTATTGGCTGCTTGCAGGTATAAATAAAACGAGATTTAATGAAACTTGCTTTTACAAAGTTTGCAATGTACAGAAAAAATTTCCATTCTGTGAAAAATACCCATAGGGTTTATTGTTATCATTCAACCAAAATAACAAACTAACTTGGCCACCAAACAGTGACAGCATCAGGAATTTTTGAAGGGTCACCCATGACGAGTGAGTTCAGGGAGGGGGGGAGTACAGGAACTCGGGTAACTCATGCAATCTCTTTTGACTATGTTTGCTCTGAGGGGCAGGCGAAATGATGGAGGGAGAAGGCTCCAGTGCCCTCCCTTCCCCTCTCCCTTGATGGCAGTGCCCCTGCCACGAAATTCAATTTGGTTTTTTCCTGAAAAATTGAAGGAATAATTCCTTCTAATTTTGACAGAGATCAGTTTTTTTTTAAGAGTACACACTCGTGCTATCGTGTTATAGTATCTAGATGCTATAATCATGACCCTGGCCTTATTTAACAAAGCTGCACGTCGTGCCCATGCGCAAAACAATCTTTGTAGTCGGTAATGCTGTTATGTACCAGATGTTGCTCGAAGTGATGGTGTTCTCTTTCGTTCATAATGGAATAATTGGAAGCGCAAACCAACGGGACACAAGAAAAGAGACAAACAAGCGCCCCGTTGGTTTGCGCTTTCAATTATTCCATTATGAATTTGTACCAACTAGCCCGCCTGTCAACCCTACTGCAATTCTCTTTCGTTATTTTACTGTTTATGGGACTCATAGTACTGGTCATCTGCTCACAACTTTGTGACTTGATTCATATTAGATGTAAAAATTGGGTGCGCTACAAAACAGGGACCAAAGAAGAGAATGTTGACATGTTATCTTCTATTATTTTTGTTTTGTGGGGCACCCCACTTTTGCATTAAAATGAGTCAACATCAACTATTCCAAATGGCTGTTTTGCTGCAATATATCTCATTGCTTGACCTTTAACTCACTGCATTCGTTCTCTACATCTTCGCATATTGCAATCTGTCATGACTTCACTTGACAGTCTAACTGGCATGAATTGCCTAGGCATGGTGCCATGGCGTCCGTGCAGTATGAAAGGTTGCATGTCTGAAACACACTTGTGAATTTTTTGCACGCACAGATATGAGTTGGTAGCAAAAACAATGCCAACAATGCCTAGGTAGCTTTTGGCTCTTGCTATGTTTGTTTTAGATTTCAAGGCACTGCGAAATTACTTTCATGATTTCATGAATATTCCGATTTAACTTTCCGAGTGTGGTTATCACTTTTAAAAGTCAAGTTTCTACTGTGTTTAGGTTCATACTAATCCTACTGTGGGGACTCCTCTTATAACATGATAGCACAACACTTCTGTGAAAGGGTTTGATACATGTTTATGTTTCTATGTGTGCATGTATAACATATATGTGGTATGTACAAGATATAAAAATTTTGGGAGGTTTAGAACCCTCTTCCCCATCTGGCTATGTTAATGCTGTTTGGTGTTATTTTATGCATGCTGCAGGATATATTTTGGTACTACACATATTCTGATGCAGTGGTTCTCAAATAGGGGTCTGCGAAGCCATTTCTATGATCCGCGAAACCCTCACCCGCATTTTTCTTTAAGCGTGACTGTGCCGTATTTATGAACAGTCCAAAATGAAGTGATTTAGCACGTTTGTTTGATGCTTTTGGAAGAAATAAAAGGCACCTGTTTTTCACGCTCCAGTTGTGTTAATTTACCTACGTACCGCTCCCCCCCCCCCTCCGCTTCAAGGGGTCCCCCATCATTTCCACCAGCCTACATGGCTGAGAACCACTGTTTTAATGCATTACCATGCTAATCATCGAAAGTGTCATGTGTTTCCTGCTTTTTTTTTTCCAGAAGAACGGGAGGACACTGGGTTTTGGTCCATTAGCAGAATGCGCTCCTACTTTTTGACTATCAAAGCTTTCACTCCCAGGTTGACCGAAGACGCTCAAAGGTAGAGATGTATTTACAAGTTTGGTGGCGTGGAGTTGACTTCATCAAGTTTAAGGCTAAGTGAAAGAGCTTAGTTTCCGTAATAATGCTTTCTTCCTTTGGTTTTCTGTCACGGCAACAAACTTTAATCTCATTCTACCACTTATTTTGGTGTTTTAATACCTAGCTGTAATATTACGGATTTGGTGAATGCAGAGCACAAAATGCAGCAAGGCTTTTCATAGAATTTGCATATTGTACTACATGAGCTTGAATAATGCCAGCTTTTTAGCTTAAATATAATGAAATGTAATGAATTTTTAAACTGAGGTAAATAGGTTCAATATACGTCAAGTTAACCGTGAAAGAAAACAAAACAGATTCAGTGACTGTTTCACTTCTTCAACTCAAGGCGAACAGCAGTTCAAAATCGGCTATAAATTTGCATGCATGCCAGCAATTTCAGTCTCCTAGCCTTTGAAAAGAAAACCCTCAGCCCCCACCATGCCGCCAGAGTGTAAAAAACATGTTGAACGAATGGACACAGCTAGCTTCCTGGCTCATTGTGATTCCTTGCAAGCTTTTGTTCTGTCCATTGTTTGGTCTCTTATTGAAATATATTTTTACGCTGAACAAATGCAGAGATAATGTCAACCTGCCCACTGAGCCTTCATTAGTGCTAGCATTTTTTTGTACTACTACAGGTGAAAGCTGAAGACGTGTGTATCTGTCAAGAACTCTGTGTTGTTTTCCTGCATTGGTAGTCAGTCCTGCTGATTTTTTCACTAGGCTGCAAGTGCGTTGCCTTTAGAACTGCTGCTTAAGCTTTAACTTTACCTCAGCACGGTTATATGTTCTCTTATGGTGTCGTTTACTGTTTAGTAGGGATCTAGTTATTTGCTACAAAATATGATTTCAACGTGTTGCTCTCATGTAATATGTCTCTTACTATGGCTAACTGTTTATGCATTGACTGTTGCTACAGAGTTCTGCAAGAGTACTACAGATGTCAGAGGAGTGTAGCTCAGCGCGTTGCTGCCAGGACAACGCTGCGACTTCTAGAAAGTCTAGTTCGACTGTCACAGGGTACGAAGCCATCAGACTATTCTTTGATGTGTCTTTTGTGTTTATAATACTTGAAAAAGTGAAATACTCTACCATTGTTGACAAGTGAAAAAAACTATTCTTACAACAGGGAATGTGTGAAATTTATGGGGATTGAGGCTAGTGGCCATACTCCAGTGAGACATGTGCACAGTGCGAATTCTGCAAGCACGCTTCCCCAAAAATTTTGTTTGACCAATCCAGCGTGGTGGTCTTAGAAGTGGAAATAAAACAAGAGCACATGAACTGATGTCAGTGCCCTTTCTACCATGTCTTTCTCATAACATCCTTGCTGTCTGCGAGTCAACCCTCAGCTTAACAGTGAATTCGCCGCTTATAGTGTAGAAAAGTACTTCCAGTATTTTGCTATTGGGTGACAAATACTAAAGAATAAGCATAGATGTAAGAACATATAATATAGTGCATTAAGAAATAATGACCCTTTTTTAAGGAAGATGCCAGTCAAAAAACAACTTTTTTTTCGAAAATTTACATATTTTTCCTTTTTATTTGCTTTGACAAATATAGTTTCTCTACTTTCACAACAAAACACTAAAGATTGCAATTAAACTCGAATAAGTTTAAAATTGCTTTTAAAGAGCACAAGGTGGCTACTAAAAACTAAAAAGAGCTCATTGTCTAGAGTCCCCTGGAAATTGTCACCTAGCTCCTTGCCATTGCATTTCGCATGAGAAGTTCGCTAAAACTACATGCTCAAAATAACCATGATTGCCAAGCTTTCATGAAAGAAGAACTCATCTTAAAAAAACATATTTTTTTTCTGCACAGATGAGCTTTCACTTATATCTTTAAAATGCACTTTTCTCAGGATCAAATTTTGGGCAACTCCTTGAGTTTAGACATCATGTTTCTGGTATTTCTGATAGCTAAATCGTGATGAAATTTTGCCCACATATTCCTTAACATGTGAAGAGTGCAAGTATTTTCTTTAAAACTTGATATTGCCTGTATAGTTATTGCGAACCTAAAGTGAACAATTAGTATATGGTGACGATATTAAGCATTCTCACATTCTAATTTTTCTTGTCCATGAAAACGTCTTATATGCTCTTTCTTGATAATTATTCACATTGCATAGTAGAGCAATATGACACATTAATGGCTGAAAATCATAAATGTTTAGTGGTGTGAAATGTTTGTTCAAAATTAAGTATTAATTACACAATGTCACAACTTAAACTGGGCAACTTACTACAGTATTATATTCACACCTTCAGTATGTTTCCTTGCAGTGCACATAAACAACATGAAGAAATTAAGGCACATACAGACAGAGTGTTCCGTCTGTCTGCATGCGCCCTCAATTCTTCCTGTTGTTTACGTGTGCTACAAGGAAACATACTGAAGATGAGCTACCAACAAGCTCGCATCGCATCTCTCGTGTATAATTACACATTTGAAATCAGCATAAAAGCCTATGTATGCAGTGATAATTCCATTGCCCTAGGCTACAGATTAAAGCAACTTTTATTTCTAAATGCGTCTCCCCAGAGACTTGACAATATAGTTCTTGTGAGATGTTTACAATAAGATTTCTTAAGTGCCACGTATACAAGTCACAGATGTGAAATTCTCAAGTATGCTTTACATCATGTTTTGAATGTAAATTAGAATGCGAGTGGTTCTTAAGATAGAGAAAAAAAGAGAAAAGTGAGCCCCGTTATTGTCTGCTTCAGTGAGCGACACCGCCACAGGGCTCACAAGGGATGGGGGTGAGGAGGGATAAAAGAGTAGAAGTAAAGGTATAGAAAAGAGGAAGAAGAAGCAACAACAAACTGAGGGGATAGGAGAGACAGGAAAGATGGAAACACGGTCACTGGAGTCCGAGGGCGGGGTACACTTGCGAGAGATGTTGTCGGCGTCTGTGGATGGCGTAGAGCAGGTCCAGTAGGTCAGAGCTGCGCTGTCGTCGAAGACCGTCGGCGACAGGAGGTGACGTAGGGCCAGTCCAGTCGGCCAGAGCCACGATGACGCCGAAGGTCGCGAGCGCGCGGAGCGCGCGGGCGCACAACCGGTCGGCAAGAAATCCAGCGAGCGAGTCCATGTAACTTAGAAAATGTATATGTATACACATCTGTCATACATTTAACTATCAAACATGTCCTTGAAACAGTATTATTCGTGAACCATTCTTTCAATACGGTAAGTTTTAACCTAAAGATGTGGATTATGGTGGGCAATCTGTGAATGTTTCATATTTACTCTATACTTTATTCTATGGCACTTGATATTCATATTCTGCCAACAGGTCATGCAAGGCTCATGTTTCGAGAGGAAGTTGTTGTCCAAGATGCAGTAGTTGCAGTGGCACTTATGGAGGTGTCCATGCAAAGTTCAGCTCTTGTGGAAAATGTTGATGCTTTGCACACTGGATTTGCAGTAGACCCAGAAAAAGAATATCAAAATCAAGGTGAAGTATCGCTCAATGCCACAATCTGCGCTTTTTGTACCATGGGTACATGGTTCTTTAGCAATACATTTGGTCAAGGATCTCATGTACAGTAGACTCCTTTTAAACGTAACATGAAAAGACCAGGAAAATGTGTTTCCTTTAAGAAAAGTATTGTTTACTGAGAGATAAACAGAGGTATAATATTCAGGTACAAAATCAAACATATTAAGAGCAGTTGTTCTATTTAAGAAGTAATTTCATTTAAGAGAGTTTCGACTCTACTGTACCGTAAAATTCTGCAGGGAAGTTCTTTAAACACTGCCTTCATTACATCTCAGCAGCATTGCATGGAGCATTGTGAAATAGCTTAGCACTATGTCTTACTTTATTTGGGTCTTGACTTCGGTCAAAGGCTAAGAGATTGAAATCTTTGTGCAGGTTTCACTAAATGTAATGAGGTTTCTGAAGTTAACCTTTTTCACTATCATCATACTTGAAGTTACTTATAGCTTATGTGAAATACCTTAAGGCATAAATAATAACAAAACCAAAAAGCACTGACTAAAAAGGTGTTGTCGAAAATAGATGTTTCGACTTGTGCCATACCTTATGTACTATCATCTCCAAAAGTATGTGATGTGAAAGACTTAATATTGGCACTCCAGGGTATAAACATTAAAATATGGCTAAGTGTTGAAATTAGCCAAAATAAATGAAGCCCATTTGTGAATCACATGTGCCGCAGGAAACTTTTACACCTTGGTGTTGTGTGTAGTAATCCATATACATATAACAACTATGAAAAATTTAACCAGCTAATGAAGGCTATAAGCAATGTGAGGTATTGTCAAACAAGGAGTGATGATGGAGCCAGCACAGAAAGTTGCTTGCATTGCTACACCTTTCTTTTTTTTTCAGCAAGAATCATTCTGACTCGCCTTGGCCTTGATGACATCCTTAAAAATGAACTAAGTCGCCGCAGTGAGAAGAGTTGCCCATTTCCCAAAACCGGAGATCACTCCCAAGTAACACTAAAAGACAGGAGCTTCAGTGAGCGTGTGCATGCTACCAAGGAGCCTCCCAGTGGGGATTTTCAAAGTGACCGTGTTAGTATAGATGAGCATATTAATGACTCATCACAGAGGGGTAGTCAAGAGCGACCACGGTCACAACATCATGAAGCATCTAAAACACATGGAAATGTGGGCAGTTCTGGACGTGTTGCATCTGTGGAATCTCACATTGATCCAAAAGCGTCAAAAATTACAACAGGAAAATGCCAGAACAGTTCAATAAAAGCACAGGGCAATGCAGTAAGTGTTGATCAAGATGACTTTGAAGATCTTGACAATGAATGTAGCACTGGTGGTCGGAATTCACTTCGTGAACGTTGTGTTGCACAGAAAACAAAGAAGCGTAGTTTGAAAGCACATCAGGTGGAGGAGGCACCACAGGGTCGTGCAGTACCATTTGCAAAAGAGACAGGTGAATCCTCCCCGAAATCTGATGTTCATAAGAATGTTGACATTGCAAAGCTCCTTAAATCTTTTGTTCGGAAGCCAAGAAATCAGTCTTTGGCATATGAGACGAAGTCTTGTCCTGGCACGAACTCTCATGCTGGAAACAAATTGTCTGATGTGGGGCAGCCCTCAGAACAAGGAGAAGAGCATCTCACTGTATTATCAGGGGACTCAGGTAAAAGTGACAAATCAACACTCAGTCAGAGAAGCAACAGTCAGTTTTCTCAGCAAAGTGTTGCTGACTGTGTGCAGCAAAAAACCACGGGTGATGTTAGCATTCCGAAGGAACAAGCAAAGGACTTCACCTCATCTGAGAAAGCATTAAAGCAATGTCCAACCACTCCATTCAGTAGTGCACAAGAGAAGTTAAAAAGGTTTGCACTCGTGAAGTCACCCGAGGCGTCACCACACAGCACCTTTTTTAAAGCTGTTACAAATGGGATGGTACCATCAAGCAACTCAGCGACAAACGCCACAAGTTCATCTGAATTAAGCAAGTTTGCCCATTGCACACCACCATCGCATGTTCAAAGTAAACCATCTACCCAGGTATCGGCTACAAAACACACTTTAGGAATTGTTGCTGATGATGAACTTGGTTTGAGTGATGATGACTGGATGTTCGACAATGTGCCTTGTGAGAAACGTCGGCGAAAGACCAATCAATAGCCATTTCAGTTGGCTAATGCATAGAATAGCAAACTGACACAGTGCCTTTTGTGTGGCCTTTGGAAGCATAAGGCGATTCGCTATGAGTCAAGAGCAGTTTGCACATTCTTGAACTTTTTTACACATTGTCGCTGCTCGCAAAAGTGACTGTAAGTAATGTATATACTACATCATGCCATAATCATCAGTGACTGTGAAGTACGTATTGCTGCACATGTGACTGAATATTAGTACCTTTTCTGTGATGTGTTATATGCTTCAAGACATCCCTAAGCACGAGTGTTGCTCTTGCATATTGTACATGCAGTGTTACGTCTTGAAACTATGCAAGTTCAGTGTATTCGCTCTTGTTTTACTTGATAGACACATTGCTTTCACTGTATCTCACTGGATGTCAGCCATGTCCTTCTCTAATTTAACTGTGTAGTTCAATACCTAATTGAACGAAGACTGAGGGGAGATAAATTATCATTGCATTTCGTGTGCAGGACTCACTAATAATTCCAAGTTTATAGGAGTTTCACATTTGTAAGAGTAAGCTGTTGGCTTTTCTTGATAATTTGGTTTATGAGCTTGGTTCAAAGCAATGCCAACGCTGCTTGTGCATATAATAAATGTTCAGCACTCTGCAATATTATTTGTCATAATTTCGTGCCAACTTTTTCTCACAGTCGCCTATTCATCCCAACTCCCTCTCTCCAGTCCGGGGTAGCAAACCGAACATTCATCTCTTTGATCTTCCTGCCTTTCCCAGTCATCACCTTTCCCTCACTGCCGTTTTAATGCTTTAGTTTCTCAAAATTCACCTTGTTGTTTGTGTTTTGCTTGCATTATGTGACTTCAAGTTATTATAGTGTATCAAAGTTCTTTGTTTACAGTAAAAAGTGCATGTGTGTAGGTTGAGGCACAAAAGCGTAACAAAGAACAGTTAGCGCACAAACAAAATAAGCCAAACGTGTACTGCCACATGTATGCTGTAAAACACAACAGCCAATGGTTCACATATTTCACAATAACATATTTATCAAATAAAATCTCATTTGAAAACATTAGCGTGAGGTACTAGCATACGCACATGCACTCACTTTTACGTGTGACTGCAGTTTAATGACTACGCTCACTCACTAGATCCAGAACAGCTATGCTATGCCAAGGCCTGAACACGTAATGAAAAATTTCAAGCAGAACCATGCAGCATTGTAGTAGGTGTACATTCAAAAGCATATTGACTACTCATAATGCACGTGTAGTATTTATGCATAAGCATTCTTTGACTAGGTCTCCAGGCCAAAGTGTGTGTCAAAGCATCACCTTAAATAGTTATCACGTTGTACAGTTGCCTTAAAAAGTAACCATATTGCACTGTCAGTTGAGCACTAGGCAATGAAAAAAAGCAGGATAGTGCAGTTACTATAGGTAGTTCTCATACCATGTAGTCAGTGCAGGCTAAGGTTGTTCAAATGAAGTTTAATGTCTATACCTTGGCTAAACAGTGTGTAATATTGACAACTGTTGGTTTATGTATCTGAAATTGGTCAAAAGGTGGCTAATGTGTGCTAGTGCTGATATAACTTGGATAAGTGATGCAGTTACAAATCATGCTTGAACATGATTTCATTGAGCTCAATGGGAGATATGTTTTCAAGGCCCTTGAATGACCTACATTTGTTTCCTCTTGATATTCCCTGAACTTCAAGAGTAATACTTCCTGAAATGGGTTTCAAGATTATCTGAGCAGCTCTCTCTGGTGAATAACTGTGGGCCCAGAATATTCCCAGATCTGTGAACAATTATGAACTAACTGAGATGTGTTGCATGAGGAGAAGTTCACAGAATAGTTTGATACATTAATAATTTGATATTAGAAATGTAATGCAAGCAGGACACTCCACTGCACTACTGCTTTTATGGCTGTTGGTATGTTTCACTGTAATGTATTCCTCTATTGCAGTGAATTATGCAGAAGTAATGGAACTTAAGTAAGGGAAAGTAATGAAAGCATAGGGTCATTATTTGCGCTTTCATAAGTGTGTTTTAATAATTCTCACCTAATTCGAAAGAAATTAAAGCATAAAAATTAAACTAAAAAGTCAGTTTCACCAAAAAGGCAAGACAATGAATGCGATAGCAACATATTTGAATGTTTTACAAGGCAAGGCTGGCATTTTTAGGAACAATATTGATTGTAGTAAACATGCACTTGCTAAGTAACCAAGTTTCCTGCGACGCGGCCACAGTAGATGACCACAACAAGGCTCGTGCATAGTGAAGGCGTTGATGAAAAGCGCCACCTGTGGGCAGTGCTTGCTGGTTAAGGATTATACATCGTATGTCGCCGCTGGTGGAAGTTTGTAATGTGTAGAGCGCATCTGTATGTGGACGGCCGCTCCAGGTACACTTTTAGCACCGTTTTCTCGTGTTGAGAGCGCAGCCCATAGAAGCTCCCGCCTGCTGCGTGGGCAAGAGTACCCCCCCCCCCCCTCCTTTGTTCGCCCATGAGATAAGCGCGCGCGCAGACGACCCCGGCCGGAAAGGCGATTCGCTCCGAATAAGAGGAGGCTCGGCGTTAACTTTTTTCGGCACTGAAGAGAAAGCTACGGAGGCGGAGCTTCTGCACATGTAGTAGCACTACGCGAAGTAGTCCGTTTGGGCGCGCGTCTCGTAACGCTGTGGAAAGTAACGGGGGCGCACCATCAGCGTTTCATGTACACGCAGACGCCGCTTAGCGTTTGAGATGCACGTAAAAAGGCGGAACTTTCTCGCGTGTTCAAAAGCGCGATGTCACAACGAATAAATTAAAGTAAATGCGACTATCTTAATGGTGGGAGCTGCGTCCTGTCTCAAATAGCTCCACGTAGAAAATAAAGGGGGAACTTCGCGGTGAAAATACGGTCGCTGTTGTGGAACTACATTCACTGTCGGTATATGGGATGCCCGCGCTTTGGCTCTGCAGCCTTCGCTCCAATTCCAAAAAAAAAAATATCGCATATATGGATTCAGAAAATTACGCGCATTAGGTCTAAAGTGTTCTCCCAAGATATTTTGATTGGCGAAAATTATTTGCGCCCGTGACCACCATTTGAAAATCACGAAATGTTGAAAAACCAGCTACAAAAAAAAAGAAATCCCTATAAATTAACCGTTTCGCACATTCTTTCAGTACCAGCTTTTTGTGTTTTTAGAGCAACTTGCTTTCATAATAAAACAGTTGTTCATGATAGATTGAAATTTGTCACACTTTAGAGCGTTGTCGAAACTACGTAAATTGTAGTGTATTGGATAATTTTCCTATAAAACACAACCATTGATAGAATCCATAAATTACTTCTATCAAACTGTCCTTAACGCGTACTATTTACAAATATATTTGTTTTGCCGGTGAGCAGTGCATAGGCTCTAAAATGAAATCCTGCACTTGGCAAAATCGCCACTTTGGTCTAGGTTTAGATGTGTAGCACCCTATAAGGTGGTCTAAAAAAATCTGAAGGAAAGAGCACACGATTGAGAATCATAGCGACTTTGTTCACAGAAAGTTCAACTCAAGTAATTTTTGTTTTAGCGGAGAAAAACATTTTTGAGGTTCAGGCCCACAATTGCATTGTTTTGCTATGGAGCCAATACAAGCCAACTGAATTCGCTGCATAAAAAAAAGGTTTGATTGATTGATTGATATGTGGGGTTTAACGTCCCAAAACCACCATATGATTATGAGAGATGCCGTAGTGGAGGGCTCCGGAAATTTTGACCACCTGGGGTTCTTTAACGTGCACCCAAATCTGAGCGCACGGGCCTACAACATTTTCGCCTCCATCGGAAATGCAGCCGCCGCAGCCGTGATTCGATCCCGCGACCTGCGGGTCAGCAGCCGAGTACCTTAGCCACTAGACCACCCCGGCGGGGCTAAAAAAAGAAAAAAAAGAGGAGTAGTAGTGCATTTAGAACAAATGGTTCAAAATCTACTTGTTAGTACTCTTTTTTGTATACTACATATCGCGGTGATAGTAAACAGTGCTAAAGATATAACAATGCGAATGAAATATATGCCACTACGCTCACAATAATGAATCGCGTTACATTTATTGCATGTGGCTATAAGAGGCCACATGCAATATATACTAAAAGGTTTAGTATAACCTCCTTGGAGATTCCCTTCTTGCCGGGTATCGGAGCGAAATGATCTCCGCACCCTCAGATAAACGTGGTGAGTGACGCCTTGTGAGTGTTGTGCGTGGTGAATGACGCGTCATTGGCGCTATCGAAGTCGTTTGGCGGAGAGAATTCCTCAAAACACTTTCAGCAGTGATGTTCAAAGAAACAGTCTTGACGTCGATAATTTTCCCCGGACGTATATGGTAGTCAACGCGCTCAGAGTGGCAGCGGCGATGAACGATCAGCTGCTAGCTCACAAGCAGGAAGTTGCACTTCACGTCCCGTCGTGCGTTAATGTTTTTTTCACGCTCGTAAGTCACTTTGATTGTATTTATTGTATGTCCTTCAGCAAGCTCAAAATAAAGGCATACTCTTTCTTGTACATTGAATGTATCCCAATTACAGTGGATATTACAAAGTGCCACATGCCACCAACACGCTCTAGCTCGACCAGCGAAGCGAAATAGTTAGAGCAATAAAATATGCAGTTACGACTACAGCCCACGCTAACTTCTCCTGCACTTCACCGGTGCCATCCGAACGACGTTGTAGTTCGACAAATTTCCGCAGTTTTGACGTTGCGAAAAGCGTACGCGTGTCGATATCCTTGTTCCCAGACAACACAAACACAACCTCAGGACGTCCTCAGTATGCTTTCGTGAGGACAATATGACGACGCCCTCAGAATGTCCTCTTATGGTACTAGAATGGCACTAATCCCGTCCCCTTGTCCGTACACATAACAACCTCAGCTCATCCTCAATACAACACTTCAGGACTTTTCAGTCTTTTCAGAACAACGATTGTGTGGCCGGTTCGGTACTGTGGGCAGTGATACTACTTAAGATTTACTTCTTTTCATGATATTTCCATACATCAAAAGAAAAACACCTGCGAGGTCTCGTGTATGTATACTGTATTAATCAACAGACAGGTGACAAAACAAACAAAACTTGTTGACAGAAATTTATTAAACAGTAATTAATCACAACTGACAGTTTTGTCAGGCATTCGAGTCCGCGTATAGTCTGAAAAAAGAAAAGCAGTATCAAGGCAGTCAACACAGGTCAATCAACTACGTTTGTTATATTCCTCGAAAGTTTGACACAATGTCCATCACCACGTGTATCGCGCCCAATGCACTCATTAGTGTTAGAGGCTCCGCTCTGACAGCCTATCAGTACACTCGACACGGGCGTTGACTTGACTTGCCCGAGGTCAGGCCATGTGTCAGACGCAGAAGTAGATCCTTCCACGTTGGGACCATGCTGTTTCGAAGCACAATTTATATCTCGTGTTCCAGGCTGCTTCGAACCACACCTCGCCGCGGTCGGCTCGTGACAATGCATCCATGATCAGTCTGAACGTTGTGCAGCCCAATGCACCCATCAACACGGCAATTTACCAGGCGTCATCACCTACGACTCACACATATCTCACTTTTAACCATGCACACAAACAACAAAGGCCACGAACTTCCACTAGTACACTCCACCTTCTCTGACAGGGCCGCCGCTGCCATTTTGACAGTTAGTTGGCTTGGAATGGCTTGGCTACTCGATTATCTAAAATGTTGCCGCATAGTCAATGGTTGCCAGCTGCTAGTTTGTTGTTACGCGCTACAGTGGCGTATAATGACTAATTTAAGGCGGTGACATTTGTGAACACACTGTTTCAAATTGACATTTCGCAACACCAGGTTCGATACCTAAGCCAATTATTTACGCGTGTCTCATTAAGCGAAACGCGTAATTTGAAAATTTTCTGCCAAAAAAGAAACAAGCGAGGCGAAAATATACAATAACTTTATGACTGTATGAAACGAACGTGTGAAGAAAGTTTTCACATATGAAATGCATCTATTTGGTACGCAAAGGTCTTGAGGAATTATATCTAAGTGCTCAGTGCAATGTTCTGTCATCCCCAAAAGGTCCTTAACAGAACCTTTTCCAGACCAATTGTTGTCCTCAGAAAGCACTCGAAAAAACGTTTGAACCGGCGCTCACGCGTTGCTTTTGTCCTCTCCAAAACGTCCTTAAAAGTACTTTTTCAGGATAAATTGTTGTCCTCAGAAAGCACTCGAAAAGATGTTTCTGGGTCAAACCAGCTTGTGTCGTCCTCAGTAAGTACTAAGGTTAATGATAACTGTGCGAGGACGATTGTACCATATGAGGACGACCTCAGGACATCGAGTGTTGTCTGGGTTTCGATCGCGCTGATGGAACCTGCAACATCCAAGTGCAAGGAATTGCGCACTGTTAGTCCGATCATGGCTGTGACGCAAGCGCTACTTAATGGGAAGTTAAATGCTTGTGTTCCGTTGAAGATAGCAGCAGCACGATGCTTACAGCGCAAGTAATGACGACGGCGTAATATGTTTGCAAACCATCGCTACGTTAACCATTCGGTCCTGTGCAGCCGCGACGGCGCGCTACTCGCTAGTGGCCTACTACTGCGGCGAATCCGCCAGACAGGCTCGGCACGATCTCGGAGTGCCGTTCAGTTCATACGTCAATTCTAGTTCACGCAGTTTACTGTACCACGCACAGGATTACGCAAAGCATTGTTGATACACTCTCGATCAGCTGACACCACCAGTGGCAAGAAATGAGGTAGCGAACATTCGGCAGTTCCTATCGGTTGGGAAAGTACTTTGGTTTAATTTACATTCTGTATCGGTGCACATCGGCGCTAGCTCTGTGCCAGGGAGAGAAAAAGACGACGAAGTTCGTGCGTTGCGCTCTCGGCCACCTGTTTTCTGTGCTGCAGCTGTCTAGCTTTTCCTGGCGAGTTTCTTGCTAAAACTCCTCCGAAGAACACGCTTGTTAAATTTGGTGGAGGTGCTGGGTATTTGCACCGGTACAATTAATTTGATGATCAAGAGTTCATCAGCTGAGAGCGGCACGGGGAGTACGTCCGTGCGTCCTATATTTTCTTATGCGAGTTCACGGGTTGATCATCCTTCCGCAGCCATCTTGGATTGCACGGCGCGCCACCAATGACGGCGGCGGCGACACAAACCAACCGAGACTGTCACAATAATAAAGTGGACGAAGGAGCACTGTTGATGGTAGCTCAAACGGTCGAATATCTAACTACGGTGTAAAAATTCAGAGGTTCTGGGTTCGGATCCCATCGACCGAAAGAGTGATTTTTCATATACTCTAGTTTCTTTCAACATGTGTGACAATTATTACAATGACGTTAAAAAACCACAAATAGCATATCCTATGTTTCTCTCGCTTAATAGTCTATCGGTTTCATTAGTTGTCTATAATACAGAAATACACCCCCTTGGACAATTCCCCTACTTTTTTC
Organism: Rhipicephalus annulatus; assembly: GCA_013436015.1. Classification (NCBI taxonomy): domain Eukaryota; kingdom Metazoa; phylum Arthropoda; class Arachnida; order Ixodida; family Ixodidae; genus Rhipicephalus; species Rhipicephalus annulatus. The sequence goes on along the minus strand of WOVY01010212.1, from coordinate 560,035 downwards.
GTACTGTTGCAGTGACGGGCATAAAGCAAGTTTGTGACTATCGTGTGCGAATGAGCTCCTTTCTTCATATTTTGATGCAGACATTTTCTACATATTCAGTGCCTCGTGCACCGCAGGTCGCGGGACCGAATCCCTGCCGCATTTTCGATGGAGGCGAAGATGCTCGGAGCCCGTGTGCTTAGTTGGCTTACACCACTATATAAGAACACTAAGCAATACACTAAGCACCGGGGCCCGAGCATTTTCGCGTTTTGGGAACACTGGTTCATTGAAGTTTTCTAAAGCTCCTTGTGTGAAGTCTTTGACATCCTTTGAAAGCAATGTAACTCAAATTTACCGATTGGAAAATACGTAGGCGTTTGTAGACGCCGCCGAAAATTGATGAACTCACGACGTTCAGTGCGGGACATATAGAGTTGGTATAAGCCTCTAGATATAGTACACTCAACTGCAGAGGAAAATCTGGGCCGGGAGAGCTTTAAACAACAAAGCGTTGACATCTAGTAGCTTAAAACACTCAAATTCCCGCATTATAAATATCATGATTGAAGTGGGGAATTTGCAAGGCACTGACTAGTGGGACCATCTCTCTCGGAGTGCGAAGCGCGAGCGTGTGCACGAGCTATAACGCTGGGCTGCTCGAGCATTTGTGTCTGTACCGGCTGTTTGCCTACTACCTGGCGTCGCTATTAAACTCCCTTGCAAAGTGGTGGAAGTGTGCTGGGTACGCAAATCTGGAACTTCGAAGCCGGAAGCTGCCCATTGCATCAGCAATGCCTGATGAGACGACCGAGCAAGGCGCCTCCCAGCAAAGCACGGACCAATCTCGACTAGTCATCGTGCCTACCACCCTGCGCCAACGGGATCCCCCCTTCTTTAGCGGCACCGAAGACCAAGATGTGGAAGACTGGTTGCATCTGTTTGAAAAGGTGAGCGCTGCCAACAAGTGGGACGACCCCTCGAAATTGGAGTATGTCCCATTTTATCTCAAAGACGTCGCCAGCCTTTGGTTCACAAAGCACCGTGCGGAATTTACCACTTCGGCCACTTTCAAGACCACCCTGGCAGCTGTTTTATCGTCCCACAGTGCGCAAGCTGCGTGTTGAACAGCGCCTACGCAGACGTGCACAAAGGCAGAGCGAAAGCTTCACAAGATATATATGAAAATATTATCGATTTATGCCGGTGCTTTGACCCTGACATGACCGAACAAGACAAGATCAGGCATATCATGAAAAGCACAGACGATGATGCCTTTCAAATGTTGCTGGCGAAGAGCCCAAGTACCGTATTTGAACTTGCGACATTGTGGCAGAGCTTGGAAGAGATTCGCAAACAACGTGCATCAGTTCGGAAGTCGACGACAGCAGACTACTCTCTCGCTGGCCTGGCCGTCGGTGGTGACAGCACCCTGCTGGAGCAGATAAAAGAATATGTACGCGAAGAGGTCGCACGACAGCTTTCGTGTCTCTCGTATCTGCCGACCACCGAAGCACCGATGAACCGCCTAACGCCGACCATCAGATAGGCTATTCAGGAGCAGGTCTCCGAGGCGTTGCCATTACCTACGTCTGCCTCTCCACCAACACCTGTTGCCGCACCACTGACTTATGCGGCCGTCGCGGCAATGCCTCCGCCTCGTCTGCCATTGTATACGCCACAACCTGTGCTACCGTCCACCGCGCCGTTTCCAGCTACACAGCAGCACGCCGGAAATACTTGGCGCACTGCTGACAACCGGCCCATATGTTACTTTTGCGGAATTACAGGCCACGTTGCACGTCTATGTCGTCGGCGCTTCGCAGTTAATGCACCAAGATACCCTGACTACTTGTTTCGGCCTCCATACCACGCACCGCACGTGCCACCTGAAGTTCACGAACGTGACGCGCAAGCTGCTTCCGGCACCCGAACCTCCACTTCTCGACGTTCTACTTCCCGCTCGCCTTCCCCTTCAACAAGTCGTCGTTCTGTATCGCCTATGCGTCGACGACCCACCTCCATTGAGACGGAAGACTAACTCCCGCAGCTCCGGAGGCACGAGCTGCGTTATCGTCTAATCGCTTAAGTCCTCGCCTGTCTCCCGCCAATCTTATCGATGTAATCGTCGAAGGTGTACGGACACTTGCGCTCATCGATACCGGTGCCACGATATCTGTGATAAGTCAAAGACTCTGCCGCTCTCTTCGTTAAGTGACGAAGCTTTTTCCCGTGGTTTCTCTTTGCACAGCGAGCGCCCAACAAATTGAGCCCGTCGCGGCGTGTACAGCAAAAGTGGTAATTCGAGACGTGTAGTACACCATTGAATTTCACGTGTTGGCTTCATGTTCCCATGATGTCATCCTGGGATGGGATTTCTTATCACACCGTCGTGGACTGCGCTCGGGCCGAAGTGGAGCTGTTACCGTTTCGAGATGCGCCTTCTGTTGATGTGGCCGTATCTAGTGTGGACAACCTTGTCGTCGCGACGGACATTGACCTTCCTTCTTTCAGCGCCCAGTTTGTCCCTGCCTACTGTACTTCACTTTCTGACGCTACCGTCCTATTCACGCCATCTGACATCTTCGGTAGCCGCCACCACACATCGCTGCCATTCGCCGTTCTTGCGCTTTGTCAAGACACTGCCGGAATATTTATTTCCAATCCAAACTCGTGCCCCCTCAGTTTGCGCCGCAACGAGACGCTCGGCCACATTCAGCCTATCGATGAAAGTACTCTCGTGCCTGCCGATTTCTTTGACACCAAGCCGAATATGGAGCGGAACGCATTGGTTCTTCAACTTGCCTCGGACAGCGTGCCTTCCGATGCATTTCACCGTTCCATCGACAGCCATCTCGCTCCGGCTCAACGTGAGCAGCTTGTTACCCTGTTGCACGAATTCAGGCGTTCGTTTGACTTTCTCCAAGCGGTGCTAGGAAGAACGAACACCGTTGTGCACACAATTGACACAGGGAAGAGTATTTTTTTTTGCGCCAGCGCCCCTATCGCTTGTCGCCGGTGGAGTGTCGCGTAATTGCAAAACAAGTAGACGACATGCTACAGCGTGGAGTCATCAAGCCTTCTTGTAGTCCTTGGTCTTCACCAGTTGTACTCGTAAAAAAATGGTTCGATCCGGTTCTGCGTAGACCATACAGGCGCCTAAACAACATTACGAGGAAAGATGTTTACCCTCTTCCCCGCTTAGACGACGCTCTCGATTGTCTCCAAGGTGCAGAATTCTTTTCCTTGCTTTACCTGCGCTCAGGTTATTGGCAGGTCCCAATGGCTGAGTCTGATCATCCGAAAACGGCGTTCGTCACACCGGATGGCTCGTCTTCATCGCTGGGGTATTGTAGTGGGGTATTCACAAGGCAATGACCAATGGGACCTTTTCTGAGTGCGAAGCGCGAGCGTGTGCACTAGCTGTAAACACTGGGCTGCTCGAGCATTTGCGTCTGTACCAGCTGTCTGCCTGGCGTCGCTATTAAATTTATTATTAAACATTAAAGAAGTGTATTTACGTATTATATACAGACGGATGTTGTCCGATGTCTTAGGGACGAGGCTTCTTATGCCGTGGGTCGTACGTCCCGTGTCGTCGTAGTCGTCATAGCCAGTTTCATTGCATTGCATGTCCATAAAAACGGTGTCACAGCATAACCTGGCATATCCACGGAGTGAATGATGATGAGTGGGGCAAAGCTTCCGGGCGTCATCCGCTTCGCCCCACTCGTCATCATTCACCTCGTGGATGTGCTGCGATTATTTTTACTACTTTTAGGGAACATGCAATTGTCATTTATGCAATTTAGTGTGTGCGAAAGGCAGCGTTTGAACTTTTTTTTACTAGATGGCGCCGCCATCGTAGCTTGGCCGTGCGCGTCGTGTGAATCGTAGCATCTCGTCGTCCGTGTTCTCTTTTTATTGTTTTGTTTTTGTTGCCGAGAGCCAATAACCCGATTTCAGGTCGGTCTCTTGTACTGCGATGAAAAAGAGCCAGGAAACAGATAAAAAAGTCACAGCTTTGCCGCAAAGGCGAAGCAATGAACGCGATAACAACAAATTGGAAAGTCACGCGCAGAATGGCGAGCAGATCGAAGCGTGCCCCGCGTTTCTCACGCACAAATGACGAACGAAACGTACTCACAGGTACACAGATGAACGCGAATAAGCGTCTCAGTTATTACTTCACTGTGTCTGAAAAGCTCGCCCAAGTTTCGCAAACGGAGGCTGTGCAACGATTGCAGTCACCTTTGTGCGCCCCGTAACTACAACAGAATCGTTCCAGTCAAGCCCAACGTCAGCCAAGACGAATGATCCTCTCCACCGGGAGATAAACGCGCTCGAGAGATCGTTCACTCCCCTCCTGAGCTATCACGACATCACGCTATTTTACCGAAATTCCCGCCTAACGTATCCCCCGCCACATAAATCTCTCAACAGAAGTGACCAGGCTTTGTGACGCAGACTTCAAACGGCCACAGTGACGACTCCTTTTCTTCTCTTCCTTTTTACACATGGCGAAACCTCGCCTCATTGCAACTTATGTCCTAGCACCAGAGCAGACTTCCAGCACATATTTCTGAATTGTCCAAACAAACCCAAGCCTCCGTGGCAAGGGTCAGAACACCAGGAGCGATGGGAGGCTGCTCTGCGCAGCTCGCAACCGGGTTTACAGCTCCGGACAGTGAGCTGGGCCAGAAGGGTCGCCGAAGCACAGCAGTGTCCGGCCACCTAGAGCGGCCCGAGGGCTCGTCGTCATCCTGATTCCACTTCCCCTACCACACACCACCTCAAATGATTCCTTCGTGAATCAATAAAGTTGATTACCTACCTACCTCCCCTCCTGTCCGCGGGCCTTAGTACGCGTGAGAGATGAAAGCCGCCGCGCGTTCAATGCGCCATCTTGCTGAGAATTCTTAAAACACAATAGTTGCCGCCCCCCGGGATGCCTGCCAACAGCGGTAAGTAGTAGATATGAATAACTTGCCGTTTGAACGTTGAAGGAGGTACCTTTAGGTGGCTCATACTGCTTCTCGTCACCGACGCATGCGGACGCAGGATGGTAGGCTCGTCAAGAGCTGTGAAAGCGGCCGACGCTGGCCGCGGTTTCTCGTGCACATCACTTCCCAAGGACAACCGTTTAATTCTGCCACCATTGACCTCAGGAAAAGGACTCAGGCGCGCATTGGTTCTGCACCGCGACATTGCAGGGCGTCCGTACGGGATAAATGACTTCCGAAAGCCGCTCAAGAAACTAGGCAAGCGGCATAGGAGCGTATCAGATGTCGCACGTCTGGCTTCTTAACATGAAGACAGATGAGGCCAAGAAGACACTTCTGGAGGCCGGCCTACTCTCCGTGAAAGACCGCCCCTGCCTCGTTGTTTACCCAGAGAGGCAAGAGGTTCGTCTCAAGTTGTATTGGGTAGCCTTTGACGTCAACACAGAGACTGTACGGCGTGCCTTCCGGGAGTACGGTGAAGTTAAAGAGGTCATCAGCGACAAGTGCAGAGACGAAGACTTCGAAGGAGTTGAGTGAACGACAAGATTCGTTCGACTACTAAATGAAGGCGTTACTACGGATCGCATACCCCACCAGATGCGTCTCGGGAGTGACGCTCTTCCTGGCACGGCACTGACGGTCATGCCAGGAAGAGCGCCGCTGTGCCTGCGTTGCCGGAACACTGGACACATTCGTCGCGACTGCAGGGTGCCCAGGTGCGCTGGTTGTCGCACTTTTGGGCATGGGCAGGTGGACTGTACTCGTTCCTACGCCAGTGCAGCAAGTCGAGCAACAAATGCCTACCAGAGTGAATTGCTCATGGATGAAGAGGAAGCAAAGAGGCCCGCGGCGTCGGGGGCCGCGGTGGAGGCGTCTCATGCAGTGGCGACCAGCGAGAGAGCGGCGGAGACATCTAAGCAAGACACAGACGAAAATACGGTTATGGGCACTCCAATGCAACGGTGATCGACTCGGGCGCAAACCCATCACGAGCCCGAGCCAGTCATCAGCCCTGACGCTACTTTGGACATGGATACAGTCGAAACTACGCCATTAAAGCAACGCCTGAATGAGGAAGACTCGGCGCCCCAGCAGCGTCTGACCCAGGAAGATCAAGGGCAGTTGCGAGTGGCTGGTGCCAAAAAGTCTCGGGGTGCTGGCCGCCTGCGTTCGTCGTCGCTTTCACGCGGCGGCGGTGGGACGACGCCTTGAGCGTCGGCCGGACAGTGGTTTAGGTGTTGGTAAGGTAAGCGTCTTTCGCTCGGCTTTCTCTCATCACGATGGCGACGATTAGATTGGCGACGCTAAATGTACGTGGGCTTTCTGACAAACGGCGGTAAAACCAGCTTTACCGCCTGATTATAGAACAAGATCTTGACATCGTCGCTGTACAAAAAACTAAAGTAGAGGGTGAAGAGAACGCTGAGCGAATGGTGCAGCCTTTCACGAGACTGTTTCAGTGGGGGTTCTCGTGAGCGGCGTACGCGAAAGCGACCGAGTGTCTGATATGCGGCGGGCTTCGGCCTCGTCAAGCGTGTCCTCGGGTCTGCTCCAGGGGAATCCACGGCAGTCGTCTGCAGCCTCATCCGCTTGATGCGTTAGGGGCTGGTTGTCGGACGGTGCCGTTTTACCACGATATCGAGGTGTGTTCCGTGTCGTCCTCGGGCGATTCAGTTGCGAAAGCGCCGAAGACGCGGGCGTGACCCGTCGTCTGGCGGCTTGGCCGTCTCGGCTCCGTTGCTAGTTCCGGCCGGTCCACCGACAGTGCCGCGGGCTTGGGCAACCCGCACGGCGCGACCGAGTCGATGCAACGAAAACGCGAGCATGAACGTGCTTCTTGCCGCACGGCTCCCACTCGTCCTTCGGGAAGGTTGTGCCGTAGCGAGCTCGAACGCCGTTATCTCGGAGTGCAAATAAGCGTGTTGGGGCGCCTGAAGGTGGCCTCCGCCGCACACAGACTGCGTCCGGCCCGTCGAAGGCGAGGACGGACGCGCAGTCGAACGATTACCTGGTTGATCCTGCCAGTAATCATATGCTTGTCTCAAAGATTAAGCCATGCATGTCTAAGTACATGCCGAAATAAGGCGAAACCGCGAATGGCTCATTAAATCAGTTATGGTTCCTTAGATCGTTTCTTCCTACTTGGATAACTGTGGCAATGCTAGAGCTAATACATGCAGTGAGCCTGGAGCCCTTTGGGTAACGGGTGCTTTTATTAGACCAAGATCGATCGGGTTTCGGCCCGTATTGTGTGGTGACTCTGGATAACTTTGTGCTGATCGCATGGCCACGAGCCGGCGACGTTTCTTTCAAGTGTCTGCCTTATCAACTTTCGATGGTAGGTTACTTGCTTACCATGGTTGTTACGGGTAACGGAGAATCAGGGTTCGATTCCGGAGAGGGAGCCTGAGAAACGGCTACCACATCCAAGGAAGGCAGCAGGCGCGCAAATTACCCACTCCCGGCACGGGGAGGTAGTGACGAAAAATAACAATACGGGACTCTTTTGAGGCCCCGTAATTGAAATGAGTACACTCTAAATCCTTTAACGAGGATCAATTGGAGGGCAAGTCTGGTGCCAGCAGCCGCGGTAATTCCAGCTCCAATAGCGTATACTAAAGCTGCTGCGGTTAAAAAGCTCGTAGTTGGATCTCAGTTCCAGACGAGTAGTGCATCTACCCGATGCGACGGCTCGGACTGAACATCATGCCGGTTCTTTCTTGGTGCACTTCATTGTGTGCCTCGAGATGGCCGGTGCTTTTACCTTGAAAAAATTAGAGTGCTCAACGCAGGCGAGTCGCCTGAATAAACTTGCATGGAATAATAGAACAAGACCTCGTTTCTGTTCTGTTCTGTTCACGAGACTGTTTCATGCGTGCGTTTGTCACGCGGTGGGTACGTCTGCAGGGAGCCTCTTGTTAATTCGACAGAGCCATAATGCGAAAGTTAAGTGCGTAACTACCTGCGAGGCGGGTTGTTTTGTTATATGTGATTTATGCTTACTAAAAGAAAATTGCAAAGTGATGTGTGTGTACGCACCCACTGTGATACAAGATCGAAAAAAATCCAAAATCTTGATGGGAGCCGACAGATGGAAACAACGTAGTGGGATAATCATAAGGTGAACAGGTGAAGTGCCTCAGACTGGCTGGCCGACGTTTCGATAGGAGGACCTATCTTTTTCAAAGGCCGGAAAAAGATAGGTTCTTTGAAAAAGATAGGTCCTCCTATCGGAACGCCGGCCAGCCAGTCTGGGGCACTTCACCTGTTTATCTTATGATTATCCCACTAAGATCGAAAAGAGGTTTTTCAAAAAGTTGATGTGTATTTGAAATGTGAATGCAAGCTCATTTTTGCGGGGGATTTCAACTGCGTTTATTTAAATATAGATAAATCGAGTTTGAGGCCATACAGATATTTAAGCACCACCGTTATAATCGATATGGTGGCGAAGGCTTAGCTAGAAGACGTGGGTAAATGTCTTTACAGTGGAAAAGGGGTTATGTTTACCCACTTTCAGCGTTCAAGCCCTGATAGACTTGACAGAGTATACGTGTCTTCTGAAATCATCCCTTCGTGCCATCATTACAGAGTTACACCTGTTACGTTTAGTGATCATTGTTTGGTTTCATTCTCAGTGGATAAACATAAAAAGAATAACAAACATTTCTCTTCGGACCTTTGGAAATTTAATGTAAATCTATTAAAGAATGAAGAATTTAATCGCATTTTTTAGAGGGCATAGAAGATTTAGCAAATAGGACACTTGAACCCCGGGGACACAAGTGGGAACTATTTTGACAGACCATTAAATTGAAAGCACTTGAGAGAGCCAGTATCCTGAGGAATTCTGAAAAAGAACTTAAAATGCGCTTGCGTGAAAACTTGCAACAGTTAGTAGCAGACGATTGTACCTAGGCCGGTACATTTTGAAAGGAGATAAACAACTAATTGATGACCAAGAACGATACCACGAAGCATTGAATCGAGGCCCGTGTACTCAGATTTGGGTGCACGTTAAAGAACTCCAGGTGGTCTAAATTTCCGGAGCCCTCCACTACGGCGTCTCTCATAATCATGTAGTGGTTTTGGGACGTTAAACCCCACATATAAATCAAGCATTGATTCGAACTCAAGCAGAAAACTTGGTAGCAGGAGAAATGCCAACAAAACGAGCTCTTGGAGCTGAGAAGAGGCATTAAGTGAAATAGGAGAAATAGAATACAAAGGGACAAGGTACCACACGAAAGAAGCAATAGCCGGTGCGTTTTTCGAATATTACAAAGAGTTATTGGCACCAATCAGTATACACGCAGATCGTTTTAATAGTGATTTCATTTCATTAACGCCAAGACTTTATGATGAAAGGAAGGAAATTTCAGAATTGCCTATAACAGAGCGAGAAGTTAAAAAGGCAATTGATAATTTAAACAATGGTAAGTCTCCAGGACCCTGATGACCTGAGTGCTGCAGTATACAAGGAACTTAAAGATGTAATTTCACCTATTTTGAAGGACGTATTTAACAAGGCTTTTAAATGTAAACGACTTCAACCATCGTTCTTGTCAGACCACACGGTCTTAAAACCTAAATTAGAAGATCCCGCGAAGTTAAGAAGTGTTACTGTATATATACCAATTAGCCTAACTAATGTTGACTATAAAATATTGATGAAAATATTAGCCAGAAGACTCCAGACAGTTTTGACAAAACTGGTTGGTCCCACCAAACTTGTGGTATAAAGGGAAGAAAAATAATGACCAACATAAGCATAGGACGATCAATCCTAGAAAGTTGTGACGCTATGAGTATAAATGTTGCCATGCTTCAAATTGACCTCAAAAAGGCATTTGATCGCGAGCCGCACGACTTGCTCCTTTCATTACTTGAGCACATTAACATTAACGTGGGGAGTTTGATCAGCGACGGAGTGCGCATAACTTACACAGGGTGCACGACGAGATTGGTAATAAATAAAACTGCGGGTGAGCATATACCTGTGCTGCGGTCAGTGAGACAGGCGTGCATGCTACCACCTGTGCTTTTTGCTATTTTTATTGAACCTTTCTGCTTAAGTGTAATTAATCACAGTGCAATAAGCGGCTTTAAATTGCATGAAGCTGCGGTTAGCCTCCTTGCACACGCAGATGACATTGCAGTTATATGAGAGTATAATGCAAATTATGAGAGTATAATGCATGCTGTGAATGCCGTGAAATCTTTTTGCCAGGTGAGTGGTAGTGCCGTCAACTGGGATAAGCGTCTTCGCTTCTGGCATGTGGAATGGGACGTCACACCAAGAATATTTTTAACATTAATAGGCAGGAAACACCAGTGAAGTATTTAGGAGTGCCGCTGGAGTTCCATCATGACAGTGAACCGTATTGAAAAAAAAAAAGAAGCACAGTCATTGTGCAATTATGTAGAAAAATGGAAAGGTTGGGGTATTTCGATATTCACACGGGCCACAACGTGCAACTTGTTTCTAGTGAGCAAGGTGTGGTACGTAATGCAGGTTTTACACTGCAATATAAAATAAGTGTACAAAAAATACGCAGAGTATTTGCAGTTTTCATTTGGATCTCTGTCTGGGAAAAATCAAACCGCACAAACCTCTTCAGAAAAGTTCGAGATGGCGGGCTCGGATTAGTTCATTTGTACATAAGACAACTTGTCAATCGTTTCCTTTTTCTGCGTGATGTAGATGACCCTTTTTTGAGAACTGTTATATACAACTAAGATTATCTAGAGTGCTGCCGGGATTTCTCGTATCGTCATCAAATGCGCAAGGACCAATACAGGGGCATTTAAAGGAAGTTGTTTTGTCTTTTCACTTTTATCACTAAGATTTTTGTTAGAGTGTCTGGCTGAAATATCACATAAATTTTTTTATAAAGACCTTGATGTTTTACTGCCTGTACCACTGCACCGTCAGCTATATTGTGCTGGCCCAGGACAGAATTTTCTGAAACGTGTTAAAAAAATGCTTGTAGCGCCGGGGGTCAAAACTTTTTTCTTTAAATTACATACCGGTACCTTACCAGTTAAAACGCGGTTGCAGGATAGGGGATTATTTGTCCGGGAGCACACATTGTCACTTAAGTAGTAAACCGGAAACAATGGAACACGTGTATATAGATTGCTGGAGCGGCGTCTTATTCTGAAACATATTGCAGAGAACCTTGAAAAAAGAATTACCGCTAAGTGCACTCTGCATCCGTTTTCTTTCGGTTAAAAACGAAGTAGGCGTACCTTATGACCTAGTCATGCTTGTGGGCCTGCACAGTATATGAAAAACCCGATGTGCCTTTGAAAACTCGGATGTAGAAGTGCTATCTGTGCGCCAATATTTTCGCGAATCTGTGTGCCATTTTTTTGAAGTGCTGAACGGCCAGGATGATGTACCAGACTGGATTTTCCGCATGGAGCCATTGCTACGAAGGTCAAACAAAGTATTGATCAATAGTCAGCTAGAAACTGACGGTACTTCAATGAATTTCGTGGGTGAATTTGTGACGCACTTGTAGTTCGACCAATATGTAAATATGTGAAATTTGAACAGTGTTGATTGATATGCAAGGCAACAAAGAAAAAAAAAACCTTCAGGTGGCTCAGTGGTTAACGCCCTGCATTCACGACGCGGAGGTCCCACGTTCGATTCCACGCGCCGGAGTCTTTTTTATGGATGCTTTTCTTTCTTTCTTGCGTTTTCATATATATAGATACGTATACATATACGGTGCATGACATCGACGCCCACGTCGACACCGGCGGCGAAATCCAGCCGAGAGTGTCCATATCATTGCTATCACAATAAAATGTCATGTGTGATTGCAGCATGCCATGTTATTCCTTCCTCCATGCCGCATGCACTGGCGTTACACCATGGCGGCACCCGTGCGGTTATTGGCCTCGAGATCTTGGAACGGCCGCGAGGAGGTCATGGGAATGGCAACCTCTTCCGTGCGACGTCAGAGCGGGGAGTCCGCTTTCGTAATATCGTTTTCATCAAGCGGGGAATTTGCCGAACGAACAGCCTCAACAGGCCAAACTAACGCCTGCGGCGATTGTTTTCGAGTACAATTATGAACTCGATCTAGTTGCAGCCCACTCGACAGGGCCACGAAATCTCCCAGGTGGCCGACGTTCGCCCGTTTTCGGTATTTCAGTAAGCGTGCCTTTCTACAGCATCTACAAGTATAGACAAAGCTTGCGAAACGTCGCGGTGTCTCATCGAGGGCGAGGAGGTGTACGATCGACGCGGGCCACGTTGTTAATACGCGATGATTGATTGATTTGTGGGGTTTAACGTCCCAAAACCACCATTTGGTTATGAGAGACGCCGTAGTGGAGGGCTCCGGAAATTTAGACCACCTGGGGTTCTTTAACGTGCACCCAAATCTGAGCACACGGGCCTATATACAACATTTCCGCCTCCATCGGAAATGCAGCCGCCGCAGCCGGGATTTGAACCCGCGACCTGCGGGTCAGCAGCGTTGTTAATACGCGGTCGAGCCCGTCAACGGAGATCGCATCACGATCGGGATCTGGTCCTGCAAACAAGTGAACTTGCGAAGCCGCCACTCAACGTCTCCACGGTGGCGATCGAGTTCACGACGAATGATTATTATTTTTTAGTTTCTCTGTACACAGTGTATTACAATATAATCTGTGGTGGCGCGGTGTGACGCCGCTTCTGCGCCTGCGCGCAGCGTCGACGCTATGCTTAACCGAGTGCCGGATGATAAGAACACTCTCGCTCACCAGAAGACACAAAAACTGCTTGCGCTGCCGCGATAAACAAGTCGTTGCTGTAACGTCTTTCCGTGCGGACGTATTAAAGTTGTGTGCACCCACAAATATATATTAAAGACGATAGTCTTTCTTGGGGAGCTTCGACGCAAAAATTTCGGTCAGTCGGTCGGTCCATCCGTCCGTCCGTACATTTGTCTCTCCATTCTTAACGGCACCCGGTACTTGAAACGGCCGAGCCCATTCGCAGCACCCACCAATGTTGCTCAAGCTTCAGCGTTCATACTTCTAAAATTGTCAAAAAAGAGCAATTATTACACATGTCTGGGGCACCATAACAACACGTATATACTCTGCATGTGCGTCTTTTACTAGCAAAGATATACATAAGTAATTTTAAGGACCGTAGCGCTTATCACGCTGCACTGACCATGCAACGCTTGCACGAAAAGGAGAATGGTTCCAACGCTTGGCTAAAACGAGATGGTGGTGGCACCTACCCGTCGCCTTGCGTTATACCCTTTATCACCTCTGAGACGGGCGCGCACACCCGTCTCAGAGCAACGCGCTTAGTTTTCCAAGAAAACTGCCAGATGGCGCACACGTCTCACGTGTGACGTGACTTGATGCGCTCGTTCGCCTCCGCTGCACGCTCGAGGCACTCTAACGCAGCGCCTCCAAAATACCATTTACCTATTTTCTTGCGCATAACATCAAACAAATGTTTTATTCACACTCTCCACACGACATTTGCAGATTTCGTCTTTCGACGACATTTGCAGATTAACATGCAGCTACGGAGCCAATTTTTTTTCGTCGCAGTGGGTGCTGTGCAATGGTGAAGTATGAGCTGCTTTGTGCCTCAGTCCCCCTTCCCCGTGAAAAGGGTGTTATCTTTCACGACTATTCTAAGAGGATGGGCAGGCGTGCCCGTACGCCTTAAAATATATTTTTTTTCTGCAATGCATCGAAGTGACACTGAACATGAGGAAATGTATGGTAATCGCCGTTTAATTCTGCCTCTCTGGAATTTGCAAAAAACATGCGATATAATTACTGCAGGTCAGCTACCTGTTTAAATTACTGCTTCGGCAGTTAATCGATCGTTCGTAACGTTTACTAGAAATACCAAGTAGCATCAAATAACCAGATACGAGATATTCGTGCTCGGATTGCAGTCATGGACATCGGTAGGGTATTTGTTGTATAGCTCAGTAAGCGGGGGCTCGAGAGGCAGTTGCTTGTGTGGCCGGGGGATGGGGCAAGCGTCGCCTTGTTGCGCACCCTGATCATCGCTAATGACTGCATAGGTCCCAGTAATGTTGGTTCATTGAGAACGACGTTACAAAGCAGCTCGTATACTAATACCGCACAGGACAATCGCCTGGGTATCAGAATATAACGTAGTTATCGCTGATTATGCGATATATGCCACGCACGGGACCACAGATATTAACGTGGCAAAGGCAAGCTTTGTCGAGTTTCTGTTCACGCACGTGGCATGAGAAGAGCTAAAAAAAAGCTCAGCTCTTTTAAAAAAAGTATCTGCACTGGCTCAGCTGAAAACGGAAAGCCTTTAGAGAATGCACTAAACAGCGGCAGCAGCTTTCGCCCATGTATTTGTGATAAGCAGTCCGCCACGCACGCTTGGCTTCACGAGTATAAGTTACGTGTGTACACCAACCGACAAAGCCGTAGTCTCAACATACCCAGCGCCGCTCAGCTGCACTCACGAGGCACGCTCGAGGCAATATATTATGTGCTCTATATTAAGCCGTATAAGAGAACTACTATTGATATTGCAACTACAAGTATCATTCTTCAGTTCTGTACGCCACTAATCACCAAATACTTGTGTTTACTACCAGTTATGTACTTTCCCTTTTTTCTATGTTCAATTGAATTCAAGTGACTGTTTTTAGCAGATAAACATTACTTCTTGTATACCAAATTTGAATTGTTTACTTCTGTTTATTTTTAATTAGAACTATTACAGTTTCACTTATGTATACTTTCAATGGGACCCGCACTAGCCGTTGGCTATGGGACCATACAGTTTGTGCTTATTTTGTACAAGATATGAGTGCAATAAAGATCATTCATTCATTCAAATTCGGAGGCCTGTCGTCGGTATCCCTGTCTGGGCCATCGCGGCAGGTTTTGGGATGGGACCGCACCTGGTGTAAGTCAGTTATGCTTATACTCTGTGTGCAATATATGGATAAAGCCCTGACGAGGCACTCAAACACGGTTGCAGGCTTACCGGAGCGGCACGTGCTGCGGTTACAGCAAAGTCAATGAGATGCTTGGTGCACACGGTCGTTGAAGGTGTGGGGCGGTTTATCATACTGGGCTTGACTATCCACGACTTGTTCAGCTCCGAGTCCTTGGGATAATTGTTAAAGCGAACGCCCCCTTTTTACGGGCGGACGAAGAACACCGAGGCACAGAGCAGTCACCATTGTGCAGCCCTCGCCGCAGAGACAAGCGGCCGAAATTCTAAGAAAGAAAACGCTGTGCTTCTCAAATGACCGTCAAAGGCAGAGACCCATGGTTGCTCGAACATCGTCGCTATAGCCACCACACACGAGATAACCAACTGAACTGTTCTTTGTTGAGTTTTACCGCGACGGTTCTACACAGCGCTGGGCCAACGAGCGAGGCATAAGCGCGCGAATCCCCGCTCTGACGTCATACAGGAGCGATTCGCAGATCGGTCATCGGTTGCACACCGTGTCAATAGGTTTTAAAGGAATTCTGAAACGGTTTTCCGAAGTTTCGTCAGCGCTCAGGCTAGAAAATTATCAAACCATTCGCATTCCATATTTACTTAGCGACACGCCGTGTATACCAAGGCCGCTACAGACAGTTATATCGTACCGCACTTCTCATCTGCCTTGCCTCCTCAATTCATGAGACACGCTGGCATTACAGAGGCTGGCATCGCTGACGATTGTAGAGCTTTCATGAATGCACTCATCGATTTGTGTTTCACCCTGTCTAGAGCTCCGTGATTGTACGGCGTACGCCGATTAGTGGAGCGCAATCTTGGAAGCCATCACACAGTGCGCCCCAACTAGGCTAAACGTTACTACAATAGTTATTAATGAAGCTCGCACGCCGTCTGGCAACATAGACGAAGATCGCGGAATGGTTGATAACTGCTCCGACAGGTGCACGCCGCCGCCCTATTAGCCGATGTTCCGCGCATTCCACAGCCAATCAGATCGGCAGCCTCTGTGACGTCACGTAACCAGAGCATGCTGTTCTGTGAATACGTGGTTGAAAACACGCGTTTGACTGAGTCGCAGCGACCTCCAGCAATTCGTAGTTTTCAAGCGTTGTAATAAATTTCACAGTGTACGCAGATAGGTCAAATCGATCTTTGACTTGGTCTGTCGGCCCAATGTGTTTGTAGAAAATCATTAGAACCATTTCAGGGCCCTTTCTCTAAAGTCTTTATAGTGCGGAAACTTCAAGGCGTCGCCACACAGTTTTTATTTTTTACGCGTTTTCTCGCCCTCCAAGCGTCTTCTCGTAGCAGGAGTGGTGATTTTGAGTTTGTGAAAGAGAGACAGAACCCAACTGTATTTTTGGGACTGTGGAAGAGTATAATTCGCTAATATGAAAAGAAATATCGATTTTTTCTTTAGTTCCACTTTAATTACGGTGTCTCCAGGCGTTTTTTTTTTTTCAGCGTAGATAAGCCCAGCTAGTCTTCGTTAGGAGGAGTACAAAAACTGCGTAAATGAGCTGAGCTCGTCTCGTAGAAGTATACTTCAACGATTATGATGAAAGAGCTCAAGATCGAGTTCCCTTTCAAGCAGAGACACGACTCGTTGCTAAATAACGCAGTGAAGAAAGAAACAAGGACACTGCATGATGAAAAAGAAGTTTCGTCTTTAATCATAACTACAACAGGATCAACATTGTCAATATATCAGCACATTTTTTTAAAGAGAAAAACGATAGTGTTGCGGGTACAGTAATCTCGATGAGCAGTTCCTTAGGTCGCCCGCTATTAAAAAAAAAAGGAAAAACATCAGGCAAGATATCGAAAGCTTGAATATGCTCCCGGTACGCGAAAGAAACCTGTGCATTCGTGACGCTTGAAAAGACAGCGTTAATTTGAGACCGGCTCGGTTAGGTCGCTTAGTCCCATAGACTTAGTCTTCAGAGAAAAGTTTGTCGCTCAAAACTTAGCGATGACTAAGCAGGAGTGCAAATGTGCTCGAAATGAAATAGGCTTGTCACCACTACGTATGATTTGCACAGGCACAGCACGAAGCTCATTTGCTTTCCACCGAGTTTGGCAGCGGAATACAGTCTTCAGGAGACACTAAAAGAACTGTCATCGGGAAGCCTTCGCCGCGAGACAGAGGAATGAAAGCGACGCTCGACCGTCATTGAAAGAGAAGAAAACGCCGAGTATTGCGGCAGTATACAAAAGCTTTTATAATAAAAAAGAAAGTTGCGCAAGCGGCTGGTGACGTCTCAAATATGCCCCAATCTTGCATACCAGCCGTTCACGCTGTCAAAATGAGTATACACGCACGCAGGTGAGCAGAACAATGCTCAGTTCCGCTCGCGAAGAAAGCAAACAGAAAAAGATAAGTGGCAGCCATTGCACCACACACACAAGTGGAAGAGACTCGTTATTTTTGTTTCCGAACCGCGAAATATCAAGGCTTTACGGCAACGGCTCCTAGCAAACATGAAATGTTCTAATTAGGGTCAGCTTAAGGACGTTAGTGTGGGTGACTTCGTACATTGTGATGTCCTGATGATTCGACACATCACATTTTTGTGCAAACTTCTTTTTTTCCTATACTTCAAAGTCTTACATTTTCTGAGAAAGACAACATGAATTGAATTTTTTTTCGATTAGAACCTCCGTGCACGCTTGTGAACGGGTAAAATTGATTGATTCTTATGCGACCACTTTGAACACTGGTTCGAAATTTGACAGGCTATCGTCACCTATGAATAGCGCTATTACGCGCATTTCTATAAGAGCATTTGGACAGCACTTGCTATTCCGTCGCCAAAGTAAGCTATAAGAACATCAATATTTTTTTTCACGTGAGCCACTTCAAAAAAAGTTTACCTTGGCGTGCATGCTTTAGGAAAATGGAACCAGAAAAACATAGAAAACACGTTCTAGAGAAAGTTATTGTCAAAGACGCTCTTATAAAATCATGAAATAAACTATTGACACGTCTCGGGCGATAATCTGTCTTTGGTTCATCTTGCTGACGTTTCTGGTGGCTGCCATTCCTTTGCGAGGACCACACGGCATACCACTCGTGAGAGAACAACTGCTGCCTTTGACACATACGTCGACATGTACCGCATGTCGAGTCCTTGTTCACACCATGTGTTTCGTCAAAGATTTTTGCACAGTTTTATGCTAACTAAAGCGGGACACCTGTGGGAACACTCGCGACATTGACGCAGAACGACAATCTAGTCGTAATGCAAGTTTCTCGTCAGTACACTCTTCAATGTAGACGCAGTTATTAAACAACGGGATAAAGCTCCGATGAAAACGTTTTGAGACGAGCCGCTAGACGGATTGAGGCCCCGTCTACACGTAGGCCGGTCGTCCACTTGGGGAGTTGGGCAACTGTCACTTAAACAACAATGAATGGCGAAAGGATAAACGACGCCACTTCGCGGAGAAATTACGCCGATTATTAAGCCTTTTCTGCATTCTCCGTCGCTAAGAATTTTAGACACTTAATTTCATCAAAATTGGCACTGAGAATTACACCACTCCAGCATTAATACCCAATTACATTAAAACAAAGAAGCCAGAAATTGGGACTGAGGCTTAAGCGACAACAGCGAAGAAATGCGCAAAGGTTCAGTTGGCAGTGTAAAAGTGAAACCAGATCGTTACTTCCAAGCCTGTTTTTTTTTAAATTTTCGGTGAGCTGCATGTGAAATCACAGCAGTTGCGTCACTACTTATTACACAGGCACAGTCCAGCGATGCAGACTGGAATCTACACCACTTGTCAACTGCTGCGATACTGAGGCTTGTATAAGTGTTGCCACTCACACGAACGTGCGGCATCTCTCTCGAGGAATGGCTCAGTAATGGCGCAGAAAGCTTCTTACGAGACGATGCAAGCTGTTTCTGACCCTATAGCTCTCGCACACTGTGCGTTGGGTGACTTTTGAGACGCCGACATCCAAGAAAATGTATGTGAAAAATTTAGCAACTTCCAACCAAAAAATACAGCTGTTCGTCAAATGTGTTCTGAAGTCTTTATCACTGCTTCCCTTGCCATAAT
Organism: Rhipicephalus annulatus; assembly: GCA_013436015.1. Lineage (NCBI taxonomy): Eukaryota > Metazoa > Arthropoda > Arachnida > Ixodida > Ixodidae > Rhipicephalus > Rhipicephalus annulatus. The sequence continues at coordinate 541,003 of WOVY01010212.1, read as the reverse complement.
AAGAAAAAAAAAGGACGCTCACATAAAGTACTGTATACGTAGTTCGATCGTCTGCGTATAAATATTGGGAGTTAAATTTCACAGCGAGAGTGACCCAGTCTGCATAGCTAATGCTGCGCTCGTAAGCTGCTAACTCATCACGAGTTTGCACCCACATTGTACAGAATTCAGCCGACACAAGAGAGATCGCCATATCTAATGCAGCCATTTAGGCTTGCGCTTTACCGAATTCAGAAAGGTGTATCGGTACAGTTACAAAAAAAGCACAAATTCTCACAAAAGCGCGCACCATGGTACGTTCCTACGAATATCACGCACTTGGCTAAGAACAACAGGCTTAATTCCGCGCTACAGTAATCCAATTAATGCTTCCTTCGTGTAGCCGTGGCGTTACTCCGCTGTTTCGTCACTTCACCGAGCACACGCAGGCTTCACAAGGTCCAATTAACACGTCCTGCTTGAACGACAAGACTGGCGCAACGATGGTGGAGTGGAGTTGGCCGCTGCCAACCTGCGGCCGTACCTCCCCGAACACGCCAGTCCACACAAATGAGCACACACCAGCACAAACGATGTGTCACTATACACCAACGCAGGGGTCTACGATGACAGTACATCGAGTGGGGGAAGAAGAGCACGCCGTGTGGGAGTGCTTCTGGTACAGCTTGATGCTTCCTCGTACCAGCCACACACACAAAAAAAACCATGAAACAAAAACCCAACTGACTGGCGCTGACGTACGTGGAAAAAAAAACCGGGACTCTGCACACCTGAAGATATCTCAGGTGCGCGAAAAAAATGCAGCCGGCGTATCACCAACATGCCGACGTTTAATTAAGTACACATGACTGAGTGCTGCACGAGCTTCTCTTGGAACACCGCGACACCACTTCGTATACATCCTTGAAAGTAAGAAACTAAAAAAAAATATGTATTGCTAAGAGTCATGACGCCTAGAAATCCCGGCTATCTCCGTTGTCTTTCTGATATTGCATGCCAAAGAAATTAAACAGATTTCCAGGTAGAAGTCAGCACACTTTAGCTGACGTGCTTTGTATACTACTTCGGTAGGCTACGAGCCGTTTTACTTGATGCGTTCAGTGTTTTCTTTATTTGTTTATTTCTAGTAGGACAGGGAGAGGGGACGTTGCCCAACTTTCTTATTTTGTATGTCCCTGATTAGAATGAAACACATGAACATCCATGACAAAACAAGCATAAAATACAGTTTCCCTAAACATAGCTATCAACTGTATTTACTCACGCCAACACTTGGTTATCGCGTGTATTGCAAAACACTTATATGAAAAAAAAAAAACGTCTCGGTAAAAGAAAAAAAAGAAGTAAAGAAACTATACGAAAGATTGACCATTTTCACGCAATGGCACGTTTTTTAACTTGCTATCAAAACAATGACTGTCCACAAGATACCACAGCGGGAACACAAGTGGCGAGTACAGAGCCGTAGTTCGAGATAACGCCCGCAAAAGAGAAGTGACAACACATCCCGTTCCTTCTCAAGCTAAAGCCGTTGCGTGGTCGGTCGAGGGGTTTAGATTGAGCACAAAGATACAGAGCGTAGTATCCGCCCCCATGCGCTTATCTTCCAAGAACTTCCGTGTTTGGTGCATGTCACCGATGCATGGCGACATGCGTTCCCGCGACGAGTACACTTGTTTCAATCACGGTCGTCCTGTTTCACTAGTGCGAAATCACTTCACGCACTAAAATCGTCAGCTACCGGAACTGATTTGTGTTTCGATGCCCTCCTTGAGCCTTGCAAAGCGTGACCGACTTGTCCTCGGTAAACGATGACGCGATGCGAAACTGTTCATCCCGATCGAAAGTTCAATTCGACACGGAGAACGGCATCAGAACTGCCTTCCCCTGAGACCACGTGAGGGACACGCCCGTAGTATCGTAGACATGCGATGGAAACGAACGCTCGTCATTCCGAGCAGAAAACAACGTTCGTCTCGATCAAGAATATCTCGTCAACGAGGAGGGCCGGTGACCACGTAGACGTGGTCCGTGTACGCAACGGGAGCGGCTGCGCCTGCGCAGACGTCTATCGCAGCCTGAGCGTCCACAAGCAGTATGCACAACACGTCGGTGTGAAACCAAGTCGGAAACGCCAAGCTCCGCGCTTCGGTGGTCTCAGGGTGTTGAACTCGGGCGAACAAGAGACGTTCGAGCTCCGGGACCTCGTCGAGGTTGCCGTCTGGCAGGGCTGCGGCCCAACCACGGCGGTCTATAAGCGGTCGCTCAGCAGGGTGGCCGCGAGAAGCAGCAGCACCAGAGGCAGCGGCGCCGACGGCGACCAGGCGGCGCTGCACTTGAACCGGCAGCGGGTCTTGTAGACGTCGCCCAGCAGGTTACGTGCCACGCGCAGCAGCGAGGACACCAGCGTGTTCACTTCCTCCTTGCAGCCCGCGTTGTTGGAGGCCGCGTAGAGGCACCGCTCCAGCCGATCCAGCGAGCTGCGAAAAAGAGAAGACAGCGGAGTTTGCACTCTGTTCCAACAGCATCGCGTTGGGCAAAGTTAAATGGGAAGAACACTCTCGGTGAGGCACGTCAGAAAACAGGCAGGCCAATGGTGAATATGCAAGCAGTCATGCGTTTACACCTGTGAGTTCACTCCTGCAGCACACATTTCAGCGTCTATAGAGACATGATTGATATGTGGGGTTTAACGTCCCAAAACCACCATATGATTATGAGAGACGCCGTAGTGGAGGGCTCCGGAAATTTCGACCACCTGGGGTTCTTTAACGTGCACCCAAATCTGAGCACACAGGCCTACAACATTTTCGCCTCCATCGGAAATGCAGCCGCCGCAGCCGGGATTCGATCCCGCGACCTGCGGGTCAGCAGCCGAGTACCTTAGCCACTAGACCACCGCCGTCTATAGAGACAGCACCGTACTTTCCTCTTACGTTTAGCATACCAGGCGTTTCAACGAAGTCTTTTAAGTTACCGAAAGCTTGCAACGATATAGAGTTCTACAATGCATTACACCCATCATCGCAAGAGCAGGGCCTGCACAAAGAAAGATACGAAACGTGAATAACTGCATGAATTGCAGAGGGCCTTTTAGACGGTGCAGTCAACCATGTTTTTACATGGGACACGCAGAACAGAAGCGCTCACCAGTATAAACATTTACACAGACTTACTCACGTACACATGACATGCAAGTAGGAGCGACCGCTACTTAGCAAACACGCGTGCATAATAAGTTGGTGGAAATGGTGTACAGTTAGTGCGGTGTACGTCGATGAGTGGATAATAGAAAAGGCGACTGGCGTTCTATAGCCAAAATTATTGCGAATGCGATTAGAATTATCCAGACGTGTACAATTTAAAACATTGGTTCATAGGGATCAACACTGATTTCTGAAACATTCGCAAATAAATTTTTATTCTTGACATGTATTACCGATATTCCTCCAACTTCTCTGTGACCATGTTGAACCAAGCAGCGTCGTGTAGGCACTCAACGTTCTCGTAAGGCGCCACACTTTATTGTCTTCAGCTGCATGTTTCTATAAAAGGCGTAGCCCTCTTGAACTATATACAAGTGAGGAAGAGCGCATGTTTTATCCAAAGAACGCCGTTCACATTAAAGCCATCTTTACTCGGCGATGTTTGCTATGAGTCTCTCCCGCAGTCCTGCATGCTCAACGCAACGCTCTCCGCTGACGGCGTCTTAACATGTCATCGCATTCTGCCGTTTGAGTACGACTTTGCCGCCTTGATGCGATCTCTTGCTTCATATACAGTAATAGTATATTAGAAAAAATGTTCTGATCTATGCCGTGTTTGACCTCGGAGAGTATTGTCACTAAACAAATAAGAAAGTGATGCGTTGTATAAACCATTTAGACGCAATGACACAAACCCGATCTGGAGGATTGGCCAAGAATCGAGTAGCCCGAGGTAACCAACTAAATATATCACTAAATTAGACATAAATCTTTGTATATGTACAGTAACTCCCATCATCTGGCAAAAGAGATGTGTCGAGTTTCATTCTATGCATTCTTGCTCGCGCAGGCTTGCCGACTGCTTGTCATTAAAAAACACAAAAAACCACGTATGATCCCGGTTGCTGGCACAGTGACATCAATATGAACACGCACAAGGCGGTAACAGCAAAATCAGTATTGCAACAGAACACAACCAGTAGTCGCTAAGCAACCCACAGCCAATCGCTATCGGCAAATGCAGGCGCTCAGCGCTTTTATTAGGGGGCGCACGGTATGACGTTTCGCAACACCGGTTGCACATGTGTGGTGTCTCGGTAATACTTTCTCCGGGCCGTCATTTATCACCAGACTGCAATGCCAGCTGAGAGTTCATGTGCAACCAAAAACGTGACGCTTTCCACACACCGGCCGATCATTATGGTATACGCAACGTACACTTCGCAAATGCCCTGTCAGCGGGTGACAGGCAAACGATGTCTTTACACACGCTGTGCCGATCAGCGCCACCAGCTCGCCGCCCCCACCAGTAAGGAAACTAAGTTCCAGAAAAAAACTGCAGGCATTTTCGTCAACATATCTGGTGCGAAATATCTCCCCTGAAATTCTCGGAGCGGCGTATTGCTAAAAAAAAAAAACAGCGTAAGTACCTTAAGCCCTTTACAACTTAAGTTATATTTCAGCGCCCATTCCGATAGTCTGGCGGTATCTTAGCGCATAGCAATGCTGTTCGCAGTTAGAACGCAGATCGACGCAGTCGTTAGAGGGGAACACGAACATGTACATGACATCAGCCACTGGATGCCAGCTTTAAAAAAAAATAAAGAAACCCACAGGAGTATGTTAAACACGAGGAAATAGCCTATCTGCAGATTATAATATGCGCAATTTGACAAAATTTACTGCGTGTTTGGGGAATTTTTTTTTTCAACTTTAATGTTTCCCTTGTTCCCAAATCCTTATATACTATCGTCATAGTCATAATTTCCACGACGTACTACTGAACGGGAGGCACTCATCGTCGGTGAACTGAAAGACAACAGGCAATCGCTGCCCAGACGGGTTTCCACAAGTGCACCACGTATCTCACATACGTATATTTGATTATTTCGTTAAAGCTAGAGGCAAAAATCAGTAACGACACGAGCAGCGATACTCAGAGTGCCCCGAACGCGGATCGAAGACCGTATCTTTACCTATTTTCAGCATATAGGAAGCAGCAGAGCTGAAAATGACCAAAAATCTTTCTCGCGCGTTGCATGTATACGGTGCAGCTGCAGCACGGAGGCCGGCACGTGGCTGCTCAGAGACGACTTTGCGAATGATTGGTTAACACCGGGCTTGTGCGCCATTTTCGGCGGTGAATCACACCTCCGCAGAGCCGGAGACATATGGCGAATTCTATTGACAAAGCAGCAGCACTCAAAAGCACGCTGAAAGAGCTCTCTTCAGAGCCGGCGTGTCTTAGTGGTCGTGTGGCAGCTTGGGCTAGTTGGTATGGCATGACGATAGTTATAGCGCGAGAACAAAACGACGACTTGTCTCTATGTCGTCGTTTTGTTCTCGCGCTATAACTATCGTCTTAGTGGTCGAGTGGGAAGCGCTCTGTCATCCCGTAATAGAGCCAGAACGCTTTTGCAGAGCCGACAGCAGCCAGGAGCAGTTTGTATAGCGCTTTCGCCTGACATAAAAAGTATTTGGTTCCCGGCCGTGGCTTGAATCAGCATGAGACACATTCTCTGCAGGTGCAATGACCTTGCGTGATGTTCCTGCTGTCATATATGCTGGTGAGGAAAAAAAATCGTATGCAAGACATTTTTATTCAGCTCAAACAAACAAACAAAACCATAGCCCGATCGAGTGCGCCATTTTGTCTCCCATCACGCACAGTCAGAGTGGCGTGTCAAAATCGTGTTGCGACACTCGGTGGCTAAAGTCGGCAGCGGTGAAAAGCGCCCGCACACTACCACGAGGACAATGAATGACTTTCCGAGATGTGTAAATGCCGTATCAGCCGCATAAATGTCGACTCGCGCACATTGCTTCCATTTCGACATTTCGTCTTCTCCACACATTCCTTAAATATGGTCTCGTCAGATGTATACCGTTACACGTCACGTGCGTCGAAGCGGCAATGACAGAGAACGGTATAACGGCCAACGTGAGACAAATGAAGCCTTCATACTGCGCCAGAATACAGCCGACGAAAAGTTGGCACAGGCGCACCGAAACGGCCTACACGGCATGTGAACGAAGCCTCCTTTCGGAAATCGACTTATAATGTGAACTACGTGTCCGCCTTTCTTCACCTTCTCCGTATTGTCTGTTTCTGCGATCCACATTCTCAACTCGTTTCATCCGCCTCATTTTCTTGCGGCAGCAATACAGGCTCCTAGGAATCGTCGAGTCTTTTTCGATAGCACTCCAACGCATTTAAATTCTCCATTTATTTTTTTTGGCTCTCCTTCCTTAGCCGGTATCTCGCCGCTGTATATAGCGACGCTTGGCCCTCGGGGATCCACGGGGCTCGAGATAGAACGGAAGAGGCGAGAATACTTCGTAGGTCTCCCGAGTCGTTAGTCCATTAATGGATTTCCAATTTGTTTTCTTTCAAATGGCCATTTCGCCTCCTTTTCCTTCGCTGCTGCTCCTTAACGTATATACGCCCCGTCTCTGTCTCCTTGACGCAGAACTCAGTATTTATTTTTGTTTAGGCGATACGAGATGCCACTTCAACGAACTGCTTCCCCCCCCTCTCCATTTCACCTAAAATTCTGACTTTCAGCTTTATTTCGTCTAAGAACTCCTGCTTCTTTCTCTTCGATCGCTCAGCTTTGTCACCTTTATCACTACTTTGAAGACATTATACTTGAAAGTATTTTTCGATGTGCCGTATCGGCGGTGCTTTGGAATTGTCGTTTGGCAGTGCGTCCAGTGCATTTGAACTTCGCAAACACGGCCAGTGAACGCATAAAAATCACTCTTAAACACTTGCACGATTGAAGAATGTCGTAATTTTTTTATATATTAGCGATTACTCGCCTTAACGCTCATGATCTTGGACGCATTTCGATAGCCACATATTGTTCATTTCTGGTTCAGAAGAGTTCGCCTATAGAGAGCATAGACCTTTCCTGTCGAGCCATCTTTTTTTTTTCTGCCTTTTTACCATGCACTCTCGTATTTTATTTTCACCTGGAAGCTCTTTTCCATGGTCCCACGGATAACAAGATTTCGTAGCATCAAGCACGTCTTTCGCACGAGGCTTTCCGCACGCGCTGTGAGCAAAATTCTGGCAATTTCTCTCCGGGGCCCGCCTGCTTGCACTTCTCACTTCGTGCTCAAGCCACCTTCGCTTGGACTCTTCGTCAACGGCTGATTACAATGCTCCCCATTTTTAATCACGTTATAATGTATGTATGTATGTATGTATGTATGTATGTATGTATGTATGTATGTATGTATGTATGTATGTATGTATGTATGTATGTATGTATGTATGTATGTATGTATGTATGTATGTATGTATGTATGTATGTATGTATGTATGTATGTATGTATGTATGTATGTATGTATGTATGTATGTATGTATGTATGTAGTTAGGGGGGTGCTATAGCCATCCCCCCTTGAAATATGAAAGGGGGTGTTCTATTGTGGACAAGTAATGAAAATAGGCGTTTTTAAAAGCCGTCAACAATTTTCTAATTTCGCTTGCGTATATATACACACATACATGAAACGCACGCACGAACCTACATAAACAATGGTTGAACTCCCCCCGCACCCCTCCCCCTGAAAAAAATTTGTGGCCACGCTACTGGTACGTATGTGTGAAGGTCTCAGTTGCGCAATTGGTTGGGACGCATACGCCTCAGCTGAAAGGCAAAGTTCCGAAACCAGCAGGATATGGCACCGAAACGGTTTTGAAGCAGTTCCGGCGTAGCGAGTGCAACTTTCACGACGCGCGTACATCATAGCATAAATACGCAGGCTATATCCACCCTCTCGGACATTCCGGTGTCTTCGCTTTGCAGCAGCAGGTTCTGTCCAGCAACATATTGGGAGGCCTTGGGGCCCACAAAGCAGTCCCCTGAAGCGGTCAGCCCCGGGAGACTGGCCATCCGGCCGTTTGTTTCTTGCTCTGCAAAGAAAGCGGCATAAAGAAAAAAAACCGTGTCTACCAACACTGGGGTCCGTCAGTCTCGAGAGTATGCCGCATGCCTGCCGCGCGCACTTGGCGAATGCGTTCCCTTGAGGCTCACTTGGGAAGTCCGACGCGAGCCAATTGGAAAGCGCCACACCGACATCTCCTCCGGGAAAGCCAGAGCTTGCCTCCACATCCCGTGTCCGCCTCCTTTCAATGCGCTGCGTACACTTCCCGGCTTCAACAAGTTGCTGATATTTATGCATGTTTGTTTGTTTTCTCGCTTCGATTTGGTGTTTCCGTCACATGCCCACTCACGCGCATCGATCTACGAGGTATGCGAGCGCGTTCATTTCGTCTGTGTGACGTTTGCGTGACTAAAAAAATAGAAAAAAAAGATAAAGAGACCGACGTTCACGTGACTGGGCTTGAAGTCACATAACTACTCACTCTCTTGACTGGAGGCGCGCGAGCTTCACATCCACTCTTTTGCCGCGTTAGTGAGACAAAAAAAAAAAAAAGGCGTTGGCGTAATATGATAAAACCACACCAGGTATAGCTTTTGCCTTCGAGTCTTCTTAGGCGAATGCATCCCGTGAGTTTTACAGCCAGGCGGGAAGCGTTGGGCTTTTTTAAGCGCGTGGACGTCATTTAACCGACGAGAAACGTTCACTGTTTGCAGACACCGTCAGCAGCGAACAAGTTCAACAAGTTCGGCCACTGCGGCGCATCTAGATGATTACGCGCACAGTCGGAAGTCGGCGATTGCCTTCGCAGTTTTCATGTTGGTGGGCATGTTGCAACAGCTACGACGTGTTTCATGTTGTCGCTGGTGCATATCAAAATAGTTATTTGCACAGAGAAGAGGTCCACGCTTTCATCAAAGCACGCTTTCACGGCGTAGGACAAGGTATACTCGAGATAAAACGGAAGGAAGAAACACTGGCCAGTGAAATAGGAGGGCAGTCAGCACATCCGCTTTGTCCAGCGCACTGACGAAGACCGTCAGTCGTGACGTGTACGCTTGAGTGGCAAGCAGTAGACCTAAGGCTCTTCGCACAAATTGAGCAGTGTCCTTCCGTATTGCGTACGGCGGACTTCCTGAAGTGGAAATTACCACATGCGGACAAAAACAGCGAAGCCACACTATTTCTGCTAACTGAACAATTTACTCGGTGTATTCCGTCCCGTTCGTATTGTTTTTTATAAACAGCGCTATCACCAATATTACTTTTTTTTTTTTGCGTGACGTCCTGGTAAAATGGCAATTATGAATGCAGAAACCGGAGGCAAAGCGGGAGTGGTGGAGGGGTAGGGAGCTGAAAAAAAGCAGCACCACGAGAAAATGTCAGAGAGGAGCTCATTATGTAGGCATCGGGAACTTCTTCATATAGTGACTGAAATACATATTCATAACAGTATTCATGCATGCCGCCAGGAAAATCTGCGCGTTCTCTCGAGAGCGCGACAACGCCTAACGACACGGCGGGTCATTGAAGCTCGAGTACATACAAAATAAAAGCCGAAGAAAAAAAGAATTTACATATAACAAGAACGATGAACAAGTACTAGCGCAGGCGCGAAAAAAAAAAGAGAAAACATCGAATCGAAATGACTGCGTGCCCTGCTTCACGCGGAGGTCGTTATTTTTTGAGTTCCTTCCAGGGGCAGTTCTAGACGACTCATTTGCTTTGAAAACTCCTTAACCGCTGCGTCCTCCTTTCAGACTCTTGCCTCGTGTCACGGACATATCTTTTCGTTCGCTACCCCCCCTTGGAGGCAAAAGAGCTCGGTGAAATTCGCTGAGCTGTGGCACTATTTCCTCGTTTGAAACCAGTGTTTGGAGAGCGGTAAAAGAGAAAGCCAATAAAATCGCAAGCTAGAAGTACAGCAGCACAAATTGAAACGATCACTGTTAGAAAAAAAGAAAAAAAAAAGAAAAAAGCGCACACGCTCACACAGAAGTGAAAACGGCGGGCTTAAATGCAAACTTTTTTTTGTTATTCTGCTCCACTTTTTTTTTCACGCTATGTCACCTGCTGCGAACAGTTTTCAACTTGACGGCTAGCTGCCCTGGAAAACTGGAAGAGCAGCAAGTTATTGAGGGATAACAATAAAGGCAAGAACGATGTTTGAGAGCCGGAGCACAAAACTGGCCATGCACGGCGCAGCTGTCGTTAATACACGACTCCCAACTTCTCTCGGCGCAGCACTCGGGCACGCCACCAAAACACCGTGTGCTATTTCTTTTTACTCGCGGAATTATTCAGCACGAGAGGAACGGGGACCGGAGAAGGAAATTTTACGACACGACAAACAATAACCTAGGCGCTTCGAACGATGCGCGTTGTGATACGTCGGACTCTCTATGATACTCCTATAGCTATCTCGGCCAAGTCCGTTTAGGCGTTGTTAGGCGTCTAAGCATAAGTCCCTAAAGAGAATGAGCAGGAAGGCAACGATAAGGGAAACAAAAGTTGCCAGCAACCAAGAAGCCTTATTTTATTATTAGAGCAATTTCTTTCTGTCTGACATCATATACCCCCCTCCTCCTTATAGCACTATATAACGCCACACCAACCCGGCGTAGACTGCTAAAAAAGAGGTTCCCAATATTATCGCTGGACACATGTTCCAAACAGGCAACATAACAGCCTCAACTTTATGTGTTACAGATTTTATTCTTATGAACAAGAATTCCCCACCTCGAAGCCGATCATCCCATTACACACAAAAGCGGGCGATTGTGAGAAAAACATGGACAGATTAACAAATAGATGCAAGCAGAAATACAAAAGTTGCCGTAATGTAATGTATCAAAGCGCGCAAAAAATGCAGAAAAAGAAACCATGCAGTTCTGATGACATCCTGCACACACGGGGTTTAAAGAGCCCCGGCAGGTGAACAGCAATGGACACTCTCAAACTGTATACGGCGTGCCCTAGAACAATATACTGCGGTGTTCGTGCATAAAACCAAAGAACTTGTATAACTTCGCACGCGTCTACAAAAACGCTTCTATGGCTCGGCGCGGTGAAGCAGGGGTTATGGCGCTCGGCTGCTGCCGAGCATCATAGACCTTCGTGACACGAAGGTCGAAGGTTCGATTCCAGCTTCGCGGCCGCACTTCTACGAATTGTTGTTGCACGACCTCCATCATGCGATCGCGTTTTTTGTACCAGAAACGTTTTTCGTAATTATATCCGTTATCCTTCGCGCTTCACACTGAGCCGCACGCCGTAGGGATAAGACGTGACGAGTAACTTGTAAATCGATCGAGTTCATGAAGCTGTTAGAAACTTTTCGGAAGAAAACGCGCTCGGGCCATAGCCATATGCATCACAGGTTCGCAAAAAAAAATGCGGTTATTGCTTCCATTTACAAAATCAACTAGCCTCGGCAACCGAATGTAGTCGCAACAGATAGCCCAACGTGTGCTGCACTGACAGCGCTTTCCTCTCCTTCTTATCAAAAGGTAGCAAATCAGACGCGCGTCCAACTTACACCCCCGCCTTTCCACTTGTTTATTTCTGGTTTCAAGTTTGCTCCGGTCAATAATTTGCCACTCGACAAACAATTCCACAAACAAAATGCGGTTTGAAATGCATGCACTCCGACGCGAGATCAGCTTTTCCCGACGTGGCCTTTGTAAAGTTCTTTCCCGTTTCTAGTTTGCTCAGCATTTCCTCTCCGTGTGGAAACACGTTCCACAAGCAAATCCTCTTCGAGCAAACAGATCATGGCGATGGCTTTGTCCTTCCGAGTCGAGCCTTGGAATAGAGAAGGCGACAACTCCAACATCTGTGTTTCGTTCCATCTCCCTCTCTTTTTTTACTTCTCCAGTCTGTCTTCGTTGTGGCCTCCAATGACTCTAGGGCTCAAGACCCGGATCAAGACTCGAACGCGGACACGTGTAGGAATTCTAGGAAGGAGACAATGTGTCAGCGACCACGGTAAAAATCAAAGAAGCAAAACACCCAGACGGAATCTCCTTGTTTGCGTAAGGCCAGCTTTGACAGGCAGACCAGATGGAAAAAAAAAAATAAACGCCATACAGTAGAATGACGGTTTATTTTTACTTTTACTGTTATTTTCTTTAGAATACGATATTTCGCTTCTTAAAGGATTTGCGCAGCCGCTATGCACGTGCACGTTCAAAACAGCCAAGTTAGTTCACCGGAAGTACGCCCTACACCAGGCAAATTTTAAAAAGCGCACGTAAGGCACCTGCTTAAAAAGCGGTATGCACGCTAAGCAAATTGATGAGGCTGCATATAACGCGTACGCACGCCGCTGTGGAAGTCATAGTATGTATATTGACATAACCTGTCGTGACCGAAGTTAGGCAGATGTCGCAATAGATGTCGCAACACTCTTACAAGTCTGTTGCCTTTACATCGCTACGCTAGGGCCATGTCTTTTTTTTATATTAGTACTTTGTATTGTATATCAGATACCTTAAGGCGATTAGTTGCCTTCGTAGGCACAGTTTTCTTTTCCGACGCCGGGTACTCTACGGCTTACGCAGTCTTCTTTTTGTACACAGAGGACGGCTGAAAGTACATATACATTACTGCGAAGATGATAAAGGTGTATGTATGATGTATGGCACAAAAGTCGAGGACAGCGAAGCAGCGCCAATAGATTATTGCTAAACTACTAAAACTAGTACCCCAAGTTTTCATATGCCTCTCAAGTCCACCATCTTCCATAGAAAGCAAAACAAAATATAGAATCATCCGCTGCATATACCAGGAGGTCCTGTGCTTGCAAAGGACAGGACCGGGTTGATTGCCGCAACACAGGAGAGGCTTTTGTCTTGCAGCAGGCGTATAGTCAGGCTGATGATGATGATACAAGGAGGCACTTTAGAGACAAGTAATGCTTTCTCTGGAGTCCTTATTTTCTTCTTCTCCTCCTTCTGCGCACAAGTCTACATCGCACAGGTAAAAAAAAATGGCAGCATATATCCACGGAGTGAATGATGGATTGTGGGGCGAAGCATTCGTCCGTCCATTCGTTCTTACTTCTGTCCATCCATGCGTGCGTCTGTGTGGCCGCCCATGCGTCCATCCGCCCGTCCGTGCGTGCGTCTGTTCGTACGTCCGCACGTTCATCTGTCCGTCCGTCCGTCCTTGCTTTTGTCCATGCATCTGCTCCTGTGTCCGTCCATACGTCCATCCGTCGGCGCAGCCATCCGTGCGTCCGTCCATGCATCTGTCTGTGTGTCCGTTCGTCCATTTATTCAACACTCCAAGTACCACCATCTCGCATCTTTTCATCATATATTCCTCATATAGAAGCACCGCCATCCAGCGGACATTCGAAGGACTGAACAAGAGGTGGCACACGCACACTTTCTTACGGCTTGCGCTTCGTGTCTACTTCCCACCTTTAACCACCTCGAATTCATGGTATATACTAGTTCACTGTATTCATGGCACTGCGGCCCAACGCTCGCTAAACCTTTCTAAAACCTAGGGGGTTACGCCCAGCGAGTATAACGTAGCAGCCCTTTCTTGTCTTCTGTGCGTTGTTGAACAGTGAAAAATTCGCAGCGTGTGCGCTAACTAAAAGCCGAATTCTCCTGTCTCTCATTCCTCCTTTGTAGTCATTGGCATGTACAATGAGCACTATCTTTTATTGTTCAACAACACACAGAAGAAATCTGTCACCGGCACCCGCTTGGAGGTCAAAATGTTATACTAGTTACACACTACTACAACGGCTACGAGGGGCGAACGAGTGCCGCTATAAGGAGCTTCGCCCCTAAAAAAAAAGAAGAAAAAATTCATTGACGCTTGGCAGCAGAATATTTGGACAGCCACGTATACGACGAGCCTACCCGCACAGCCTACCCGAATGCCTGCAAGGCTCATGGCTTACGCTAGATTGCTGCTGCCTAGATAACGACCGCTTTACGCACACTTTCCTGATATTCTCGCATTCTAGGCTAAAGGATCGGCGAAGCTATCGTATAAATCGTATCAAATATTTGCTGCTTCCGAAAAGGCGGTTCCTTTCGCCTTATAAGTACGCTCCCATATATTCGTTAAGGTACTCAAGCTGCTCCCCCAGCCACACTTTGCAAAACAAAACGAATGAAAGGGAAATGGCCATCAAGGTTTATTGACTCTTTTTCTATGTGCGCTGTATTATTGGTTATTTGCAATTCGAGCACCATACACATCCAATATATACTGGTTTTTGCTTAGCCGACAAGTATACGCTGATATTTGCCATCAATCGCAAAAAGAAAATGAAATCGCCGTTTCGCGGGAAGAACAAGCCGTTCAAAGGCGCAGTAAGAACTCAAGGCAGTAGATTACGTAAATCCCGTAGCCTTAACTCGTAGCGTAAGTTCCAGTAAACGTTTCGCTTGCGAACCTAATAGGGAGTTTTAGAATACCGTTTGCAAGCGCTGCGGGCGTTGCGGGGGAAGCGAGCGCCATAAGAGTTTTAGAATTGCGCTTGCCCAGCTGCGAACCGCAACGCACGATCGCAGCGACACCGTAGCCTTGAAACCAGCGCTTGCGGGCCACATGCGGGCCGCCATCACCGCACGCGATTTCGGATTTTCTGCGTGCGATCCGCGAACGCGAACGCCGACTCACGTGACGACACATGCGCAGTGGCAGCGACCGCACCGCAAGGGCTCGCGGTGCGCTATTCTAAAACTCCCTAATGCCATCGAAAGCAGCGCGTTGTTTGTCGCAAAATACGCAATAGGGGACTGCAAACCTTTGCGGCAGCAACGCTGACGTATAGTGAGGCGCACTGGCGTTATAGCATGGAGCGCTTGCGCGAAAGCGCCGAATGCACCGAGGTGCCACAGCTTTCGCACTTTCATAGTGGCGCTACTTTCTAAACACAGATAAGATGACTTGGTCACGCGGGGAGGTACGCGGGTGCACGCTCAAGAACGGACATGCGGCAAGCGCAGGCCCATCACGCACCACTAACACAGCAACCTGCCCCAGCCCTATATAGACGGTTTCAAGATTACAAGCGTTGTGCCCCCCAAAAAACTTCCGGTCACCTCATTTACCAGCTCGCAACGTCAAAACTGAAAGGACGTTTTCACGTTTTTTTCAAGTGCAAGGAACGTACTTTATTAGCTTTTCAGATAAAAAAAAGACGTGTGTAATGTTCAAGGCAACCTCCAGTAGTTTTCATGTAGCTCAAAAAACAATTATTTAATATATTTTGCCAAATAATGGAAAGAAAGTGTAGAAAATCAGCGGGCTATTTTTCTAACGCTCTTCTTGCCCACCTTTGCTATTCAGAGACATCGGTAGACAAAACTGGAAGTCATAAAGAATATGTAATTCCATTTCGTGCGTACGTACAACCACCATCAGATGTTCGCGTGATTCAACCTCGCGAAGTGGCACTTGGGTATGAAGCAATCCGTATTGAAGTCTTCGCAACAATTTTTCGTCAGCTCAAGGTGCGCCTAAACCAAGGCACAAGGGCCATTTTCCTTTCGCTCTCACCACTATCTGTCAAGAAGACTGCTGCCTCTACCACACTCCTCGCTATGCAGGGCCCAAGCTGTTACTCTCCGACTGCTACAAACAAACACTTACCCGAGCCCTGCGGCACTGCACACAATGTACCCTGAACGGTTTCCAAGCCCGGACTGCCCCCTGTGTGGTGGATATGCGGACCTCGAGCATGTACTGTGGGGCTGCGCCTCTGCCGGTCCCCCTTTCACCCAAGAGGAAATGAAGCGACTCATCAAGGCCCAGGACCAGACCTCTCAAATCCTGGCCGTCCAGAGGGCCCGCGCGAGGGCCGTCAGGTTTAACCTGATGGTCCCCGAGTGGGCCTAGCCAGGTGACGCTGAGTTTACTCGCGTCTATTGTGGACCGAATAAAGTTGTTTCACTCACTCACTCTCGGAGAAGTCTAACAGCTATATATGACCTAGAATCGAACCAAAAACTTCGCGATTATTAATAGCATGTCCAGCGCGAAAGCCCCGCGATGGGCTGATTATATATTGTGTTTTATATATTTAACAAACGGACAGTGTTAGCAAAATATTTTTTTATCTCGGCTCCTAGATCTGCATGCGTGAGTACCTTCGCATTCAGCTATATTACTGAAATGTGGTCGCTGCTGCAGGGATACAAACGTACGATCTCGTAGTAAGCAACAGAAAACCGCTGCTATAAAGTATAGTTACTGAGGGAAGTGTCATTCTTTTCTTTTTTTTTAAATCTCGCAAGACATTTTCTATTCACTTCTCAATAGCCACGGCTGTTTTCAGCAACTCCGGGCAGTCCAGACGGCCCACGAGGCGGCGGTGAGGCTTGGCCTTCCCCTCCGGACGTGGGAGCGGCCCTCCTCCCCCCAATGTAAACTTGGTGATGACTTTTTCGGGACCTCAATGAACTTTAGTACGTATCTACGTATCGCGCACGCTATAACCACCACAGTACACAGCCGTTCATGTACTTTCACTGTACCGACATTGAGTGATATCTTTCTCCTATACTAGCTATAATAATTCCGTCCCATAATCCTCCCATACAGTAATCATTTAGTCCCATAATGAGAAAGAATGCGACAAAAGTGGAGACTGAGCGAAAGCCTATATTGCTACAACGGCCATTCGTCAAAGATCGTTCCAATTCCTTTTCAAATTTAAGCAGTGGTTCTTAACTTTGTGAGTTGTTTTATCTGGCGGAAGAACAAATATTTTGCTGATACATTAGTTACGCAGAAATCTGTCCTTAATATTGAACATGTAACTTTCCGCATTGCGAATCGAATGCCCAGAAATAAACTCCGCTGCTTTTTCATCTTACGTGCTTCTTGTAAAAGGCTGTTACCGGCTGATCGCGACAGCTGTTAAACACAGACAAATTTCATGCAGCCGCTTAATTGGTTTCACTTGCCCAATTAAACAGTAAAGCCGATTTCAACGTGTTCCAAGAGCGCTTGAGAAAAAAAAGAGATGTGGTCCTTTTAAATTCTTGTGCACAAACAATATACGTTTGTCTCCCGATGAGGCAGCAACAGCATAATCATTTTTACTGAAGGACAACGACGAAGAACAGCAAATATTATGACGAACTAATGAAATGTGTTTTTCCGGAAAACCTAAGCATGTCGAAAACACAGAAGCTACGCTTCGTTGTTAAAGCCAGCAAATGGAAATGTAGGGCGTTTTTTTATTTTCTTTCAACTGCACGCAATAATGTCTGTGCATTTCAACTGCACATGGCGATGACAGTTTTTCGAACGCGCTGTTATCGCTTTAACGACGACTTTCGACAATGTTCATTAAACATCTTTGTCGTAATGCCGTAATCGATAATTCGAAAAACGCAGAAAAAAAAGAAAGAGGAAAGAACGACAAGGCCCACATTTATCGATGGTCGGTGCGAGTAGATCATTTATACAAGGGACTACAAAAAAAAAGGAATTAAAAGTTAAAAACAAAACTGACGCAAAAAAAAGCACAGTAGAGAAACTGACATTCTCGAGCAATGCGTGGGCATCGCTTTCGCCTGCGCATGTTACGGCGCTATTCGGTCGCCTAGTTTTTACTTCTGTGTCTACCGCCCAGAAAGAGAAACGAGCGCGCAGAATCATACGAGGTTACCAAGAATACGAAAATAAAATCAGGAAAGTTTTTCGTCTCTCTCGGCGGCCAACTCGGGCGAAAGGCTTGGTGCGAATCGAAGCGTAAAACTGTCGCCGAACGGCCTCGCGAAATGGAAGCATTAGATGCGCTCTTCTTTCTTTTTGTCCACGGAGCCTGCAACGTTCACCGCTTCTTTCTCTCTTCGTATTATTCCACGCCGTTAGACTTTTCTGGCAACATGTCTGTGTTCAGATGCACACAAATAGATAGAGAAACGACAAGCACACCGCGGGTTTGCTCGTCGTCGGAAAAGTTTTTCTATTAGTATACTTTTCCGGAACACATTGATGTCTCTGACGCTTGGACGGTGTCATTCCCGCTCTTCTCCTGGCCTGCGCTCCCCTGTATGCCTTAACACGCTCGGGATAAAGCATACAGCTGCCCGAAAAGCCGGAGAAAAGAAAGCGAGAACGATGCTACCGTCAGGCGCTTGGAAGCGCCAATGCAATTATGACGCTTCCAGAAGAGTTAGACGGCAAAGTAGAAATGATATTATACTTTCGTCGGTTGCGAAGTGGTGAAAACAAACAAACAAACAAACAAACGGGGAAAGGACGACAAAGAAATAGTTCGAACGATGCACCACCCGATATATTCCACAGCAAACGGGCACCCAGGGCTATACGAAAAGTGCTGGAAATAATGCGCATTGTGATTAACTTCTGCAGATTGTGCGCACGTTCTTATTCGTCAGCGTCACAGCACCGGTGCCATTGTAGCGCGAGACACAACATCGTAAACCGTACGCATACATAGTATAGAGTGCATGACTAAACGAGTGAACTCACCAACACGCCTCCTTCAAGTCTTTAGGGTCCGATGCGTTAAACGCCTTCTCGGTGACGTGTTTCTTGAAGACGTTGCTGCACAGGCTGGTCTCCTGTATTGCTACGTCTACGAAGCAGGTCTGCGCTGGCGGTGTGGGAGACAGCTTCGCATCCTGCACCAGCGTCACTAGCGACCATGCTGCAAATCGAGAAGAAAAAGGAGCTGTTATATAGAGGCGTGAATGTTAACCAAACGACTAATACAGAAAGATGCGGCGCTTACTGAACGCGAACTCGATTTAGTTCGTCAGCTTATGCGATTCGAAATGTTATGCAAGAGCCAGATTAAATCACTCTTGAACGCGAGTCTCTTTAGGTGGACAGCCGACGTGAACGTACGTGCGAAGCCATTCACAAATAACACTATATATGTACAATAACGTGCGTTACCTCATCAAGGCAAACTTAAACAAGATCACCTTGCATCAAGGCGAGCTTAATGAATTCTTTACAGCCGTTCATGTTAGCAGGTGAAAAACTCGTTCAGCACAGTTCCATCAACAGCAGGGCAATTGCAGAAAAATTAGCTCGTGCAGCACATCCTGCACTTAAATTTTGCTTGTGCAAATAATCGCAACCAGATAATTTTTTTCTTCGCAAGAAAGTAAGCAAGATCTAATTTCTATTGAGTAGGCAGGCACAAAGCGTTAAGTTCAGAGTTCATATTTGTTTCTTTAGCTTTATCAGTTGACGCTTGGTGACGTCTAATCACAGAGACGCCTTTTCGTTCTCTATATGCGTAATCATAGCTGTTTTCACAACCGTCAAAGCAGGCTGCCTTCAATTACGGCCAGAATTTAAATACTGTCCGAGTTGCATGCAGTAGCGTATACTTGCCACGCTTCACATGCGTTGCGTTATACGCTTTGCCAACGTTTGGCCAATGCGTTGCTACGCGTCGACAGTGTCTTTGCTAGCGATTCTTATCAAATTTAGTACGGTGAAGGCGAAAACCTCAGATACCTCGTCAAACGTGAAAATAGACCATCGGCGGCGTCCAACACGAGCGATGCGGAAAGTAAATAAAACGTGATGACTGCATCACACAATGTCATTGCGACGTCACACAACAAAAATTTGTGACGTTATCATGACGTCATCACGCGTCATCTTCACTTGGTGAAAGGTGGGCTAATCACAGAGGCAGATCATAACAACTTGAGGATAAAGAAATATCTAGAAGGGAGGACGAGTAAGAAACTACATCGAGTGGGAAGAAAAAAGAGCAGACGAAGATGTCTTTCGCCTGCCAGTCATCTTAGGTGACCCCGTCAGTTTTGAAGTATATAACATTATATAATAAACTTACGAAAAAAAAACACACAGACAGCGAGGCAGCACAAGCACAAGCAAGCTGACAACTGCCACTGAGAGGGGCCCGACGTTTCCCATTCTTTGGGAAGCAGAGAATAGAATTCAAAGTTGAAGAAGGCAAGAGGTGAAACAAATAAAAAAAGCACGTGACAGAAAACAAAACACAAGCAAAATAGAAACATAAAAGAACATTTTGCAAGAGGTATCCCGGAGAAGGGTTTCGCTAAGAAAAATTAGCGGCGCACGATTACGTTGGTCGCGTCGAGAAGCACAGCGGCTCGCAAACAAGCCCGTTATAGCATGCAACCTCAATTCGAGCCCAAAGATCGCTGACAAATGCTCGATTGAGGCGATATCAGTATACCTATAGCTCAGGAGGCCCCGTCCACAGATTGTTCCACCATGGAAGTCTGCAAAAAAACATTACACGGACACAGCTGCCTCACTGGCTGAGGAGCTTTTACTTGCTTTCCAGGCAGAAAGCATTTTACGCCTCATAAAACATAAAGGTTGACAATCGGCCGCGTTAATAGGAGTGATGAAAGAAAAAAAAAAGATCCAGCGAGTTTTCTTCATTTTTATCGGTGTTTCGCTCCACGTAACACGAGACTTGCCTATACCTTAGCCGCAAGTGTCCGTTGACATGCTCGCAACTATAGATGCTCGCATTGCCCCAGTTGTAGTGTACAGCAGGCTAAGAACAGTCGTTTCTCTCCACCTTTCCCCGTCTCTAAACTTTTCGTGCTCTGCATCAATCGGGCACACGACATCGCAGCGCTTGGCTCAGCGTTTAACCTCGTCTCTGCGCAGAAACATACGCAAACAGACAATAGCCTTTTTACGGTTAGTCATGACGTCATCGATCGCCCTATATGCACGCACTGCCCAGGCACAACAATGCTAAATATATATACCGTGGGCGACCTGCTTCCTGAACATTGATATATCTGACCAAGAAAGCAATCTCACACGCAATGAAAAGAAAGGAAGATAGGCTAACGGCAACTGACCAGCACGGCTATAACAGTCGATAAGGTGGGAGCCCGCTATAAGTACTGCGGTATAAAGGAAGTTCACGTATACGCTTGTACACGCTAACCATATACAAAGTATCAGAACCTCTGAAACCTATACGCGCCATTAACTGCGTTCCTTGTTTTTTATTTTTATGTTAACCTATTCTAGAACACCCGCACTCAGTAACTCACTTTCGATTCGTAAGCGGTACGTTACAGTATCTCCGATATGAGCGATACTCGCGCAAGTATACCTCGATACGCCTGATCAATATGGAACCACAAAAAATGGTCACGCAAGCTTGATCAGTGCTAAGAGCAAGACAGTTAAGCGGAACAAAGTTTAACGTCTGTTATCCATGTATATATTGCAATCGGTGCACGTGTTCCTGTAGTTACTTTTAAACGCGGTGTAAAGCAGTTTTGATTCATTTAAGCACTCCAGAACAACATTTCCGCCTCACACGGCGTTTATCTAGCTATCATTCTTTCGTGGGTTACTGCCCAACTTTTTGTCATACCTTATAAACCGTAAATGATCAAAACCTGAAAGCCTAAAAATACACAAAAGCTATAGAACACCAAACAAAGGGAGCAAGTAAATTAAATTTCTGTTTAATCACAGTGAAATTGAGAAAACTGTATATTCGGTTTAATAGAATATTTCT
Organism: Rhipicephalus annulatus; assembly: GCA_013436015.1. NCBI lineage: Eukaryota > Metazoa > Arthropoda > Arachnida > Ixodida > Ixodidae > Rhipicephalus > Rhipicephalus annulatus. The sequence goes on along the minus strand of WOVY01010212.1, from coordinate 519,389 downwards.
GAACAGTAGTGTACGTTAAAAGTGAACCATTATCTTTTGGCCAGCACGGGCAGTGTTCCGTCCAAATAATAAGAAACGGCACCACCGTTTCTTTCACAACGCGAACTGTACTTAGTCTATACCGTTGACGCGGACAGCGGCAGAGTGATTTGTTCTATAGGCGAACTATTTCCTGCAACTATGGCGCTAGAAACGACAGCTCTCTATGATGTTAACACGGCATAATTTAAAATAGCACCTCAAAACAAAGAATGCCAGATAACTGCCCTATAGTCGGGAAAGCGCCTAATGCTTTGTAAATTTATTCTGAAAAAAAAAATGTTGTGGATACCACGCCATTGCATGCATAGCAAAATAAGGTTCAACGTTTTTGAAAGCATACTGCGCTCGCATTCGTGCCACTCCCCACAGCTAGAAAACATAGCGATATCGTATTCTTGGCAGTTGATTGAGATATATGCGAACAAAAAAAGTCGCCTGCTCTCCAGGACTACAAATATTACAGCATTGCACATATAACATTTTTGAGGTACACAGGTCACAATGGTGTGCTTTAACAGACTTAAATTTTACGCGTTACATCAGATGTACATCGCGTATAACGTGAGATTCGTTCAGGGTGAGTATCGTAAAATTTCTCCACATTCCCACCGGGAGTATAGCATGCCGGTGTTCTATACAATGTGAAACCTGTTATAGATCTACAAAGAAACCCTCAATCTTCTATTCCTCCTATTTCGTGCTGATACAATCTACGATAAAACTCTCAATACTTCTCAGTGACTGTCAGAAACCACATGATTTGCCCAACCAAAGTAAAAAACAAAAAGATCGAACTTCATACAATGAAAAGATCCTATCATGCAATGATTTAAGGCCACATCTGCCCCGACCGATACGAAACTGCGCGAAAAAATACATTCGAATCAAAGTATCTAATCGCAAACTATAAAGGAAAGAAGAGATGCCAAACCACCGCGTAAGCTTTCCAACTTCGTACAGACCGGCTGCGACGGAGAACAATCTTTCGTGAGTAGCGGCGGCGGGCCATGTGGCAAAAACGAAGCGATCTCTTGGCAAATACGCCGTGGACATAAGAGTTGGCCTCTTCAACTCTCTCGCTCACTGAACACCCTTTCTCCTTTCGCCCACATACGACCACTCGACGGCGTCTCTCTCTCTCTCATTCGCAAGTTCTCCCGGTTCTCGTGGATAGAGCTCGAATGCAATGGGGTGCCGTTCGTGAAACGACCGCCATTCTCAGCTAAGCGAGCCGGAGGAGAAAGCGACGGTCGCGATCAGTAGACCCTTTCGACAAACTGCGGGCTGTCCAGCCGCAAGGATACATCTCTCACATCTTGCTCCCCATCGGCGAAAATGAGAAACGTTTTTCGACAAGAAGGACGACGACACCGTGTTCTTTATAGTATACGCTCATGACTTCTTTGCGCAAACACGTACACGGACACAAGGAAAAGAGGCAAACACCACGGGCGCAAACACCACGTACCAACTCGCCCAACTTTCAGTACTATAGTATACGCTGCTGTGCAAGTTTCTGCGTGTTAGGGTAAGAGAAATGTAACCTGCGTGTGTTTGGATATGTAGCTTGCACCGAGAGGAATATCGGGAAGGTAACTTGTACGCCATGCCCAAGATAGGCGTAGACAAGTGTAGTTCCATATACATGTATACAAACCCCGTACACATACCTGAATCCGATTGAACGCGCTCATATGGGACGACACGAGGGAAGGAAACGTGATCTGCTTAAAGCTTGCGTGCCCCCATTTAGGAAATTTTAAGTTACCACGCGCGCATATTGATTTTATGAGATCGGGTATCACCCACGAGAACTGTTAGCACTATTTGGCTGCCGAGCCGCAGATCGCGGGATAGCGTATCGGCCGCATTTTCGATGAAGGCGGTAATGCTCGAAGCCCGTGTTATACGTAGACTGAGGTGCACGTTAAAGAACCCCCTGCAGGTGATCGACATTTCTGGAGCCCTCTACTATGGCGTCTATCATAATCATATCGTGATTTTGGGACGTCAAACCCCGTCAATTATCGCTTGGCGCAGGCCGCAATGTTTGGGAAGCTTAGCCATTTAAGCAGAGTGTTTTTTAACGCGATAGCGTTAGAGAGCTCGTGTCGCAGAAAACCCGCCACCGGCGTCAGTCCCGACGGTTGTGAGCGAAAAAGCGTCTGTGCGTCTGTGACCGAAAAAACAAGTTACCGAGATAGCCGCGGGAGGCCGCTATTTGTGCACACATGCGCGCGTGATCACCCTGAAATAACCGCGCGTTCGAAAAAAAAAAAAACGTGCTCAAGGTCACGAGGCACGGTAGTTTCTTTGCCCTGCCACGCCTCCCTGCTCAGCTTCCAGCGCTTTCGTCGGGACGAGAGAAGAGAGAATGCAATTGCAGCATGCGACAAATCTTTGTAACACCACTCGCACTGAACGGTTTCTTAAAATTTTTGTGGCGTTAAATTCGTGAGGCAATAAGCCCTTCTAGTGAATTCATTTCATGGTTACTTGAAAAAGTGTTTCAAGACGCCTTTACCGCATATTGTTCGACAGGTGTCACGACGAAAACGAACCCATTCGGCAATGATAGCACGCGCTGGTCCAACCTACTGTGCGCGTGTTTGTGTGCGTGCGTGTGTATGTAACAAAACATATTAATAAATATGCTCTTAGCGGTTGAAAGGTGCACTATGGGCCGGATTTCGATTTCGCGTTCAACTCTTAAAGACGAAGCCTAAGGGTCCCCCAATTTTTATTCTTCTTGCAAGACCACACACAGTGTGTGAGCAGCCAACATTACAAAGCGAGGTATACTACGCGGCAGTATTACAAACTATATATTATAAACAAATCTGTGTATATAATCTTTTGATGCTCCCCTTACACAATGCCCTGTTGTTGGACGTGTAAGGTATTTTCTCTCTCTCTCTCTCTCTCTCTCTCTCTCTCTATATATATATATATATATATATATATATATATATATATATATATATATATATATATTGTGTCTGTGTGTTTGTGTGTGTGAGTCACGTTGCTGGACAACGCCCTGAACTCTGAGCGATGATCGAGAGCCTTCATAGGCATGATGGATGAACAATGCACAGCGGCCAACTAAAAAGTGAAAGCAGCACTCGAACACGCTAGACGCAGCTGCTCAATCGTCGGTAGCCGAAATTTCGATCGCCTGCTCTAGGTTCCTGGACGCACCCGTCTTGATGGCAGCAGTGCACGCCAGATCAGAAGCACAGCGCTGCGACCAAAGACAGGGTAATCTCTATCTATAAATTGCTGAAAGAAGCCGCAAAGTAAGAGAGGCGGCATCTTCCCGCTCATTCTGTAATCGGCACTCTACAGAACTGGCCTAAACGACTTTATAAGGCCCAACGGCAACGATGGCAGGTCGACTGCAGTTCTAAGCGGTTGCACGTGCATTGTGAAAGGGTTCGGGCGTATACGGTCAACCCTCGCACAGCACGCACCACCATATAGACGGCGATAAAAACTGAAAAAAAAAATGAGTTCAACAACCAACATGGTCGATGACCTAAAAATAAGACATCAGGGATGAATACGACTTTGAGGTGTAACGGAGTGTCGCGCAGTCTTTTTATTACACGACTGCATCATTGGGGTTTCATTAGGTCGCTCTCCTGACTACTGCTGCTGCTACTACTACTACTACTAATAATAATAATAATCGCTTGAACACGGTTCATTTACTCGTCGCTTGTCCACTTGTGTCCTTTCACAGGACTTTCATTTAGACGGCATGCATTTTATTGCAGTCCTAATAAATAAATAAATAATAAATAAATAAATAAATAAATAAATAAATAAATAAATAAATAAATAAATAAATAGAAGACACATTTTCTGCAAAACAGAGCTTTTCAATTTACAACCCGTATCATGGTCGGAAATTGCAGTATACACCGTTTATATGAGGTATACAACTGCTGTGTAGAATTTGCACGCCACTTCCCTCGCGAATTAAGAACAGCGGTGCAATAACAACATTCTTGTCTGTAAAGGCACTGGAAGCAGTTAGAGCGACTTAGAGAGAGAAATGATTATTCGGAAAAATGGAATCAATATATCACGATATAAGCATCGGGCAATGAGCGTCCCTTTGCTGACAGCGTTAGAAAAAAAAAAGCTTGTATTCTTAAACAAATAAATGACTGTTTTCATATAGCGAAGCGCTTAAAGCTCGAGGTAAAACAACGCCGTGTGTCCGGGGAAAGGGAAAAAAAACTCCGCACAATTGCTTATCAACCAAACCACAGTGGCGCACCACCTGGGTTTACCCTCGCTTATATTCGCGCATATACGCAGAGGAGCAGTCGCCGCTAGCCACCGCTAGCAGTGAAAAAAAAAAGTGAAAATGAACTTCATATAACGGTCAGGTAATAGTTACGAGAATTTAAGGTTTCCACGTTGCCGCAAACTTCATCCCAACTTGCCTAAAGAACAATGGACAACGGAACGTAAAGAGTCGCGTCTGTTCGGTACCAAGGCGTATAGTAATACAAGCGACAAAACGATGGGAGCCCCAACCGTGATTGGACGACGCCGCGAGAGGCGCGCACACACACACCGCACGCGGCAACGCAAAAGTACATATATCTATCTAGTAAAGCGAGGGAGGAATCGTCCGTTGCGCAGAAATCGAAATACAGAGGAAGCCCCGTTAGCTCTGTAGGAATGCGTATTGGCCGAGCCCATCCTCAGCCCAGAAGGCTTTGAAAGCTTTGCTGCGCTTTTTGCGGACAACTGGCCTCAGAGACAGACTTTAGTGTCTTATACTCTTTGATGTTGCCTTTCCTCTGTCGCAATTTTTTTTTTGTAATTTCGCTCTCTCTTCGCAACATTTCTTTTTAACATCTTTCATTCCCCTCACCCCTTTCCCCAGCACAGGGTAGCCAGCCGGTCTAAGAACTGGCTAACCTCCCTGTCTTTCCGCTTAAGCTTTCTTCCTCCTCCTCCGTATACACAGACGAGGTGGTTTATTTATTTTTTTTTCAATTTCCCTTCTCTGGCCTTCAATTAATTAAGAACCCCCGAGGCAGGGCTTCGTTGATTAAGACCGCTTCTCTTCCTTGTTTTCCCGTCGTCTCGCAAAGGCAGGAATAAAAGGACAGCGGCCTCGAACCCAGGGCTGTGCACCGTTAAACGCAGGTTGACGACCGCGCGGCAGTAGCGACAATGCGCGGGCCATTCACAAGAACCGCGGAAACCGGATTATTTCCTCGCCGGGTTTCTATACGTGAACGGCTGCTCTCGGGAACCGGGACGCACTAAGGAATTGTACAAGCGGCGTTAATTTAAGGGCAGTGGCCGGGCGACAGAAGTGTAGTCGCGGTCGCCAAGGTATAGCTGCACGCTCGGAATGCTTTCTGTTCCTTCCACACCTCCATATGGGCTCATTTTTCTGAGAGAGAGAGAAGCCAACAGAAGATACCATGAGTTTCAACAAATTCCCCACCGGAAACGTAAATGGGTTACTTCATTCTAAACAAAAAAAGAAAACACTTGAGAGACAGAGAGAGAGTGAGTGAAGCATCAGAACATACGACGAGTTTCAACAAATTATCCACCGGAAACGTCGATGGGTTACTTTCTCCTTGAACGAAGCTCCCGTAATTAAGTGCGGTTTCTTGCTGACCACCGCACCAATTGGACCAAGCAGATGAGCGCAGGTTGTACAGCGCACACACTTATCACAAAGTGTGCACAACTTAATTACATCTGCCGCTGCGTTCTTACCCCGAAAGAGATCAAATGGGAACTGCAAATGAGGATTCGGCGTTTGAGGCATGAAAAGATAAAAACCAGTGCGAAATAAGTTGGACGGTAATTAACGATGACGGTAGAACAACTAAAAACAGACAAAAAGGGGGCAGGAAGAGAGAGAGAGAAGTAAAAGAAAGAGCAAGCTAGTTTAATAGCACTCTATTGTAATTCCCCAAATCACAGTTTTGAGCAGATAAGCGGATCTAAAAGCAATTCTGAGGACTAGGGAAATGAGAAGACACAATGCGGTACCAGTACAAGGGTCACTCAGGAGAACCATTCGGCGCGAAAAAAATACGTTCCCGAAAAGAAAGCGCGGTTGAACTGGACGGGCGCGTCGCTCTGCTACTACTAAGTGGTTCTAAGTGAGAAAGGAAAAGAAAAATGAGCCCCGTAACTGTCCGCTTCAGCGAGCGACACCTCAACAGTAGCTCACAAGGGGTGGGGGTGAGGAGGGATAAAAAGGATAGGAGTAAAGGTATAGAGAAAGAGGCGTGAGGTGGTAAGCGTGAGAGCGACGACATATCGAAAGGATAGGACAGATAGGAAAGATGGAAACACTGTCACAGGGGCTCCTAAAAACGAGACAACAGAGAGCTTGTATAGGCTGACATGTACTATAAGAGGCCCTCTAATGCTCAGAGAAGGTGTTTAAATTAGGCGAATCAATGTTATAATAATAATAATAATAATAATAATAATAATAATAATAATAATAATAATAATAATAATAATAATAATAATAATAATAATAATAATAATAATACCATTGGTACCATCTGGTGTTCTTAAACGTGCCGGAGGAAGAGAGTAAAATATGAAAGCAGGCCAGTACGCAGTTCGTGGCTAACACGTTACACGGACCTCTGTACCATTTCGCCCTTCTATTAAATGCGGCCACCATTCAAGAAAAACAGGCGGGAATCGGAAAGGTAAAGTCGATCGAAAAAAGAAAGACGCACCAAGTTTTCACCTCTGAGACAGAGCAAAGGGGAGAAAAGGGAAATCCACCAGCAAGGACATCAAACGTAGAAAAAAAAAAGATGAAGCACTATTAAACCGAAATATACCCACGCAACCTGGGTAGAATTACAACAGAACCGGCGCGGAGAAGACAGTAATTATACTATAGGCTCCCACCTGAAGCATGTCGCTCTCAGTTGTACATGCGGATGCGTTTTACACAATAACGACGTCTGCTGATGAAGCTAAGTTACACATAGCAAGCTTAATTCTTCGAAATATTCTCAAATCTGTTAATTTTCAGCGATTTCTGCATGTTGTGACGCGTGAAAAGATGGGCTTCGGGCAATGCCCACCCGGTCATGAACTGCGGCGAGCACGAGCCCACATTTCATGGCCAGCAGGTGGCAACATAATTTCAGCCATACTCTAACAGTACTCTTTGAAGCAGTAGAAAAATGTCACCATATCCTTGTCAACCACTTTAATTTAGCGCGACAGAATAAAGTCGGGTGCGCTTCGCTCATATAGGACAGCTGCTGTATAGTGACCACCACGGTGATATACGCTGCCATGGTTACGGTATAGTGACCACCACGCTGCCATGGTTACGGCATAGTGACCACCACGCTGCCATGGTTACGGTATAGTGACCACCCCGATGCCATGGTTACGGAATAGTGACCACCACGCTGCATGGTTACGGTATAGTGAACACCACGCTGCCACGGTTACGGTATAGTGACCACCACGCTGCCATTGTTACGGTATAGTGACCACCACGCTGCCATGGTTACGGTATAGTGACCACCCCGATGCCATGGTTACAGAATAGTGACCACCCCGATGCCATGGTTACGGAATAGTGACCACCACGCTGCCATGGTTACGGTATAGTGACCACCACGATGCCATGGTTGCGGTGCTCGGCTACTCGCTCGAAAGACTCGGGTTCGATACCCGGCTGCGGCGGTCGCGTCTCGATGGAGGCCAAGTGCTATAGAGACCCGTGCACTGTGCAATGTCCGTGCAAGTAAGAACCCCTCTGAGTTAAAATTTCCGAAGTCCTCCACGATACGGCGAGCTTCAGAATCATATCGTGGTATTGGCCCGCGAAACACGATATTATTAGTCCGTACTAGCAATGGTGAAGCCAGGGGTTGGCACATCAGGCCTATGTTACGCCCGGGACATTTTTTTTTTTACCCACGGGATACAGATAACACTTACCTGCCCAGACCCCATGTTAGATCTAGAAAGTGCTCCCGACCCTCCCCCCTCCAGTATTCTCGAAACAAATTTCTGCCTACGCCACCGCGTGCTGGAGTACAGCTATGTTATTATCATGCAGCCTCTCAAGCCAGAGCTGGTGGATTTGCTTCAAACTCCCTGGTCGCGTCTGATCTCCACGCTGTCTACATGGTCCGCTATGAAAAATCACGTGGAATTTATTATTATTATTATTATTATTATTATTATTATTATTATTATTACTTGGTTTTTGTACACAGAAAACACGAAGAAATAGAGAAAATAGGGAGAGATGAGGCTAACAACTGCCACCTATAGGGGCACGACGCCTGCCCCTAAAACGAAATGTCGCATTGAAGCCAAGGAACAAATCGTGACACTCAGTTAGAAGGTCACGGGAGCATGGCAGATGCATTAAACCTCATCATCATCATCATCATCATCATCATCATTATCATCATCCTGATCACGCCCACTCCCTCCACTACGGCGTCTCTTATAATCATATGGTGGTTTTGGGACGTTAAACCCCACATATCAATCAATGATTACGCCCACTGCAGGACAAAGCCCTTTCCCATGATCCCCCAATCAACCCGGTCTTGCGCCTTCTGCTGCCACGTTACACCAGAAATATTTAATCTAATCGGCCCACCTAACTTTCTGTCTCCCCTTCGTGCGTTTGCCTTCTCTGGGAATCCAGTCAGTTACCCTTAATGACAAGCGTTTATCCTGCCTGCACACCTACGTTCCCGGTCCACGTCCATTTCTTCTTCTTTGTTTCAGCGATGATGTCCTTAACTCCGGTTTGTTTTACGATAAAGTTTTACCGGAAATTTTAAAATTAGTAATTCAATATATGGAAAAATATGCTGCGTCTACACGCATAGGCTGTCTCGTCTGCATAATAAAACTGAGTCGCAGCGTCGTTCGGTGAACAAAACCGCCTACTTCCGCTGGTAGCGCTTGATGGCTGCAGATTGAAGTCACCGTTGGCAGTTTCGTGCTTGAATGAACGACAAAAAATGAGACCGCTGGAGCGGAAAAGGCTTGCGAGTCGAGGGAGCAGCGTATATGCACCAGCGGCTGTGCGCCGCTCTCTCGGCAAAAATGCGGCGGCCGAGATCGAAGGAAAATGCTGCATCGATTAGAATTCGCATAAGGCATGAACGGGCAACGGAGCCTACGAATATAAATAAAGAAAGAAACAATAGCAGCGTATCCTCCATTTCCATGCCAATGAATGAATGAATGAATGAATGAATGAATGAATGAATGAATGGCAGTTTCACCTGAAGTGCAAACGCAAGGTCGTCAAATTTAAAAGCTTTAGGGGCGAAGCTCCTTGTGGCGTCACCCTATCGTCCCGTTATCGTAGTAACCACCGGTGGCACATACCCGATTGAGCGGTCCTTAGAATGTCCGCTGGAAGGCGGTACTTGTATATGATGAATACATGATGAAATTGTGAGATAGCGGTACTTGGAGTGTTCACTAGATAGACGGACGGACATACAGATGGACGGACGGATTGACGGACGCACGAACGGACAGACAGACAGAGGGGCGGACGCACGGACAGACAGAGACAGACGAACGGACGGACGAACGCACGAACGGACGCATGGACATACGGAAGCAAGAACGAATGCACGGACGGAAGCACACGCTTCGCCCCTCCAATCATAATTCACTCCGTGGATATGCTGTGATTTTTGTTTCAGTAGTACTGAGGTCATCAAGCCGAAGGTCATCAAGGTCATCAAGAGTTAGCCGAACTAGCGGTGATTTCATCAAGATTTTCATTTGTGCTGCTTCTGCTCCACCTAAACTGGTGGATGCCAAATGCCACGCCAACATACGCGAAAGTTAGGTTTACATATTTAATACTTAAGTTCAATTAAACAAAGCGTTTGACTTTCCTTAGGTAGTCTCAGTTTGCCCGTGACGATATCACAGCACGCCGCAAAGACGCAATACATCAGTCACTTTCAAACGCAAGCGGTGCCGGTGCAACGTCATCGCAGTCGTCAATACTTAGACCAGGGCACGTTTTGCTAGCGTGCGGAGAGAGAGAGAGAGAGACTTTATTGAGCAATCCTGCGTGAAGAGGGTGGGAGCACCGCACAGGGTTCCGCACCCTCCTGTCTATCTAGACTTCAACGACGGCAAGCCCAGCGAGAGCTACTAGGAGTTTGCTCCGTTCGCTTCTGCCAAGCCAGGGCCACGTCAAGCCGCTGGATGGCGTTGAGCTGCGCCTCGTGATCGGGCGAGCTTATGTGGTTCACAATGTCCAGTGGACCCCCTCGAGACAACTTAGCGGGTGGGGACCACAGGAGAGATGCTTGCATTTTAAAAGCGCGATTAGAGGCTCACTTATTCTACAAAAGGGTGCGGCTGTGAACCTAGTGAGCGTTGATAACGAGGCTGAGAAGCGCGAAATGCACCGCACTGCTGTTGGGGGATGCGTACTGAGGAGAAGTGTGCGGAGAAAGTAAAGTCCGACGAACTGCAGCGGGCGTTCGGGAGAAGACCTCCACGGGGAGCTCACCGCAAAACTTGGCCTCGCAGAGATTCAGAAGCTTGAAAACGCGCGAGGCAGAGGCATCAACGTGCGAAAGAAGACACATGGTGGCGTACAGAGGTCTGCCCCCGTTCGCAGCGACGTCTTGAACGAGGAAATGGAGGATGTTTGCGTGTGACGCGTGGATCTTCATTAGGATGGGTCGTGTATCACAGCGATGTGACAAGTGATGGGTGTCTGTGACCGGGGCAGCGAAGATGTACCGGTGATGCATTAGTTGCGTGCACTATCTCGATTCCTTCCTACAAACGCCAAATGGGGAGGTTTCAATGCTGCTACATTTGAGGTACGACACCACTCCCTTGCTCCAGCTTTTATTACAAGGCTGTCTCCAAAAGAGGAACTGATGTAAGGGCACACTCCATGCCTCCCGGTTTGTGGCATAATTAAGCCAAAGCGAAGGCGCCTCGCGTTTCAGAAGTATGCGAAAAAATGTTCGCTAGTGGCGAACTCTTTAGGAATAGCTCAGAACCAGTGCCACTGCATTCAAATAAATGTAGCAAGGATTTAGAACATTAATCACAAACAGCCCGGTGACGACATATGTGAATGAAGGAATCGTGTTCCTGACGAATACGAAGGAAGCGTTCGTATACGATCAACTTCACGTTGTAAATGTGGATTTACATTCAGCCCCGTACAGCGGTGACATATGCCATATATTAGCCATCATGAAAATGAAATAAATAACATGCATATTTCTTCAGCGTTGTGTGTTTATTGCGCTGATATACACTGATTTACTGACCCCAACAATGTAATTAAAAAAAAAGAAACAGCTTCATCCTTGTATGAAGGTACGCGCGCTTAACAGTTCTGAAGGCTCCACCAGCTATACTTACTAATATGTTTTGTCACACACACACAACACACACACACACACACACACACACACACACACACACACACACACACACACACACAACACACACACACACACACACACACACACACACACACACACACAACACACACACACACACACACACACACACACACACACCACACACACACACACACACACACACACACACACACACACACACACACACACACACACGTGAAATTCCAGCAAGGTGCACTCTTCGGTCCAAAGCGACGGTCCAAGAGTATACGTACGTTGTCGGAACGAGAAGAATCAATTAAGCAAAAAAAATAAGAAAGAGAAAGACATATATGGAAAGAAATAGCCATGAGAGAGAAGAAAATTCGTTTACAGAAAGATACCAGGCATCTAAAGATACGAACGATATCGGATACCGATAGAGTAACATTGCAGCTTTGGTTAGTGTGCCCTCGTACCAGAGAACTGCGCGATTTCCATGCAGGGGAGTCACGTAAGGCTGAGTATGTGGGGTGTCGTTGCAGGGATGAACTATATACAACATGCATTACGCGTAGTGGACCAATGGGAGCGAGGCGAAGACATTGTGAAGTCTAAAAGGGCTAGGGGTTTTTCCAGACTACTATAATTAAGCTGCGTGAATAGAAGGAAACCGTATAATGCTCGTGACAGATTTTCGTTAGTGGTGTGAAACTATACTGAAACGACAGATGAGAAGCAGCAGAAAAACGAAGGAAAACATCGCTTTGATTTTTAACGTAAGTAATAATAAATTTTGAGATGTGGCGCCCCGAAACCACCATATGATTATGAGAGACGCCGTATAGTGGAAGGCTCCGGAAAATTTGACCAGCTGCGGTTCATTGACGAGCACCTACATCTAGGCACACGGGCCACAAGCACTCTCGTTCCCGTTGAAAATGCGGCCCCGTGGCTGGGATTCGATCCCGCGACCTGCGCGTGAGCGTCCGAGTGCCTTATAGCCGCTGGACCATCGTGGCGGGTTTTAGACCACCGCGGTTTCTTCGCGGTGTAATAACAATGTGGCACAAGTCCGTGTCCCGAATACCTAATTTACGAACAAATAACCCCGTGTTTAGGCATGTTCAAAGCGCTGCTACGGTTGTTTCCAGACAAAATACAATGATGCCTAAACTTGTCTCTCTCTCTCTCTCTCACACACACAGAGACACACGCATAAACACACATACACACACAAACACACAACGCACACACATACATACACACAGAAAAACACACACATAAACACACAAACACACGCGCGCGCACGAAACGTCCGACAAGTGCCTCCACAATCTGCAGCAGAGTTCTCCAGTAAGATAAGAAAACCATACACACGCTTCCTAACATTACATCGCTATTTAGTTATTTTATCGTTCAAACCACTTGGACAGAGGAGGTTATATCGTTATGAGGGGCGCGATATACAGGGTACACAAATATACATCACAATAAGAGGAAACATAAACAATATTACTTGACCACTTTGTGGTATACTGAGACACTTCAGCATCTATAGAAAATTTCGACGCCACTTTTGTGAATAACATTAAAAAGAGAGAACGCGATGCTTTTAGTTGTGCACGCACAGACGTAAGGGCACAGCTTTTTGATTGAGTCTTGCTGAAATTCGCGCCGACGTATCAGAAAGAGGGAACGTAAGAATTTGTGAAAAGTAAAGCCGACGCTGCCAGAAACCGCAGTGGGGCTTTCCACACGCCCATTTATTTACTTTTTTTTTCAGCTTCGCAGAGTCGAAATGCACACAGAATGTAGTATACGCGCCGTAAAGACGCTTACCAACAGAAGGAGCATGTAAGACCGAGAAGGACGGAGCCACAACCGCAGCCTGCTGCCGATAGAGGGTGCTGGCTGTGTCAATTCTACAAATGGAATTCGTGATGCGCGCAGAGGCACGAAAACTTCGAGAGCGGATTCCTTTCACTGCGCCCAGCCTGCGAAACCGACGATTGAGCCGCCTTTTTGTGCGAGTGTCCGGCTATGATTCTGTCTAGTTTTTTCAATTTGTCTTTCGGGTAACGGAATGTTTTACAGAGTTACGTGCAAAAAAAAAAAACAGACCAACTTTCACGCAGCGCTTTCGTGAGGCACGCAGCTCACAATTTAATAATCGTTCAGACTGGTTTTGCACATTAACTGCGCCATATGTACTGGTCGCTAGAAATAAAGAAAAAAAGTAGGGGTGAGGGAGATAGTAACATTGCTCTGTAAACTTCTGATATCATTAAACGCTGACGTAAATCACGCAAACAATAACGAACCTATTTGATTGCAGCTGTTCATAAAGAGCCATCATCAGATCACCGCCGCTATGGACTAGTGGTTAGGCTAACAAATTTTGTTTAATGTGTTGAGGTATTTTTCAAAGTGACAGGGCCGGAAAACTGTAGGTGAATAGCTTTGATAGATTATAATATTGAAACGTTAGTAATACGGTCACTAATACACAATGACTATAGATTATGGGAGGGCAAAATACGCCTACATTTACAGTGCATCGTCAAACGCAGCTTAAAAAGTTATAGCACTAACCAGCATGAGTTCATGAAAGGGAAGCTTAGTCGCCTTTCATGCTTATTTAATTCGCAGTAGTCTTTGCGGGCAGACACTAGCTGGCCTGTACGTGCCTAATGACAACTTTAGATTGACAAAGAACCGCTTCATTGAACACGCACTACTATCGTTACCTGGAAACTTTGCTGTTGCTCGCTGTACCTTCTCAATGGCAGCATTGTTTTTCGCACTAGTTTGCAAAATAGTTGCGAGAAATACTGCATAATTGTCCAATTTAAAGAACGTGTCTGCGCTATAACAAAGAAACAGTGCATGACTTTTCAATTTATATATATATATATATATATATATATATATATATATATATATATATATATATATATATATATATATATATATATATATATAAGGGAAAGAAGTGTATACCTAAGGGCTCGTTTTTCTGTGTTTTAACACAATATTAATGAGATATAACAGACAGTAATGCCAATGAATGTACAAAGGAAGTTATTAAAACCAATGGAATGTAAATAAGAAGAAAGAAAAGTGGATGAAAAAATTACCAACTGTGAGTAGGAATCGAACCTACGACCTTCGAATTACGCGTTCGATTCGTAGGTTCGATTCCTGCTCACAGTTGGTAATTTTTTCATCCACCTTTCTTTCTTCTTATTTACATTCCATTGGTTTTAATAACTTCCCCTGTACATTCCTTGGCATTACTGTCTGTTATATCTCATTAATATTGTGTTAAAACACAGAAAAACGAGCCCTTAGGTATACACTTCTTTCCCTTATTTCATTGAACGAGGGTCTCGTACTGGCAGACTTGTTGTGGTTAGGTTGTATAAGAGGGACAATTAATCAGCTGCCCGCTCATAATAAGTTCACGTGCTACGTGACGCCAAACATGCGCATAAGAGTGTTTTCACACTCGTCGTTTGGCTTATAGATGGCGCTGACTGTCACTCCTACTTCTAAATTCACAGATAAACCCAAAAAAGTGGATGGAGGGAGGGCCGCTGTGATAGCTCAGTGGTTAGAGCATCGAACGCGTAATTCGAAGGTCGTAGGTTCGATTCCTGCTCACAGTTGGTAATTTTTTCATCCACTTTTCTTTCTTCTTATTTACATTCCATTGGTTTTAATAACTTCCCCTGTACATTCCTTGGCATTACTGTCTGTTATATCTCATTAATATTGTGTTAAAACACAGAAAAACGAGCCCTTAGGTATACACTTCTTTCCCTTATTTCATTGAACGAGGGTCTCGTACTGGCAGACTTGTTGTGGTTAGGTTGTATAAGAGGGACAATTAATCAGCTGCCCACTCATAATAAGTTCACGTGCTACGTGACGCCAAACATGCGCATAAGAGTGTTTTCACACTCGTCGTTTGGCTTATAGATGGCGCTGACTGTCACTGCTACTTCTAAATTCACAGATAAACCCAAAAAAGTGGATGGAGGGAGGGCCGCTGTGATAGCTCAGTGGTTAGAGCATCGAACGCGTAATTCGAAGGTCGTAGGTTCGATTCCTGCTCACAGTTGGTAATTTTTTCATCCACTTTTCTTTCTTCTTATTTACATTTCATTGGTTTTAATAACTTCCCCTGTACATTCCTTGGCATTACTGTCTGTTATATATATATATATATATATATATATATATATATATATATATATATATATATATATATATATATATATATATATATATATATATATATAAGATAAGACCAATGATCAATGAAACACTGATAAACTGCCATTTTCGTTTCTAGGATAAAAAGAAAACTTTGCAGTTAAGCGCTAGAAGAGGCCCTACAATGCTATAAACAACCGTCACACGTTGAAAAAAAAAAAGCTCGTAAAGAGTGTTTTTTTTTTCTGCATTAACAATTTAGGTAAAAATTACGGGATCCTAAAGCTTCACCTATACGAGATGAACACGAAAGCGACATACTGTTTGTCGTTTCAAACACTTGGTGCATGAAACATTTTCGAATTAGCTATGCACCCACTACGTGGCCTTAACGGGATAGGCGCAGTAGTGTTTGTGTCTTATGTAGAGGGGTACTGGCTTTCAACCACGGAACCATTATGATGACCCAATATTGTAACGCCCGTTGGCAATGAACGCTTGACCACGCATTATTAGTGCAATATTTCATGTTGCATTGCGAAACATGTATACAAGACGCGTGTGTTTGTGAAGCACGAAAGCTACTTTCCCTGCATTGACAAGCGGAGGAAGTTCTTTTCACTTTTTTCAGAAGCAGAGGCGTGGCCGTGTAGCAGAAAATCCACTTGCAACGCAATGTACCCGGGTTCGATCCCCACTCGGACCCCAACAACACTGGTACAGTCACCACTCTGCTCCATGATTTTCTATGATTTATTTATTTTATTTGCATCGTTCACGATTTTTCGGTCCCGCATAAGGTGATAATTTTTCGCTCACAACCAACGACGCCGACGCCGACACCAACGCCAACAGCGGAATTTCTGGAAAACAAGCTCTTTAACGCTATCGCATTAAAATGGCTTAAAACAGCTGCTTTAATGACAATTTCCCAGAGCTGTACAAATGTGCTCCGTAGAAACACTTTCTCCACAGAGCGCTAAAGCGTACGGCAAAGCCACCATTACTATCATGACGGTGCTTCAACGTATACAGCACGATCGCCTGACGAAGGCAAGACGTCGGCACCATCCATTTGGCACTTATCCTTTCTTTTTCTTTATCTGCATGAGGTACTTTCGATTAGACAAAACGCAATTTATTGTGCAACAAGGGTCGAGATTTTGGTGTTTCGTTGAAGGCGGGCTCCTCGTTACTTCAAAGAAGACTAATGCGCGAGAAGGAACAGTCCAGCCGATACCAATATTTCTGTTTGTAGGCACGTGCAAAATTCAAAGCCAGTATAAAGATGCCGGATGACTTATTTAAGACGCAAAAACGGGGTCAACTGTAGTAGTAATTATTGGGGTCTAACGTTCCCTAAAAAACACAATATGATCATGAGAGGCGTCGCACTGGAGGGCTCCGGAAATGTTGACCACACGGGGCTCTTCTTCTCGTACCTATAAATAGAAGCAGACGAACCTCTAACATTTCAATGAAGCAATATGAACACGCGGTAAGGCGTTTATTACGGAAATGTATTGCGACTATATAGCACGGCTACCATTCGCTCCAGAAAGCGAGGGCAAATGGCGATAGAAAAGCAAGGACAACGTACGGGAACGAGGCGAGTTCGACGGCTAATTGAAGGCCGTCGATATTCAGACATCAATTACTAAAAACGCCCTGGACGAAGTAGACGCGGCCGACGGTGACGAGAAACGATAAAGCAGCGGGAATTCGGTTTTGTTGGTGCTACACAGTGCAGGTTCTCAAGCAAAATAACCACCTCGTGTAAGAAGGGACGGAACCGCAGCGAAGAAACTGACAGCACTGTATGTAATACCGCTAAGTACCTTGAAGATAGATAACGGTTGTCGCAAACGGAGGCTGTCAGAGATGACACACCAACACTTGAGAGTGAAGTAGATCGCATTCTGAATGCGGCTGAATATCACGTAAGTCGAACGGGAAACCTAATCGCGATCGACTAGGACCATGAACATTCGTTCTATGAAGAATTGTGTAACTATTTGAAACACATGAGTGGGTAGGCTAACGTGGTACAGCTCGAATTAGTCTAACTGGTTCAAGAGCATAACCTTTGGGCGCCAAGGAAGACTGACGCCAGATTCAGTCGATAATACGTTTATGTGGCAGACAGAACTTTCGACCCGAAATGAACCTCATACACTGATGATTGGGAACTGCATTTGATCAGCACATTTGTAGATTTGGCCTCACCGTGTCCTAATACACCTGCTGAAACTGTCAGTGTTCACGAGAACCTTGCGCGGAGCTATGCAAGCACGGAAACAGAGAGTTGCTCTGTCTTTCCTACAAAATAATAATAATAATAAACTTTGGCACTGTAAATTTTACCAATAAAAGAAACTTATCGCGTGAATTTTCTTGATCAGAGAAAATCGAATATCTTAATTATCACGCTCGCGAAAAATTGTGTTCTGCAGAAAAGAAATGCAGTTTTTTATTCTCACTGAAATGTTCGGATAATCGCTGAAAATTATAACAGAATGGCTTTATTTTCTGGTGAAATTCAGCTAAACTGTTCTGTGAAGTGAATCTGGTCCCGTTCATGCCACTGGTTTGTATAGCAGGAGCAAAAATGGTTGCGACGTAGAACTGAAAAGACTTCTTTCTTTCTTTCTTTCTTTCTTTCTTTTTTCTTTCTTTCTTTCTTTCTTTCTTTCTTTCTTTCTTTCTTAAGAACACCACAAAATTATCATTAAAGTCATATAAATAATCGAACAAAAACAAACACACACACACGCACGCACACACATGCACACAAGCACAAGCACACACACACACACACACATACACACACACAAACATGGGAACACGTTTGTAACACTAACGGGAGAGGAGGCGACTTGAAATTGCGGTCACCCGATCAGCAGAAAACCGATATCGTTCAAAGTGGGCGCTTCAACAAAAGACTCTAAATTGGGTCGAAGAATAACGTGGAACGTAGAGCACAAGGAAAACAAGTCGACAAAACTGGAAGCCACCCCCCAAATTGTTGGAGGGCAGGCTACGTACGTCCTCCGTGGATTGCTGTTATTTTTTAAATATGGTCTCGATGGCTTAAACGCTAAGCACCGACTTTGCGGTGAAATCTAAGGTTGTTATCAAAAGCCCAGCCCCCCCCCCCCCCCCTCAAAAAACAGAAACAAAGAAAGAACGACTGAATGGATTAAAAGCGCGGAGAGTATAAGGAAGCACTGACTCGCTTCGATTATTTTGGTTCAGGTTCAAAAAGCCGCGGATTATTCCTTTCTTCGATTTTCAGTTTATTTTCTACTTCTTATTTCCCCCACAATTGAAGCTAGTGCAGTTTGAACTTGACACACACAAGCATGGCGCAATCGTTTTCGATTTAAAAGCGGATTATCCCTTTGGATTACAGCTAGAGTGGCTTCGATTTCTCAAACGACTGTCGCCTGTTTGTATCTCCCAAAGGCTTAAACAACAAAATTAGTCTGAAGGTAAAGTTAGCAGTAATACGAACTCATCTAAGTCGATAAGCAGCTTCGAACGTCGAAGTCACAATAGCTCATCGAATGGATGCCTTTTGCACTGGCCGTAAGTTAGTTGTCGCTCAGCCTGAGGTAATTTAGGAGATATTTTTCAATAACACAGCGAACACAGTCAGTTGCAAGTATTAAAACTACAAGTTCACTGACGAGGAGATCGAAGTTCGGTTGGTGGGTTCCATGTCCCATGACGGCGATTGCAGGGCACCGAATTTAGTTTAACTGAGGAGGCGATCAGAGTTCGGTTGGCAATTGCAGTGAGCCGGATTTAGTCAATGGGGAATAATTGGTACTCTCACACATGGCTGTTTAAGAAAATTCATACGTCGCGAGCGGATTCCAAATGACGCCGTATCACGTTAATGCAAAACTATTGCTTTTCTTCTAAATCGTCCTAAAAAATCTTTCAATACTGATTTCATATTGCAGCAGAGTTCTCTTTTTTTTTAGCCAGAAGCTTCTCAGAAATATTTAATTTTGCTCAGCCGAAAAACACCATGCAAGCGACTAAACAAGAGCAAAGCGAATTTTATCAAAAACGTCACGACAAGTTACGCCGTCGCTGCATTAAAAAGAATTAAACAAAGTATCATTAACAAAGTAAACAAGTACAAAGTACTTTGTATCAAGAATGATACAAAGTATCAATATATAAAATGTCATCAACATTACCATTAATATTGCAACTTCTTAAAATTTTTTCTCGTTTCAATAATTTTTTAATTAGACGTGTGTCACTTCAGTACATTGTAAATAACTTCCCGTGATATCTTAATTCATAATTATTGGTTCACCACCTTTGACAGGCCAGTTCCATACTGTTTTGTCACAGTGCTTACTAAGTAAATCTGGTTAAATTTTCAATATCACACAGCAATTCTGTTTATATCGGACAAACACGTCAGTTTTTATCAAACAAAAAGAACCGCAAAGACCTGCACCGAAGCCAACTAACTGAAGCGCTACCCAAATTTACAAAACAAAAATGAGGGTAGATTCGTCCTATGGTGTTGCAAAGCCTGAACGAACTAAGAAGCTGGGTAGCCTTATTTGTGTTTCTCTTCGCTTTTCTCTTTGTTTACACGTTCTTCGATGGGCTCGAAGAAATTCAACCTGAGACCGAGGGGCACACCCCAAGGGGCCGTGATCTCTCCGTTCCTGTTCAACCTCTCCATGCGCGCTCTGTCGCAACAACTCTCACAGATCGACGGCATCGGTCACGCCTTCTACGCAGACGACATCACCGCCTGGTGTGCGAGCGGCAGTGACGGCCATATCGAGGAGCGACTGCAAGACGCGGTAAACATGATACAAATATTCTCACGGCAGGCCGGTCTTTCGCTATCAGCAGAGAAATTAGAATTACTTCTATACCACCCGAAATACAAGGCGCGCAGAGACGCATACGCGGGGATCAATGTCCTGACGGCGGATGGTACACCCATCCCCACGGTGGACCAAGTTCACATATTAGGCATGGTCATTCAGGCCAACGGCCATAATGACGTCAGTATTTCTCATATTTCCACGAAGGCTGAAGCAATGGCTAAATTAATTACCAGAGTAGCTAACAGGCGTGGCGGACTATCTGAGGAGAATCTCCGCACACTGTTCCACGCTTCCCTCATGAGCTACAGCAAATATGTGGCTCCCGCCCACCTGTGGCAAAAAGAAGACATACGCCATCTCGACGTGATCATCCACCGGTCCGTTAAACAGGCGCTCGGGTTACCTCGCAGCACACGCACTGTCCAGCTCAATGAGCTAGGCATTGATAAAACATTTAAAAAATTGTAAAAGCTCAAAAAGTATCTCAAATTGTCAGGCTGTCTTCCATTGCAGCTGGGCGACGGTTACTAGCCCACCTCGGGCTCAAATCTCCCGTATCCCAAGAATCTCCGCGGCAGCTCCCCGAAGACCTGCGCGCAAAATTAACAGTATTCCCGACACCCCGTAACATGCATCCCACACATAACGTTGGGAGACGTCAGTCACGGGCGCGAGCCCTAATGGGTACCGCAGCCGCTATGGAAGATAACGTGGCCTTCGTAGACGCAGCGCAGTACGGCTCTACGGACCCCTTTGTCTCGGTGGTTACAACACTCAAAGGCGAACACTTGTCGTCTATGACTTTATTGAATTAAAACGCTGATCGCGCCGAGCAGGTCGCTGTGGCACTAGCTCTCGCTGCCACCGATCGCTCCGCAGTTTACACTGATTCGCGCGCAGCCACACGGGCCTTCATGACGGGCTCAGTTTGTCGGAAAGCCGCGCGCGTTCTCTCTGCTGCCAATTGGTAAGGCGAAAAATACATAATCTGGTTCCCGGCAACCGCTGGCCGACACGTACACGGAACCATCCTTAATGCCAACGAGTTGGCTCACTCCCGGGCGCGAGGTCTCACATTCCACGCCGGGGAGAACCACTCGAAAGCTGAGGACGTCACTTGTTTCTTCAGAGACCCATTGCTAACTTTTAATGAAATTTGCAAACACTACCAGTTGGAGCGGCGGAAATACCCACTCCCGCACCCACACCTAACAAGACCTCAGTGCATAACTCTACGACTCTTACAGACGGAGGCGTATATGCATCGCCTCTGAATTGTTCGAAATACGTAGATGGCATAGATCCGGGGTGCCCGCGCTGTGGTCATCCCAAATGTACCTTCCAACACATGCTGTGGCAATGCCCTGCGTTGCGCGAGAGCAGCGAGTCTCCCTCTATGAAGGCGGACTGGAACTGTCTCCTCACAAAGCCACAACAAAGGAGACCAGCTTAGGGCCATCCAGAGGACCCACGACTCAGCCGTGGAGTTTAACCTCCCCGTTCCGTCGTGGGAGTGGCCCACCGGTGTTGCCCCCTAAGGGTGATTGAGCGCCGCTTCCTGATATTAATAAATTTCTTTGCCCGTCTGTACTCGTTCTTTCTGTATTGATCTCTTTACCAGTTCTTTGTCTTCTTTCTATTTATTCATATATTGGTTCTTATATTTTCTTTTGTTTCTCACTCTTCTTATTTTTCGTTTACTTCCTTGTTCAATATTTATACGTGTTTTGGTGTTTCTCTAGCCATAAAAGTAATGTCCGCACATGATATCATCCCCAAGGCAATTGAAGAACAAGAGGAAGAAAGTATCTTCGGCGCGAGCACTCTTTCAATATGCTACAGCTGGCTATGCTATTATATATGGCACTGCCTGCGTTATTCGCCAAGCAACGACGACAGAATAAGATGACAGCGTACGACAGCATAGGACATCCCGAGCCCTAAAGTGCTCGGCGATAAACAAATACTGTAAATTTTGTATAACGATGGACTGCCGACCAGTCCGCTCCCATGCTTCGCTAACAAGCCAGCTGCACGAGGGCTCTTTAGTGAAAGTAGATACGATTCACTTATGATATAGTCAGCTTTCAAACTAATGAAACGAACGCACCCCTTGAGGAAAGGAAAATCGTGAAAAGTGAAAAAAAAATGGCAGCATATCCTTGGGGTGAATGATGGAGAGTGGGACGAGGCATCCGTCCGTCCATTCGTTATTGCTTCCGTCCGTCCATGCGTCCGTCTGTGTGACCGTCCATGCGTCCAACAGCCCATACGTGCGTGCGTCTGTTCGTGCGTCCACACGTCCATCCGTGCGTCCATCCCTGCGTTCGTCCATGCATCCGCCCCTGAGTCCGTCCATGCGTGCATCCGTCCGTGCAGCCATCCATGCGTGTGTCCATGACTATGTGTCCGTTCATATATCTAGTCAACACTCCAAGTACCACCATCTCGCATCTTTTCATCATATATTCCGCATATAGAAGCACCACTATCCAGCGGACATTCCAAAGACTAAACGAGAGGTGGCACACGTACACTTTCTTACGGCTTGCGCTTCGTGTCTATTTCCCACCTTTAACCACCTCGAGTTCATGGTATATACTAGTATACTGTATATACTGTATTCATGACACTGCGGCCCTTTCTAAAATCTAAGCCTTTCTAAAACAAGGAGCTTGCGCCCAGCGAGTATAACGTAGCAACTTTTTCTTGTCAGATAGTGCTCAATATGTACATGCCAATGGCTGCTAATGGGGAATGAGAGACAGGAGAATTCGGCTTTTAGTTAACGCGCACGCTGCGAATTTTTTATTGCTCAACAACGCACAGGAGAAATCTCTCACCGGCACCACCTTGCAGGTCAAAGCGTAAGACATGATACGCACTGCTACGAGGGACGAACGGGTTCCGCTTTAAGGAGCTTCGCCCCTACAAACAATCAAGGTAGCGGAGGGAAGAAAGAGACCAGCTTCGGCGACGCAGTCGCATTTTTGAAAACACGGACTATCCCCGTACACGGGAGTTCACGCGTAAATACACACAAGCCACAACGCCGCGCCCGCATGCGAAGGCCTGTCCACGCAGTGACGCGAATCACGACGAACTTGGTGCGTCGCCGTCACCGAAACGGGCCAAGCGTTCACGAAAGGCAAATCAGCGTGACGACAGCTGGCGCAAAACCAAGCGGACCGCGAGACCACACCGAGATAGCAGTTCTCCCGCTTTCACTCTATCCGCAACCGGGCTGCGACAGCCGTGAATTTGTGTGTTTGTGTCTCCCTCTCTTCTGTGTCACACCGTGCTGTGAGAAAAACACACGTACACGCGCGCGGTGAGCGAAAACACAATGGAAAGGGAACAGGCGGTGCGGAAATGCTCACCACGAATAATTTTACTGAGCATATCCGCTCGGAAACAGAGGCAAGCCGAAGAGCGCACGAACGCGCAGAGGACAGCCTGAGCAGCGCGGGAAATGAACACGACCGCAGGCTGGGCGGGCCTGCCTGGTCCCGCGAGCCGCGGCCGAGGTTCTCAGGCTGGTATATGCTTACTTTGGTTTCATGATTAAGAGTAGGGACAGCACATGTGCGACTGCAAATGCGGTAACCGTATAGAGTAATTCATGCCGCGTTATGTCGCTTGCTTAATAAAAGGCACAGAACGCCGGGAGTCAACGTCTAACTGGCGTAAAGAAGCTAGGTGATATAAATGATTATTTTTTGCATCAATCGTGTTGATGCCACCGACACCGACGGCCAATTTTCGAATTTATAAAGGCATCTCAGGCTTCGACCTCAATAAATCCTTGATGCAGGAGCGAGTAGATATATTCGCAAGATCCTCCAAACGTTACGAAATCAAAGAGAAACAACCACAAGTTCAGCGGCAAAATATTCCAAGCAGGAGGACGACGCAATCTAATCCGAGAAAAGAAATAGCACAGTGTATTGCAGAAACTGTGTAATATGCCTCATCGCAGGGTCACAACATCGTATTCCAATGGATACCCAGCCACATTGGAATAAAGGGAAATGAAGAGGCTGATAGCCTCGCGAAGAAAGCATTAAAGGAAGGACGGGATTGCGCAATCCCTATGTCTGGGGCGGATATTCGACATTTTAAACGCAAGGAGCTAACCATTGTTCGATGGAGAAGTGGTTTGAGAGCCCTAAATTAAAGGCAACGGTACTTTATGAAGTTGATCCACACAGAAAATTTTCCATAACTACAGACCTCCCACGACACCTAGAGACATTAATCCACCGACTTCGATTTGAAGTAGCATACACAAACAGCTTCTTGCACAAGATACATCGATCCAACTCACCAGAACTGTGCCATTGTGGTCATGCAGAAGAAAATGTTCGCCATATTCTTTTGGAGTGCGTTAAATACGCGAATGAAAGAGAAAAATTAAAGAACAAATTAGCAAGTTTGGACAGACGGCCCCTCACAATAAAGAAACTACTTGGACCATGGCCTGAGTTGCATCTCCAGAAAAAGGCAATAATCTTCCTGACAGACTTTTAGTGGAGACCGGACTGGACAAGCGCCTATGATATACAGCCAGAGATGGGTATATATAAAATGTGGTCATGTATATACTGACAGTAGAATAGTAAGGTGTGCGTGTGAATAGTTTATGACTGTGTGACCTGCGCTAAGAAAACTATGTATTGGCATGATATTTGAACTGGTTTCAGTGTGCTATTAGGTTTTTTTTCTTTTTTCCGTATTGTTAATTTTTGGGTACCGTTCTGTATTATTATTTTATTTTTCGCTGCAGAACTTTGTGATATGGAGTAGCCGAGGCAATAGGCACCTCAACCTCTCCACAGCAAAACAGTTAAAACAGAACAGAACAGAATCCGACGGGATATAAATGGGAGTGGGCGCGTCAGGTCATCGGTCGTGCATCCGGCGAATTGAAGTTTGCGAAGCAGATACGTGACAGGGGTTTTATCCTGAACATTGTCGAATTCCGCCAATAATTGATGCTAATTGGCCAAGTGAGCTGCTACGACCTCTCCGATTGGCTTAAAATGCCGCCATTACAAAATTTGACAATATGGCGGAATTATAGACAGTGTCCAGAATAGCACCCTAGGTCACAGGGGAGCGCGACCTGCATGTGAGAAGGGGGGAAGGAGGTGGTTCAGCCCACGTCAATTATGCATTCATTCCTCGATAAAGAAAGGAACCTAAAATATAGCCTTTGTGGGCATCGATACGCGTCGACCGGCGGCGAGCGCGGGGCGCCCACGTTGGCACCCGAAAGCGGACAAAGAACGCCCGCGATACAGGGCCAGTGATTGTTGCTGCCGTGTTTATTGCTGCTGCTGCTGCTACTAACTCCGCTGTAAGGTATACGCATGGCGTGCTTTCCTTTATTTTACTTTTCGTTCTCTCTGCATCATTACTATAGATTGAAGGTCTTCCCTTCTCACTTATCTGTGGTGAAAGACAACACCGGCAACTCCACAAATGCCCAGTGAGAAAATAAATGAAAGAAGTATACCGAAGTAATTAAAAAAAAGTACCTTAAGGAAGCCCAACGAGAGCAAGAAAAAAGGAAGAAAGAAGGAAAGACAGGAAGAAAGAGAGAGAGAGAGTGAGAATTTATTAGAAGGCAGAGAGGTCGGCCTGAGCTAGTTCGCTCTAGCCTGCTACTCTACACAGGGGATAAGGGAAAGGGGAACGAAAGATGGATGAAGGGTGATGATGGGGACAAGAAGAGGTGGTGCGTATGTACAGTAGCCACTTAGCATAGTACCCCACAGTCTAGTTTCTAGTCCAGTGCTTTTTATAAAGTCTAGAACAGCCTTTGTAGCAGTTTTTGACACTGTTTGGTCGTTCATCGCTGACAATATGTGGCTTTCACTTTATGGTGTTCGTCCAACGCTTGCCAACGTTGCAGTTAGCATTTTTCTTTGCGCCACGTATAATGCACAGCCACAAAATATGTGAGCTATCGTTTCGCGCACTTGGCAGCGTTCACAATTTGGGCTGTCCGCACGGCCGATTAGGTGGGTGTAGTGGCGAGTGAAGGCGACGCCCAGGCGAATTCGGTGCAGTATATTAGCATTTCTTCAGCTGATTTTATCTGAAAGACGAAAAGTCATACCGCGATCTGTTTCCCGCAGGCGCTTGTTCCGGTGATCTGGCAGCGACCAGTAAGTGGCAGCGCATTCGCACATGAGTGATCTCAGCAATGTGTTGACGTCACCTCGCGAGTAGGGTACTTTGACGTACATAGGAGCGTTGTATATTGCCGCTCTTGCTTCGCTATCGGCTGTTTCGTTGCCAACCAGGCCGCAGTGTGCAGGAATCCATTGGAGTGTAATCAAGTGACCGCTCCTGTGTGTTAGGTCAAACGGTCGGACGATTCCTAACGCTAACTCGTAAAATTGGCTTCTTCTTGAGCGAGAATGGATAGCTTGAAGCGCTGATTTTGAATCAGACAGAATCGTCCATTTACGCGGTGCTTGGTGGTTCACAAATTTTATGGCTTCTTGTATAGCAACAAGTTCTGCAGCTGTCGAAGATGATCTATGATCTAATTTGTACTGTCGGGAAATACTGAGTTGAGGGATCACGAAGGCTGCAGCTGAGGCGGATGAAGTTACGGATCCATCGGTGTAAATGTGCACAGAGTCGCTGTATCGGTCATCTAAATGTGCCAAAGTGAGTTGCTTGAGGGCAATATAAGAAACACGCGACTTATACGAAATTCCACGTATGTGAAGGCACACCAGCGGTTTAGTCAATGTCCATGGAGGCACTGCAGGGATTACGGCAGGTGCAAAGCCTGAAGGGATCATGTGCCTATGCGTATCGAGGCATCGCGAATAGGTACAGCCTGGTCGGTCCACTTGTAGCAGAGACAACGGGTGCTGTGCATGTCGGGTCAGCAGACAAAGGTGCACTCGAAGAGGCTCACAGGACGTGTAAACCTGTATAGGGTAGGTGCGGGACTCCTCTATAGTGCCAGAGGTGGACGTGCACCGTGGCAGGCCAAGGCATATTCTCAGTGCTCGTGTCTGAAGGCTCTCTAAAGTACGAAGGCACGTTACCCGCATGCTGGAAAGCACAGGTGAGCTGTATGAAACTACAAGAAAGGTCAGGGCCGACAGGTCAAGGGATAATAACAGGATGCTGGTCGTAAGACAAGCAAAAAAACAGACGGGCGCCTGCTAAAAAAAAGGAACTCCTTCCCACGAGCATCGTCGCTGATGACTCTAGTCACCGTAAAATGCACCTACGGGATAATCGGTCAAGCCACTGCGAGAAATGCCGCAGCGGACCGTCGCGGAGTGATCGACTGTGTCGAAATCAAGACACGCCAAAAAATGAGAGCACCGTTCGTTTGTTTTTGTTCTTTATGTGTTTGTTCAGTGAGATCATGAGGGGAATTGAATTCCTTTAACTTGGAATGCGCAATTGGGAAAAATTTGATAGTTCGCGAATTGCTTTTGGAAGTTGCCCTAAAATTTCACGAATTCGTAATTTTTCCTTTTGAGTGTATTTTTTCATCCTTCCCTCGCACATTTAAAGTGGCCCATGAACCAAATGAAGGCGTCATAAAAAAAAAGGGGGGGGGGGGCTTAAGCTTCGTTTTTAAGAGTCAAATGCGATAGCGGAAACTGAGGTAAGCTTTCACATATGGCTGCATTTTGTGTAATGGTAGCACGCTTAACGAGTAATCATGCGTGTGAAATGTTTTCAAACTTGCCATGCACCCACTACGCGGTCTTAAGTGTATGCCTTTTGTAATGGGTGGCCGGCATTAAACCCTTGGGACACCACCTCCTTTGAAATAGCGCAACCTGTCTCTGTACTGGTCCCCTCCATCGTTTATTTTGTTGTTGTTCTGGGAGAAATAAAGATACCAGCAGCACTGGCTTTAAACCACGAAGATGATATGATAATCACATGTTAAGGCGCTTGACGGCAACGTACGCCTGCACCACGTAATAATACTGCACTATTACCTGTTGCATTGTGAAGGCTGCACAGGGGACGCGTGTGTTTGTAAAACATGAAAGTTATTTTTTTTCGCTGCATATCCAAGCAGAGGAAGTACTTTTCAGTGCATTTTTCAAGCAGAAGCGTAGTTGTGTGGTAGGACACTTAAGTCCTTGGATATTTTCAGGAAAGTACCGCATTTTTTTAACCGAGAACTTAACGATCAAACCCTGGTTGTCCGGAATGCCCGTGAACGGGCCAAGTTCGGCTTGACGGTTCGTATACGTGGGATTAGCCTGGGGGCGCGGGGTCTCCCCTGCGTCTTCTCAGGACCAAAATAAAGTTTTAATCAATCAATCAATCAGCCACCGCACCCCGCAACCACCTGCCCCACCTGTCGCCTCTCGGGCCGCCACTCGAGAAAGGTAGCAAACATCGCGCGTGTTATCAGCGTGACATGAGATTATTGATAGGAAAGTGGCGTCAGCCGACGTTATAGGGCCGGAGCCTGCACAATGACCGTTCGGGCGGGGATATAGATAAGGTTCAGACACTTGGGATAGGAGGGTTGGACACTTTGGAGAGGATACGAAGGAGAGCGCCAATACTTTTCTGTATATTAAAGAACTTGGGTAGAACAACAGCTTGCCACGCCCTCGCCGACACTAATGCCCACGCCGACAAGAGCTGGTTGCGCAGAAATTTCAGCGAAACGATCTCTTTAACGCTCTCGCGTTAAAATTCTTGACAGCAATAATGCGGGACACAGTGTGTGTTTTTACCGGGTTACTTTTTGTCCGCAGGTCTCTCACGAGTCAGTTCTTTCCTCTTTACACGCCTGATTGATTTTTTTGTTTACTTCTTCCAAGCGAACACAGGACGGCGTTGTGTCCTGCCAAGCAGGCAGTGACACTTGTCATTTCCTATTTTCACTTAGCGATTTTTGTGTGTGCATATGAATGTTTTAAACAACAACAACAACAACAACAACAACAACAACAACAACAACAACAACAACAACAACAACAACAACAACAACAACAACAACAACAACAACAACAACAACAACAACAACAACAACAACAACAATAATAATAATAATAATAATAATAATAATAATAATAATAATAATAATAACGTGAACTGTGCAATTTCGCTTAAGTAAGTTTCTTCAAATCACCACTCAAATAGCCGACATATGTGCAGCCTAAAGAGAACACGTATTAACTGTTAGAAGATACGGCCGCAATTAAGGTGTATTCCGTCGCCCCGCCGCGGTGGTCTAGCGGCTAAGGTACCCGGCTGCTGACCCGCAGGTCGCAAGATCGAATCCCCGCTGCGGCGACTGCATTTCCGATGGAGGCGGAAATGTTGTAGGCCACTGTGCTCAGATTTGGGTGCACGTTAACGAACCCCAGGTGGTCGAAATTTCCAGAGCCC
This sequence comes from Rhipicephalus annulatus, assembly GCA_013436015.1. Taxonomy (NCBI): domain Eukaryota; kingdom Metazoa; phylum Arthropoda; class Arachnida; order Ixodida; family Ixodidae; genus Rhipicephalus; species Rhipicephalus annulatus. Next base: position 489,445 of record WOVY01010212.1, on the reverse strand, counting down.
TCCACTACGGCGTCTCTCATAATCATATGGTGATTTTGGGACGTCAAACCCCTCATATCAATCAAAGGTCTTTTCTATTCACCATGTACTAACTGAACCGGTTTATGGTGGCACCATCTCTGTGTCATCGTGGTGTCGGGGACATTTTGGCAAGTGCAGCCGGGAATAGATGCCAAAGCGAACACGACACTGCAGGTGTCGTGCAAGCCTTGTGCCGCAGCCGGCCGTCACGTGGGTTGTGGAGGTTGCGATTCGTAAAATTCGGCGTCCCTCACTTTGCCTAGCATTTGCAACGATCAGAAAACGCTCTCTGGAGTGCCTGTTGGACGCCGTTAAAATAGGCACAAATGCAATCGGCTTTGTCGTCTGCTGCGCTTCGAGCCATCTTGTGCTGCACGGTTTCGCGGCACTGCCTCGCGAGTAAGTGCGGACATATTTACGCGAACTGGCCTAGCGCGACTGCTTCACTTTTTAGAAACGAATTTCGCAGTGCCGACGCCACCGTGTTAAAATTGCGAAACGAGTGCAGCGCCATCGTGAACTGGTTCACAAATTGCAGGTGAAACAAATGCACCTTCGGAATTTGCCTCACTACGCAGGGCGGTTGTTTGACGGCTCTTTGACACGTATACTAAGCTGACGAACATACATTAGTTGTTATTTCATCGGATGATACGACACACAGCGATGCCAGCTCCGAATGGTTTTGAATCAACTTGACCTCGGACCATTTTGAGTGCAGAAGATACTAGGACCTTGGGCATCTGCCTCAGTTGCGCAGAAAGCAACTAAAGCACTGCTACTTTACCTAAAGTCAACAAACCTGAGCGACCGCCTGTAGACTGTGTGTGCTCCCCGAGTGTGCTCGTGATTGTGTGTACCTTCTCATCTCTCTGCAACCTCTTTTCTCCCCTTCATCCCTTCCCCAGTGCAGGGTAGCGAACCGGATGTGCGTCTGGTTAACCTCCCTGCTTTTCCTTGCATCTTTATCTCTCTCTCTCTCATCGGATGATGAATGAATAGTTTCATCGGATGAGCCATTGTATGCTATACAAGCTGCATTAGTTATATTTCAGTTCGTCTGATATGCGTATTGTATACGTAGTAAGTTTACGATAATAACCAAATCACGTTAGCATTATACATATATGCTATTGAAGGGTATATTGAAAACCATACGTTTGTAGCATGAAGTCACAAGAAAGTCACTACGAAGCTTTCAGAAAAAAAAAAATGGCAGCATATCCACGGAGTGAACGATGGAGAGTGGGGCGAAGCATCCGTCCGTCCATGCGTGCGTCTGTGTGACCGTCCGAGCGTTCATTCGCCTGTCCGTGCGTGCGTCTGTTCGTGCGTCCGCACGTCCACCTGTGCGTGCGTCCCTGTGTTCGTCCATGCATCCGCTCCTGCGTCCGTCCATGCGTCCATCCGTCCGTGCAGCCATCCGTGCGTCCGTCTATGCATCTGTCTGTGTGTCCGTTCGACCACCTATTCACTCCAAGTACTACCATCTCACATCTTTTCATGATATATTCCTTCGATAGAAGCACCGTCATCCAGCGGACATTCCAAGGACTGAACGAGAGGAGGCACACGCACACATTCTTACGGCTTGCGCTTCGTGTCTGCTTCCCACCTTTAACCACCTCGAGTTCATGGTATATACTAGTTCACTGTATTCATGGCACTGCGGCCCAACGCTCGCTAAACCTTTCTAAAACCAAGGAGGTTACACCCAGCGAGTATAACGTAGCAACCCTATTTGACAGATAGTGCTCAATGTACATGCCAATCAATGGCTGCTAAGGGGTAATGAGAGACAGGAGAATCCGGCTTTTAGTTAACGCGCACGCTGCGATTTTTTTTATTGGTCAACAACGCACAGAAGAAATCTCCCACCTGCACCACCTTTGAGGTCAAAATCTGAGACTACTTAGACACTACGACTGCTATTACCGCTACGAGGGACGAACTGGTGCCGCTTTAAGGAGCTTCGCCCCCAAAAAAGATTCGTGTCCGTAAATTTATTTATGTCCGGGGATCGGACCAGCTACAAACGCGCGGCTTCCTCTTCTGATGATGGTCTACTATATGTTATGCTCTTTTCACATATTCACCCCTCCGATCTTTCGGAATTAAATAAATAAATAATAAAGAAGAAATAGATCGACACGAATACAAACAATGCAAGGACACCAACACCAATATTTTTTTTTGTAAACACTTTCTTTCGAGGTCTCTCAGTTAGCGCTCACGAAATCAAGCAACGGCTGTCACGCGAGAACGCCGGCGAAGGCAGCAGGGCGGCAACGAGGCCCTCTCGCAGAAGGCCCATGCATTGTTGCGAAGATGATTAATGGCGCGTCCCCTTCGCGCACCAGACAGCTGTCTTCAGGTATGCGCGCCAGCGGGGACATTTGGAAGATAAGGAATGGTGTATAAATGTATGACACCGCGGATCAGGCGTGATAGCTCCGCGAGGAACACTCTTCCTCCAAGCTGCGGAAGACACCCGCGCGTCAAGAATTATTTACTTTAGATTTCAATGGCATGGCACGCACAGCTAACAAACGCACGTTCGACTGCACGCGCCAACTTTTCAAATGCGGAGCCCCGACGGCAGGCTTGACAAACCACCCCGAAAAACTGGAACCATTCCCCTTAGCGGTAGAGATCCCGGCGGGAATCTAGGCGTTGTCGTTCTCATACGTATTTTTTTTTGTGGGTACCGGAGTTGTACTTTCAGACGGCAATTTAAATTATTGAAAGCAATTCACACGAAAGGCAAATATTGAGTCGACGTTGATTGCTGAAATAGCGGCCCAGAAACCACGTAGAGATACTTCTGTGACGGAAGTGCTTATTTTGAAATAAAATCACGTCTTAGTGGCCCGCACCGCGTTAGCACACATCAAATTACTCGCCTCAAGTGGAAACTTTGACGTCACTCTTGCCGTGCACAACCTTGCCGTGCTTTACTGCGCGGCCGCCGACACGAGTAGCAGCAGAGCGATAGTAGCTGGAGCCATAGCAGCAACAACGGTCATTGAACAATTTCCTGTCATAGCCTCCGAGATGGCAGGAGTGCTTGGTTCAACTAGGCTTCGCTAGATGGCAGGACCTTTTTAATGGCGCATGTGTTCTCGTGGATTTACACCAATTTCTCGCTAAGTAGGGCACTGCTGTTGATAATACTGCTGTTGTAGACGTTGTCTTATACAATGAGCTTTCACTCTGACATAAATTTTTATTTTACTTTAGTTTCCCTTTAATTACTCTGTTCTTTCATGCGCACGATCTCGAAGAGAACATCACCGCTAGGCTGCTCGCAACATCGACAGCACGTGGGACGTTAGGGACATGCAGCGCAGGAAGAAACGTTTCGCAACAGCACGCCATAATCATATCATAAGCTAAGGGCGAGAAAAAAAACAAACAAACAAGCAAGGCGACTTTGTCCAACTCCTGCCAGCTTTTTCTCGGGTAATTTTATCGATTGATTGATTGATATTTGGGGTTTAACGTCCCAAAACCACTATATGATTATGAGAGACGCCGTAGTGGAGGGCTCCGGAAATTTAGACCACCTGGGGTTCTTTAACGTGCACCCAAATCTGAGCACACGGGCCTACAACATTTCCGCCTCCATCGGAAATGCAGCCGCCGCAGCCGGGATTCGAACCCGCACCCTGCGGGTCAGTAGCCGAGTACCTTAGCCACTAGACCACCGCGGCGGGGCGGGTAATTTTATCGAATACCTTTATTATTTTCGCTTCGTTTTTCTTGCAGTCAAAACATATACAAAAGTAAAGACGGATGAAAGACCATAAATAATGTACGTGAAATGCTCACAGATCACGCGCCTCCACATCTGCGCGCCCGGTGCCCGCGGTGGCTGTGAATTACTGTGGTAAGCGCGATCCCAGACATAGAAGCGAGTATTTCGTTGACCTTATCAATCGTTAAAGAGCAGCCGCGTTGCTAACAGGCGACGGTCCTTACTTACCGCCATACGCATGCGTACCGTTATACCATCATACAACCCGTTCTCACATCTCGCCACCAATAGCAGAACTCCTTAATTCACGCGTAAGAGAACGAACATTGCGCGAATCTTCCACTGTGATTGTCTCCACAGGTTTAAACGAAAACTCACAATTGAACAGTTCTCATGGCTCAAGAGACGCATAATGTCAGAAGAGTCCACGCGATAAACAGCGCGAATATTATCGACGACTGATAATGAGGTGTACTGGTACAAGGAGTGGGATGATGATGATGATGATGATGATGATGATGATTCCACAGCCATGGCTCGTACCCACCCGGAGGGATCGGCCAAGAATCGACGACTTAATTCAGTGAGATTTCTTTTATATTCAATATCGCAAGTGGTTCTTTGTCTCTATTTTTTTCTTTCTAAAATCATTAGCTCCTGCACGAGAGAATGAAAGACACGCTAGCGCGCCGGAAAAAAAAAAATGCGCGGGTGAGTGGCAAAGGTGATACGACCACATTGGAGGGGAGAAGAGAGCATTGTCTTTTTATACACGAAAATCCAGTCTCTCCCGTTCTATACCAGCTCAAGTTTAACAAGCTCAAGCAGCGAGACAACGGACATGCCAAGCAACGTTTGAACATACCACGGAACAAGCGCACGGGTAACCCGCCACAGCTATCCCTGATTCACCTCTACGAGCAGTTAGCATATCCGGATTTTTTTTTTAACGCTATGCCGGCACCGGTCTATACCACTTCTCCTTTTTGCCCGTTTCTGTGCACCGTCCCAATCGATTGATGCGGCAGTAATGTAAGTCGGGAGAGTAAACGACGCCGCAATCATTCGAACGAACAGGAAACGAAAAAAGAAAGAAAAAAAATGACACATTTAGAGACCCCGTGCCGCTTGATGAGACAACTTAACGAAATGAAAAAACAAAAAAAAAACAGAAAGACGCCCTAGCTAAGAAATAAAATAGAGAGAACAGCTTAAATGCCACTAATGACCCATGATCTTTCTATGGAACGACGAGCATTCTTGCAAGCTACATAGGACCGAGAGACGAGAGCGTATAGACGAAGTATGTAGGCACGCAAACCGGTAGTTATCAACAATGCACACAAGACTGATACCAGCAAAGTAATTTCACTATTAAAATAAATCCCACAGAATACAACAAGCTATAGCGTTAGCGAATAAATACAAAGAGTGTATCGGATGCGATACACAAGAAAGTTTCGGTTGATCATCATCCGTCCGTCTGTCTGTCTGTCTAGCCGCGTCCGTCCGTCCGTCCGTCCGTCCGTCCGTCCGTCCGTCTGTCTGTCTAGCCGCCTATGACTTTTAGCTCTCCTGGCCATTTGGATTATGGTATCGATACCAAACTTCGTATGGCATAACATGAGTGTATTTCGAGCATATTTGACTAGTCATAACATGATTGATTTGTGGGGTTTAACGTCCCAAAACCACCATATGATTATGAGAGACGCCGTAGTGGAGGGCTCCGAAAATTTCAACCACCTGGGGTTCTTTAACGTGCACCCAAATCTGAGTACACGGGCCTACAACATTTCCGCCGCCATCGGAAATGCAGCCGCCACAGCCGGGATTCGATCCTGCGACCTGCGGGTAAGCAGCCGAGTACCTTAGCCACTAGACCACTGTGGCGGGGCTAGTCGTAACATGAAAATTATATGCCATGAATGTCATGATTTACATTTCATGGTCTTGCTGCTCTTGCAGTGGTCTCGTTGACATGACACGTTGTAGAACTGCTGTGGTATGACATGAGTGCATGGCGAACACAAGCGACAGACCCTAACGTGGAAATCATGACATGTATGTTATGTAAGTCATGAGTCATGACTACACGCCACGCTCATGGTGCACTCGCAGCCGTTTCGCTAGCTTCACATATACCAAATTCGGCGTTAAGTGATGCGAATGGACGACGAAGGTATGTGACTCGCGCAAACATGATAATCATGAGATGCGTGTCATGTAACAACACGACCACATGCCACGCTCATGATGCGCTCGCGGTCCTTTCTCTAGCTTCACTTATACCAAATTGGTATTGCATGACGTCAATAGACGGCGCAGTTAAATAAAACGTCCGAACACGATAATCATGATTTGCGTGTCATGTAAAAATGACTACATGCTACGCTCATAGCACGCTCGCGGCCGTTTCGCTAGCTGCACATATAACAAATTTGGTATCAGTTGGCGTGAATAGATGATGAAGGTAAATGACACGTCCAAACATAATAATTATGACATGGACGTTATGTACGGCACAATGTACCTCCACCTCATAACGTTGTTTTGATTTTAAACTGACATATAAACCTTCCTTATTCGTGCTTCTCATATCATAGATTCCCACTGTACGAGGGATCTGTCGATTTTTTTTAGCATCGCGTTGCACTGTCAGCGCAGCGTGATAAACGCTATAGTCCTTAGAGTTACTTGAGTGTGCCTTTTCTAGCATAAAGGCAGACATACAAAACAAAGACGTGTTGTTATGGTACCTCAGATATGCGCAACCATTGATTTTTAATTGACAATCGCACAACTATGAACGCTAAACCTTGAGCAATATTGGTGGGCGCTGCGGTTGGGGTTGGCCGTTGGGTGCCGTTTGAGGTATTGTTAAGGGCGGACAAACAGACAAATGCACAGACAGACAGACAAATTAAAATTTTTCCGTCGAAGGTCCCCAAGAAAGACTAAAAAAAAAACCCTCGAAAGCAAAGAAAGTAAGAGAGAGACCGAGCTCACCAAAACGCGGCAATTGTTCGCCGGCGTGAATCGTGCGCAGTCGAAAGGAGGAAGCGCAGCGAGACGTGCACTGACAGGAACCAGCGGGCACGTATCACGCGATCTCGTATCGCGTCGTTTGGGAGAAACAAACCGCGAAGGAAGCGGGAGGAGGAGAGGTGCGGGAGCCTGATAAAACGAAGAGATGACGAAAGAGACGATAAAACCACACAAGAAGAAGAAGAAGACGAAGCGCCGGCATTCTATAGAGATCGACGGCGGGAGTACAAAAGAGACATTCTCGAAGGGGAAAAAAAAAAGAACTCCCTTAGTTTGCTCCTTCGCAGGGAGGAAGGCACGAAGAAAAGGATCCGGATGCGTAATAGAAAGAACACTGAACGCATTTCGAAGCTTCTTTGTTCCCAGAACGGCAATAAATAGGGCGCACAATAGAGCGCCCAGACTCGGCGTCAGCGATCGACTGCGCAGCAGAGCGGCTTTCTTTCCTGTTCTTCGTCCCTAACGCGCGTGCGTTAGGGACGACTGTCTTTAGCGCCTTTACTTAACGAGGTGTTGGGCGCGGAGGAGGTACAACCAATAGATGTATGCGGGCCAGTTACGCGGCGCTGCTGCCACCGCCGAGTTCGACCGACGCTCGCTCGGGTGACGGCGTCAGCGAGTTCAAGAATGCTCGGTACAATGCCACCACATTAGCAGCAGCAGCAACAGCAGCGACGTACCGAATCGAGGAATACGAGCGGGAGAATAGGTGGACTCAGACTCGAGCTATCTACTTATCAGTATGTCGTATACTTAAAGATCATGTTTATCTAGACTCTTTTTCTTACGTATGCTCAGTAGGAAGGTAATGTCTAACGAGGAAAGAAACCCTAACGTAATCCGATGGCCCCGTTAGTGGTGATAGCCCAGTTTGTAACAGCATTAAGATGCCGTCTTAGAGTAACGATTTTTGGGCAAGAAAGGAACTGAATGAGAGGGTCACATTCAGTTGTCCAAAAAACTTTTGAACAAAGACAACAGCATGGACAACCAACTAGACCGACAATGCTCCTTGCAGGCAGATGGCATGAAAAAAAAAACGACACCGGTTAGAAAGAAGAATGAAAATAAGCTCAACTTTTGATTTCGCTAAACATTTGCCCATTCTGTCGTATAGTTTCGTAATAAAGCTATGTGCAGAAACCGTACGTCTAAGGCATGCTTATGTATGGTACGGAGAATGCGACAGTGGACACGCGGAAGGTTACGATCATTCCGATCCAATGTGGGCGCAGAAAGCAATTTGAACAGGTAAGGACGCAAGTCTTCTTTCGCAGCTTTCAATTTTATGTTCACTGGTATTTTACCTTGGTCGCACTGACGAGTTTTGTAAGCAAAGTGCCTGGTCAGGCACTTTGCATACGTATACATTACATCTCAACTTGTCGCACTCACCAAATTTAATTAATATACTTGCCTTCAGTAGAGAAACTAAGTTCCCGTTCATTTGACTGGTCACGCACATTTAGGACATATGTTACATCATCTGCGATGCTAGCCTCGCATCACTGACAAAATATCCTATATGTCGGGTGACACGATTAACTCGCACATCGTTATCACGACACCGTATCACTTAGCGACGGCAGCCACACTCCAAGGGGTCGTGGAGGGCACGAATCCTTCACTGGCAGGAAGAGATCGTAACGACCGGTGCCTTGAAGCGACAGCGAAAACCCAATTTTCACGGCAGCCGCGCGGGGAGGTTGCATTGAAGACACTGACATACAGGACCCACGAGATGGGCGACAAGCAACGTCGGTCATCGCTGCAGCTGAGAGCACCTAGGTGACATGGAACGACCAATCTGTCGGGAAATAGGCTTTTGCTTTGATCTGTTCTGCAGGTCGAATGATCGCATGTAATGAGTGCGTCGGCAACCCCAATTGTTTCGCTATATACATGGCAATGTTGCGCATATTTGTTAAAAATAATAAAATATAAAACGAAGAAGTATAGAAAAAAAGAATCACACTAACAAAGCTAACGCCGCAACATGGCGTCTGTGCAAGCAGCTCACAAAATTATTTATTTCTCAATTATAAGTAGGGAAATTCCTTGCGTACTAAATGTACACAAACCAATGTCACGATAGTCTAGTCATCAGGATACTCCGCTGCTGATACAAAGGTCGACTGATCGAATCCCGGATGTGGCGACCGCACTTCAATAGAGGAAAAAACACTTAGGTGTATTATTCGTGCGCGTAGATTTAGGTGCGCGTTAAAGAACACGAGGTCTCTCATAATCATATCGCGTTTTTGAAACGTAACACCCCAGCGATTACATTATTACCAAATGCATACATGGCGATGTCCGGCAAGAGTTGTGGTCTGAACTTTGTGAGCACGAACACGAAGCAAGGATGCGACGCTGAACAGTCAAATGCACCCAATGAAATGAACAATGAAGTGACGAATATATAAACACCGACAAAGAATTGCTCCATGCAAATCGCAAGACATCGAAAGCACAGATAATTGTGAAAGCGGCTCACTATACTCGGCGATAATTTTTCTTGTCACTGAAGGAAAAGCTACGGAGGCGGAGCTTCTGCACATGTAGTAGCACTACGCGAAGTAGTCCGTTTTGGCGCGCTGTGGAAAGTGACGGGGGAGCACTATCAATGTTTCATGAGCGCAAACGCCGCTTAGCGTTTGAGGTGCACGTAAAAAGGCGAGACTTCTTCACGCGTTCAATATCTCAAAGTCACAGCAGATAAATGAAAAGAAATACTAATATCATACAAGTGTGAGCTGCGTCCTGTCTCAAACAGCTCCACGTAGAAAATTAAGAAGGAAAATGTATATTTCACGTTTAAAATACGGGCATGCACTATTTTGGAACTATACCTTCACTGGCGGTATAGGATGCACGTGATTTGGTTCCGTAGCTTTCCCTTCAGCGCCAAGAAAAGTTGTCGCCGAGTATATGCACCACCATGTCAAACACGGGCTTGCCAATACAAAAATGTGAGTAACTTATCACTAAACATATCGCATGCCCACTGAGCAATACCTCAACACGTCATGTGCTCAGCCATCTACTGATGAATGTGTATTTTTTGTCTTTTCGTAAACGCTAGGTTATGTCCAATTAATCAGGCTACGGCATTGCCTAGTTAATTAAGCTCTGATTACTTCAGCGTTTTCCTGCCATTGAGATCAGCAAGGATTTCTGTAACCTAGTTCGGCGGTACGAACGCTATAAGCGCGTGATAATCTAAGGTATTGGCCTCATAGTTAATGACTGGTGACGCCATTTCGGTCAGCACGCTCGAACGACACCCTTGAAGTAAAGTTTCTGGAATTTCGCGGGCCATATTCGTATGCTGACTCTTATGTGAGATGATATATGCAGTCATTTTATGGGTAGGTTCGGTATAGTGTATACTTAAGGGCTCACTTTTCCGTGCTTTGACACAAAATTAATGAGATCCAACAGACAACAACGCCAAGAAAAGTACAGGGGAAGTTATTAGACCGAATTGCAATGTAAATGTTAAGAAAGAAAAATGGGTGAAAAGATAACTGCACAGATTCTGCTTCCTGAGCTAACACAGCGCCCTGCGCGTACATTAACCACCCTGTCGGCACACACAAAGCTAGGCTGCCGCAACTTGGGTAGAGCCGGTTGCCCATGTTCGCGGGCCCGGCTCCCTCCACGTGTTGGTTCCGAGTAAACAAGGCGCCCCGTACAACTGCTTCTCCCGCTCAGTCTTTGCAACTGGCGGCAAAGCTTTTTTTTTTGTAGCCACACACGCGAGACAACAACGGGGCAGCCCAATCACGGCCGCCAGAGCACAACCAGAACATTGATCCACTGATAAAACAGACCACTGTTTTCATGCAGAACACGCATTCGTGTAGCACCAATGCAGGAAAGCGTGGTGCTAACTACAGCACGGAAGTTCGACCTCTGGCTCTGCTTTTCTTCATCCGGGCTAAGAGGAGATAACTAAGGAATACATGGAAGGCAGGGAAATTACTTGGACAACGTCCATTTGCCATCCTACACATGGCGAGAGGTATAAGGGAGAGAAAAAGATGATACACACATTTCACAACACACGGCCAGTGCTGCATATTGCAGACGCTCACCTTCAAGCGTTACGGAAAAGATTGTGTGTATCCCAGTAACAAACCTTTTCTGCATAAGAATGCTGAATATTGTCCAGTTGATATGACATAGGTGGACCAGAGAAAGTGTGTGTGTGTGTGTGTGTGTGTGTGTTTGTGTGTGTGTTTGTGTGTGCGTGTGCGTGTGTGTGTGTGTGTGTGTCAGGCAAAGAGCAAAAGCAAAGGGAAAAGCGAACGTCCATCTCCCTTTGAAATCGCGTCAGGGCAAGCAATTCAGTTCACTTCAGTGACACCGCAACAGCAATAAACTGAGTAGTGGCTAAAACACAGTTTTAAATAGTCAATTCACTCAGGACAAGCACTTATGTCCTCTACGCAACACAGAACACAAGACGAGGGAAGAATAACACTTGAAGAAAGCTAGCAAAAGCACGGGACACGAGAAAGAAGAGGCAACTTGGATGAATGCTTCTCTTCACTAAAGTCACAGTCGTTAGTTACAGCAGTGTTTTCGTATGTCTCTTTTTCGTGACCCGTGTTTTTACGGGCTTTAAATATCATGAACCAACTGGCCCAGATTTCAACTTGTGATTCGGGAAGGACGGCGCAACTATTTTTTTTCTCTTGTTCATACAAACGAGCTCACTTCTTTCGGGAGGACACCAAAGACGTGACGTAGCATCATGTGGAGTGTATCAGTATAAACAGGGAAAATTATACTAAAATAGAAGCGCGCTATTCGCGCGTAAAGAAAACGAAAGTGAGGCTTCTAAAATTTATGCGTGCGCTGCTTCATTACGAAGCGAGACATTTCAATGAAAAGGTGCGAAAGGAGATGATGCAAAGACGTGCAGAGACGTTTCCAGGTATTATCTGGTAAGTATTAGCAATATACGTCAAAGGGGCTGTGAGCTAGTGCCGATTTCTTTGACAATTTGCAGTTTGAATAAAGCAAGGTGTCGCTTTTGCGAACAAAAGAAGAAACACAGAGAAGAAGCGCTGCGTTATTTGTACATCAACTTACAAATAACAAAGCCGAAGCCAAAGTAAGTTGATGTACAAATAACAAAGCCGAAGCGTAGCGGCCTATATGAACAATAGTATCAGTCACCGGAACTAATTTTTATGCCAATTTTATTCAAAACGAAGTGTTTGTCCGATTAGAACGTCAACATAGCGAAGCAACGCCATGAAAGCAGCGATTCGTACATGCATGCGCTTCATATGCGGACACTCTCATTTGCACGTACATTTACTGTTGCTGCGCTTATTCCAATCTAGCTGCGTGTGACATAAAAAAACGGCGCACATTGTTTTAACGCATACTTTATGCGCTCAAAAAAGAAAAACAAACAAGAAAGCAACTATATGCAAGATATAAATGTGCCGGTACAAAGCAGTGGGCTTCTACCCCAAACACTGCCTAGCATAACATAACACTATTACAATGAGAAAGCACTGAAGATTTCGTTTGTGTGTTTTATGGAAAGCCTTCATCGCAGCTCGCGTGCTGGGTCATTACGAAAAGAGATTAACAACCACACATCTAACAAGCCATGAAAACATGCGCGTGCAGGGTTCATAATCGGCATACATATTTCAAACATCGGGCCCACAATGATTGTTTTCACCGATTTTGACTTACGCAAGTAAAAGCTATGAAAGCTATATGTAACGGCATTTCTAGCTCACAAAACCAAGCATGCCGATTCAGCGCTCATATTAGGATGAAACAATCAAAGAAAAAAAAAAACGGAAGCTTAATTTTAACGCACGAACGTTTGTTTTACACTGTCTTGATTCCTTCCCTGTATTCTCGATTTGGCGACTCCATTTCGAGGCATCTGCAAGCACATTATGCGTGATATTTATAGTATCATCACCCACCATTTACGCTGCGACTTTTCGTATGGTCTCGAAACAAGAAGTGTAAACACACACGCTATTCCAACAGAGGTGTCACGCGCGTGGACTGCGCAGATCTCGCTCGAATGTGAAGTGCGCAGAGAGCCGACGCGTTCACAGTTTGTGAGTAATTGCGCACATCTAATGACTAACCACTGCCCCGAAAGTACGCTCTTCACCTGAGGTCTACCATCTTCCTTCTCATCACACACAGACACATACAAAAAAAAAAGAAACATCACCCACTCAAACTCGTTCGTCCTTCCTAGCCCAACTATGTAACTGTGGAAGGCACGAATTAAGCGCGCAGAGTTTGTCTCCTACTATGGTTGCCCCCCACACTTCCTTGAGAACGCCTGATCTCATGCTTTAGTACACGCCACGTAATCCGTAAGCACCACACCGAGGAAGGGCAGATTGGTCGGTTCACGCGGCCATTTAGATATACTTAGACGCCCCGATTCAAGTGGCTCTTCATCAATCAATTTTATTTCGTGGGCACCTCTGTCTATGATTGCGAGATAACGACGTGTCCTCCGCCCCTTTCAAAAAGCTATTCGATGTCTCCGGTGATGTGTCACCCTTCGTGCGAAATGCGAAACAAGACCACTCGCCTGGAAAAAGAAAGCAAAGTTATTCTACAGCGCGACTAAGCGGCTCGCAAACACGAAATCGGCCTCCAGCGACACATCAATCTTTCAAAAGTACCGGCCTCAACACGGCGGGCTGTATTTATTCAAGCGCCGTCAATGCTTTGTGAGTGAACGCCATACTTTTAAAGATCAGGCTTCCCCAAATCTCCGGAATTTCGCAGTGCACCTCTCATGTGCCCTATCTTTCGACGCTCCCGCCTCCCGGTAGGTGCATCCCCGGAAGTCAGCATTGTGCTGACGGCAAGCCTTAATAGCGGAAGCCAGCAAGGATATGTTGCGACGACAGTCCCCCTGAAAGATATTGTTGCGCATGCCTGGAAAGATAACGAAGATGGCTGAACGTGCTGGCCGCCCCAAGCTGAAGCAAGAGGGAAGACGACGACGCTGCGATCATCAACCTGTTGGCCGCTCCGGCGCTTCTCTTCGCGACCAAAATAAACGGCCCCTTCAGCCGTGTACGTCCATGGTCCTCTTTGGTGCGTAACAATATATATATGCAGATCCAATGAATGTGTTCGAATGAGTGAGAAGCGATGATTATTTGAAGCTGTGTCCAACGGCAACGCATCGCATTATGTGCACTTTATTTTTGAGCTGCCTAATGCACGTCTCATGCAATGTTTACTTTTATCTTCAAATAAAATAAAAACTTCAATGCATATTTAAGCTTTCGCAAATGAACGCCTATGCTATTTCATGTACTTTCATTTACATTCACGTTTATATATTGCAATTGAATCGGTGGGGACGTTTTTATATTACGAACACTGATTTAGGTTTTGTCTGTACTACTTCAATAAGTTATCTATCTTGCATTTACTTGTACACAGTACTTATGTTGTCGACTTATATGTCCCTTATACAGATCGCAGTGTAGGCATGGCGCGCAGGCCTTGTCATGCAGGCTTCGTTACTTTTGTCTGCATCCCCTGCAGTGCCTATCTGATAGCCAAATAGAAGTTGATTGACTGATTGATTGATTGATCTCAAGCACGGCACAGCAGAGACCAAACAAAAGTTTAGCTTGGAAAGCGCAAAGCGAACTGCCGAAATATTTTCGCTGTACCACAGTCATAGGCCATAGCGCAAAAAAAGTAATGAAGTAACGAACAAATGAATAGAAAACGCCGAAACAATATTTGCTCTTGCATTGCTCTATAAAAACACAAAGGCCGGCTGCCCAGTGATATAGAATAAAGGACTCATCCGAAGCCGGAGCTCGTTACCGGAGCAAAGGTGAGGCCTCCAAAGCAGGTCAATCCACCGGGCCACTCTCCGAACACGCCCTTAGATGACAACGGCTGTTTGTGCAAAGACGCGTGATCATATGCGCCCTAGGCGACAGCAAGAAAGTGAAAGGAAATAAAGGAGGCGGCTATGCGCGTCCAATTCAATGATGCGATATTACCGCCAAAAGCGCTCAACTCTATTGATAGTCAAGTGAGGTGAATCGATTAAACTTTCTTGCCTAGCCGACAAACACTTGCCCACTTGTCCTCTCATCTTTCAGCAATGAAAATACGCTCGCACAAAAACCGCCAGGCTTGAGAGCTCTCGATAACCAGCGAACTCAGTGTACATATCATGCACGATATCTAGCAAAATGTTTTAACATTCCGTAAATGAGGGTTGAATCAAGGACTTGAACCTCAATTTTTCATATTTTCACAAGCCAGAGCTAGTAAAAAGTAGTTGCGATGCACTTCAGTGACTTTCAACGCCTAAAAAAGCATTTCAGTCCTTGAAAAAAAAAAGTCTCCCACTTTATTATGTGCCTTCTTTCGTAGGTGTGTGCCTGCGCACATATTGTACGATTTGTCATTCCAAAATCATCAGAGATTAGCGAATTCCCCTCTATTGCGAGAAATGTTTTTGTTGACAATGCCAACAAGAGCAAGCTGCCCAAAGTGCACTTAATCATCATTGTCGGCTAACTTTTCAATCCACCATTCTTTAAGAGACTGCGAAAACGTTCAGAAATATGACATACAATCTCGCTATTAGAATTTTTTTCAATATAATTATTAAGACAATCTGAGATAATTTCTTGCTTCTCGAATAGAACAACAAAAATTCATCCCCCTCCTATACGCAGGGTAGCAAACCGGCTGCCTGTAGACTGGTTAACCTTCCTGCCGTTTTTTTCCTCCTATTTTCCTTCCTTCCTTCTTGAGGGTAACACGACCAACCCAGTTACGCACCAACGTGTAATGCATTCAAAGTCGTGACAACCACCGAACCCTAGTATCCGATATTTAAGATAAGAAGGCAGAGTATTGCGGTAAGAGATGCGGAAAATGTAGGGAAAACATACCTTTACAAATAATCCCCTCAGCTTCTTAGCCAAAGTTTGAAAAATTACGACACCTTCCAAGAAAATAGTTATTATTTGAAATATTACCTGAAATTCCGCCCCCCCCCCGCCGCATAGATATTTTCTTTTTTATAGCTTCCGCCATCTTTCTTTCAACTCAACAGAATTACGAGAAAGATGGTGACGAAAATGCTACTATGCTGGAATAGCTATACTGAGTATGAGTCTGTTCCCTATTGATTTCTGCGCTATTAATAGCAAGATTCAAAGTGACTTGTGCTTGCAAGTTCTTAATAGGAGAACAGGGCCAACAACCTTTAGAATTATGATCCACATGTGTCGAACATAAGAACCTTTTTCTTCCTATTCCCTTGACTTTCCAGCAACTTCGAACACCTTACTCACCTACATTTAAAGAGCTTTTATTTTTGCTTTCCCGACGGGTGATATACGCTCTACTGGTATATGTGATGACTTTGTTTTTGCAGAATTGCGTTATTGTACAACGGATGAAGTCTGGATACTCTCCATTAGCCAAATATACACAATGAACAACACAGCTATACTAAAGCTAACAGAATGAAGTACAAATATTTAATGTAGTGTCTCCGAGATCAACCATCTCTGATCAATGCATTGACTCTAGAAGAAACAAAACATCAAAACAATATAGAAGGGTTGTGATAATGTCACTTTTTTGTTTGAAGCAAAGTCAATATGAATAATGAAGCAGAAATTAATACGGCAATTTACCCTGTAACTTCAGAGCAGTGCAAACCACGCCTGTAAATGTGGGTTCACGGCAATAAGAGTATTATTGCAGTGAAACCAGAGGTTCAGGCGAGTTTTCTCCGGCAGAACGCAAGCACATATTGGATGGTTTCAAGTTATAAAGCCAATATTGATTTTCGTGAAGTTCGATCAATTATTCGAAAACGTCCAATATGTGCTTCGAACCTAAATAATAAGGCCGGTGCTCGAAAACAGTCACAAGGTTCATTCCGCGTGACTTTCGTTCGGTACGGTGATCCGAAGGAGGAGTTATTGCACCCTCCGGACATCGATTGCCAGAGCATGTGTCGAAACATCTCAAGCTTCCTTGGCAGTTCTGTAATCAATTAGGTGCGCTTACTAGCACTCTGTTTTACACCGAAACTAACTTTAACAAAGATAAAGCAACAAACATTGTTATTCCGCGTGGGAATATAACTAATCCACAATTCCATTCTTTCTTTCTCTCCCCAGTTCTCATTCGCGTTCCTCGCGCCAGGCACTTTGACAGCCGTACGTCAAAAGGAAACGCAACAGAGCCACGCAGGCTTCCCAAAAAGACGTGCGTGTTCCACAAAGCCGGCCGTGGTATTTCGGGAATGGCAGCCGCAACTGCATCCGCCTGGGAGTTCGAACATTCTCTTTGGCTAAAGCCTCGCGATCCATGCCAAAAGTAACATAAAGAAAGAAATGGTAATAAAAATACAAAGGAAAGAACGAACGATGATAAGAAACGAATAAGACAAAATCTAGCACACCCACGTCAGTTACCATCGAGGCCGTCAGACAGCGAGACGTACGGAGTGCCGGAATGCTCGGCTGCGAACGTGCCTTGGTGTCCAATGAGCAGTACAGGACGAAGACCTCGCCATGGAACAGTACACGTAGCCTGCTCAGTGTGGCGCTCGGAAAACTCAGAAGAGGCTGGCATTCTCTCGCGGGCTACACCAGCACGTGCCTAATTACACAAAACAATCTCTGGGTGTGTATATATCTCCACGTTTTCTTCGGAAATCGCAGCGATCATTCCGCAACATGATTTATTATATTTGAAAACAGTGAAAAAAAAACTAAGTTCCACGATATGAGCGATTCTAAATAAAAATAAAGATAGAGACTAAGCTTGCCGCTTCGTCGAGTAGGCTACCTGATTTTCATGCCATGGTGTGCTTCAGAAAGACGAGCACTGATGATATACGCGTACAAAGCACCAGACTGCAACGCAGATAAATAAATCAAGTTTTTTGACCAAATTTAAATAAATCACGTTAAAATGAAAATGGTCATAATTGACGGAGGCCGCAAGACATCAAATATCTTTTTGTATCACTCGAACAAAGTTCTTTATCTCGACGTTGAGTTCATTCTATAGTAGCAGACAGTCTTATAACCGCGAATATACAAAACGATGAATCTGTTGGAATAAATTGAATAAACATTCTGCGGTCGGGACAATGAATGAGACATGAACTTTTACAGCGTAGCTTCTTGACCGGAAAAGAAAGAACATGCCAATTTTAGCTCGATTTGTTAATAAGAGGTGTACTCTGCCAGCTACTCCTTCTTTCAGTAATCCAGAGCGTTGGCTAATGAAAAGTAAATTAAAAAAAAAAACTAAGTAAAAGAGAAGAAGTAACCTTCCCGAACAAAAAACCTCGATTGAAGCTAGTTGGCACGGTAACCTAATAAGACAGGTGAAAGCGAGAATAAACGCGGACAGTGACAGCGTGTCTTGGTCTTTTCAATGTCCGTGTGTTTTTATTTGTTTTATTTTGTTCATGTGCCTCAATAAGGGAACTAAAGAGATATAATACCAAACAGTGTCAATCTTTGCAGCATTTCAAGGAAATTCCTCGTTCATTTAGACATTCCTTCCCGGCACGCCAAACAAAGAAATCAGTGGGTCCCCACTAACGCTCCAAGGAAAAAAAAATAAAAAGGGCAATTGCACACGAAGGAAAACGAGCACATAGAAAGGAAGCAGCAAGAACAACCACCATCCCGACCAACGGAAGCGGGCGACCCATTTGGCGGTGACTAGTGGCATCCCATAACGAACGGAATGGCCTTCCTGGCAGCTCACAAACACGGAGGCGCAAATAGAGGCGGCAGAAGACACTGTACCGCGAGAAACATTCGCCGCAGTTATTTGACGGTAAACAGCTGCGCGGGGCGGGTCAGGAAAGAGCAGCGACCCGGGCCAAAGGTCAAATACAACACGATGGAAAGATGGCGCCAAAGAAATTAGACCCAGCAACGACCGCTTGCTGCCGTTTTTAGACTTTAGCCGGCGGCTGCAAGGGGATTGGGGTGCGCGCGCTTTACCCCCAGAAAAGGCATCCGGAGGAACGGTGCACAGAAGAAGCCGAGAGAAGGAAGAGCCATCCGTCAACCGCATAGGCCGGGACACATGGAATCGTGTCGCGAGGACGACCTACAACACCGGGACTCGGCAGCAGCTGTTTCGTTTTTGCTTGATCTTATTGCACACCTTCTCTGTCTGTCGCTTTTCTTCTCTTTTTTTTTTCGTAGAGGGCATGTACATGAGGCCACTTTCACCGTTCGTCTGGCTTTCGGGAAGTGCAGAAAACGTAGTCATAGCTACGAAGATGATTTCAAAGGCGGCTTTCTAAAAAATAAAAGAAACCTCGGAGGTTTCGCCTTTCAGAGCAGAACGCGAGTGCGAAATGACAGTCGAGTCCCGCTCGCTACAAGACACTGAGCATCTCTACTCAACTACTGCGATTTAACGAACGATGTCTCCACAAAGGCAAAGAGTATGTGAAATACAACTTCTGGCTTTCATTTTAATCTTACCAGGGGAACGTATTTGTCACACACAGTAAAACGCGACAATTTGAGCAATCTTATAACCCGTTTTCTGCTACGCATTATCAATGACACCGCGTACATACAGTCTCACATCATGCTTGTGCGGAGCGATGCGACGACACCGCTGTTGCAAATAGCCTGGTGAATCCACTCCTTTCTCTGCATAAATTATGAAACGAAGAAATAACAACCACAAATACGCCATTATGAAGAAATGCATACAAACCACAGAAATGAAACAGGAAAGTTCTTGTAAGAATTAAACAACGATATAACTTTGTACCGAAATAAACCATTTCGAGATCCATTTCAGGAATCGCAGAGAAAATAGAGAAAGCAAACGCAAAGACGTAGTCGAGAGTTGACCACCTCAAACGAACACAGATGATTGATATGTGGGGTTTAACGTCCCAAAACCACCTTATGATTATGAGAGACGCCGTAGTGGAGGGCTCTGAAAATTTCGACCACTTGGGGTTCTTTAACGTGCACCCAAATCTGAGCACACGTGCCTACAACATTTCCGCCTCCATCGGAAATGCAGCCGCCGCAGCCGGGATTCAAGCCCGCGACCTGCGGGTCAGCAGCCGAGTACTATAGCCACTAGACCACCGCGGCGGGGCTCAAACGAACACAGACAAAATTCAAAAGGTTACAGGTGACACCTAAGCCACCGTTTACAAATATATATGTTTCACGACACTGTCCACGAGAGAAAGAAAAAGAAAGCTCGGGAGCAATTTCTGTCGTTTGGGTACTGCGCTACTCCTAAAAGCGCGAGGCCAGATGATATCGCTCGTAAAGTAAATGGTCAAACTACCGATCGCGGTACATGAGAAAACACGCACGCACGCACGCACACACGCACGCACACACACACACACACACACACACACACACACATACACACACACACACACACACACACACACACACACACCACGATCAAACAGAAACTTCGAATATCGCTGCGCCATAAAAACAGATGAGAACTGCCGATGAAACAACCTACACCTAGCAAAAAAATAGATAAATAAAAGAGACGGAAAAGATTAGCAAAGAGGGCGAAAAAAAAAAGAAAGACGAGAACCGCGAGAGATGTTCTGGTAAAGCTGTTTCGATCTTTGACCTATTCGCCTCGGCGGTATTCGGGGTAAATAGCGGACATTTGCCGCGGTTTTCCTCGTTTGCGAGCAAAATATATAAAGAAGCTGCTAGGGCGAAAGATCAAAGACGGTGGGCGAACGCTAAGGAAGGAAAAAAGGCAGCAAAGGAGGTAATCTATAAGGCACATGCGGCTGCAAAGTCTTAGTAATGAATGCCGCCCTACCGCCGTGAATCTCGAGAGTGAAAAAAAAAAACAGAAGCGGGCCGACCGATGGTGCAATAAAAATGGCCCGATGGCCTTTAGGGAAGCGATCAAGGTTATATGGAGCGTGCTGACGTTTTCTTCCCGAAGCGGGCGAATGCCGGCGGTCGGCTTAATAGGGAAGGCAGAGGTGGCTGCAGCAGCGATCGTGAATGTCGGAGCGATCTTTCAAGACATCCGTGAGACGTCTAAAGGCCGAACGAAAGCAGCCATTTGAGAATAGAAGACGCAGGCTGGACGCAAATGTGACTTGCTCTTCTCTGCGGTCCACTTTCAAACTAGTGCAAGTGAAGGACATGAATCTACAGGTGACAGCTCTCCAAGAACAAAGCAGCACTCTACGCGCACATCGATATCACTATTAGAGAGTTTTAGTTTGACGTTTTTACAGTTGTAGCGGAGCGGCGGACGATTTGCTAGTTTTAGTTATGCGCTTTCCGTTCCGGAGCGTTACTTTCACAGTTACGGCACCCTCTGGCCCACGTTCAGCATCCTTGATTAAAGTTACAGGCCACTTCTACAAAGCAAAACAAGTATACATCACTCAGTTGTTCCCGAATCATTCAGACTTGCTCTAACAATGCGTTACCAGTCCATGCCATCGAAGTAAAATAAAGCCCCGACTTGAAGATATGAACGCGATATAGTCAGTGAGGATGCACTTCAAACCACGAGAGAGGACACGTCCTACGTCTACCTTTCGCTTTCGAAAAGGGCAGCGAAGCATTGGCGTCTATGTGTGACCAACGCCTCCTCTATTAAGATGCCTGCCGCGTGAAAACAAAAAAAGCTGCCACACCCCTTCCCTCCTACATTTTCTATTACTGTCGGTCTTTGGCGTCACCTGTGGCGGACGGTGCAAACACTCGTCATTATGCGTAGCCTCCGAAATAGTCGTGTATAGTTGCAGATCTCGAATAACTATCGACTGACACAAGTGAAAAAAAATGCCGTGATAATAGTGTCGGTCGCGAGCGCCACTGCACGGCGCTTGCTCAAAACTGAAGGCAGGACGACTCAGCGGGCAACACGAGCCATTCGTCAGGAATCTTAATTAAGGAGGCGGTGTGACATATGCGTGACATCACATTTGCGTCTATATATATATGTGTGTGTGTGACAGGTCACTTCACAACTTTAGCGCACTAAGCATTTGCGTTCCCCCGAAGGCTTTAGGTGTAAAATGCCTTGGCCTTGGGTTGCCACATTACAACACGGAAGGTAACACAATTTTTTAGAGCACACCTACAAGACTCGGCAGGGAAACAAGCGGTTTAAATAGCACGAGTAATGTATCTCAACGTCGACGTTATTCTGGTGGACGCTCCTATGCCGCACGGGCATAGGAGCGTACGCATAGGGGCATTCATCGCTTTGCAGCAAAATCCGATTAGCGTCGCTTCGTTTGCTCTCCCACGCCTGAAATGAGGCGACCAACACAGGACTTCGGAGCACACTGCGCCCCCAAAAGAACAAGCCTAAAAAAACAAGTAAACACGCTAAGCCTCATCACGACGGAATATACACGGCTAGCAGTGCTCAAGGTGACAGACACAGCGCGACAGCCTTTTTCTGATTGATTGATATGTGGGGTTTAACGTCCCAAAACCACCATATGATTATGAGAGACGCCGTAGTGGAGGGCTCCGGAAATTTCGACCACCTGGGGTTCTTTAACGTGCAACCAAATCTGAGCACACGGGCCTACAACATTTCCGCCTCCATCGGAAATGCAGCCGCCACAGCCGGGATTTGAGCCCGCGACCTGCGGGTCAGCAGCCGAGTACCTTAGCCACTAGACCACCACGGCGGGGCAACACACAGCCTTTTTTTTTTTCTGTGCATCGATCCACGTCCAGAGGCACATCGGAAGTTTTAACCAGTCGAATAAAGTGATTGCTACATTATAGTGGTAATTTACAGCGCCATTAGTTTATGCAGCACAAAGTCTATCGAGCGAACCGAATCGGCAAAATGTTACTACATAGGCGACTAAAGTGTACAAACTTTGAAGCGAAGATATGGCGCAAGAAATGGAGGTTGTGACCGAACGCGCCAGAAAAGAAAGTGTAGCAGGTAATGAAAAGAAAAAAAAAAGATCGGTTCAGTTAGAGTGCGTACGGGCTCGCATGACGACGTATACAGAGGGCGCGCACGCGCACGCACGCACGCACGCACGCACACACACACACACACACACACACACACACACACACACACACACGCACGCACACACACACACACACACACACACACACACACACACACACACACACACACACACACACCATCTCTTTCTCTCTCTAAAGAGAGAGAGATAAAGATGCAAGGAAAGGCAGGGAGGTTAATCAGACGCACATCAGGTTTGCTACCCTGCACTGGGGAAGGGATGAAGGGGAGAAAAGAGGTTGCAGAGAGATGAGAAGGTACACACAATCACGAGCACACTCGGGGAGCACACACAGTCTACAGGCGGTCGCTCAGGTTTGCTGACTTTAAGTAAAGTAGCAGTGCTTTAGTCGCTTTCTGCGCAACTGAGGCAGATGCCCAAGGTCCTAGTATCTTCTGCACACAAAATGGTCCGGGCATCTCAGAAACATGATGAGCAACGCGGGTGGCGACAACAACCGCACTAGCAACAGATGTACTTTGCTTTTCCCGTGCCCCCACGCACTGTGTACCGCATATGATGAATATGTTCATGTACTTTCTAAGCTGTTGTGTTGCGGAGATATTGAAAGCAACCCCGGTCCCGATGAATGGCAAAAAGAAGTGCTAACGATGTTAAAAGAACTAAAGGCTGAGACGGGTAGGCTAGCCCAGGGCCAAGTGGATATCTCGGCTAATGTCGCGACGGCGCAGAAGTCTTTCGAAGAAGGGTTTGTCGCAATGAATACGCGGATATTGAAAATCGAGGCCCAATGTGACAAAATTGATGACGTAAAAGAGCGGCTCATTCTAGCAGAAGAGGCCGTGAAAACCTTCGAACAAACAAGCACTGTCATGAGTTCACGCCTTGACGACATTGAAGACAGGGCGCGTCGTGATAACCTAATCTTTCATGGTATCCCGGACGCTAAGGAATCGTGGATACAAACTGAGGAAAAAATTGTAAGCCTTCTGATGCAACATGTCGACCCGAACATAACTGATGATGTAATTGAGCGTGCGCATAGGTTAGGTGGCAGCTACCAAGAAAACAGGTGTAGACCTGTCATTGTCAAGTTTAGTCGTTTTAAGCTTCGGCAACAAGTTCTTTTTAAGCGAGCAACGTTTAAAGGTATTAATGTTTCCGTCACAGAAGACTTTTCAATAGCCACACGAGTTGCACGGAAAAAACTATTTGAGTTTGCAAACTCATTGCCACAGTCACCAGCTTTCTCAGTTCGCCATGACAAGTTGTATGTAGGTAACACTTGCTACATTTATGACCGTGCTACTGATAGTATACTAAAGAAGGAAACTCGTAAGATTACAACTCCCGTTCCAAACGACAGTGTCACCCAAGATAAGCCATCGGGTAGTCGCAATGGACCCGCCTTTAGTACTCGTAACCGCAAAATGAATGCGAATTCTACTCATTTCAGTCGTCCTCACAAGTAACAATTAGCCGGAGGTAGGAATGATGACGTGACTGCTCTTTTCAATGTCCCTGTTCTTTTTTCCAACATAAGGAGCATTATGAAACACAGGATTCAGCTTAATTCTATTATTTCCTCAATGGAGGCAAAATTAGTAATATTAACCGAGACATGGCTCAACTCAACGGTGGAAAATACAGAAATTTTCCAGACTGACGTCACATATGATGTGTATCGGTGCGATAGAGAAGATAGACAGGGTGGTGGTGTATTGATAGCCGTATCGCAAACAATTTCCTCTTTTCAAGTAGAAGTTGTGTCCTCTCTGGAAACAGTCTGGGTTGGTATTTCAAGTAAGCACACAAAGATTATATTAGGCGTATGCTATCGTCCTCCAAACTATACATCGTCATTCGTCGATCAATTGCATGACGTTCTC
The DNA here is from genome assembly GCA_013436015.1 of Rhipicephalus annulatus. Taxonomy (NCBI): domain Eukaryota; kingdom Metazoa; phylum Arthropoda; class Arachnida; order Ixodida; family Ixodidae; genus Rhipicephalus; species Rhipicephalus annulatus. The sequence goes on along the minus strand of WOVY01010212.1, from coordinate 464,676 downwards.
AGCTATGTCGTCACTCGGTATCCTTCGTCACCAATTTTTCTTTTTGGTGACATGAATTTTCCTAACATTACCTGGCACGCTGGTGTTCCTCTACTCGACCCCTTTTCAACACAATCCCAACAGTTCCTAGATTTTTGTAATTGTTTCAACTTTACCCAGGTTGTAACGAAACCAACAAGGGTAACTAATGAATCGTCTAATACATTAGACCTAGTTTTGTCAACTCATCCAGACTTCATATCCCCAATTATCTATCTTCCTGGTCTGAGCGACCATTTGGTGTTACATTTCGACATCACCATGTCTTTTTCACGTGGAACTGAAAAAGACAAGTACATCCGGGACTACCGCAATGCAGATTTTGACGCCATTAACCAAGATATGTGCGCGTACTTAGACACATTTTGTTGCAATTTTGAAGAGAGAAGTGTACAAGAGAACTGGGACCTTTTCAAAAACTTAGTTACTAATGTCACCAATGCGCACATTCCCCTTCGACGCATACGGAACAACACAAAAAGACCGTGGTATAACACGCATCTAAAACGTTTGTCTAATAGAAAAAAGCGCTATTTCCGCACAGCCAAGTTGCAAAATACTAGTGACTGCTGGGTAGCGTATCAAAATGCTGAGGCAGAATACGTGGAAGCTGTGCGTGCTGCTAAGAATCGTTTCCAAACGCATACGTTGCCTGAATTGTTATCAAGGAACCCCCGGCAATTTTGGAACGTTATCAATTCTAGCCAAAATGCGGATTTATCAATTAACGATGACTCTGGTGAGCCGCTACCACCATCTGAATGTGCCGCGTTATTTAACAATATTTTTTCAGCCAATTTCTCGGGAAATACTGCTGCACCTGTTGACGCAGTTGTGTGCCGTGACTACCGCTCAATGTTTCCTATCATTTTTGATTCTGCAGGAATTTCGAAGTTAATTGACACCTTAAAAACATCCTCATCATGTGGGACTGACGGTATCAACTCAAAATTTCTCAAACAAACGAGCGCATATTCGTCTCTCTTCTTGTGTAAGATTTTCCAGCAGTCACTTGACCAAGCAACTTTGCCGCTGGACTGGAAGGTCGGTAAGGTTGTGCCGATACACAAGTCTGGTGATAAACACTCCGCTCTTAACTATCGGCCCATTTCACTAACAAGCATTCCGTGTAAACTAATGGAACATGTACTGCATTCACATATTGCGAAACTTTTAGAATCGAATTCATTTTTTACATCGGCCCAACACGGTTTTAGGCGTACGTTTTCCTGTGAAACCCAGTTGCTTCTTTTCACTCATCACCTGCATACCATTCTTGATAAACAATCTCTAATTGACTGCATTTTCCTGGATTTTGCAAAAGCATTTGAAAAAGTCAATCACGCTTTACTAATGCATAAGCTCTCCTCTCTCAACCTTGACTCGAATGTACTGGCATGGCTCAACTACTTTCTAACAAACCGTCTTCAGTACGTCACTGTTAACGGTCATGACTCGCCGGAAATAAGTGTAACATCGGGTGTACCGCAAGGCTCAGTTCTGGGACCTCTGCTGTTTTTAATATATATTAATGATCTCCCTGACTGCGTTTCTTCATCCGTTCATTTATATGCCGACGACTGTGTGCTTTACAGGGAAATACGTACCGATGATGATAGGAACATCTTGCAGACAGACTTAAATAACATTAGGAATTGGTGCGATAAATGGCTTATGAAATTAAATCCCAAAAAATGCAAGCTAATGACAGTCTCCCGCCAGTCTAATAACTCCTCAACATACAAACTGGGTGATGTTTATCTTGACCAAGTGTCGTCATACCGGTACTTAGGCGTCACCATTTCTTTCAATCTAACATGGAATGCCCATATTAACGTCATCACGAACAATGCTAACCGTACATTGGGATACATACGTCGAAATTTCAGCAACGCCCCACTTTCCTTGAAGATGCTTCTTTATAAAACCCTCGTGCGCTCGAAATTGGAGTACGCTGCTGCAATCTGGAACCCTCACCACGAAAACTTGATTAGGCACCTTGAGCTAATTCAAAATAACGCTGCACGTTTTATTCTATCGGATTATCACCGTACATCAAGCGTAACAGCAATGAAGCACCACTTGTCACTGCCACCTCTATCACTGCGTCGCAAGTACTTCCGCCTTTGCCTTTTCCATAAGACCTACCATCATCCATCACTGCGTAATGAGCTCATTACGCCTCCCACATATCACTCCTCTCGGATCGACCATGAACACAAGGTTAAAGGTATTTTCTGCTACACAAACACATTTTCTTGCTCCTTCATACCGGTCACATCAAACGATTGGAATCGGCTACCAGGTGACATCGTTTCCATCTCTGATCACTCCCTCTTTCGTCATTCTTTATCAGCTCACCTATTTCGCGATAGCTCTCCTTAGTCATCCGATCTATTCCCCTCCTTACGAAGTTCTGTCTCCACGTGTCAAGATGCCAGCGTTTTCCAGTGGATTCTTGATTTTTTGTGTGTGCGTGTCATTTCCCTTACTTTTACACTTTTTTGCTAGTACTGTATAATTTTACCACATTCACTATTTGCTTATTGTGATTTCCTTATTTTTACGTTTCACTTTTGTTGCGCCTCATTGAGTAGAGGGTTTTTTTTTTTTTTTTTTTTTTTTTTAGTTTTGTTCATGTATAAAATAGCACGTATATTTTCATGTTGTAACCCACTCCCCTCTGTAAAGCTTCGGCGATTGAGGGTAACAAAATAAATAAATAAAAAAAAAATAAATAATGTCAGCGCTCGCTCAGAGGGAGCCGCTACAATTGAGCACAACAGAGAAGACGTTGTGAAAGCAGGCATGTTGCTTGCGAGGCGCACCCATAAAGGCGGTACTCCAGGACGCAACTTTGGTAAAGCGCGTCGAGCCGACCGGATGAGCGCTGCCGCCACGGTGCCGACTCTGCCGTAACTTCCTAGCATAAAACCGCCGCACTCGGCCTCGGGACTTTTATCATACGTGGCGCTTCAAGCTGCAGGGACGATGATAACGAGCACCTGCTCCTTGCTTGCGATAAAGCTTACCAGCACATCAAAAGAGTGCGGACATCGCATCATTAGAAGACCGATGTATGGCAAAAGCCTTAAGGTAGTTAACTGGCTTGCCTCCGGGGAAGGTTTCTGGATGCGAATAAAAGCGATTAGTCATAGGAGCAAAAAAAAAAAAGCACAGCTTGCATTAAGTGTCGCAAGGCTGGTTCACAGCAGCGCCAGTGGGCACGTTTCAGCCTCTCTCGCTAACCACTCGCATAGAATACTTGAGCGAAGAATGTGTGCAGGCCGCTTAATCACTATGAGAATGTTCTGAGACACACTGCAAACCTCGATCATAACAGCTCTGCTATAACTCGTCAACGCAACACTCTGTGCCCGCCACATGGCAATGATTATGGTGACATTTAGAGAAGACTGTCAGGCCAAATTGATGTCTTGAAAGAACACCCGCAAGGAAACGCAACGGTCCAGACCTCACAAGGTTTTTGGCCGGGAAGTCACTGATGAACTGCTCTCGCCACAATACACTTTTCTACAGGAGAGAGGGAACACCTTGTTTATGCATACAGAAAAGATGTGCGCTCCCGTGCAACTGTTGCGGGGGAGCAGCAAAAAAAAAAAGTGTCTGTTTCGGCAGCGCATCATCGGAGAGCGACGCTCATATAATACAGCGCCCCCCCCCCCCCCCCCCCAAATATATCGCGGAAACATTCAGCCCTTGTTCGGAAGCTGTAGAGAACATTTATCTGCGCAAAGCGCATATTGTGCGTGCAGGTGTTATTAAAAATTGAAAAAAAATCTTCATAGTATTAAGATTTGTACAGAATTAAAATTTGAGTAACAGCCTACACACACGCTACAAAAAATGTGGCCACAAATTTTCCATCATTAAAAAAATGTCGCGCGGGTGTTAGCTCTAATAGCCAAAGAGATAGCCCAACAGAAAGGGGGGAGGCATTTCGGCAATGAGAACCACGCCGACTTTGTTGCACGATTAATGACAAATGTTTTGACTTCAATAACAGTATTGTATTGATAATAAAGGCGGGCAGTCGTTGTAACCTACGTAAAGGGAAAAAATTGCTTTGTGCAAGCAAGTGCATAAAAAAAAAGAACCATTCTGTAGCTCGCAACAGCTGAGCGCTGAAGTTCTCGGACTGAAAAGACCGGAGGAAAACGTCACTTTGCGATGATGATCTCCTGAAACAAACTCAATGGTGGACGCATAATGAGTTCGCATAAGACACTGAGCAAAGTCTATAATTGTGGATACTGAAGTAAAGATGGGTACATAAGTAGGGCAGTCAGAAAGAAGAAGGGGAGGCAAGCAAGCATTTCCGAAGAAGCAACTGCAAGTTGTGAAGACCAATCGAAGCTCCAGACAACCACTGCAGCACACTCGAGAGCCAAGCTAATACTCCGAGAGCATTGGAGGACAAGGAGAAAAGAAGGTACGGACAGGTCAGGCGGAGACTCGCCCGTATCCGTTTTCCGGGTGCGTAAGCCTCGGCTACCCCGGACCGCTCCAATCAGCGCATCAATCCCCGCGGGTAAGAAGGAAGGGGCGAGCAGGGCAGCCCGCGAAGCCGGCCTCTGTCACGCAACCAGCCGAGCGTGAGCTGGCGAAGAAGCCCGCGTCCTTACAGTAGAAGACATCCATTGACAAGAATGTGGGGGGCACCGGCCGACCGAAACTGACCGGGGTAGGTGCGGAAGCAGGAGAAAGCCCTGTAGACCAGCGCTCGTGAACCTGAAAGACGAAGTGTCGTTCGGAGACGGCTACGCGAAGGGCATAACGCTACGCTTTTTGTCGACCACTAAAGACAACGTCCTCGTGAGCACCGCACAAGTACGAGAAAAATTTCGGAACGGATCAAGTAAAAGATAGAGCGTATCGCATTTAACTAAGGAATACAATCTTGAATCCCTAAAAAATCCCATTCTTCGTCATCATTTATGCGAGCTTGAATCATACAATCACATACATCGTTCACTACCACAAGAAATTAGAACACGTGTCGTTGTGCTCACACTCGCCCCACTTTTGAGAGTTAATAAAATAAGCACGGTCACTGGGACCTACATAACGAAGAATAGTTTTGGCTGCCCTACAAACAGAAGCTCCCGTTTGAACGTCGGCTCCATTGGAACCTTTCTATGAACGAGCGCTGTTAATCTTCAATTTTTCTTCTCTTTACAGTCCTTCAGAGAGAAACCGAAGGAGCAGACTATATCATAGAGGAAAAAGATGGCCGAATTCCGTGAAAAACAAAAGCAAAGAAAAAAATGTGAGCAGCTTGCACAAAGTCACACTAAATCACACAGCAGAGCTGCAGTGCGCACCTTGCTTGGTTATGGCTTGGCTTGGCTTCTCACCTGTCTCTTTCCCGCCCCATGTTATATTATACTATTCTATACCATAACTATACTATACTATACTATACTATTCTATACCATAACTATACTATACTATGCTATTCTATACAATAACTATACTATACTATACTATACGTGACTATGTTTGCTCTACTTTTTCTTTTTGTCTCTCTCTCTCTATTTAGTTCTCCGCATTTATATATTCCTTTCTTTCTTACCTTTCTTTCTCGATATCTTTTCTTTTTTATCTTTCTGTACTCGTTCTAGCCTTATCGTTTCTGTGGTCCTCATCGTAACATCTCTCCTCACTCTCGCATCTCTTACCCACTCTCTTGATATAGTACACTCTACAAGGCTACATATGCTATACGATATTTAGCCGTGCCAGGATAGCCAACCGCTTACGACGCTCGCCTTCGGATCTCCGTTCGTGGGTGCGAATGTCGTCTAGCCAGAAATTTATCTTTCCCTTTCTTTCATCATTTATTCCTCTCCCTGTATTCATTTTCTCGCCCATCAGATTTATTGCTTCGCACGCTGTACAAACCGGCGCAAATGTACTAGCAGCGAGAAGGAAGCTCAGGCCGACAACGAAGGTGACGACACCAATATCACGTGCCGGATAATGAGGACGATAATTTTCTGTCTGCGACACACGACAAACCTCGAGTACGACAGCAGATGAAAGTAGCACACGCGCGTTGGCATCCGCAGAATTTTCGAACGACTGCTCACCTCACTGAGTCGCGGTTGCTGCAGAAACGCACGAGAGAAAAGAGACAAATATATTTTGGCTTTGGACTCACTCCAACTCAGACTCACCTAAATTTTCCTGCGTCGAACTCTCTGAGACTCACGAAAATATTGCTCAGCCGGACTCACTCAGACTCACGGCTCGATCCGAGTTTGAGTGAGTCCGGGTGAGTCGCCTCGTGAGCGAGTTCGCCGACCCATGGCGACGAGAGCTTAATATGATTTAAACATTAAGGAAGTCTCTTGAATTTCATGGTCCCCTCTGTAACTGTTGGGGTACCAAAACTCCGATGTGATTACGAGGGACGCCGTAGTGGAGGGCTCTGAAAATCATGACAATCTGGCGTTATTTAACGAGCACCTAAATTTAAGCGCACGGGTGTCTAGCACTTCATCTAAAATGGGGCCGCGGCAGCAGAGATTCGATCCCGCGACCTTCGTATCAGCAGTCGAGCACAGTAACCGCTAGACCACCATGACGAGTCTCATTTTTGACCAAGGAGGAGCTGACATATAACCTATACGTATAATTCTTTTGGAACGCTCGTTTTCTTTGTGATAGGAGCAACTTGCTCCAAAATAGGCGGCCATGTTTTCTCAGTATATGCGCAACTTAAATGTTTTTTTTTAAACTCAGTATAACACCTTTGACTATCCCAGAGGCAGCAAGGCGTTCTCTCTTTTCAAAATGCACAGGTGTACAAACTGGGGAAGTCCCGTTTGGGGCCTGGCAACTTAAGGTACGCACGTCCAGCTACGGGCGACTGCCTTAGGTATACAAAAGTCGTCGTTGACACTTACATGTGAAACTTCCATGCGTTCAGCAATAATTAGCAGTTCCATCTCCTTCATACTCACACACCTACCAAAGCAGGATGGCCAGTCCTACATCCACCTCAGTACTGTTTGTTCAATTTACTACAGTTTCAGAAACAAGGCCTTTAACCCAGCGGTATATACGTAAGACAGTTATATATAGAGGAGTTAGCATCGGACAAGAAGCCAGCAGTGCGTTTAACGCTCAACACGTCCTTCACATAACGGAGACATTCGTGGAAGAGAATCTGCTGCACAAACACATTCAGTGCCGCTGTTTCCCTTACGATCGCTCTACAAGGAGTGCAAGGATGTGCCTTCCTTTCTACCCACAAGTTTAGGAAACCGACAACGGGGAGCGCTGCGTCAGAGGAGAGTCCACCGAAAGGGCTGCACTATAGGCGGCTTCCATTCATCGACGGCCAACTCTCGGTGAAGGGGCTCATCAGCCTGCGCTCCCGACGCGACGAAGACCCGCCGACACGGGGAAGCAGGACGCATTCACCCCGGGTGCATTGCATTCATTAAAAGATGCACCTTTTACGGCAGCCACTGTAATACCACACCACTATATGGAAGAGTGCTTTTCCAAATCCCGGGCAAAACGGTTTAAAGTGAGCAGTTGCCTTAAACGAACAAGCCGGCCACTTGAATTTCGGAAGTTGAAGTGCCTGGCTGATTTGGCGAGTAAAAAAGGGCCGCTCTGCAGGGGTCAATGCATTGTGGAGGCAGCCCCGGCCGCCGTGCAAGGTACCTTTGAAGTTCGTATGCATATAAAACAATAGAGAACGGAACAACTATTGCAATGATATTACACAATGGCAAGAGAGTACGCAAAGAGCGACGGCCAGAGCTTATAATACAGTTGGGTTAAAGTGAGCAGCATACGTAAACAAAAATTAGCACACTTGCGACAAATTAAAAAGCAGGAGCTTTTTCACACCGAATCACGGACACTTCATCAAGGCCGAGGCTATTTGCGAGCCGCACTTTTTGCCCAGATGTTCATAATGACATGCGAGTAGTATCATCCCACGTTACATTTTGACTTCGCAATGGTCCGCAGCTTCCCACTCTTCTTTTGCGTCTTCTTGCGAACAATGTCGTGGAAACTAGCATCGCTTGCAAGGGTTCACTATCACTGGCAGTTGAAAAGAAATGTATTGGAATCCGATTATTGAAATAGCTCCTGCAGTTTGGCGCGAAACAAGGAGCCAGTGAAGCTAGAGAATTTCAATGAGCGGGGCTTTGAAAGCAGGCGTGTCGCTGTGGCAAACGGCCCACGCACAATCATACTGGCAGAACATAGAATATTTTATACTCGTTGAACGGACAGCGTCTCAAAAAGCCCAGAAAAGGGCTGTAGATCTCCATGATCAGCTCTTCAAGATGTCAGATATAAGCAGGTACTATCGAATGCCCATTTCATTATAAATAAAAACAAACAAACTGATTCATATAGTAAGTCATTCGTTAAAGCAATAAGTACGCGAGGAAGACACAACAGAGGTGACCGCCCAGAAAGTATTTCAGACCTATTCTCGATTGGCATCTAGTTTGTCGACGGTGCAGCCGCATTCAGGAAAGGCTTAAAATTTGATATTTTATTCGACTGCAGTTCGCGAAACGCTATAATATAAGACAGCACTACGTCAACAAAAAAAAAATAACATGGGAAGTCCCAGAAGTCTAACACTAGCGCAGTCAGTACGGGGTTTCAACACCACCCCGCTTTCTCGAAACGTTTCAATGTTGCATCTGCGTATATACACATCCACACAAGCGCACACGCGAACACACGCAGAGTAAAATTGAACGCCTCCCCCCCCCCCTTCATCTCTCTCCAGAAAAAGGCTTCTGGCGACGATATTGGAGTCTGGGTACGCGGAGGTGAGGATCAATTTTCAACACTGCTGCAAAAAAAAAAAAGGCAAAACACAAATGAAAAAAAATTGCCCGCAGCTTCCCTCGGGGGAACACTGAGGAGGATGCGGAAGCATGTAATTGGTTAACGGGTGTTAAATTGCGACTTACTTGGGTCGATGGCTAAATTGGTTAACGTGGTTGTGAAATGGGGTGTTAAATGAGTGAACACGTACGGCACGTATGCGAAAGGGCGGTGTTTTATTTATTGCGACGAACCAACGGACGAGCGGAAACTGAGCGAGCGAGCGCCGACCTTGAGTATATATACAGCGCGACGGTGCATGCGCTGTCAGCTGTCGAATGTTCTCGAAGGAGAAGCGCGCGCGCGGCACAGATGGCGACGGCGCGACGGCGCATGCGCTGTCAGCTGTCGAATGTTCTCGAAGGAGAAGCGCGCGCGGCACAGATGGTGGGCGACGGCGCGACGGCGCATGCGCGCGCGTCAGCTGTCGAATGTTTGAGAAGCGGTGCGGACGGCGCACTACAAGGCGCGAGTATAAGATGCTTCCGCATCTAATATGTTGAACGATTTTGAGTACTTCGTACTCAACTATGGGAGAGCACTGAGCCGTCCCGCTAAAACAGTTTAGTGGCTGGTAACAGAGTTAGACACATGCCTGAATACACAGGCATGGTTCAGTGTGCACCGACGCTCGCGTAGGTTTTACATAGCTAACTTTACCGTACAAGCTCATGTTTGTGTTACTGGTTTCCGTACCAATACTTTACCTTCCTGGTGCATTTAATGTGAAACTTTGACCGTTTTAACTCGGACACATGTATGCTTTTGAAGTGCAACAAATAACCTTATACTTGATGAACGCGTGAATATTGCAGTAGCAGAGAACGAGTGATTATTGTATCAGACGTAATGAATTAGCTCAACTAAGGCGGTGCGGACGGCGCGGACGGCGCACTACAAGGCGCGAGTATAAGATGCTTCCGCATCTAAAAGGCGCCGAAGAGGCTTCGAAGGCAGAAAACGCACGCTGTAGGGATGCCTCACGTGTTGGCGACAGAGACGGCGGTTTTCCGCAACTCCTCACAGAAACTCTTCTTCCTCTACGCCGACATGCCGACGACGTACGGCGGAGACGTCCAACGGGTAAAACTAGACGAGCGCAAATATCCCTTTTCCCTCGAGGAGCGACGAGCCACCGAGAAGGGAGCATTGACGGCGAGTCACCGATAGGGCAGTCACCCGAGGAACAAGGAGGGTGAAAAGGGGACCCAACGGGGAGGCGTCCTATTACTTAGGGAAGGAGAGATGCCACGGGGAAAGCTTCAAACGCACAGACGAAGCGAACGCAGGGAAGCGTTGCTAAGACTCCTTTCTTTGGCGCTGAAAGAACTCGGCTAAATACTGCGGGAAGTAGTGTGCGCGTGTATGTTCATAACGGCATACGAAAAAGCTTGGATGTAGGAAAAGAAAATAAGGGACAAACTCCGACAAGTAGGCAAGTGCGAAAAAAACTGCGAGAAAGAAATAGGCAGGTGGGGGTTATATATATACAGGGTGGTGTGTATTATATCGCCAGCGAGAAGCCACCTGTCCGGTGGCGTCCAATATCCCTCCTCATCCAGCAGCTGGCACGCAGAGTGGACGACCGGCCGGATGGGTGAGAGTGGGCGTGACACAAGATTTAAATACACCAAAAGCTGTCCGGCAGCAGCCAGGAGATGCGAGGGCACGGTTCGCAGTGGATATAGAAGCGCTAGAATGTCCGCGCAAGAATGTTTCAGAATGAAGTCGGTATACCGGAAATCGGTATTCTCACAACGCACCTTGAGAGCATGGGTTAATTGAGTGCAAAAGGCAAGACAACACGTCCCACAAACTTGTTCCTAGTCTCGGAGGCCCGATTCGTTATCAGGTCTACTGGGCAGCGTGTGCGACAGGCGTATGTGTGCAATAGCGACAAAAAGTGGTGTTACAGACTACACCGTACAACGAACTCGTCGGGATAAGATTGAACTCGTCAAAGATAACAGGGAGCTCTGAAATAGGTAATAGCGTTCGATAAAAGCGTTAAAGATGAACGCAACAATAACGTTTCTTTTTTTTCGTTTGGATCTACCCCTTTTGGTCCTTTGCTGGGATTTTATTTGGCGGCAACCACCATAATTTTTTCTACGTATACCAGTAACTCACTGCGAGTACGGAATGAACGAATCGTGTTTCGTACAAAGACTTGAGGAAGACGCGAGTAGTTAGTTGTCCAGCGTTAAACTTTTCAGAAACTGAAAATCTTGCGCAATGCACAAAAAAAAAAACACTGATGTACGGATAATTTACGAAGACGTGACATTTCACCATTCCTCTATTGAAATTAAACGCATCTAAGCACCATCGCCTTGCAAACGCGTCTCGCCATTCACGAATGCACTATTCATTAGCCTCGCGAGACGTATCGGCATGCGCTCGTTAATTCCACACGCCCGGACCACCAAGGGAATGCAAATCGATATGCATACAAGTAAATGAACGGCTTCACCAATCAAAACGGCTTTCAGCGGCACTTTTCGAGCGCATGCATCACATAACGGAAAGAGTTTTCTCGGGTACACAAGACTAGATTACTAGTATGAATGAACGTCTGAGCACCTTAGAATAAAATAATCCATAACAAAAAATGTCACGCGTTATTCGGCGTTTTCATTACTTATACGGGTCACACAGAGTCGCACGAGCGACACGAGAACTTGCGCGAGCGTGTCGGTGTGGAGTACAGAAGCCGGGGTTATTCGCGCGGGCTTATCTGCATATCAAAGGGCACCGCACTCCACGGGCGTCCACCCATATAAGCCGCAGCCACGCAATTCCCATGTGTCACAGTGCAAGGAAATCAGCGTTTACGCTCTGAATATTGTTATACTGCATACGCAAATTAGCGGGGCGGTAGCTAGTGTTATAGCAGTAAGCTGGGACGGCATTACGGGGCATAAACTCATCGACGAGATGGGTCGCTCAGCTAAAATGACGTAACTAAGGTTTTGTCGGGTCGCTAAGAGGGAGAGAATAAAATGAGGGAAAGGCAAGGAGGTTAACCGGAAATTGGGGCATCCTGTTCGCTACCCTGCATTAAGGGAGAGGGTAATGGTGAGGAAAGAAGAGAAAGAAATCGAAGGGCAAAAAGAAAAAAAAATAGCGGGGGTGCTATAGCCAATTCAATAGGCCACTACCACGCAAAAACGGCCGCTATCTGCTGCGCTGGCGTGCCTTGACGAAATACCCTTGTCAATGAGTGAGTGCTTGAGAGCCGACATGATCTGTCTTCGCACAAAAAAAAAAAAATCAGTGAAGGCCTTGTTGAACTTTTTGCACCGGCTCACCAACGCACGCATTGCAATAGTGGGACTGTATTGTAAGATACAGATACAGACTCCTCTTGTAAGATAAAATACAGAACCCCACTCTACAGGGAACAGTGTCAATAGCCGGCTATTAGAGATCACCGTGTGCGGGGAAAATGTAGCGATACAGTAGGCAGAGATTGAACGGGAGTAAGTATCGATGAGCAGCAGAGACCGAATAGAATAATTTCTGCAAAACCTAACACACAATAATATATGACCACACAAAAAAAACAAGATAAATACCAGAAAACACCGCGACAGCGAAACAACACCGCTGCAACGCGGAAGTGTCAGCGCACCCGGTCCGAAAGCTAAGCAAACGGTGAGTGAACTTACTGGGAAACGGAAGCTGCACTTCCGCACCAGTAAGTTCATCGGCTAAACGCGATAAAAAATTATGATGAAAGTAATCATAAATTCATTAAATTGTCCTGCTTAATTATAGCCACGATATCATTACGCAGCTTAATGGGTCACAATCAGTCGTTTAAATGGCTGCCTGTTGATTACACGAAGAGAGAGAATCAACCACATCACTTTAAAATCAGGTCAATAAAAAAAAGAGGAAAATAAAACGATTCGCGAATCCCGGCTCCCTGAAAGGATTTCATGTTTGTAAAATGCCTTGCGAATTGAACGACACGTTATCACTGAGCATTAGATAATGTTTTATGTCCTTTTAATGACGTTTTCGTTAGTGGTTGTGTGGCACGTTTTCTATCTCTTTACCTCTTTCATTCTTTCAAGCTCTATCTCCTCTTGCCAACCAACACAAGGTCCCCTCCCATGCTTAAACTCACCGTCCTTACTTTGCGTTTCTCTCCGTTTTGGGAAAGCCCTTACTTACTCTTTCGATTTTATTGGGCTCGCCGAGGTGCTGGACAACGGCTGCGCATGACACGGCGAGTCAGGTTTGTCAAATTTATCCGGTCCATGCTCAGCCGTGCAACGAAGCTGCTTCGGAAAACAACGCTTTTAAAGGACGAGTTCGCTCAACGCAACGCACACAGCACCACGCGGGTGCAAGGGATTACGCATGGCCATCCTCCCCCTAAAGAAAAAGCCCTTAAACCAAACGAATTTCATAACTTTTGTTCCTTATATATATATATATATATATATATATATATATATATATATATATATATATATATATATATATATATATATATATATATATATATATGGCCAATAAAAGTGAACACCCTGCTTTCCACACTAAGGAAAACGTGAGGGAAGAGGGCAGAACGTACACATTTATATACAAAGACAATAGAAGATACAATGCACGGGCACTGAATTACCGCAGCGTCTACTTCGCTAGACACTCGCACATATGCAAGCCTCTGCAGCCATCCGCTTCATCGAAGCGTCAGCGCGCAGTCCAATTCCCTAAATGGAGCCGGCTATTCCCCGCACTTCTCGACACGTACGATCCGCGCTGTCCTGCCCTTCCCAAAACTTTGTGGTCATCCTTCTTCCTTCGGTTTTTCTGGACTTGCTCTAGTTTTTCTACACAAATGATCACACTCGGCGATGCGGGATAGGCAATAAAAGGACCGACCGGTTCTGTTTTCCAAGTGAATTCGTGCGAAGACAAGGTTCTCCCAGCGGTCCATGCGTATTGTACGGTCAAAAAAAAACAAGAACAGTAAAAACGAGAGACACGTATCCACTTAGCTAAATGAATTGACAAAAAAAAAGAGAAATAGCGGTGGTAGGAGTTGAAACCAAGTCGATATGTAACTTAGAAGTGTGGCAGCTTGGGCTACTTGGTATGACATGACGATAGTTATAGAGCGAGAACAGAACGACGACAAAGAGACAAGAAGGACTCGTGTCCTTCTTGTCTCGGTGTCGTCGTTCTGTTCTCGCGCTATCATTATCGTCTAGTCGATATATTGCGAACTCAGAACATTGACATTATCAAAGCGTTGATCAAAAAGAAACAAACACTTGTCTGAACTGCCGAAATGCCTAGATCGGTTGTTGGACGTGGCTATATACTCAGTTGAACATCTCCAAGACAGGACTCAGTAAAAGATTGCAGTAAAAAAATAAGAAAACAAAAATTAATGAAAATAAGGACCCTAAAAGCTGCACGTTATAAATTGAAAAGTATACTTGAAAAGCGGATAATTAATTCTTTAATATTTTAAAGATTTTAGTAAAACGCGGCATCAAAGAAAAAAAAAGACATGCGTTGTAAAATATTCCTGCTCACTGAATCGCAACTTTCGGCTTACACTTGGCAACTAAAAGTTGTAAAATTCAGAAATTTAGCAGCCCGGTTTTAACCATTAACTTTGGAATTCATAACGTGCACAAGTATGCCTCATGTCAGCGAGATCCGTACGTAGTCGAGTGCATAGAGCTGTGCTACCACGATACTACGCAAACTACGTTATTGACTCCGAGTAATATAAGTAAAATACAAACCGCAACTTACGCAACGTTAGTAAATATGAAAAAAAGAAAAATTATGTTGTACTCAAGCGCTAGAGTCACTTTAAAAAGAAATGAGACGCTTCTCTACCAACAGCAGGAGTCACGGACGTTTGAGTGGAGCAATCAGAAAGCAAGGATATATGAAACAGCTCCCATGGAGGATAAACACGTGCGCATGCAGCCTTGGAGACACGCACCCAGAAAGTCTGGTTTCTTGTCGAAATGGCTGTGTTCTTCACTTACCTGCGAAAAAAAGAGAAAAAAATAAATGAGTGTAGAACGCCAACACACACTGCGAAGCAGCCGCTAATGCGCATAAAGCAAGAAATAAGCATTCTGAAGCGAAACATCGTATAAAAAGGGTACAATACAGAAACATATATTAGGGGAAAGCTTGCATTGTCAGAGATACCTATACTTCTTTATATAACATTACATATGTACATGGTATCGGTTACTACGACACCATAAAGCGAAGGCCCAGAACTGTTGACCTAAGATATGTTTGAAAACACACATAAAAAAGGTGGGACAGCTGCGAACCGAACCTGCGATGTCGCGAAATAGCGTATGAGAAGCGGCAGGTTCTTTGGGGTTTCGCGCGCGTTTGCGAAGTAACGTTTAACAACGCTAACCACTTCCCTCAATTATGGCATAAACTGTACACGAACAAGTCATCATAACGTTTGTGCCGCCGTCTCGGTAGACGACTGCACAACCGAGTGCCGTTATTCTCCGAGTCCGAAGAAACAGAGCGGCAACGAAGCTCAGCGGGGAAGAAAATGTGAGTCCATAATTTTCGAAGACTGCAAACACAATGTCACGAGACAAGGACGAAATCAAACGGGACTGGAAGTCCGCGTCTGAAAGCGAATCGAGAAAGCGCATGAAAAAAACAACAACCAAAAACGCGAGTGCGCGCAAAGAAAAAACAAAAACAAAAACGGAAATAGAAGAGAAATGTCGTTCAAAAAAGCACAAAATACTGGTAAGTCCTGCGGCGCATTTAAACTGTATTATGGCCCTCGAACACGAGAAAAAATGAAGAAACGCTCGGTATGATCCGAGAGTGGGGCGACTGCTCGGGGACTGCTTTGGTCGCCGATTGTATTTGCTTCTCCTTTCGACGACGACGGTCGTTCGCCGCACGCACGACAGGCGCGCGCGTGTTTACGGCGCTCTGCTTTCGCTCTCGGCCGGTGTAGAACACGCACTCCGCTGGAGACGACGACAGGAAGGCAGCCAGCCGAGCGTGTACTTTGCAAGATTCATCAATTTTGAAACTGACTGCACGTTCGAGCCCACCTAACTTCCCCACGCTCCTTCCCCCCTTTATATATATATATATATATATATATATATATATATATATATATATATATATATATATAGGAAACAACTCTATCTCTATACTTAAGGGCTCGTTTTTCCGCGTTTTTACACAGTATTAATGCGATCTAAGAGACAATAATACCAAGGAAAGTGTAGGGGAATATATTAGACCGAATTGTAGGGTAAATATGAAGAAAGAAAAGTGGGTGAAAAGATAACTTGCCATGGGCAGGATACGAACCTGCGACCTTCGAATGACGCGTTCGATGCTCTACCACTGGGCTACCACGGCAGCTATCCCCCCAGCCACTTTATTGAGTTTATATGTGAATTTAAACGTGGTAGAGTTAGTCAGGGCCAATAGTAGCCGTGGCGGCGAGTGTGGCACACTCTTTTGTGCCTGTTTGGCGTCACGTAACACGTGAACTTATTATGAACTTATTACGAGCGGACAGCTGACCAATAGTCCCTCGCATACAACCTAAAGGCACTAAGTCTGCCAGTACGAGACCCTCGTTAATGAATTAAGGAATTAAACGTATACTTAAGGGCTTGATTTGTGGGGTTTAACGTCCCAAAACCACCATTTGATTATGAGAGACGCTACTTAAGGGCTTGTTTTTCCGTGTTTTTACACAGTATTAATGAGATTTAACAGAAAATGATGCCAAGAAAAGTATAGGAGAAGATATTAGACCAAATTGTAGGGTAAATATGAAGAAAGAAAAGTAAGTGGGTGAAACAATAACTTGCCATGGGCAGAATATATATATATATATATATATATATATATATATATATATATATATATATATATATATATATATATTCGACAAAGTGTATAATGATTTCAATAAATATATGGTTGCAACCCACGCCTAAATGTACGTTGATTTTGAAACCTGAAATGCTTTTTTTTTCTTTTACGAGACGAATGTTCATGAAACAGCTCCATGCAGTGTCGGTCTTTCAAATAGTCGAAGCCGTGGAACGTTTATTAAGGCCGCGCTGCCTTCCTTGCTCCGTCAACGAAGTCCTGGTTTGGCAAATTAGGTGAATCATCCAAATGAATCATCCAACTTTACTCGGCAACATGATTTACCACAACTGGTTAGTTCATGATATTTCCATACTTGAAAACACACGTGTGACACGTTTATACGATGTCATGCGTGCTTTTAAAGTTTACAATGAAGAAATTAATGATTAATAAGTATTGGGGTTTAACGCCCCAAAACGAGTACGGTTGATTGTTAAAGCTCATGCGCACTTATATTCTAAATCAGTATTTGCGTCATGGATGAGCGAGACATTACAAGTAATGACATTATTTTCGGGTTGCAATAGGTCTAAACAATTCAACTCACAACCACGTATAACACTAAGAAACAGTGTTCGGCAAAACTGTCTGTAATTATTGTGAATAATTATTTTCACAGCCACTACAAACGACATTTGTATATACACGTTCATCAGGGCTATAAATGTGAAGAACCACGTATATCTGACTTTTTTTTATTCTACGACAGTAATGTGATCAGAGAACGAAAGGTAACTTTGAAAAAGACATTATTATTATTATTATTATTATTATTATTATTATTATTATTATTATTATTATTATTATTATTATTATTATTATTATTATACAGACGCGTAGCATCAGTCTAATACGAATATAATCCTTTCTTTCTTTCTTTCTTTCTTTCCTGACAAAACAAAAAGTCAAGAGACGCCCATTCCGCGCTTTGCGCAAGCGCTGCAGTCACTCACGATATACTTCAGGTTTACAAAAGGTGGTATCTGTCTCGAAGTGTTTATTCACCATAAGTACCTCGAACGAAGATTACCATTAACAAGGGCTATTTGCTTCTCCAGATACCACACACACACAAAAAGAAGGAAACAACGAGGACTCATGTGTCAGGCACTAAACTGCGGTTTCATTCATCGAAATAATAATAGAGTCTTCTACGCTTCATCCTGTCTGCAAGAACTTGTTATTCCCCTATAGAAGCACTCTTATCGCCAGAAGACGGGGGCGCCAGGTTGTGAGGTAACGCTATCTCACCAGAGGAAGAGCTTAAGAACCCCGAAGCAGCGAGGAAAACTGAAGTAAAAAAAGAATAAGAAGGGCCAAAAAGTAGATCATGTAATAACATTTACACGAAGAAAGAGCCTTGTCAGCGAGGCGCTATATCGTTGCGAGAATTAAACATAACCACGCAGCTCTGAGAACACAGAAGACGACATACACTTCGCATCGACGCTCTGCCTTCTGGCATTTCAGACGATAAAATCTTTCCAAATAAAAACCAGGGTAGGAAAGAGGGAGAAACCAGGCGGCTTGATCCAATCTTCGGAAGACGCTTTTTAGCCGGTTCTCTATATATTCTTTCAAACCCTTTATTGCTTCGCGGGTGTAGCTGCACACCCGAGGTAAGAAAGCGGGCAACCACGCACGAGCAATCAGAGTCGGAAAGAGAGACTCCCCTTTACCTCTGTTCCGCCCCCGGCGTTTCGGAGCTGTCGCCTCGAATTTCGAGCTTTCCAGCTTCGCCTCGAAAGTTCCTCACATCAGACTGCCGCGTTCCTGCGCAGTGGGCGAGTGCCTTCGTTCCGGACGTGCGCTTGATTTACGCCCGCGCCACGACAGCCTTCCGTGTCCCGAGGGCCTCCAGCTCTCTTTCGTTCCACGGACCTCTTCAAGTTTATCCGAGAGTGCTGTAGTCTTTGAGAGTCCGATATACAAACCGTGCCTGCGTGCTTAGCTAATGTGCATGATTGTAAAATATTCACTCTTTTTTTTCGATCACGTTTTGTTAATCTTAAGAAAACATCTAATTAATCTTAAAAAAACATAAATTAATCTTAAAAAAACATCCCAACATTCAAAATACAACAAACATCTTTTGTGCTTTCTGGGGCCTGCTTGTATGTTCGATTCACGTGGTTGTGTGTAACATATAAACGAGGACCTCGTGAAAAAAAAAATATCCCTTTTCTCTCGTTCAACCTTGAGAAATCGAAATGCAAACGAATCGAAAATAACTGAAACACATCTTTCTTAAAGTTTCGCCAGCACGCGATGCTAGCCAGATTTGGGATGTATAAAAACCGTGAAGAATATTGATGCAGATTTTTTAAACTTACGCGACGCCTTGGGCATATTCACTGTTGCCAGATTACGTCCTAGGTTGTCGCTAGTGAAAGCTCTCCTCCCACTTCGCAGTTAGTTTAGCGCATTCGATTCATACATGCCCACACCTACGCTTCGAATCAACATTCCTGCTATATTAAAAAAGACATTTCTCTACTTCCTGCTGATTTATTACAGGGTGGCAAGCTTGATGTTCTCAACGTTAGTGCGCGCGATCAAGGCAGATGCGTATTTTTGACGCACGATGCTGGTCCTACGCGGGAGTACAGCTGTTTTAATGCTTGTATGTCACGCAGCCCGAACGCTGCAGGGATGACCCGAAGAAGGTAACGCAAGCTACAGCTACGCAGCTACTCCAAATATATTTACCCGAATAATTCATGCAACAGCGCCACAGTGCAAGATGTGTTCTCTTTACCCTTGTATACACTATCAATGACACACGATCGGCCGGTCGTGAAGATGTAGCGCGGGTAAACTACGCTATGCCGGCACGAAAACATGGTTCCAAATCTTCCTCGAGTTTCCAATACACAAACAGAACAAATTTTCAAATATTTAGGCCTTCGCAAAATAATAATACTAATAATAATAACGAGAGAGAAAAAATTAAAACGTATCTCTAGGGAGAAAGTTGGCATCGTTTTCGATGTGCTGTAGCACCAATGCACTTAATTTGATATGCAGGTTTGTTCACGCAGGCCAGTATTACGTACATGCGCGAAACACACCTTTCCCATTTCCTAAGTCCAATTGAGCTTTTTGGTATTTATCGTTACTACAAATAAAGGCTCAAGTGAATAATCATACGCACTGAATTGAGTCGCGGCGGAAGTAATAAGAGTGCGATAAGAAAAAAAAAAAACGCACAGAATCAAAACCGTTATTTAAAACAAATCAGATAAAACCACGGTGGCGTAAAACAAGATATGCGGCCACTGCTAGGCATTACAGCTAAATGTTCCCAGTAGCCGACTCATATTTGGGCGGAGGAAACTGCGCTACACGACGGCAAAGAAATCTTGCAGAACCGTAGATGACGTCACTCTGCTAGCTAGACGACCGGAGCTCAGCCGAGTGAAAACACAAGAGGGAGAGAGGGCGTGGGTAAATGGAAGAAGCGCACACAAAACGAGACAACGGTAACAATCGGAGGAGGAGGAGGAAGCAACAAAAGGGAGAAGGCAGGGAGGTTAACCAGAAACAACGGGCAACATTACAACGTATAGCTGCAACATGGAAAGCTTCGCAAAGACACCGCGCGACAAGAAACGATCCACTCAGCGCGACTGGTAGTCGCATCCTGCCGACCGAGAAGGAAAAATATGCTCAGCCCCACGTTGTTTTTAAACTTTACTTCGCGTTGTCTCGTTTTTCTATCTACGCCATCGGAAAGAAGAGGCGGAATCATGCGCAAAAGACGCAATTTTTCGTTACAGCGGAAGCCTCGTACGCTTGTTGTGCATGAGAAACAAACACGGACCCAGCAAATACATGCGGATGAGTTCACGAAAAACAACAACAACAACAACAGCAACACAAGAATGACTGAATAAAAAGAAAGCACAGCGTGAGGCGATTGCCGAGAAACACTGCATTCGAAATGAAAATAAATATTTACAGACTTCCTATATAGGTGACGATGAGCACCAGTTAGATCAAGCTCGCATGTGACTGGCAACATGAGCATGTATCATGCACATGACGGAGGGGAAATAACGACACGCCGGCTGAAGGATAAGACCTTAGCTTATGGTCGGTCGGGAACGAGAAATTCGTCAATCTCGAAAGAGAAACAGGACAGCGAAATTCGACGAGTACCGAGAATGCAGCGACGGTGATGTTTCAAGTGATGTAAAAGAGGGGTGTCGTATAGGTGTTGCTGGCACATACCGTTTTTTGTACAGTGGCACTGTAGACACGTGCCACGAGGTTCATGTGCCACTGTACTCATGTATACTGTACCCATGCAACGCTCAGTTCCGGTAATGTATATCCCCACGTGTCCTTGATGCAGCTGATCTCTGCATCTACACTGTGTCACTATAAGTTAAGCTCAAAAAAGTTCGTATCGCGATGACACCAAATTTTCAAACTCGAGATGTTGCGTTCATTCTGTTGCTTGGCATGCGCGAGTTTTTTATAGCGAAGTTCGACTGGCATCCGTTACGTACAAGTTATTCTAATTCAAGAACAAAGAATGTTCAAAGGCCCAACAGCATGTTCCCGCGGCCATGAGATGCATGGACAGTATTTTGACTTGTTTAGCGAGCTCCACGCCTCAGGCACTGGGTGACTAAAAGCGAGAAGCGATGACGTCAATAGTTTCAGTGTTGTCATCGCGGTGTCTACAATGTCTGGCGGCGACGTCGCGCTGCCTGGCAACGGCTTCACTTGCTTTGTTTTGCTTGGTTCGGGCGGTGCGCATTCGTGCGAATCCTGCGTTTTCGTCGTGCTGCTTCAGGTGAATTGTGGTGGAGTCGTGAGCGCGGAATGCCATCACTTAAAGCTACAGAATGCAACACGCACGCAGCATATGTTTACCGAGCCAGCGTGGCCTAAACGAGCACGGGTCTTCAGGTGTCTCGTCGCTGCTCGTTCCGGCGGCGATTTCAGAATCATTGTTCAGAATGATTCGCCACGCCGCGAATCACGCCAATTCCATGTTCCTGCAGTCTTTCATCGTCGCTTGTGGACACTGATGAAAACGGCGACGACAATGTGTGTGGCGAAGACATGCCTCTGCACGGACGCACCTAGCAGACGAAATGTCAACTGAAAATCGCGTCACCATTTCGTGTGGCCACTGTTTCAGATGGGGCGAAACCACAGAAGGTGTCCGATTGGTAACGTTGGCAGCGAAGAAAATTGGCGGGCATTGCACCCGTTTTAAATTGCGTCTGATACTAATCATAAATTAAATATATTCATTCGTCCCTCTATTGCATTATTAGTACCGAATCGTTACCAGAAGATCAATAACTACGAGTTGGCGCAAAAAAAAACACGAAATGTGTAAAGTTGATGTCACTGCTCCTTTACAGTTACACGTATCCAGGAGCGCCGAATGGAGTCGCGCGAAGTACATCATCTTTTACGCAAGTAGCATAACCGCAACGGCTGCGCTTGAAAGCCAGCGTGGCACGGTCGATTGGCGCCGGAATGGCTGTGAAGCTATAGCTCGAAAAGTGCAGCGTTGGCGGGCGCCTCGCAGATAGCTACGTGCTCCATCAAGCGCGGGCGCAATCGACGGACAGCGACCATAAGCGGCACGTTGCGATGCACACTATTATAGACTACGCCGTACATCAAATTATGTCTTCATCGGTTCTCCACATCCACTTCACCGTATACACCAGGCGGCAGCTCGCCCCTTCGCCGTCCCTGCGTGAACGAGCAAACCAAGCAGCTTTGCCACCACGACGGACAGCGCGGCAGCAACGTGCCGGTGGTCGATTATTGACCAATGCTCCCCATCTTCGTCCTACATTAAACGGAGGTAATAATCGTTCCTTTAGTGCGCGTGTCCGCATTAGGCGGTTTTAATCGACGCCGTAGTCGATTTTAATTAAGGCGCCCTCGGGCTCATCGCCTTCGCGTCACTGCATTTTTGCGCTCCTTCTCATCCAAGTTTTTGAAGCACTTCTAGAGACTTTGATGCGCATCGAGATATCCCAGGCAATACAGTTTCTGTACACCCGTATGTTCCAACCTGTGAACGGAGCCTCCGTGCAAAGAACAGGGAACTGCTACGTTATAGTACACTATTAGGTTAAACATCCTCCTAATTTCTTTCATATTTTTTTCAGGTCTATCGACCTTTTCCCCAGGCGTATAACTGGGGATTCGAAGACATAAAAATACCGCCATCTTACAACCTTTTTTTCGGGCGCTGTACAAATTTCCTTTTCTGTAAGATCTTTGTTTGCTTTATACTATATACCACACTAGGTTACCGTATAAAGAGCATGGGCCACTAAAATTTTTTGAGTGCCCACGCTCATACGAAGCATTGTGAAAATTTGTAGGTTTTTTTATAGGCCCAGTGAAGAATAATTTTCTATCAGACACGAACACCTTATCTGGCTAAGAAGAACTGGTTTCCACCAGTTTCTCCAACTATGTCTACGAATATTTTTCAAGAAGCGACTCTGACAGCGACACAAGTAGAGAACGGAGTTCCGACGGACACAAGCGCACGGTGTGCTGGCACCAACAACTGCGAAAAAGGTAACCGTATCTGGCAGAACGATAAGTATACGGTAAAGGCACACGTCCGCATACGTGATGCAGCTTATCTCCACCCTAAAAGCGCTGTTGCGTACATATGCAGAATGCTAGCATGGCATGACGCCTCGCCTACTGTAACAAGCGTGCACCACGTGTGTATATAGTGTAACGACAGACAGCCCAGTGTGCCCTCCCGTTGCGCGGATGCGAATATACTTCGAGGGCAGGCGCGTCCAAGCCATCCGTTAAGTAAACGCTCTTTGTTGCAATAGCAAACCATGCGGTGAGTAGCTTTCCTTGGCGCTCCTCGCGCGATCGACATTGAGCACGCGACAACTAGGGCACCAAGCAGTACAATTCCATTAATGTAGCTAACTGAAACGTCCAAATTGTGAAAGCGCCCTGGTTTTCACAGTTTAAAGTGATAGCAGCTATTAGCCATGACCAGCGATAGCGTGTAAACAAATATTACGTTGTGCAAAAAAAATGTATCATTGGCACTTCGCCGAGTATAACTTACAAAGTCGTGCCTTGGGCTAGTTGATCTTTCAATATCAAAATGACTGCGAAACACAAATTGAACGAGGACAGGACACTAATGATGACAGATGTTCTAACGAAGAGAAGAAAAAAAGGTGCCGAGGATGGCCATGAAAAGCGCCTATATGGCTCTTGACCGTGATGAGGCAGACGAGCAGTTGGAGATGGGACCCACACTCCAAGGACCGAGGCACGCTGAAGCCTTGGTGCGCGGAGGGAAGCCCAGAAATCACGGAGGAAGCGGTGCTGGCCGCGTGGCTACGAATGCGGCGAAGACGCCGAGGATCTCTGGAGGAGGGAGGCGGCAGGAATCCGAGCTAAGCTTGAGGGCCGAGAAAAGCGCGTGCGCCTGATAGCGGCGCAAGGAACAGGGAATCCTTGCATATCACACCGAGCGATCAATAAGGGCCTTGTACGCCGGCGTGTATTGGACGGGAGGAGTTGGCGAGTTGCCAGCCGGGCAGGGAATAATGGATTAGAGGACGAAGAAAATGGCGACAGAATGTCTCGCCATATTTTTTCCCTCTATCCTTTTGCGTCTCGTCGGAGTTGTGCCGCTTTTTTTTTTTGGGCCTCCGCTTTCGTGTACGTCTATCTATATAGTGTCCTGTGCATCCGAGCGGTAATAGCTCTCTAGATGTCCGAGGCAGGCGGGTTTACGATCGCGCTGTTCTGGGCACCGGCTTTTATTATTTCCCTGTTTTCATTCCTTCTTCCTTGGGATAACTTAAGAAAATAGCAAGTGTTCGGTTAGGGCTCTCGTTTCATGGCTTTTCGCTTCCTTTATTGACAGTTGCACACGTGCGATTGTCGTAACTTCTTTAATTTTTCTCGTCGCTTTTATATTCAGGAACCACGACACAGATGCACGTCGTCCTCGCCAGGCTTAACGTGCGTGGAGAGGTCGTAGAGAGGATCGCGGATCCCCGTCACAGTACGTCGACTGACCAACATCTCTATATTACACACATCGCGGAACCTCTGAAAACGCAGATTCATTTCACATCATGGATGCGAACTAATGACTGATTCAGGCGAGTTATCTTGTTGAAAACGCACACATTCGATCGTTTGATTGATTGATTGATCGATTGATTGATATGTGGGGTTTAACGTCCCAAAACCACCGTATGGTTATGAGAGACGCCGTAGTGGAAGGTCCGGAAATTCCGACCACCTGGGGTTCTTTAACGTGCACCCAAATCTGAGCACACGGGCCTACATCGTTTTTGCCTCCATCGGAAATGCAGCCACCGCAGCCGGGATTCGATCCCGCGACCTGCTGGTCAGCAGCCGAGTACATGGATGCGAACTATACGCGCTATATACGTTCAGACGTGCACATTCTCGCATGTTGCAAAAACGGGCTTAGTAAAAAAAAAACAAAAAAACGTTAGGCTTGGTTAAAAACGCTAGACAGCAATAAATAAAATAACGAGCCGCAACATAACGGGCGCTTCGAGAAACGTCTGCCGAGATGTGAACGCAAGAATTTCGGTGAACACGGCGCTGAAGAGACGACAAAGCCTGGATTGCAGGCGTCGTTCGACGAAAACTTTACGCTTGGATTGAGGCGAAACGTTTGGTTGAGTAGGCCGCCAAAGCTTGCGCGATGTTTTCAGTGTCTGAAAGGGCACATTTCTTTCAATTTATGAAACGACCAGTGATAAGCGCTTCTACTAAACAGCCACAAAATGTTTAAAAATAAATAAATAAATAAAAAAATAAATAAATAAAATAAATAAATAAATATAAAATAGATGCCATCGGCGACATTATTAGCTTCTAGCCTTTTGCGGCATGTAAATTTACACTCAGCAGATATATATTGATTTTTTTCTTGCTTCTCCTCCGAAATCTCGAACTTTTCGTAGGTTTATTTTTGTTTTCCAAACCGGCATATATGTATGTATTTACGCGCCGCAGTAGCTTAACGGCTAAGGTGTTGCGCCGCTAGGCTGGAGCACGCGAGTTCGATTTCCTGCTATTGAGAAAAGTTTATTTCGATGGGGTCTCGTTCGCTGCTTGCTTGTTTGCTTTTTTCTTGATTTTTTTCTTTCTCGGCAACACAGTCTGGTATAGCGGCGCAGAATCAGGAGCAAAAAGGAAAGAGAGAGAGAGGGGCAGAGAAGACTACTTCGCACTAGTGGTGTGCCAAGCCTGAAGAAAGTGCTCGACTGGAATCAACTCTTTTCGTTTCTCTTCGGTTTCCACTTTCTTTTCCTCCTTCCTTTCATTCTTGTATTTCCATTTTTTTTAAATTTCCCTTTGTTTATTTCTCTTTTCTCTCTTGATTGCTCTCTTTTTCAACATTTATACGTGGTTTTCTCTGCGTCAGCTTAGGCCCCCAATGTTCTGCCCACTTAATATCATCATCGAAGCGTTCGAAGAACAAGAGGAAGCAGACTCCTCTTTGCTCAGATATGCATATCGACGGCTATGCTACGCATTATGTGGTTTCGCATGCGGTATTATCATCATTATTGCGCTTGAAGAACAGAGGATGAAGACTGCTCTTTGGCTTGAGCGCGCGCTACAGATGGCGACGCGGTTCGCGGTTTGGTCTGCATCACGCGTAAAGTGACGCCGAACGCGTACTACCACGTTATACGACGGGATACGACAACACACAACAACCTGGCCCCCTATACAGTGCCCCGCCATCAAATGAAAGGACAAAGAAGATCGACGTTATTGCAAGGGAGATGCAGAATATGGTCGAACAAAGAAAAGAGAAAAGAAAGACAGGAGGATCGGCTACAATAGAGGAAGGCCCTCGAGAAGAGCCACGTTGCACCCCATTCACTTTACGTGGTAGATGTTTAGTAAGCGGCTTGAATCCCGCAGCTTATCTTTTAGGTAGGGAGAGGAACGGCACTCCGGAAGTGACGGCGGTTGTATATTCTCGCTTGCCTCACACCGAAAGAAGAGCGAAAAAGGGAGCACGCGAATCGCTGTATACAACGAGCAGGTTGCATCAGTCGCAGCGAGGCATTAAGCTAGCGTGTAGGTTTATATGCATGCGCACCCCGCATAGCAGATGACTGCACGTACGCGGCTATAGCCTAACGTAAGCACCACCGGCGTACGGCTTCTATGCAGGGACAGTCGCGCTTATCAGCAATAGTTGTGGCGATCGGAGGGGGGTACAAGGAAAGACAAAACAACGAAAATAGCACCTGCTTCTTCTCGATTCATTGCTTTTAGTGTGAGCACGGTGAAAATTGTCCATCACGGTCGGCAACTTGCGTCAAGGAAGCGAGAGCACAGATTAAATCTAATTTTGACTTGTAACGTCCTTAGAGGTTGCACGTTTTTGGTTGAACGGTTTCATAGAAACGTGACCAGATCAAGCTTTTGCTTGTTCAGTATTTCTTTTTCTTTTAAAAAAAATGGTAACATTGATTGATATGTGGGGTTTAACGTCCCAAAACCACCATCCGCCGTAGTGGGGGCCGGGCTCCGGAAATTTCGACTACCTGGGGTTCTTTGACGTGCACCCAAATCTGAGTCCACGGGCCTACAACATTTCCGCCTCCATAGAAAATGCAGCCGCCGCAGCCGGGATTCGATCCGCGACCTGCGGGTTAGTTGCCGAGTACCTTAGCCACAGAAAATGGTAACAACAAAGGAAGAACACGGCAAGAGGCGATTTCGTTTGGAGGCCTAAATAATCACCAAGCATGCCCAAGCAGCTCCGACACTAAAATTTCCAGTTGCTACCCCTTTAGTATGACCCCGTAAAACCAAACTATGCACACTGAAATCAATTATAGATAATGCAAGATATTTTTTTAACAATCAACGCAATCGATGTACTGATGTGGAGGGCTAGAATACCTGAATTGCAGACGCGTGCGCATTATTTGCTTTGAATTTGGATAAATTCACGAATGTTTGACTATAGTGCCGAAAGTATCATATATAAAATTCAATTCAATTTCATTACATTGTATTATCCTTACAGCTGCATAAGAACATTACAAAAAAAGCGGCAGGTGCACAAAATTCCACTATATATTAGCTAGACATAACAGGAGTTGAAATGAATTTTTAAACACGGCACTGGCTAGCAGTATCACAAAACGACGACACCAGCTGCGTAGTTTTTCCTACGCGAACGCTGTGAGC
This sequence comes from Rhipicephalus annulatus, assembly GCA_013436015.1. NCBI lineage: Eukaryota > Metazoa > Arthropoda > Arachnida > Ixodida > Ixodidae > Rhipicephalus > Rhipicephalus annulatus. Next base: position 436,566 of record WOVY01010212.1, on the reverse strand, counting down.
AATGACAAACTTTTACACATACAAAGGTAGAGAACTAACAGCACCTATAGCTAAAATAGAAAAAAGAATAAGAAGTACTTTTTGTATTAGATATAATAATGTCAGCAAAGTCAAAATGTCCTGTTTTGCTCCGTGTCCCATTTTACACCCTACATATCAGTATCATATACAATGAAGCGGATGTTACCATATGTTTGCTATACGAAAGAATCTAAAGAAAAAAACTTATTCATTGCAAGTGTTAAAGCAATATCAGACAGCTTTTAGCCGTTTCCAGCGTTCGTATATTGCGAACGCCATTCCTGTCAGCCGCCTTTCCATTCATGAGACAAAAGACCATGACATGCAAAAAATCGATGGTGATCCGGGTGAGTGTCCGACGAATTAGAACGCGCGCGGTTAAGACGTCGACCACACGATTCCTGCGACTACGTTAAAGGCAGAGCTTAGTCCAGGCAACGGTTTGCCTGCTGCGGCCATTTCGCTTGCCTGCATACGCACGCACTCTTAAGGAAAGTTATGCACGATCAGAACAAAGCTTCCGCAACGACAATCATGTTATCAATTCGTCCTCTAGACAGCGGTAGTGTGCATCGCGATAATCACAGTGGCGATAAGCGGAGGAACAAACGTGTCATCGTTACAAAGTTATTGAAACGACTTAACACGCCCCTTGCCTCGAACGGGCGATGTGCTAGAGTAAAGGTGCTGACAAATCCCTTAAAAATGAATGAAAAAGGGAAAAAAAAACACACACACTACAGCGCGACAAGTAATGCCCACCCCCCTTTCTTCATATTTTCATACAAACATATCCCTAATGCGAAATATGAAGTAAATGCGAGCTCAATACAGGGAGCCACAGCTGCAGCAGCAGTTCCAGCAAGCAAATAAAAATGACGTTCATTAAGTCTTAATTAGACCAATGAAAACCGCCCCACAATGCACGACCACTATAGAGATGACCGATGAACTTATAGTGGGCTCTCTAGCTCACTAAGGGATTGAACATAAGGATTGTAAGAACGAAGCGAGAGCACTTAACATAATAGCTTTCAACCAAGCTCCCTAGAAAAATGCGACGGCTGCGAAGAGCTCCCGCGAAAAAAAACATCACCTCCGAAGTGGGTAAAACCCTCAACAGAAGTAGAAAAAAAATGTATGTGCAGAAGTGGTAGCACATAGCGATACGAATGACGTGTCTCGGATTTCTGGAGATACAGTCGAAGATATGACCCTCCGCTTCGCTCCGCATATTTGTACGAACTACAGAGCAGTGAATACGTAGTGTCCACAAAGCTTCGTGTCTTGTTGCAAACTTCATTTGTGTCGTACTCAAGGAATCGCTCTGGGCTTTTCTTTTCATTTTTGTTTGTGTGTGTAAACGCATTCCCCACGTTGGGGCAAGGTGAAGAAAGTGAAAACGCACCTTCCCGGCAACATGATTTAGTGCTCGGCACATGCGCTAAGCTGGATTGACGGTACCTCATCGGACGTCCACTAGCAGAGACTTCGCCTTCCGAAAATAGGTGTTTCTGAACGTCCGTCGAATTTGCCTCCCTTTTATGAAGCTGCTGCGTCTCTCTAGACTGCATTATAATAGGCAAGTTTAAAAATGACTTTTAAACCACAACGAAAAAAAAAGTGGGATTTTTAAGGGCTCATTTGGTTTGTTAGACACAATGCTAGAACAGACAATGATGACACGGAAAGTATAGGGGATATTATTTGTAGCAATTCTAATATAACTGTGGAAAAGAAAAAGTGGACAAAAAATAACTTCCCGTGATAAACGACCGAACCTGCGACTTTAGAATAACGCATCCCATGCTCTACCAACCGAGCTATACTATACGGCGGCTATCCACCCGTCCACTTTATGGGGCACATACATGTGATATCAACAAAGCCTTTGATATCCGGAGGAGAATTCTAGTCCTACAGTGAGACAAGTACGCTCTTTCTATAGCGGCTAACTCGAAGCGCAGAAACATACCCAAGAGCTATATCGTGTACAAACGTCAGCAGCGGAAACCAAATTGGGGAGAAAACAGGAAAAGCAGCAGCCCGCGCAATTTGAAAAGTGTACACAACCAGCGCGGAGAGAAGATGACGACATCGGAAACGAGGCAGAGTCTGTCCTCTCAAGGGAGGGGGCCGATTCTCCGCGAGGCCGCTTTCCAATCGGACCGCATCGGACGCCCCGGGGGACGGGTGCTCCAAGTGCTACCCCGGCTGTGGGGACACATCCCACTGGTCGCAGTGTTCGCGTTGTTCGCGGAAGAAACAGTTTAGGATGTTGAGGATGCCAGACACAAGCAAGTGCCCGGGAGAGAAGGGCGCCTGGGAACCACTTCCTCTAAACAGTGCGCGGCGCCCGAATCTATCTGCGGTGATGCCCACATTTCCAGGAGATACAGGGTTCCTTAGCAGTCGAAGCGCTCATGCAGCGATATTATCTGCATCTTGGCTCCGAAGTAGAGAATGTAGGGAAAAAAGCAAGCGAGGTCCGTAATATCACACACCGCTCTCCCATGTATTTTTATGGCAGCGTGGCCTGCGAGCTCTGGATCACCCAGTTTTTTTTACAGCAACCCAACGCTGGCCCAAGCACACCCGTCTCGAAATGACTCCATGTAAAACGAGCCATTTACGAGCCATTAAGAAAGTATGTCAGGTAAGTGCTGCCTACGCCGATATTAATCTGCCTTACTTTGCTTTACTTTGTTGTGCGATAGATAGCCGCGTGCGGTGGGCGCGATAATAGAAATGTGATTAAAAATTGGCTCAAGAGAAATTACATCCGGAGTGACATACACCCACACTTGAAGCATGGTTGGTTCTCTGCTGGAGTTCACGACAATGCAGCTGGCGCAACACCGACAAGCCTCAGCTCAGGTGAAATGGGAGCTACGGCCTACTGAGGGACGGTCTTGTTTCAACACCCATATTTGGTCGTCACCGAATTCTTCTGGATATACAGAGAGCTGCACAGGTGTTGCACACAGCGTTCACACGAGTTAGCCTGGCATTAGGCGTCGAAGGCATTTAGAATAAGCCCTGTCCCTTCCTTGGTAATATTTTGGGCGCATGTGCCGCGAAGAAAGGTCAATAGAATGACGTGGACTGTATAGAAGCTATGAAAAAAACATCGGCCTTAATAAAAAAATAAACGTTGCGTTTGAATTTATTGAAACTGGCACCTGGTCGTCCACTTGTAATAAAACCCAGTGAAGCTTAGTCAACCCAACATTTGATCTCTCTCTCTTTTTCTCCCTAACTATCTATCTATCTCTCTTTTCTTCCTATCTATCTATCTTTCTTTTTCTCCCTATCTATCTATCTCTCTTTTTCTCCCTATCTATCTATCTCTCTTTTTCTCCCTATCTATCTATCTCCCCTTTTCTCCCTATCTATCTATCTCCCTTTTCTCCCTATCTATCTATCTCCCTTTTTCTCCCTATCTATCTATCTCCCTTTTCTCCCTATCTATCTTATCTCCCTTTTTCCTCCCTATCTATCTATCTATCTATCTATCTATCTATCTATCTATCTATCTATCTATCTATCTATCTATCTATCTATCTATCTATCTATCTATCTATCTATCTATCTATCTATCTATCTATCTCTCATATATATATATATTTAGAGAGAGAGAGAGAGAGTAAGATCTAACAGACAATAATGCGAAGGGAAGTATAGGGAAAGTTATTAGACCGAATCGTAGTGTAAATGTCAAGAAAGAAAAGTAAAAAAAAAGTACGTGCAAATACAACTTGCCGTGGGCAGGAACCGAACCTGCAACCTTTGAATCACGCGTTCGATGCTCTACCACTGAGCTACCACGACAGCTATCCCCTCTGCAACGTTATTGGGTATCTTTGTGAATTTTTCTTATAGGTGAGAGCGTCAGTCAGCTCCACCAGTAGCCATGGCGGCGAGTGTGCTAGACTTTTTATGAGCCAGTGTGGCGTCACGTCGCACATGAATTTGTTACGAGTGGGCAGCTGACCAATAGTCCCTCGTATACAACCTGATGGCGCCAAGCCTGCCAGTACGAGACCCTCGTTAATGATTAGAGAAAGAAGTATACACCTAAGGTCTCGTTTTTTTCCCGTGTTTTCGCACAATATTAATAAGATCTAACAGACAATAATGCCAAGGAATGTATAGGGGAAGTTATTAGAACCAATATAATGTAAATAGGAACAGGAAAAAGTTGGTGAAAAAATAACTTGCCGTGAGCAGGAATCGAACCTACGACCTTTGAATAACGCGTTCAATGCTCTAACCACTGAGCTATCACGGCGGCTATCTCCCAGCCACTTTAGTGGATTTATATGTGAATTTAAACGTGGGAGTGTCAGTCAGCGCCATCTCTAGCCATAGCGGCGAGTGTGGAACACCCTTTTATGAACCTGTGTGGCGTCACGTAGCACGGGAACTTATTAAGAGCGGACAGATGACCAATAGTCTCTCGTATACAACCTAACGGCACCAAATCTACCAGTACGAGACCCTCGTTAATGAATAAGGGAAAAAGTGCATACCTAAGGGCTCGTTTTTCGGTGTTTTGACACAATATTTATGAGATCTAACAGATAATAATGCCAAAGAATGTATAGGGGGAGTTATTAGAACCATTATATATATATATATATATATATATATATATATATATATATATATATATATATATATATATATATGGAACAGGAAAAAGTTGGTGAAAAAATAACTTGCCGTGAGCAGGAATCGAACCTACGACCTTTGAATAACGCGTTCAATGCTCTAACCACTGAGCTATCACGGCGGCTATCTCCCAGCCACTTTAGTGGATTTATATGTGAATTTAAACGTGGGAGTGTCAGTCAGCGCCATCTCTAGCCATAGCGGCGAGTGTGGAACACCCTTTTATGAACCTGTGTGGCGTCACGTAGCACGGGAACTTATTAAGAGCGGACAGATGACCAATAGTCTCTCGTATACAACCTAACGGCACCAAATCTACCAGTACGAGACCCTCGTTAATGAATAAGGGAAAAAGTGCATACCTAAGGGCTCGTTTTTCGGTGTTTTGACACAATATTTATGAGATCTAACAGATAATAATGCCAAAGAATGTATAGGGGGAGTTATTAGAACCATTATATATATATATATATATATATATATATATATATATATATATATATATATATATATATAGATAGATAGGCAGGCATGGTGGTTGAGTGGCCGTAGCGTTGCATATAGTTCAGTAGATCCTCCGTGAGCGGTCACAACGTGGTTTATTTCGACGTTTCGGCCTAGAGTCTGGCCTTCATCAGGATCCTGATGAAGGCCAGAATATATATATATATATATATATATATATATATATATATATATATATATATATATATATATATATATATGTGTGTGTGTGTGTGTGTGTGTGTGGTGTGTGTGTGTGTGTGTGTGTGTTGCTGGCGTTAGTAGAACAGCAAAAGTATAGCTAATGCACTTGCGTCCAATCAAGAAAACTATACCGTTATCATCGAAGGTGAATTTTGTTATTCCCACTTCAGCGACATGCACTAACAAAATCTGGAAGATTTCATTTTTTTTCTAAATCCTGAGGCCCATAATTAAGCCCCAAGGCTCTTATCTCCGCAAATGGAAACTCGTCTAACTAGTTGTTGCGAATGCGACGTCGTCGACTGACGGTTTTCAAATATATAACTGAAAAATGTGACAAACACGAAGTATACTCGTAATGCATTTCGTCATTCGAAACGGGATCGCTGAAGACCGAGAATCAGTCCGGCAAAAAAAAAAATCAGTACAAAAGCGTTTTCTGAAATCATTTCGCACGAGTAATATTATGTGTGGCTCCCCGGTAGAGAGTGGTTTATTGCAAGCGTATACGCGGAGCAGCACAAATTAAGTGAGAAAGAGCAATCGCCGAAGCAGTGGAGAATGTGACAATTAAAATGAGAGAGAGGAGGGAGAGAGACTAAAAATTGGAGATGTATTCGACGGCAAAAAGTTGGAAGACGCCACCGACGAATACGTCAACAAATAAAAGAAAAGAGTGAGAGTATACAGACTTATTGATTGATTTGCGGGGTTTAACGTCCCAAAACCACCATATGATTATGAGAGACGCCGTAGTGGAGGGCTCCGGAATTTCGACCACCTGGCCGGGGTTCTTTAACGTGCACCCAGAGTATACAAACTAAGCAGTACAAAAGTTGACTTTCCGGAAATCCAAAAAATTGTAGAAAAAGGAAAAATCTCCCATGTCACATCGAGAAAGGACACACCGCTCATCACCATTCCCTTCGGCAGCACTTTTTCATCTTACAATCAGTCTTGTGGCTCGTTTGAGGGTTTGTAACAGAGGAAACCTACGCGCGACGGAATTAATCGTCAGCGACAGAACCTACAAACGCATCTGACTTGACACTTTTTTTTGTTTTTATTATCCAGTAATGGCGTATGAGGTCTGTAGCACAATGCATCCACTATTCCTTCTTAAGCTTTCTCCCCCCCCCACCCCTCCTCCCCGCACGCACCCACACGCATGCACAGGCACGCACGCACACATTTTATATATCTCTCACGTGTGCGCACTATCAGAACAGTAACCCTTTCTACCAGGACCACGTCGAACGCTTAATTTATGCCATGATAATCATGAGCGTCATCACCATCTTCGTCTCCTATGTGCCATTTAGGACAAAAACCATATGCGTTCATCTTCGATTTTCCCTGTTTTAGGCAAGCTGATTCTATTTCATTATTTAAAACTCAAAGATTTGCCCACAACAAAGATTTCATACAAGCACAAGTATTGGTACGTAAGAGTCGGCTGTATTGCCTAGCCGGAGTACGTTTATTTAAAAGGAGTCGGACGCACGCCAGCTGCCGGTCCAGCAGATGGCTACAAATATAACAGGAACTTCTTAATTTCACTCAACTTCCCAGTTATCTGCCACTTACACTCACTTGAACCATTCAGTGGACTCTAACAATGTCCTCTGTCTGCCCCAGATATTAAATGGAGTATCGAGCTGCATTTTACACATCGTATAGTCAAATAAAGTGTAGACTATCACCCTTCTTGCTGTCAGGTGTGCACTGCTATGTCCCTGCCTTTAAATCCCGGGCTTAACCTATTTCGCGTCATCCCTCGCTGCGCAGGTCTTAAGTTCTTTTTCAATTATTTTTCAGTAACGTATAAGTTTCTGCACCATATGCCTGTAGGATGCAATCATTGCAGACTTTCTTAAAAGACTGTGGTGAGCTACTGCCTATGACTTAGTGATGCTCGTCTTTCACCTCTCAAACGGTGCGCTTATGCCCTATTTACTTCTAACGTCCTGAACATTCTTTAAATGGAGCACATACTTCCTAAAATGCTTTCACTCAATTGTGTTGCATAGTCGAGCCCGCGCATATCTATACCTATAGGCATAGCTAAACATCAATAAAAGAAATACCGCAATCTTGTTTTTGAACAGTTTCGTGTGATGCTCATCCAACAAAAAAGAGACACCGCCCACTCTTCTGCTATCTTTAGGGAAAGTTGCCCTGCAAGTAAGAGAAATGGAACGAGAAAAGAACGCACATACACACGCGTGCGATGGCGCCAATAAAACACGACTCACTCAGCGAAAATAAAACAAAAAATATCGAGAAAGCAAAGCCATTCGATCGGACCTTCGTAGCTGAAAGTTTCGGGAGGTCCTGGGAAATGCTCGAAGGCGTCAAGGAATGTCGTCAATATAACGCCCAGTCCACCAATCACGGCAAAAAAAGGAAAAAAGGAAAAAGAAAAGAAAATAAAAATGCTTATTACACAGCACGCGAGTACGAGTCAGGGACGCCGAGAGTTGTGGATGCGGACAAGCCGAGCTGCAAAGGGGGAGAGCTGGGAAGGAATACAGGCAAGGAAGCCAGCAGAGAAGGCATCGTCGGCATCGGTGTCTCGCTCCACCTCTTGCCTTCCCGCTGTTTTATTTATTTATTTTTAGCCACTAAGAAAGCAGGCTCGCTCAACCGAGCATCGAGTCCTCAATCGTGTCGATGTATAACGCATCGATCTCAGCCGACTCAACCGCCGAACATCGTAGTTCCGAAGAAGACATACACATGTGCATATATAGCGCTTCGAGAAGACGTGAAAGAGTGGAGAAGCGGAGAGGGAATATCTTAACTTTGTGTTGTCATTGACAGATGAACGAGAACGACGCACGCGGTGAAGTGAGGAGCTCGATGAATGAAAGTAGCAGAGGCACTGATGCAAAAAAAAAAACGATGCGGATTGGTCGTTGCTTATAGCTATGGCCGAGAATGGTGGCCACCGCGCATAGACTCCAAGCGAAGGCTCCTAGAGCAGAAGGCGAGAACGAGGGCTGCGCCTCAAGAAATTGGCAGTATCATTGAAGAGGAAAACGTCAAGCCATGTATGTACGGTCACGAAAGAGTACAGGCAGGCAGGCAGGCAGGCAGGCAGGCAGGCAGGCAAAGAACTTCATTAGTATCGGGAGGCGGCGCTCAACCCCCCTTAAGGGGCGAAACCAGTGGGCAACTCCCACAACGGAACGGGGAGGTTAAAATCCACGGCCATTTCGCAGGCCCTCTGAATGGCCCTGAGCTGGTCTCCTTTGTCGTGGCTTGTGAGGAGACAGTTCCAGTCCACCTCCATAGAAGGAGACTCACTGCTCTCTTGCAAAGCAGGGCATTGCCACAGCGTGTGTTGGAGATTACATTTGGGGTGACCACAGCGCGGGCCCCCCAGATCTATGCCATCCACATATTTAGAGCAATTCAGAGGCGATGCATACGCCAAGAGTCGTAGAGTGATGGACTGAGGTCTTGTTGAGTGTGGGTGCGAGAGTGGTGGGTATTTCGTGCACCGCTCCAACTGGTAATGTTTGAGAATTTCATTGGAAGTTAGCAACGGGTCCCTGAAGTAACAAGTAACGTCCTCAGCCTTCGAGTAATTCTCCCCAGCGCGGAATGTGAGACCTCGCGCCCGGGAGTGAGCCAACTCGTTGGCATTCGGAATGGGGTGTACAAGCACGAGAATATTAGGGCAGACAATGTTAAGAAGTAGGAGGCAAGAAGCATTTAATAAACAAGGTGCGCATGACCAGTAAAAAAAATCAAAGAAACTTTTCAGGTTTCTAAAGAATATAGGCATACGACCAGAGGTGAGCCTATTTCATAAAGAAGATCTTGATGTTTTGGCGGTTAGAGGGGCCCTGCAGTATTTTCCCAAGCAATCATCAAATGTACTACTAATAATCGGACCTAATTACCTCAAGATCGCCGGCCGCGAAATTTCCTCGAGCCCACTCTGTGCGTTTGGACTCATAGGGGTTTGTTGCTCGCTTGAAGCGCTCGTAAGTACGGCGCACTTAGGGAGCCAGGTTTTCGTACGCTGTCATACGCTATGACCGTATGCTACCCTCGTGCCTTGACGTGACGCAGGCTGAACCACGTACAAAAACATAGAAAAAAAGAAGGAAGCGACTAATAGAAAGGAACAGAAAGAAAGAAAATATGAAGAAAAATAGAAGGATCTAGAACAACAAATCAATAAAGAGAAAAAAACAGAAAGAGAAAAAGAAAAGACAGAAAGAAGGGGAAAAAGAGAGAAAGGAAGAAAGAAAGAAAAACCGCCAGGCCTGCGCGGAAAGCGCAAACCTGTCACAGCGAAAGCTGGAAGGGCGGCCTTTCAGGTCCCCTATTTTAAAAACACTCTTTGGGTAGCTGCGGCAAGCACACCTGCAGGTACCCACTACACCATTACTAACTGTGTAGTAGGCAGGCATTCACTATGCCATCCTTCGTCATTCATCGGAGAAGCATGGTACGCGCTGCACACTTTCGAGTTGGGAAGGAGGAGGAGGAATAAACTTTATCGTAAGAAACCAGCAGGTTTATGTGGTCTGGCCTAGGCCTCCCATAAGGGGACGTCAAGGGCTTGCCTCGACGCCACCTCACAGGCGTGCTGGATCGCCCAGGTTCGGTCGTCAAGAGCGGGGCTCCGCAGAGCCTCACGGAGCTTCGACGTAAGGGTCGCGGATGTTAGTGTGTCTGCACTGTGCCGGGCACTCCCACAGCATATGCGGAAGCGTAGACGGGTGAGTGCCACAGCCATTGTCGAGGAAGTTCGTGCATTTTTTTGTGTGCTGTGGCTGACGACAATAAAGAATTATGCCAGAAGCTTTTGTAATCCCCCAATCCCCCACAGTGGGTATGGGCCACAGTTAATAGGTGAATAAGATGAAGCTTTTGTAAAGAATTGGGGAAATCGAGGGCGCACTCGTTGCACAATTCGCATTATGTGACATCAGGTTGTTCCTTTGCAGTTCCAAAACGCTTTATACTCATATTGACACGATTCCTTTCCCGACATCAAGCCTGTTTAATACAAGTTTGCTAAAGGGTGCAAGCACCGGCGAGGCTCAGTAGTAATATGCTGGGCTGGCACGTAGGAAACCCGGATTTAAATCGCATGTGTCAACGGTGTTTTTTTTTCTTATTTCGTGCGATTGTGGCTACGGACACCTGCGGCGACGGCGGCGGCAGCAGCGGCGCACAACTACAGCGAGCACGCGACCCGTGTCGTGATCTCATAACAGCTGTCGCTGTAAAAAAGAAAAAAAAAACAAAGAAGGTCCCAGCGACACACTTTCTTCTTATACTTGGCACCACTAGGGCAAAACTGTCCCAAATTTTCTCCCTCCTCTCGTCACGACGAACACGCTAAAAGATAAAATGGGTGGATGGGATGAGGATGATGAGGATGGGGGGGGGGATTACATCATCATCATCATCAGCCTGACTACGTCCACTGCAGGACAAAGGCCTCTCCCATGTTCCGCCAGTGAACCCGGTCCTGTGCTTGCTGCTGCCATTTTATACCCGCAAACTTCTTAATCTCATCTGCCCACCTAACCTTCTGTCTCCCCCTAACCCGCTTCCCTTCTCTGAGAATCCAGTCAGTTACCCTTAATGACCAGCGGTTATCCTGTCTACGCGCTACATGCCCTGCCCATGTCCATTTCTTCTTCTTGATTTCAGCTATGATATCCTTAACCCCCGTTTGTTCCCTAATCCACTCTGCTCTCTTCTTGTCTCTTAAGGTTACACCTACCATTTTTCTTTCCATTGCTCGCTGCGTCGTCCTCAATTTAAGCTGAACCCTCTTTGTAAGTCTCCAGGTTTCTGCTCCGTAGCTAAGTACCGGCAAGATACAGCTGTTATATACCTTCCTCTTGAGGGATAGTGGCAATCTACCTGTCATAATTTGAGAGTGCTTGCCGAATGTGCTCCACCCCATTCTTATTCTTCTAGTTACTTCAATCTCGTGGTTTGGCTCTGCGGTTATTACCTGCCCTAAGTAGACATAGTCTTTTACAACTTCAAGTGCACTATTACCTATCTCGAAGCGCTGCTCCTTGCCGAGGTTGTTGTACATTACTTTCGTTTTCTGTAGATTAATTTTAAGACCCACCTTTCTGCTCTCCTTGTCTAACTCCGTAATCATGAGTGCGGGGGATTACAAGCGGGCTCTAAATTAGTTTCGTAATCTTGCGATTCCTTTGCAGGTTGTTTAAAATACCTCATTGTTAGGCTAGTGGGGTTTTTACTGACGCTATATGATATATTTCAAAACAAAAATATCCGCCACATGGCCGAGCACAATTTAACTCAAGATCATGGATTACAAGGGCAGAACTGGTGGAATAACTTTTTTTTCGAAGAAAGCAAATGGCAGAAGAGGTGCCACCCTTCGTCTAGAGCTTCCGCTCAAGAGGAACCCTGAACGAAAAGCGCCATTCGAGGTATCGCAGCTGTGAGCACCATTTACAAAATTGAATGAACTACGCAGGCGGAGGTGGACTGCGAATAAGTCCGCTATGTGGCCCTTACCAACACCACCTAGGAACAAGCGCCATCAGTATTCCCCAAGCGCATTAAAGTTGAAGAAAGTTCTGGTGGGAAGAACGGAAAAAGTGAATAATAAATAAATAACGCCATAGCGGTGCGTGCTTGGAGAACGAATGGCTGGGTACGTCTTGTTCAATCACAAGCTTCCGTATCCGCTGGTTCAATTTCAATAGAAAGGTCCCAAAGTTTACTGTTCAGTACTGGCCCTGCTAAACCTTTTCTGCAGTTCCCTCAAGCAGCAGTGAGGTAGTTATGATTCAGAGGCCCGGTGCCGCAGCTGGCACATACTTCTCACATGCATGGGTCGGCAAGCTCACCCATGAGTCGAATCACTCAGACTCAACCCAAGTCTGAGGGAGTCAATGTCAGAAATATCTTCGTGAGTCTGAGTATGAGTGAATCCGGTTGAGGAAAATTTTAGCGAGCCTAAGTTCGAGTGGTCACTAAATGCAACATATATTATGGATGAGCTCCGCCTTTTATTGCCGACCTATGGTCCCATCTATTTAGCATTACTGTCGGCCTTTTAACAGCGTAAGTTTGTAAGCAAGTGAATTCACACATGTACCGACGCACTTGCGTTCATGCGCGACCTCAAGGTTTATTGATGAAAGACGCGAATTAGGGGCGCCGGGCGCCAAGACTTCCCCCCACAAACTCTCTCAGGTACGTCCTTGGTCTTGTGTGAGTCGCATATTTCACATAAATGCGCTTACTGGATGGCAACCGCTAACTCTTACTTGAAGCTGCAGCGAAATGACGTATCCTAGACCACCGATTATGTGAGATATTAGCGTTTAAGAGTATATACGCCATTATCAGAAATGCTAACTTTACACCAGCGGACTCATGAATCGACCTACTCAGGCTTATAAACAGATAAAGGACAGGCTGTGAGTCAGAGTGTGACGGAGTCCAGCTGATCTATAATATGTTGGTGAGTTTGAGTCCGAGTGAGTTCGGTTGAGCAAAAGCTTTTGTAAGTCTGAATCCGAGTGAGTGGGCTCTCAGAGCAAAATGTATTTCTTGAGTGAGTCTGAGTGAATTCGATTTTGTTTTGCTGACTTATGCTCCCATGAGCGTGGGTATCCGCATAAGGCGTACACACAGATAAGTGTACACATAAGCTGTACACGCACATAAGAGTGCACATAAGTATAGCCACAGTGCACACATAACACTGTATATGCACGTAAGTGTTCACGCGCATGCACACGCACGTGCATGTGTACAATCTCACGTGTGTTCACATGTTTACGTTTGTATGCATGTTTCCACATAGATTCATGCAATGCTGTAACAGGGTTTTCATAACATGAGGTTAGATACCACTCCCCCTCCCCCCCACTTCTCCTCGGAACTTCCTTCATCAAGGTCACCCTCAGGCAATCGCCCGTACGTTCGATGAATGAGAGCGTTTCCGCACAGACTGGGCGCTCACGGGGTGCCGGTTACCCAGACAAGTGTCTCCTTTTGGATTGTGAAAAGAAGAATCGCCGAGAAGCAAAGAAGACAATAAGAGCTAGGAGGACCACAGTAGGGGCTATAGTTGGTTGTACGTACAGTCGACACTCGCGAGGCGTTGTTTGAGCACGAAGAAAGACACACGAAAACCGTCTGTCATGCTGTGTTCCACCCGTGGTTTTTGCGTGTCTTTCTTTCTGTTCAAACAGCGCCTCGCGAGTGTCAACGGAGACAATAAGAAGCACAAGAGACGGAACAAACAAGTTTAGGGCGGGACAGGGCGGATAGTGGTTGTTCCTTACCTCGCGTCGAGGCATGGGGGGGGGGGGGCGTTGCATTTTCGGTCAAAACAAATTGTTCAAGATTTTCTGGACAGTGAAAAGGTTAGCCATAAGGAAAAGCACAGAAAAAATAGATGGATGTGGCATAAAACACGACAGAAGGTGTGTTAAGTGCAAAAAAAAAAAAGAGATCGTGTAAGGAATTCCTTTCGCGCGTGGAAAGGAATACATCGGCCAAACAGGTCCTTGCCTGAATGTGCGCCTTATCGAACATGGGAGTTCGCTAAAGGGGGCCCCGTACTCGCACTCTGCGATGCACTGGAACGAGTGCACTTCGTGCGTGCAATGAGCTGCGAACAAGCGCTCCATCCTGCGAAGTTTCTCAGTCTTCGCGCATATTGCGCATGTTTCATCAAGAAGAAATACAATGTCACCAACAAGTAACAAGCAACAACGGTAGACAGCGAAGGTTTTCCACGAGCTCTGTCAGGTAAACGAAAGGGTCGCTCTTGAACGTGTTCTTTAATAAAGTGCACCTTCCGTCTCGAGTCGCGTCGTTTGCGAGGAGCGCACCGTCTCGGACGTAATGAGCGCAGCTTTTATTCGCAGGCAATACGCGTGTGCACCGCATAAAATGGGAGACTAAGGACGAAGGCGAATCTACAAAAAAAAAAACACCCTTGCTGCAACAGCACAAGCGCAATAAAAAAAAATGTCACACTGTTTAGAAAGCAGCGGGTAAGCAAACACATTCGAGCAAGTTACTGTGGCGCCCCCGAGGATGCACGCGCGACGACACGAGGTGAAACCAACAAACCCGGTTTACTCAGAAGTGTGGCAGCTTGGGCTAGTTGGTATGGTACGACGATAGTTATAGCGCGAGAACAAAACGACGACACAGAGACAAGAAGGACAAGAGCGCTCGTGTCTTTCGTGTCCTTCTTGTCTCTGTGTCGTCGATTTGTTCTCGCGCTATATCTATCGTCACGGTTTACTCGGTTGCGAACAAGCGTCTCTGTGGCGGTGTCCTTCCACCGAGAAGAGGGAGGTGATTCTCCGCCGGAAATGGACGCCACAGCGAGGAAAACGGTCGCCACCGGTCGGCGTCGAAGCACGACACTCGGGGAGGAAGTGCGCACACAGCTCGACCAATCGTAATTTGTCGTCATGACTGCGTCAACACGTAACAAAAAAAAAACAGGGAGACCCAGGGCAGAACACTAGCTGACTTCAACTAACGATTTATTTCCGAGTCAGCTTGAATATCCATGCGCCATAAATACCAGAGAACATATCAAAAAAAAAGAAACAAAAAGGTGAAAGAGGACCTCAAGTCTAGCTGCGGCGCGTTTCCCGTAGAGCAGTAAGCGCAAACTTATTCCAAGGGCGAAGCTCGCACACTTCGTCTACGACTGAATCGGGTCACCTCAACGACCACATGCAAGAGAGATAAAGATGCAAGGAAAGGCAGGGAGGTTAACCAGACGCACATCCGACTTGCTACCCTGCACTGGCGAAGGGATAAAGGGGAGAAAAGAGGATACAGAAAGATGAGAAGGTACACACAATCACGAGCACACTCGGGGAGCACACACAGTCTACAGGCGGTCGCTCAGGTTTGTTGACTTGAGGTAAAGTAGCAGTGCTTTTGTTGCTTTCTGCGCAACTGAGGCAGATGCCCAAGGTCCTAGTATCTTCTGCACACAAAATGGTCCGGGGTCAA
Organism: Rhipicephalus annulatus; assembly: GCA_013436015.1. NCBI lineage: Eukaryota > Metazoa > Arthropoda > Arachnida > Ixodida > Ixodidae > Rhipicephalus > Rhipicephalus annulatus. Next base: position 421,143 of record WOVY01010212.1, on the reverse strand, counting down.
GTCGATTCAAAACCATCCGGAGCTGGCATCGCTGTGTGTCGTAGCAAGCGCAGCTGCACAGGACGTGTTCGATGGTCTCTTCAGCTCCGCAGTAGTCGCATGTAGGAGTGTCTGCCATACCAATACGAAAAGAGTACACCTTTGCAAATGCTACACCCAACCAAAGGCGGCATAACAGTGTCGCATCGGAGCGGGAAAGTTGTGATGGTAGCTTTAGCTTGAGCGAAGGATCCAGAACCACATGCAAAGACGCAGATATTCGAGGCGTTTATTCGCTCGGGGAATTAGAGTGTTTAACTCAAATAGCTGCGACGACTCGGTATTTTGGTTTCTTTTGAAAAAAAGAAAGCCTGGTATGAAGTTTCAATAGACACGTGACCAAGCCGCGACTGTTGCAAAGCAGGTTCCGCGCGATTATTGTTTTAGCACATGCATTGAATAAACGAGGAAAAATAGCAGTACAGTAGATGTTCTGAGGAAGCCACGCTGAAGTATACAGAAGTCCGAAGAAGCGAAAGACACACCAAGCGCTACGTAAACAATAATATTCACCACGGCGCTAGGACATCTTAATGTCTTTACCAGCAGGAGTGCACGAGAAAAAAAAAAAAAACGTTACGCTGTAAACCAAAAAAAAAAACAACAGATGTATCATTTCATTCACTCGAAACAAGCAAACAGGAAACTCGGTGAAAAAAAAAAAAGCGGGTGGGTGGGGGGAGTACTTGAGACCATAACGCCACACTCTTCAGTACGTGATGCAATCATTTCTCTTCCCTTTGTTCGTCAAGGTTTACTCCAATTACACCCCTTTCCTCCTTCTTACACGACTGCCTACTTGTGTCCAAGAAGAGAGAGCAAAAATTATAAAACAGAGCTTGCTTCTTCAACGCACCCGAAGACAGAAACAGGACGAACATACGTTGACTCGAGGGCACATGGCATTCTAGGCTTAAAATAAATAACACAAAAACAAATGGCCAGCCTGGCATCGAGGAAAAACGTAAAAAAAGGTATGAGACAGAAGAAAAACAAAAAACAAGAAGCACGCACAAGAATCAAAAGCTCCCGGACAAATGCGAAAGCAAGTGCGGCGATCTCTTGACTCTTGCGCTTTCAGACGGGAGTGCGAGGTGTCCGCAGTTTTCGTCCAAAAAGCAGAGCCAAATCTTTGAGATCGCTCTACGGAGTGCACCAGGCGATCTCGAAAACAGTCGCCAGGTCTGTAGAATGCTTTTAGCCTGGACTCTAGCTCCTATTTTCAAGCACTACGCGTAAAGTCGGGTTGCATTGTAGGAGAAGCACGTTGCGTCGTATCCGCGCTTCTCTTAGCTTGTTCGTGCACCACACTTTTTGGATCGGTCCTTATTTTGTGTAGGATAGAACGCGTACCCGTTGCTTTCAACGGAACGTGAAGCGGCGGTTTATCTGTTCTGCAGCCTAGTTCCATCAGGCAAAAGCACATGAGAGCCCGCGCTACAACTTTCCACTCCTTGTTCCGAGTTTGGGCGACGCAAACCCACTGACGAAAGCTGAAGCACAAAGCCAAGCGCCACTTCTGTCCCTTTCTCTCTAAAATGGGAAAAGCAGTTTTCGTGTTTCCGGGAGCAATGTGGGCACTTAGACGGACAGCGAGTTGCTACCGCACTAAAACAAACGCTTTGAACGTTTCGAGCCTCGCGCGCTCGATGTGACTTTCATAAACACCAACCCACGTACGGAGTGTGTTTGATATCAAATACAACATGCGCCACGCCGCAGTAATTTATCGATTAATTAATCGCGGCGTCGACAAGGAGTTACATAACGGGGGTTATAGAAATACTACGAAGATAGCCTAAGCGCTAAATTAAGGCTAGAGCACAAACAACCCATAAAAACACGACCTAAGTAACTGACATATGGCAGCAGCAAACCCGAATGCGAACGCTTCTGCAGCGATATTAAATTAGGACCATGTGCCTATAATGGGAAGTCCCAGAGCGCAAAGGCCGCTTTAACATCCACTTGATTGTGTCCTCCTTTCGAACTCAGTAGATTCTTGCGGTGCGTTGACATTCGCGTCGCCCGCACTTCTATATATACTACCTAAAGCAACCTTTCCCACTAAAACAATCTTCTTGCAGTGAAGCCAGATGTGACTAGCTCGCAGTAATTGCTTGTATGCTACAGAGGTACTCAAATGTTTTGGTCTTAGGGAACACCAACTACTTTTTCAGGGAGCCGCGGGACCCCAAAATTTTTTCCCGATAATACACACACAACACATGATTACAATGCCTGCCCCCCTCCTTCCTTCCTTGTGTCCATATCCACCCTACCGAAGATAATGAATGAGGATTGTCTGTCCTATATTCAGCAAATGCAGTACGCGCGCAAAGCGACCAAGTAGTGAACACTTAAAATTTTTTATTGCGATAGCTATTATATGGACACTCTGGGCTGGATTTCGCCACCGGCATCAGCGTGGGCATCGACGTCGGCGTGTTCCTTAATAATGCTTTTATCGGCAATTATCACGAAGATTAGGATGCACGGTCCTAATGCGCATCTTGGCTACAGGCATTTTCCCGACAAGATATACTAACATCCTACTTCGACGCGTAATGCGCAACTCCATCTTAGAGCACTGGCAGAAACCAGAACACCAGCACAAGGGGCTGCACAAATGAGACCCGGAAACGAGGTTCCGTATGCCTCACAAGTTAAAGCGAAGCATCTCATGCTTTATCCATTACATTCGCCTCGGTGTGGCTTACACGAGACGTTACACCCACTTGATTGGCTGTAATGACACATGTCCCAATTGTGGTCACTGTCGGTTGCCAGAAACGCTCGAACATATATTTTGCGACTGTCCAGCATATGCAAGCAAACGTCAGCAACTGATATCTTCGATTGGCCGATATATTAGTCGACCATTAACCGATGATGTTGTGTTAGGTCCTTGGCCTGACGCCAGCAGCACACATGTGGTTATACGAGCCGTCACCGTTTTCTTAGAAGCCACTGGATTGGATGCACGTCTGCAGAGTTACCCAGCCTAATAAGAACATATCATCTCTGTACCTTACCATCGTCAATCATCACTCTTTCACTCCCCAGTCACCCTTCCCCAGTGTAGAGTAGCAGGCCAGAGCAAGCTATAGCTCAGGCCGACCTCTCTACCTTTCTGTAAATAATTTCTCTCTCTCTCTCTCTTGGCTACAGAAAATGTATTTTGTGTCGAATTTTACACTCCTCACCAAGAGGGAAAAGTAATCAGAGCATGCAAGGCCTTGCTTAATGCAACGTTTCGTCCTGTACGTTGCCTCAAAAAATGCCACTTTTAATTTTTTAGCTACAAAAAGCAGTGAACTAAAATTACGATAATATCAGCAAGAACGACAACGAGAGTGAAGTGCTTGCTGTACGAATGTGCGCGAAGACATGAAAAAAAAAAGAATGGTGGGGCTGACGACAGGGCAAGAAATCCGGGTATTACGGAACGGAATATTCGCCGCAAGGAACGCGCGCTGCTCCCATATAGACGTTACGCAAATTAGTTTGTCGCATGCGTATACGCTTGTTCGGCGACCAACATTCGAAATTAAAGCCCTATTTCGGGAATGTGTGAATCAATAAAGAAAAAAATGGAGCCTGTCCTTGCGATTCCAGACAATAAATCAATGACAATAAGCGAAAGCGGCTGCCAAAGACACGGGGAACCTGCTTGTTTCGTACAGACAACAGGAATTTTTTTTGTACAGACAACGAGGATTTATAAGGCAAACACTCGCTTGCTGGATTTCGTGCCGACCGGTTGTTCCCCAGCGATCTCCGACGACAGCGCAGCTCTGGCCGACTGGGCTCGCCCTACGCCATCTCCTGACGCCGACAAGAGCTCTCGCTGAGTGGTGCCCCGTCCTCGGACTCCTGCGAGCGTGTACATCTTCCCTATCTTCTCCTTGCTTCTGGGTGTCGCTGTCGCTGCGCCTCTTTCTCTTCCGGCTGCTCTCTCCATCTCCATACATTTAATTCCTCCCTATCCTTTTTAATCCCCCCTTACCCCCATCCCCTGCGCAGAACTGTGGAGGTGCCCTTTATTGAGAGAGGCAGTAACGGAACTGCACTTATTTCTTCCTTTAACCTTTTGAAAAGTCACTTAATATGAGGCAAGAAAAATGTCAGAAAAATTACGGGAAACAAAAACACTCTCACGTTACTGGCGCGAATGAAGAGCTGTATATAGTAGATGCAATATATGTGTTACCATATGCCCAAGATTATCGGTGAAATATAAAAAGTCATCGAAGGTCCCTGCAACAGAGGCATTGCTCAAATCTTTAAGAATGGACTCGCACGAGAGGCTGTAGGCTTATAGAGATGCCTTATACTGCGCAAGGCTGATAGACTGTGACGTTGCCTGTGATTGCTGTCTTCTTCTCTTTCCCTGCATCTATAATATACCGCATTTATTTTCCCTGTGCGAAGTGGCATACCGGTTCTGCTAAACTGGTCGACGCTGAGAGCGCACATTCGGCATTTATCACGGCTACCGTCACATCATTTAACGTGTTTGACAGCTCGGAGGCCCCATTCTTCGTACTGCGGTATCGTGACAAAACATCAGGACATACTACCGCCTGACTTCAAACTTGCCATGCATCCAGCAACTGCGCCATGGAGTCTTCGTCAACCTGACGTGCGCTTATCAGTTCCTGGAATCTTTAAGAAGGCACGCATGTCAACGCTAGCCCTGAAGCAACTGACTTTGCGTCTGTTGGACGAAAGGTACTTCGACCGCATACATGTTTACACCGATGGCTCCACTAATTCCAACAGCTCCACAGGAGCAGTGGTTGTTCCATCTGAAAATGTGTTGCTTCAGTACAAGTTTTCTCACACCACGACGTCGACAGCAGCAGAGCTCGCAGCACTTCAAGGTGCAGTAAAGTACATTCTTCACCAGGAACCTAACCAATGGGCCATCTTTTGCGACTCCAGGTCAGCCTTACAGTCACTACGGTTTGTTCTGCAGCACGGGCTACATGAACAATCAGTATATCAGATAAGGCACGACTACCACGAAGCGCTCGCGGAAGGTCACGATATTGTATTTCAGTGGTTGCCGAGTCATTGCGGAATCGTTGGCAATGACCGCGCAGATGAAGCTGCTCGATCGGCTCATGACCAAGACCAGCGCACGCCCATACCACTCTTGAGAACGGACGCTGCAAGGCTTCTACAATCACTTGCTCGCCGTATATCTCTCCTACAATGGAATACACAGGGTTTCTCCAACACGCACCTGTATTCGATTGACCCAAACTTGCAACTTCGTTTGCCATCCGGGTTCCCACGATGCGCTGAAACTTTACTGTGTCGCATGAGGTTGGGCGTGGCATTTACGAATTCGTACTCTCGTCTCCTTGGAATGGCGAGCACTTCAGCATGCAACATCTGCGCCTGCGAGGAAACGCTTGAACACATTCTATGTCATTGCCCAGCATACCAGACCGAACGACGTATTATGGAAGCCAAGCTCTGTCAGCTGGATTCACGACCGCTTACAGAAGAGAAGATCCTGGGACCTTGGCCGACGGCCTCCCATACGCGCAAAGCCACGAAAGCCCTCTTGTACTTTTTAAGGAACACCAAACTTCACGACCGCTTGTGAAAGAACTGTGCGAGGCCGTGCTGTGTAGTTTCGAGCTGACTATTTATGCTTCTCTTTCTTACTCCTCTTCTTTTCTGTCTCTTTTCGTTCTATTATTCCCCTTTTCCCCCACCCCAAGTGTAGGGTAGCCAACCGAGCCAAGCTTGGTTAACCTCCCTGCCTTTCCTCTCTATTTATCTCTCTCTCTCTCTCTCTGGTCGACATTCCTGCCTTTCCCCATCTCTCATGTTTTCTTCCCTACCTACTTGCTTACCGAAGCCGCAACTTTGCCAGCCCATGTGCGAACTAAAAAGCCTTCATAAGGTAAAGAGAAGACGTTTCCTCAGAAGGCTTCCGAAAGGAGCATTCGTACAAGTTCAACAAAAATGCCATTTTTGAAGAAAAAAACAATGTTGCGGATGACGCTCCATTATGAGCGTTCTACAACAACAGCTGGCCGAAGGACACAGCTGTGATAAAATGTTTCAGTCCGCGGATAGGTCGAATCGTGCGAATAATATTTTGAATTCACTCTCTGAACGCGCTCCTTTGGGGCTTCACAAAGCAATATGTCGGACGAGAACGTTTATTGAACGTTTCTTTTGGCTACCAGTGGTACAAAAAGACATGCTGGTTTCAATAAAATATCAGTTCTCAATAGTGATCCATGCGTCTTGCGTGCCTTTCTTTACGCGCTGTCGTCTCACGCTGTAAATATTGATCTTTGGGGTGTATTGTTGAGCTGAACGGAAGGTGCCGAGAAACGCAAACACACGGTATAAGCTGCATTGTTGAAGGCGCACCGTCAATGTCTGCAAGAACGACACATAACATCTCACTAAAAAAAAAAAAACTCCAGAAATGATTCCAGCAAGAAGGAATTTTACATATATACGACAAGCTGTCCATTTGAGCTCAAGTAAAAACGTGCTACCAGGCGCATCTATTCAACTCACTTTGCGCTCTTCTCTCTCTCCTTCTTATATATATATATATATATATATATATATATATATATATATATATATATATATATATATATATATATATATATATATATGTGTGTGTGTGTGTGTGTGTGTGTGTGTGTGTGTGTGTGTGTGTGTGTGTATTGATGCAAGCGAAGTCACGTGACCGGATTTTTTTACGTAGTTTAAGACACACCGCATTACACCATCCAAATGGCAACAAAATGCAAAACAAGATGGCGGATATTCCAGGCGAACCATTCCTGGGCAGCATGTTATCTGCATTAGGGACGTATTGAACTGAACAGTTTTATTCTTCAGAAAAAGAGAGAGAGAGAGAAGAAAATGTATGTTTCAATATGACGGTCGATACAAGCACAGATTGGATTGCTTAGGAAAAAAATAGGAGAGAAATATTCTTGAAGGGTTAGTCGTCTCTTATTGACTTAATCCTGACATATACAAACATTAATGTATAACCTTGTACTTCATAGAAACTGATGTATATAGCTACTCTGTTCTGCGGTCTAGATATTTGATAACGAATGCGATACAAATACTGAGAACTATTTCAACGCCTCACTGCGCTGGAGTCAAACCGCCATCGGTGCCACTTACACCAATGTCACCAGATAATCGTCGGTGCCGCATGAATACAAAATTTAACTCTAGGACGCTGTAAGGGGCAGGAGTAGTGTGGATTCGTATATTTTGTTATCGTAAATTCAACACACATAGACTTGATTGCCACCTATCGAAGCATCAGATGCTAAAACACTAAAAACTCACCGTGATGTTCCCTTTGTGATGCAAAATAAAGAAAATGAACTGTGGTACAATATTCTATTATTCCTTGTATAATTAGACCACATCAGCGGAATAAGGTGAAAAAGTGAACGATTTATTGGATATATTGAAAGACTAGCCTATGCGAATAATAATTGAGCTACCATGGAAATTCGATGTTTGTAGGAAGGAAACGCATTGCGCAACAAGTTGATGTACCGTTTCTGAAGTCTCAACATGGCTGCCAAGTGTATACCCCCCCCCCCCCACACATATATATATATATATATATATATATATATATATATATATATATATATATATATATATACACATCAGTCGTTTCGACGGGAGCTCCGTCTTTTTCAAGGCGTTTGAATCGGGAAGATGATTTTCCAGAGTACAAGAAGAGGATACAGACGCCGTACCCCCTTTTATTTTGCTTTCATTAGCGCCTCATGGCTGCTCTATTTTTCCTTCCATAAGACAGAGCACAACATTTCAATGTTCCCGATGGGTCCTTTGAATTACGTAAGCCCCTATCGACGCCTTTCTCGGAATTCAGCGCAGCGTCCCTCATCAGAATTCCAGCATCATTCAAAAAGCCTATGATATATGCGTGATAGAGGCATTCCCGAAAGCTCTGAACGGCTTCAACGCCTTTTCAAAGAGCCGGCAAGCAGACAGGCAATAAATATCCGCCACAGGAAGCCTACCAACACCGGAAGTTCTGAATGGTTGAAATTAATTAGAGGCGACGAACGTGTGGATTGTCCCTTCGCAAAGTACGCGGTGCAAAGTACGTGCTTTGGCGCGGCTTGGTCTGGATGCGAAGATGAATAGGCGACGCTCTTGACAGAGACTTTAGAATAATGAAGCGACTTCAAGAGCTGGATCCCTACGCGACTGCTCGGCGTCAACAGCGACCTATTGCTGAGGACGTGGTCGTGTGTTCGACTCGTGATTGCAGTGAAGTCACAATGAGATGTAAACGGTGTACGAAATCATCTTGCAGTTAGATTCATCTGCACGCTCTTTAAGGTGGTTGAAGCTATTCCGGATTTTCACAATGCGAAGTCATGTAGAACTCATGCGTTGCGTTACGACCATAAACCACAACATTTCATTCTTTTTGTTCTTTTTCAGGTTCATTGGGTGAATGATAACAATCACAATTGAAAAAGATCGTCATGATCCCTTTTTGTAAACATTGCTTCCGCTTTACTTTTCACACAATAAATCTGTTGATTACAATGTCTATCTCTCTCTGCTAGTACCTTCGCTATCTTGTTTGGTTAGCATTAATTTTTACTCGAAAACGATCAATCAAATAACAAATGCCTTTGGGGTTTCCTCATCGCTTTGAGCGATATTCTGTTAAAGCAAGAGCTACGTTAACGCTCAAGGTCATGGACCACGTGGCTCGTCTTTTGCGGAATACCGCTTGTGGTCTATGTATATTTGTCTATAAAAAAAAGGCGGGGTATTTAAAGGCGTTCTGAACATATATACTCTCGAACACTGTAAACCACACCCTTTTGCCTAACCAAAAACTTGCAAAATAAGGGTGTAAGTGTGTTTTTTTCCCACAACACTGCTTTAAGGGATGATGTTCTAAAGCGAAAATACCCTCTAGAAGTTAAAGGCGTCTTTGTGTTATCCAGTCACCCTTGTCCCATACAACAGAGAACGAAATGATAAATTAAAAAACTGTTGGATCATAGGCGAGTCTTTTTCAGGTTTATCTATTCCCCCCCCCCCCCCATAAAGTTAGGCCTGCTGTCTTTATACGGTTAGTCTTCTTTTATACGGAACAGGAATATTCCCACCGGCACCGGCTCAAGATATTGTGGCTATGTATACCAGATGGCTGCCTTAAAGCTATACGAGGCGCGAGTGCTCCACCCACGGTGTATTTGGCAATACGGTCGGTTGCGTGTACAGTTTGTCGTGAGCGTGCATCATTTTCTATGCTGATTTCATCCATGAGTGCATAACCTCTAAATGGTAGTAAGTTTTACTTTTTCACGTTTTTTTCAGGGATAAGTGTGTTTAGGCTATTGGAAACACCTTATGGTGTGGGTGTTTCTATACGCGACTACACCCTCTTCCTCGAGTGAAAGGGTGTTAGTTATAGACACGGCAAAGCACCTTTGAGGGTGCTAACTGGTTTACTGCATGCCAATGATAAGAGACGATGCTTGAGAATTTAAACTAGTGGCAGAACAGCACTCAAAACGGGGCTGTGAATACACAGAACACAAAAGAGTGTCCCTACTGATCTAAGGACCCTGGAGCTAATAATATAATGTAGCGATGCTGAGGCAGACAGACTAAAAAAATTGCCCGCAGCTTCCCTCGGGGGAACACTGAGGAGGATGCGGACCATATAATTGGTTAACGGGGTGTTAAAGTGCGACTTACTTGGGTCGATGGCTAAATTGGTTAACGTGGTTGTAGGAGGGGGTGTTAAATGAGTGAACACGTACACACGTATGCGAAAGGGCGGCGCTGGTCGAAGGGACGTCGATCATTGTGTTTGTGGATTCGTTGGAATTCATTTCACCGCGACCTTGGACGTCGACGCGCCGTACAAACCAACCGACGAGCGGCAACTGAGCGAGCGAGCGCCGACCTTGAGTATATATACAGCACGACGGCGCATGCACTGTCAGCTGTTGAATGTTCTCGAAGCGCGACGCCACATGCGCGTCCACTGGAGAATCAGGAGAATTGTAGATGTCGAACGCGGTGTGTAGAGGAGGAAGGGTGCACAGATGGTGGAGGAGTGAAGCGCGCGCGGTGTGTAGAGGAGGAAGGGATGCACAGATGGTGGAAGAGTGGGCGACGGCGCGACGGCGCATGCGCGCGCGTCAGCTGTCGAATGTTCGAGAAGCGGTGTGGACGGCGCGGACGACGCGGACGGCGCACTACAAGGCGCGAGTATAAGATGCTCCGCATCTAAAACAAGCGTCCTTATTAGGGCGAAGTTGTGCCCACGAGTCTAATGACTATGGTCGTCGAGTCCGAGTAGCCGAGTGGCACAGATTCAACTATCTTCCTCATTGCCGGAGAGCACGAACGCATGGCGCATGCCAGCCGTGTCTTGCTGGTGCTCTTGCCACGATGATTGCGGCGGGCTACTTGAATGTGGCCAACCTGTCGCGGCAATAAGCTGGTCTAAGTTAAAACAGACGCTCTATACGGTTCACAATAACAAAGATTCGTGTGACATATTGTTTTTTTCCCTTAGGCCACAGTTTATATAAAAGGCCTACGCACAGAGGCTTATTCGCCGCAGAAATCACGGGGCTACGAGTTAACATGGCAGCAGCAGTGCGGGGACCATAACAGCAAACCACACAGAGTGCCGCCGTCACCGCTGCTGGAACGAGCGGTGAACCACCGCCACCGCATACCAAGATGGCGATGGAGATAAACAGGAGGAGGCACATTGCGTTGCTCCCAGTTCGGCAGCTCACCCAGGTAACCTACGACTTCGGGCCGACGGGAAACGTTCATTACGGCGACCGCTCGGTTTTCCTTTCGCTCTATTCTCGGTGACTTGGACCTCCGTCTGTCAAAGCTTTCCCAGAGACGGAGTAAACTACGGCGCACAGTCATTTCTTCGTATGGGTTCCTTCGTATCGACCTTGATCCGGAGGACTGGGAACTGAGAAACCGCGAGGGGGCCACGGAGTCTCCCGGGACGTCGCCTCGAAATAGCGCCAGAGCTGCCATCCTGCTATGCCGTGGCGGCGGGGAATGCGGGGTGTTTTACTCAAAACAGCGCCCGCAGCCACACACACGGTCGCCATGCGTCAAAGACCCCTGGGATGACAGGCGGCGAAGACGGCAACGAAGAGCTATGGGCGAGACGGCCGTGTTGCCAGAATGGCTCCCTGTGACAAGCGACGATCGTGTGTGACACTCGGCCGTCTGTCGTCGCGGCGAGGGTAGGATATTTTAGGCATCTACGTATCTCGTACCGAAGCGCGTTTCCAGCCTGAAGTCATTAAATGCTAAAGGATAAATGATTAATTAAATAAATAAACAAATAAGCAAAAAATAATAGGCCTTTTTTCGTAGTTTTTGTGAAATCTTACGCTTCAAGAGGGTGTTTCAGTGACCAATATGGTATACATGTAACCTTATGAACTTGAATGCACCACCTACAATCATATACTCCCTAGAAGCGTCCCATCAATGCCTCATCATGAAAATGTGCGTGACATTGCTGCTTAGCAGTACATATAAATAATCTAGACCATATTTCCTATGGCGATTCATAGACTCGTGGTAACCTTCAGGAACATTTCACCGAGAATTACGCGACAAGGTTATCGGACTAGCAATAGGAAGATGTATACGTTTGGTACCAAACAAAGGACTTTCACCTTCTAGATAAACGATACTGAAATAAAAGATGTTCATTTACATAGCGCTCGTTCTTCTTTATTTTCTGTTAACTAGTAGGCGGGTCCACTAGCTGTCAACGCACACTCTCAACATCGAATGTGTCTAAATCATACAAATAAGAAGACCTGCATGGACCTCGTCAAAATACATTTCCCACAGTGATGAGAGACGCGTCAGCGCACGCAGGGCGCGTCGTGCCATATACGTGTGACGGGCGGCTGATGAATGTCACGAGTACCGCAGCAAGAAAAAAACCGTCCACTAAATGCAACGGAAATGCTTCGGCAATGGTGTATTGATGGACGCGGTTAGCTCCATGCTGTAATCAAGTGCGCCTCCACGGGAGCCCCGACAATTGTCCGCCAACTTGCTATTACGGGGGCAGTGTTGATAACAATAACAGCGCGTCATTACGACTGTCCATTTGGTATTGCCGCGGATTATCTTATCGACCTCCTTTGTCCCAGCTCTGCTACAAAACAAAAAAAAAACAAATAGAAGGAGAAGAAAAAAAAAACGCGTGCAAGGAACCATAAGGGTGCAAATGCTCGCTTCATTTTCTCCACTATACTAGCTGTCAACGGCTATGCAGGTTTGTTTTGCTGCGTATTTTTTTTTCTCGTTGAAGGATCGGCTCCGTTAACCTGCAGCAACATTCAACCCATGTTGTTACAACAAGGGGTCTAAAACAAGGGCCGTATAGGGGACTCTCCGCGTTTGAGTTAACACGGATACACGGATAACTAACACGGATACACGAACTGCGAAAGGCAATTCACTCTGTTAGCTTCGCAGATTGTTACAACAACCGCAATGACAACGGTAAAAAAAACCTGACAGGCAATGACATAGCCAGTTTTCGGAACGGTTAGGATGAACCTGTGCAAAAGTGAATGCGAACGAAGATGCTCATTTTGCCTCGCAAGAACACTGGTAACCATAGCCACAATTTTAGAGTTCGTTTCACCATCTCGAATATACCACACAGAAATGAACGCGGACGCGAGCTATAACAACTTACTATTGCCCCCTCTCTTCCCACTCACGTCTTTCTTGTACGATACGCAGGACAAAAAACACAGATGATCAGACAACATTTTTATGTGCTGACTACTGAGGCGATATGAAGCATATGCTGCATTTCTTTCTATTCGAACAATGAAAAATGAAATAGAGCGGGACTGAATTGAATCGAACAAACACTCCACACAGCTGGACGATTTCACGCGTCCTTTTTTTCGCGTTTACTACATCGAGGCACATAAGACTTGATCAAAAAATAAGACAGCTCTTCTTTTGCCTGTCCCTTCTACGACTACTCTGACGGTGCAAACAATGTAGTGATATGCATATTTTTACTTCACATTATGCCCAACATCTTTATCCACAAGGCTGCAAGCGCAAGGTGGACATAAATTTGCCAAGCACGTCAAGTATACCCACAGCGCGCGAAACGTTATTTGTTCCTTTCCCGATGACCTACCATATGCAAACGCACTCACAGAAACAACAAAAACACGAGAAAATCAGCAAGTATATCTCATACACGGGAGTCAGATCCAGAGGATGCAAATTAACAGAAGGAAATATTAACATATAATAAAGAGACTCCTTACTAGACTTATGCGGCTGGTGCACAGTGCGAAATTGCTCGCGGTGCCGCCTTTCAATGGAACACAAGTATGAGTATAGTGTTGCACACCTAAGGCGATTTTCATTTGTTGTAGCACACCACGCAGACGGTCGTAGGAGCTGTAACAAACAGGGGAGCTGTGTTTCGAGTTCCTCATTGAATGCAAATGCATATTTTAACTCCACAGCCACTGATGCAATCAGCGTCCAAAAAACGTGCGAACGGACGCAAATAACCAACACCTAAATAAATAAATAAAATGAACATATATCTACACAAATGACAAATAATACTCTAACGTCAAACAGAAAGCTTCAAAGCCAGAAATATGGGAACGCTGGATGCTGCGTTATGAAGCTGAAGCAAAGAAAAAGAAGAAAACGTGGAAATAACACGTACTGTTAAGATAGGACCATGCGTCTCAACTGAAAACCGTTTTTATTAAGAATGCAAGCTCATCTGAATAACAAAGCAGTTCACTGGGACGTTTCCGTAAAGCGACCTGCTCTGCCAGAGTAGCGTTTTATTACGCACGCTTTAAAGATATCAGCGCTGCATCGACTGCACAGATTCTGCGGTTCAACAATGCCCGAGTAGAATATAAACACAGAACACTTGAGGGCATTGCAAGCCACACGATGCAAGGCACTAAAGTGTCGTAAGCTTTAATGCCCATTACAAAGAAGCTGACAGATATGCGTCTGTTGGTTTATGTAAAGACGCCGAACAGGATTGAACGAACCAAGCCACAAGACAGGCTCCCAACACGAACCGAATAGGACGCACGGCACACATAAAACACTGCACAATGTGAAGTGCTGAAGAAATCACTTAAGCCAAATTGCCCTGGCTCAGGAAAAATGGCTGTGCAAGACGTACGCTGCATTAAGGATAACAATTTTTCGGGAACAATGATGGGTGAGGCTCGCGACATGTTGCTGAGTGAAGCTCGCACGTCTTGCGAATTGTTGAAATAGAGAGAGAGAGAGAGAGAGAGAGAGAGAGAGAGAACTTAAGGGAAATGCAGGGAGGTAAACCAGAAGATAGTTTAAAAATTTGCTACTCAGCACTGCGGAAAGGGCAAAATGTGATAGAAATCCAAACATGTGGTTTCTGGGCCAGCGACCACTTACTGATAGCAAGGAAGGTAATGCAAGGAATAGATTCCTCTGAGCTCATTTATTGTTTACATGCATGATGCTGCGATAAGTGACTAACAAAATAGAATTCTTAATTCATGTAATTTTAATCTGTTACATTTGGGCTGGGACGTGTGCAAGTCATTCTGCAGACCGAAACAAAAGCGGATATCACTTGGAGAAAAACAGTGATATAGAGGAATGCGGATTTAAAACGCAAGAACACGCAACTTTTTATCATAGGCTGTGCGACACGCCTTGGAAAAATACTACTGGTCGATCGAAATACGCTACCTCTGCGGGCGCATGCAGAGGTATACCGTCTCTGCGGGCGCACGCACTGCCGGGAAGCAAGGCGCAATGAGCGCTAACAAGCAGACTAGCATTTGTAGTATTACAATAAAAAAGATAAAGCAATGACGGACCACTTGAGCAGTAGAAAAAAAGGCAAGAAAAAAACACATCGAAAACGAATGAAGGAAACAGTGCAGAGTGCTAAAAAAAGATTCGGTTGGGAAAGTGGAGGATTAGAAGAGTCCACATCAAAAGCCCAGAGGCTCGCAATGTTTAAAATATGCAAATTAATGCCGAAAGAGCAAATCGGAAGCTCCTCGATCCCGACACAGCAGCCAGCAAATGAATGTTCGCCGCCTACCATCGGCACGGAGACGAGAAATGACGTTTTTTGGGCGTCAGAACGGGAGAAAAAGAATAGAAGCGGGATACAAAAGAAAAAGAAAACAGAGGTCCTGTTCAGTTATACGCAGACATGAAGTCAAGTACCAAATTCTGAAAGGAAGCAAGGTAAGAAAAAAAAAGAGGATTAGCGCGTACAGGAGAATCCGCCAAGAACAACGGTGCGGCCGGCTCACCGAGTGGGCTACTAAACCCGGAGAACATAAAAGGCGAGCGAAAAATTAAAAAAAACGAAAAAGAAAGGAGAGAAAACCGGAGGGACGAATAAAGAGCACCGTCGACGGACGAGCATAAAGTGGCCGGCATTAAGAACAGCGACACGATGAGGCCCTTATTAAAGCACTTGCGCGTTTCTCGGCACGCCAAAGTTCTTCGCTTTTCTTCTTTTTTAAATTACTCTTTCCGACGAAGAAACTGCAATCAACGTTTCCAATTCGAAGACAGCCCCGAAAGCGAAGGGGGCTAGACCGACGAGACGCATAAAAATGTCAGCACGGTACTCGGTTTCTGCCAAATACCGTGGACCCCCCTATGTCCCAAGTGAAGTTTTTACAGTCCTCTATATAGTGCACATATTTATCACTCACGAAAGGCGTGCGTGAGTGAACGAGCGTGCGCGCGCTTGTATGCGCCCAAGCAAAAGCAATGGCAGACTGAAAAAAAAAAACTAAAAGTAAACTGACAAAAATTTGATAACAGGCTTGGCCAACGTTATCAGCAGTTTGCCTGCCTTATTTGCCGTTGGGCTTTTCCCACGATAAAGCCGGACGAAGCTCTTCCGTACAAGTACGCCTGTACGTAAACGTTACCGAGCGCCCAGCTAATCCCCGGCAAGAGACTACATAACGGTGTCGTCCAACGGCTAGCTGCTCCCTGCGATTCCTTAATCACCGGCGACCCACGCCGGTGGGACACGATGCGATCAAGGTGACCTTTGATGCTTGCAACGTCGCCATGGCAACCCACACGAGGGCAAAGCAAGCGGATCACAGCGATAATTAGCGCGCGCTTCCGTGTACACAACTCACGAGTTTCGCATGCACTTTATTGTGTTTAGGGTAACAGTGCTATTTTTTTTTATTTCAGTAACACGTAGAATAGGGTTTTTACAAGGGTGAGTACTCTTGAAGAAAAGAAAATCAAAGACACTGAAATGCTACCGTGCAAACGCCAAAACACCAGTGCTATGTCAACACACCAGGAAAACGGAGATAAAAACAGAGTGGAGCGAAAAATGTCACATGCACACAGACACGCACATCGCTCGTCTGCAAACACCTCCACTACTACTGTTCTCATTTTGTCAAGAGGAAATTCTATATACAAATAGGTAGTACTGAACATGGCGAATAGATATAAATTCAAGGAGGGGGACATAACATTCTTCGAGACAAAAAGCAACATTTTTTATGACTGTCATGCTTTTTGGCGAGTAAAGTAGCACACGTTGTATGAGCATGTGGATGCTTAAGATAGTTGACTACTAAATTTCACAAATTTCAGTATTCGTAAAAATCCCAGCTCGCGAATATTGAGGCACAGTTAAACGAAAGGAAAAAATTTCCGACGATTACGATAACGCATATTGATAACTATAAGATCAGCTTCGTGTCGGGGCTGTAGGTCAACTGTGTTTGAGATTTTGGCTTTGCACGAGGTATCGACTACGCCATGAATCGTAATCTTTCTGAAGTAGGACAGCACCGTCTACGCCATCATTCATCTTTCCGGTGATAGGCGAAGTACCCGCTACAAAACTGTAAGGTATTACACGCACTTTGTTGATTCTACACATGTGGCTCATGACGAAGAATTCTCACCGAGCGCTTTGCAGGGGTGAGAAGCATTAGACCAAACACTCGTCGCACAATTAGCATAGCGTGTTGCATGGTCGTTTTACTTTTCCACAACGCACCTCGGTCAACGCAGGCACTTGTCCGACGTGTTACCTGTATATGGTCTTCATTTGCAAATGGGTATCGAGCCCTATAGCGTGGCTCTGGGGTAGAATACTCCACAATACGCAGAGAACCAGGGTTCAAATCTAATTCAATTTTAGAATTCGTTTCTCATTTTATTTTTAAATGTCAATCGGCTACACTATACCGACGGCAACGCCACTAAATGCAGGAACTGGCGTTTACGAGCTGTCCTTTAAAACATGGCGGTAGCATGATCAGAACACACCCTCTGTTAATTTCATTCATCGAAACGTATTTCTGAACATATTGATGTTGATACCGCGTAACGGTTACCAGCTACGCGGAGTATGAGGACGGAACGAAAAAAAAAATGCCCAGGTGCAGTAATATGTCAAGTTGGGTCAGTTGAATTACGTTTGTAGTTGAAATTTTGTTGAAGCAAAGAAACAGACGGACAGGAGAGGCTGACAAAGACGGTGCTTGCTCTCACGTTCGATGTTTTATTAGTCGGAATAAAAAAGGATACTTAAAGAAGACACATGGTTTTTCGCGCATATGCAACAGATCAGGGAGCAACAAAAAAAAAAATGGCAGCATATCCACGGAGTGAATGATGGAGAGTGGGGCGAAGCATTCGTCCGTCCATGCGTCCGTCTGTGTGACCGTCCATGCGTCTGTTTGTGCGCCCGTCCCTGCGTTCTTTCATGCATCCGCCCCTGCGTCCGTTCATGCGTCCATCCATGCATCTGTTTGTGTGTCCGTTCGTTCATCTATTCAACACTCCAAGTCCCACCATCTCGCATCTTTTTATCATATATTCCCCATATAGAAGCACCGCCATCCAGCGGACATTCCAAGGACCAAACGAGAGGTGGCACACGCACACTTTCTTACGGCCTGCACTTTGGGTCCACTTCCCACCTTTAACCACCTCGAGTTCATGGTATATTCTAGTTCACTGTATTCATGGCACTGCGACCAAACGCTCGCTAAACCTTTCGAAAACCAAGGAGGTTACGCCCAGCGAGTATAACGTAGCAACCTTTCCCTGTCAGATAGGGCTCAATTTACATGCCAATGGCTGCTAATAAGAAATGAGAGACAGGAGAATTCGGCTTTTACTTTCTTACGGCTTGCGCTTCGTATCTACTTCTCATTTTTAACCACCTTGAGTTCATTAATGGTATATACAAGTTCATTGTATTCACGGCACTGCGGCTCAACGCTCGCTAAACCTTTCTAAAGCTAAGGCGGTTACACCTAGCGAGTATAATGTAGCATCCCTTTCTTGTCCGATAGTGCTCAATGTACATGCCAATGGCTGCTAATAGGGATCGCAGCGTGCGCGTTGACTAAAAGCCGAATGCTCATGTCTCTCATTCCCCATTAGCAGCCATTGGAATGTACATTGAGCACTATTTTTTATTGTTAAACAACGCACAGAAGAAATCTCTCACTGGCACCACCTTGGAGGTCAAGTGTTATACCTATTTCGGGTATGTGCCACTGGTGGTTACATACGAGGGACGCCCAAGCCACGCCATAAGGAGCTTCGCCCCTAAAAAATATACCACTCGTATCGGGATTACACATTTTTTCATGTCATTTGTCATTTATTATATTTCGCAAGCACTACGTGTCTGAATACGCATGTTCTTTATCGTGCGGCACAATCGTGGATTGGTTAACACAGTCATGTTCTTGGCTATCCCCATGCTGTCTTCGTCAGCCTCTTCTGTTCATCAGTTTTTTTTTGTGCGCTTCAAAATTTTATCCATGCATGTGCAGTACTAAAGGGACACTAAGGTGACACAGTGACTCAAGTGATTAGGTTAGGTTGATGAACTGTACTCGTAGAAGTCTAATGTCACATGTTCCACTATCATAGATTCATCGTTAGCGGAAAAAAATTAAGGTTGAAGTTTCACTTTTACTTTCCGCGCCGGAATCTTTGTGCGTGACTTCACGAATTTCAAATTTTCGTATTTTCGCAACGTGGACTCGATTAAACTTTCCGAAACTCGGTATGTTAGACATACGACATCACCAGAGGACTACGTACTTCATTTTTACCGATTAGGGATTATGTAGAAGCCAGCAAACGCCGCCAAAGCTTATGAGTTCACGCTGTTTCGTGCGGAAATCTCAAGGTGGCGTCTCCACCAGCAGTTTCTTTTGGCGCGTTAATTCTCTCGCGGATTAAGCGTCACCTCGTGCTAAGAGTGGTGTTTTCATAGCTATC
Organism: Rhipicephalus annulatus; assembly: GCA_013436015.1. NCBI lineage: Eukaryota > Metazoa > Arthropoda > Arachnida > Ixodida > Ixodidae > Rhipicephalus > Rhipicephalus annulatus. Next base: position 401,700 of record WOVY01010212.1, on the reverse strand, counting down.
GATGTGTACTTTACCGATGCGCATGAAATCGTTTTTTTTTTTTACTTCAGTGTCCCTTTAGGAGCTGCAATAGACAACGTATGAGTGAAATGAGGGCGATAAACGTAACGCGAACAGACTCATTGACAAAAGCGTAAGCTTGAGGCAGTCGGTAGACGTTCACGGCGGTGTTTTATACAGCGCACGACCGGCACTGTCTTTTCTTCCTTTTTTTTCTTCAGAAGAATGCCACATTGACGAAAGAACCCCACCCACGCTTTTTATTTTTCTGTTATGTACCGTTATTGAAAACAAAAAAAAACTTCGCGTCAAACATTATTCTAATAAACTTAATTTTTTACAGAAAATTACCATACTATAGAATTGTAGAGCGATCCAACAGATATAGACCTTTTATGCATTGACAGAAATTAAATGCAGTACAAAGATATTTTTTGCAACTAGGCCTGCGTACGAGTGCAATGTCGAACTCGGTATGACGACGGATTGGAGGCCTCACGAAAATCTGGCATAGTAATATAAAGTGGCACACACGTCACTCTGCACCACAAGAAAAGTGTTTTTTTTTACTTTTATTTGTTGCGCAGCGGACGTCCGAATAAACGCTACAACACTGCGAAGGCAGAGGTGAATAGTTCGACGAAGATCTAATATTTCCTGAGAGATGTTATTGTTTACTTGCTCTGAGTGAAAATTTTGAAGATCAAAGTACGCCACGCGATGCATATAAGGAAAGAACTCTACCATTAGGCAAGCCAGCGGTCAGTCCACGAAACTTTTCAATGGCGGAACGATCCTCCGCACTTACCTGCAAAGAGTGAGAGAGATAGAGAGAGAGAGACAAGGTTATTAACTTGTTTTTTTATTCAATATAACAGCAATAATTACGCAAGTTCAAATACCGATACAAAATAAAACATTCAACAACAGGCACACCTTTCATACGTCGCATGAGTGAGCGAGGCTTAAGTAGTGGAGTCTATCATGAGCAGTACACGAGGTGCACAAACCTGAATGAATGAACATTCGCCTAAGTGAAGGTGCACATTCAACGCAAAATAAGCCAGAACTAATTATACAAAAAAAGAGGAGGGAGAAAAGAAACTGAGACACTGAAAAAAGTTCATAGCCAACCACGCAATAGTAAAACACAATCCCAATCCAAAATCTTTTTAATTAAGCTTGTGTCAACGAATGCAAAGCAGAAACACAAATTGGATTGCTTTTGTGTGGTGCAGACGGCCAACACAAAAATATTCGCGACAGTTTAACTTTGCGGAACTTTGCGAAATTGAAATATTCACGCTGACGTAAGGATGTTGTCTACAACGTACACAAGCAACATTACACGTCTGCAATTTCCGCTTCTCCACACAAGCGCATAATGCAGGCACAAGTTAAGAAAGAGAGCACTTTGAAGGCATTAGCACCAGCGCAACAAGCCCTGATCGACGAGAACCAACTATCCGAGTCTCTCCAGAAATCGCAAAAAGTGGTAAATAAATCTGAGGCGCTCACTGTAGAGCTGGCTTTGCCACAATAATGAATTTGCTAAAGGTGAAGACGCCGTTAAACGACAAGGTGTTGAGATTATTGGCAGCCATGACATCTACGCGGCAAATATTCTTACCATAGGGCGCAATAGCATGTCAACAAGATTTATGTGTTTACTCCCTACAACTACAAAAGAACTCAGTTTTGACAAGAGATGATGCTTTGTTTACGCTTTGTAGAGTATTACGTGGCGCAATGGTCTCATTTGAGATCAGAATATTTTGTTTTATTTGGCTGGTTCGGGGGTAATTGTTCAGAGCGTTTGGATGAATGAGCGGCCAAACAATCGCTATGCCATGATCTGCTATCGTATTTGTTACCAGGTTTTCCTGCCTTAGTCTTGATAACGTTCATTTTACGGCATAATCGATTATTGGAACTACACCATCGCTACAGACACGAAATACACTAACGACCCGCAAGGTTTCTCCAAAGATGGCCGTATCACACGGTCGCAGCGAGACGGCTCCGGCGAGTGGAAACGGTAATCGAAACAGCGCAGAACCGAGGTGTACAAAAAGGCTGGACATTGCGTCAAGCCGATCAGGCTGCGACGGAATCGGCGGTGTACTAGGATGACAAAGTACACCCAGGCAAGATTCTATGTGTTTATGAAGGAACAAGTCGAGCCCCACGATACGAAAGGAAAAAATAAAGGAAGTGGGAAAAAGAAAGAAAGGCTAGTCTTTAAGGTAGAAAGAGGAGTGACAAGACGCCACTACGAAATAAGTTGTTCCGAACGGAAGCCGCCGGTCGGGATGGCATTGCAGGAGAACGCGTTCTGCGAGGGAAGACGAACTTCTGAGCAGCACTCGGCAGTAGTCGTTGCCAATAGAAGGATCGAAGAAGGGACGGGATCGAGTTTGGGGGCCATCGACTGGCCAGCTACAGGGAAAATGATGACACCACGAAACACGGAGACTAATGACAGGATAGGACACAAAGTCACACTGTACGGAATGGGCTTTCATGGGGCTCGCATTGTGCCGAAGAAAGAGCGATGAAGCTTTGTGGAGGCGCCGACACGGTTTGCGAGTGGTGAGATGAGCGTCAGAGAAACATTAACAACACCGAAGGCAAACTATAACACGCGGGTGGTGTTTATGGCTGTGTATACTATAATTGAGACGAGGTGTAACGGTAAAGACGCTCCGGACATCCTTTCCCGAGGAGCTCCTCACCAGATTTGTGATCTGCAGATAAATGTCTGAGCTGAGCTCGTCACACGATGATCATGGTGTCATAAAGACATTAAGTCGATATGCACCGAGAAAACATTTGAAGATTGCCAGAAGATCCCGCGTGCTTTCTGTCTCGAATAAGCAAATGGGAAGAGCCGGGTGCTGAACTTGTTGGTGCACATTTTATAATAACCTAGCTTTGAATATGCGCGCACTTTCACGAACACACACGCTGGAACTATAGCAATACTTCAGTGAGACACATTAACTCGAAAGGATAACCAAGGCGCAATGTAACCTGTATAAGAAGGTAAATATATAGATGAAGATGTCGGGTATGGGAGAATGCAGTAACGACAAAATCGTCCCGCTCCGAAAGACAAACAAACAAACAAACAAACAAACAAGAAAACGTCTTACGGACAAAAGCGGCTCTATAAAGTCTAATAACACTTCGAAAAAAAAAACTATTTCCGACAGTACGACAAGGGAGGTACACATGCACTCTGATCACGTCCAAGTATTCGCATTTCATACGCTTTAATCAATTCTCTCACATTACTTGACTCCTCAACCAAGTTATTCATAGTAAAGCCACAAAGGGAGCTCTCAAAGTCAACGGGGAGACGAACGAGAGACATGAGGCGCGATACGAAGTGTACCTGATTTAGCACACATGTTACACTCTGGAGGATTTCCACTTATACGTACAGAACAACGAAACGGGTAGATACGACGTATTGTGCACTTTCTTCCTTTCCATGAGCTTCGCGTAAAATGCATTGATTCGCTACGACAGAACACTCGTGACAAACCGAGGCTCTTTAATTAGCCTCCTGCACTGGTTTTTCAGCAACGTGATAAAGCGCGTTCTCAAGGACCTAATGAAGTTCATCGATCAATTCACTGGCCCTCAGTCGTCAAGCGGTCACAAAGGAAGATAAACAAACAAGCGACCTCGCGCTGAGAGTCACTCAATTACCGCACCTTTTTTTTATTGATGTGAAGGGAAGGAGATGATGGCCCACAATTAAGGCAGCTGCTACTCATAAGCTATTGAATAGATCGAGCGTAACACATAACAAACACACAAACAGTAGAACGAGGAAAAAACTAACACGCGTGTAAGCACCACTATAACGTAAAAGAGAATGTTCCAAGTGTAGTTTATAATGTACGTTATAGGTAAGACTGATGCTTTCGAATAAATGAGAAAATCTCGGACAAATATTCGTCGGCAAAATTTTTGACAATTCAGATTCATCCGATAAGCTCCGACTTCGATCCGGCATTTCCAACAAGTTCGAAGATAATTTTCAAAGTTAACAATCGCAAATCGAAAGGAGCACACCTTCATCGGCGGCAGCAACCCGTAAAGTACGCTTGCGTCCATTACAACAAGCTTTAAGTTTGAAATATGAACAAACGTATATATGTGATGTGTTTAAGTGTTTGTGCTCGCTTTTATATATGTTAACACGTTCAAAACCACTAATACACCTAATGTGTTGACATGTTATCGTGTTCAGACATCATTTCATCTAATATTTTGGAGTATTGAGAATGCTACTACTACTAATAATGATAGGTTTTTTTTAGCAAAAAATAAAGGAGGTTGGTACAGAAGGCTGAGAAGCAGCTTGATGAGCTCCCGCTCGCCTTCCAAAGTTTACTTGTATGAGTTTATAGCAGTGCACATCAGCAGCCTTAAGAACCAGGTAAGTGAACAAGATATGAGAAAAATGAAATCCTCTTTCTACACTAAAAAGAGGATTATCAGCAACAATACAACGCATATTTGTTGGAAAGAGAATCATGAAAAAGATGTTGATACAACTTATATTGCAAAGTTAAACAATACGAATTTCGGAGAATTGAAGATTCGCAAAAGGCAAACTCCGACAAACGCCTATTTTTCTTGGGAAACTGAACTCCAAAAAACACCCACCAAATTTCAAGAAAAATAAACTCTGAAAATACGGAGCCCTACTTTTATATATCCAGTCATCGTCGAAATTAATCCTTCATATGAGCGAATGAAAACACGTCATAATGACTATGACATACATATAATAAGTATGACATAATTGTATTATCATATGTATGTCCAACTACCCCACATTGAGTGGGACATCCATCATTTGCAAAAAGTTGTATTGGCTGGTGAAATAAGCATACAAGCCTCCCCCCCCCCCCCCTCAGGCCTTAAAATGGAAGGTAATATTAGATGTTCCCACATCATCCGATTGATTTATTGATTTGTGGTGTTTAACGTCCCAAAACCACCATATGATTGGAGGGCTCCGGAAATTTCAACCACGGGGAATTCTTTAACGTGCACCGAAGTCTGAGCACACGGGCCTACAGCATTTTCGCCTCCATCGAAAATGCAGCCGCCGCGGCTCCCCCATCGTCCGAATACGCGAATCCAAGCACGCAAGGGGAACGTGCAAAACCACTTTGTACGCACGCTACAGAAACCGCGAATATTGGCGATGATTTGCGAAAGCGGTATTGTCGAGCACCGCGGAATTGCCCTTTTCCGAGAATCAATCGTTAACGTCACTAAGCGGGAAAATAACGGATCCGCACACGTGTATAAAGAGGTAAAACGAATAAGAAAAAATCCGACCAAAATAAAAAAAATGCGGGGAAAAAGAGAGATTAGCAAGGTGAGGCGACGGTGGTATAGAACAAACTCTCTCACGATTGCCTAATGACCTCGGTTCAAGGCATTTTCGGGTGATAGGGGTTGCGTGCGCACTGGAACCCACCCCTCCACAAAAGCATACAACAGAGATTCGCATCTTGCTCTTCAGCGGCATTCTCGAATCGCGGTTTGCATTCTTTTTATTTATTTATTTTTTTTAAACCCTTCACCAACGATCGGGGTCACTTTATTCTCTACTTCAGCATTTACCACCATTTTATTTATCGACTGTCGCTTTTGCGGCTCTGAAGCTCGGATACCGAACGACCTCGAATCAATTAGCCAAAAAAGTATAATAAAAAGCTGTGATTAAAGATTACCGCAGAAGGCGGAAAAAAGATGAGCAAAACAGAACAATATAATTCCTGCGTGATGGTCACTTAGCGAGTGGTACAAAAAAAATAAACGTCACCGCTTTGCCGCAAAGGTGAAGCAATGAACGCGATAGCAACAAATTGAATGGTCACGTGCAGATTAGAAAGCAGATCAAAACGTGCCCCGCGTTTCTCACGCACAAATGACGCACGAAACGTACTCGCAGGTACGGATACACGCGAATAAGCGTCTCATTTGTTACTTCGCTGTGTCTGAAAAGCGCGCGCTTTTCGCAAACGGAGACTGCAGTGATTGCAGTGACCTTTGTGCGCCCGGTAACTACAGCAGAATCGTTCCAGCTGTACGCGTAGTACGCGTAGAAGATTAGAGCGGGCACCGATGTGGCGACGCGCGCTCATTGCGCCATCTTGCAGGGAATGCTGAAAACACAATATTCTTCCCCCCCTCCCCCCCCCCCCCCCCGAGATTGTCGTGAGCAGCGGAAAGTTGTAGATATAAATAGCTTGCCGTTTGAACGGTGAAAGACGTGCTCCGCGGTGGCTCAGTGGTTAACGCCTCGCTTTCACGACGCAGAGGTTCCACGTTCGATTCCGCGGGCCGGAGTGTTTTAAAACGTTCATAAATTATTGCAAAATGGGAGAAACTAATCACATATTCGATGAGTGAAAGCGACGATGTGTGGCACCTGTTTCGAGTTCGATATTTGAATGCAGCGCCTTTTGTTTTTGGTTATTTCCATACTATATCATGGAGAAATGCGCAAGTTTCACTGAATAATATGACACACTGCACGGATATAACCGACACACAGCGCTCTATGCAGAATACCTGATGACAAGCCAGCACCGCTACTAAAAAGGCCTAGGACAGCCAACACAATATCATCCCCGAAAGAACGGCCTCTTTGATAATGAACAGATCACATTTTATGGCGCCCATAAAACGTATCTATAAAGTAATCTGACGCTTTGCGCGTGAGAAGGAAGTACTTAATTTACGATCGCTCAGTTTATATAGCCCCTTTATTTCGGTGACCTTTTATGACGAAAAAAAATATACACAACTTTCGAATTACAAGAGATATAAAGAGAAAAAAAAACGAAGCTTGTTTCCATCACATTGAAATCTCTGTATCAGCACAGGAATCTTCACGTGTTACGGACGATATACAGTATCTTTCAAAGGTTTCTGCGGGCATTTAAATTTTTTTTATATAGCACGGCCCGGCTATCTGACATATTGCAATTGTCTCGAACACCCGTTCACAGGCGTCGCGGAAGTTAAACACCTCTCCGAATGCTTCTTCTTTTTCGTTACCGCTATCCATCACCATCTTTCATTGTCACTTCAGGTGTCTGTTCCTCGTGGACCGTGCACACTAAAAACAAAAACAAACAAACTAAAACGGCGATAAAGAAAACGTAAGAGACCGGCAGAGGGTAGAGAAGTCGCCGATAAATAAACAAACAATCGGTACCGACGCTTCGTCAAACGTCCGGCGACGGACTCTTCAGAGTCAGATATAAACTGAAGGCGATAAATTGTCGACATCGGACAGCACGACTCAAGGTACCTATCAAGATTCTTTGTTTATTTCTTCTTTTTTTCTTCTATTTAGGGACGTCCTAACGCGTGCCCCACAGACGCCGAAGTGTCCGAGCCCACTCGGAGTTCCGGCGCCGTTGACTTAACGCTGCCGAGTTATAAACGTTTTTCGGGGTTTAGATGAATCGAGAAAATTTTGCCCATTTATCTATTGTCCCTCAATCCCTTCATGCACGACAAAGTACGAAACCGAAAAGTCTGGTACTAGACTTTTTTAAATTTCTTAATCTGTTTCGCTCACAGGGCACAGAAACACGGTTGATGGCGAATATGGGAAGAATTCACTTCGACGAACAACACCAAATGAAGATGAAATCGGCTAGATTTTCTTCGACAAAGGATTTCCGAAATAGGAAAGGAAAGGCTTGGTTCGTCGCCTTGCGCCTGTTTTTCCATCTATACTCGGATGAAAGTTAACTGGAATGCGAGAATGTCAGTGAAGCCAATATGATTTGTTCGACGACAAAAGGCGGGAGCGACTACAACCGAGGGAAGAAGCGTAAATATAACTGCTCAAAAATTAACAAACCTGAAGACACAAGAAGCGTGACAAAATAAAAAGACTCTTCCATAAAGCTGTTACATCGTCAACTCGCGTCTACCAGATAGCGAAAAAAAAAAGGCGGAAAACCTTGAAAAAGATCCTCATTTGTGGGTTCCAGAACAATTCAAAGTCAAAACACATAATAAGGAAAGTATATCGAGAGAGAGCATTCAATGAGCCTGAACTTTCTAACAGTATAATGATGTAAATAAGTGTCGTTTGAGAATATAGCCGGAGAAACTAGCATAGCAAACAATGTACGGTTACTAATTCAGTGCCTCTATTGAACAGTCAGTATATAAACTTCAGAATTCTATTTTTATCTATAAATACGGGGCTGCTGCTCACTGCGCGATCACGTCAACTTCCTCTCCATTCATTATTTCCGTCTTTTTCTTTTTTTTCTTTTTTGTTAGACTATTTCTTTTCAGCTAACCACTCGATTCAGCTTCGAAGTATTCTTTTCCCGAAAGCCCGCGTAACAACCTTCCTATCTTACAATCTGTCCAATTCATGTATCGCGGAATGAACAGTCGCGATAGATGATTGAACCAAATACTACTTAGTACGGGCGAGAATGATCAGAAGTAGTATCCCGTGGAAGAAATGAAGGCCACGCACCCTACACCTTTTTTTAACACGATATACGCAACTCGAAAAAGAAGACTTCCATTACGTCGATGCACTCGCAGGTAATTAAGATAAATAAACTCCAGACTCATTCAGGCGTGCAGCCAGATGTACATTGGGCAAGGCATACATTCCGAAGCTCTTATTTTCTTCCCGCCGAGTGCGCAGGTAAGTGCGCAGCCGACCGGCCACATACATAATAGATGGAAGAGCCGTCCGGATCAGCAGGCGCCGCCTTACATCGAGGACACACAAAGGCAAGCAAGGCAATGCAAGTGCACGAACAAGACTGGAACGACGACACGGAGAGGCCTCAAGAACGAAATAACGTAGGCTAAGAGCGCTCTAAAAGCTAATTTCGGCGTCTCTGTACGAAAGAACCACCACGTTTCCTTTAGTGAAGGTCTGCGGCCCGACGAGGCTGCTTCGCACAGGAACCGATCCGCGAAGAAGGCTTTCCCGACAGCCGTCGTCGCCTTCGACATAAAAGTAATTTAGTCAGAGGGCTCACTCTTAATGCGATGAATAAACTGGAAATAATAATAAAAGAACAGATTGAAGAAATTAGAAACTACGAGTACCGCCCCAAGCGGGGATAAATAATGCAGAACTTCCAGCGCAGTGGTGACGATGAAGTAACATTTTTTTTAAGTGCACAACTTCATTTCCACTACAGCGGGAGTCTCAAACACAAGGCCCGTACATGTTTCATATGCGGCGCAAGGCTTCACAGGGAATAATATGTTCGTGTCTTCTGCAAACGGTACTCGCGTTGCTATCTCACTCGTTGCAATTAACAGCGCTTTGTTCGTCGGATAAGTTAGAGAGACGGGACTGCTCTCAAGTACCATTTTTTGAGACATGCGATAACTTTGTGCTACAACGTAAACGCAGTATGTACATATTTCGCAATCGGCGTAAATGTTTGAATTATATTGGGGACAAGTATCGACATGTTTTTTTCGAATCTTCGCCAAGTACTCTTTAATAACAATCCATATGTGAGATAAGGTGAATACCTTCTTTCAGTTGGTAAGGTAAATGACCTTCTATTCCCCCCCTTCTGCTGCTTCACTGTGCACTAGAGAGTGCATTACTGGGGTAGCGTCCGAAGCGTGAAGTGCTTTTAGCAACGCTCGCACCACCGCCACATTTGTACACGACTGAATGGATGCAGGAAAATACAAACAGCGACAACGTGGTCATTGCAAATTGTGGGTATCAGAAGTTTAAAAAGACCACAATCAGGAACAAATAGTTTCAGCTGATATACTGGATCTTTTTTTTTTCATTATCGCATTATCCACACATAATGTCGACGAATATGGGATGAAAGCGCCGCAGTAACTGCAATGCCAACAAACAAATCCTTCAAGTAATATATACTGAAAGAAAAGCACTGATTGAACTACGGATTTCCATCACAAGCTTCCCATTCATCGCGGAACCTGATGGCATCGGTACGGGGCCAGCGTATGGGATAACTGCCGAGTCTGATGAGAAATTGATGCAAAGCATGGAGAGATCATATATGATGCAAAATGATACAAATGAAGAGTTCGGTGTCACAAGCAAGAACGAAGCAAGTAGAGTTCTTAACACAGAAGTGTTCAAAAACATGTCCCGGCTAACATGTCGAGGCTTCAGCGAGATTACGTCGCACGGAAGCGACAGATTTTTCAAGGTGTACGTCAGCTGTGTTGCGAAAACCACGTAGATCCAGTTTACCAAACGTTCCAGGCCATTCCGCCCGTATACACTGTGTCTCGTTAGACTGCAAGGGGAGGCCGAAATGGCCGTAAAAATGACGCCTCTCTATAGCAACAAAAAAACCACATTCAACTGATGAGGCAATAGACCCTTTATTGATATCCACACTAGCGCTTCCTTGCACTGCGTATTCACTCAGCTAATGGCGGCATCTGTCGTCTTTCAAGGGAATACGAGGTCATGGTTGCACTTGCTGCGATGCCTGTGGAACTGACCGGTTTACAATGTGTAGAGACAATCACTGGCGTTCATTAAAGCGTGCCTTAACAATAGGCAAATGTCTGTTGAATCTGTTCTAGCATGTCGTCGACAAAGGACATTGCAGCTGAAGGTGACCTAAGAACTGCTGAGGTTTTTGAGGAAGACAGTCCTAGACAAACGACTTTGATAGTGATGTTGCGTTTTCACGCCAGATTGATAGACTGACTAGGTGCTTGTACATATGCTGTGCGATTTGCAATCTTTCTGTCTCCTTCCTCTCTTTCCTCTCAATGTTTCAATCTCTCTCATCGCGCTTCCACGTGTAGGGTAGCAAACCGGTTATGCACGACTAGTCGACCTCCCTACATTTAATTTTCTCAATAATTAAATTTCTACTATTTATTCTATTTATTCTGGGGCTTGTCTCTTTATGCGAGTTCGCAGCGACAGGGCAGTGTAAGAGTTTACGTCGTTACAGCGTAAGCTAGCAGCACAACATGCTGTTTAGAGCGAAGGGCAAGCCGTTATTACCTGGGCAAAATGCATGACGCGAATGCCAGCTTTAAGCTTATAAAATGGGTCTATTAGCGTGTCGCCTGTGTTTTGTATGAAAAACAGTAAAACCACCCGTAAGGGCTCCTTCTGTCGATTTCAAGAAAAGTCTTCATTGAAGGAGATTCGCAATAGAAAAACACTGCGCACCGGTTGGCGCCAGTTATACAAGCTACATGCGGTAAAAAGAACCCAACGAAAAAAAAAAAGTGACAATTCGTGCTTTAAGAGTGTTCTGCATTTCTTCAAGCTTCCGTCTTCCATTTGGGTGTGCGCATGTGTGTGGCTGCGATTTTCTTGTTTTTTATAGCTTTTGACCCCTTATTTTTTTCGCTTTCTCTTTCAGGTATCTATTCCCTGACCGCAGTGCAGGGTAGCCTGCCAGATAATACCGTCTGGTTAACTACCCAGCCTTCCTCTTCCCTTCATCTCTCTTGGTCACACGTGACGTATACGTGACATTCACACCGTTTCAAAGTATGTGCAAAGGAAGTATAGAAAACGCTCATCTGTCTCAATTTGTGAGCATGAGGTGAAACTAAAGTCGTCAACTGCATGCTCCGCTCCAGAACATAACGACGCTAGCTTGCGACTAGCATCATTATATTCGTCCTACTCAGCTACGACTGTGACGAAAAAAAATGGAGAAAAGAGAAATTGCAGCGACTAACGCGCCTGAAGTGCGCCAAACGTTAAGCCGCAGTACGCGGCGTACAGAGCCCACAGCAATGATTTTGAGACGGCTAAGAACGAGAATAGTAAAAGCGTGCGAAGCCAAGCAGCGGCGGTCACGCAGCTAGGGGAGCGCGCGAGACATCAACAGCCACCCTCTCCCCTTCGTAAAAAAAAAAGAAAGGTCACTTATTTGCATATCAAGGAAGAGCCATTCAGGCGTTCGCCATAAACGTCTTCTGACGCTTTCTCCCAGTGGCATTTACGAGATCGGCAGTAAAAATTTGAATAACGTAAGCACCGAGCGCCCTAAGCTACGCAAAATATCAAAATAAAGCGAACAAACCGATTTCCGCAAAAAAAAAAAATCCGTAACTACCGAATTACGTTGATCCTCATGCGACGAGGTGGACGATGTTGGACAGTTTGCTAGGTTATGATTATGGTGCACTTGCGAAAAAGCGTAACTTGAAAGCTTATGTACGAAGAAAGACCTGGCGTATTCGAGCGCTCGGAACAAGCTGCAGTTTTCGGAAGACTCGATCGGCGTGGTGGACGCGTCGGAAATACTCGTTTTTGATTGCCGTTTGCGATTGCCTCCACGCATGCACAGTGAGCTACAGCCATAGATATGAGAGTGGAGGAGTTGACTTCGGTTAGAAACACAACCTCACGGTCGGCACCAACGCATTTTAACATGTACGCCGATGCGATATCAGGGAACATATACGCAAGTTCCAATGTATAATAACAGATATGAAATCTGCACGTAAAATTCATCGGAGCAACACGTGGTAGAAACAAATTACTTCTGTTAGCTTCTTTACTTTCGTGATCTATTTTTAAATAATAAGGAAGCACTAATGGAGGCTATTGAGTAGACGTGTAAGAGGCGCACCACGTGATGAAGCACAATATAAAAAGCACGCAATTGTTAATTCGCTATAGAAACATCAGAATCACGGCAAATATTCAGCTATTTCAGACGGCGCGAGTTATTTATTCTATCATGACTTCAGCACTCTTCTCGTATGATTGTCGAAGCAGGCTGTTTGTTCTTAGCAAAACCAAGTCTAGATGTGAAAAAGAAGAAATTATGCCATAATTTGCTACTTCGTATAAACACTAAGATATGATGAAGATAGTACGCAACTAGACTTGACAATATAGAGAAATTCGAGGCCACGATTCTGTAACAAAACCACGAATAAAAACACGCAAAGTCTGTTTTTAACATGACCCATTTTTGCGCGATCCCAATATGCTGTCTGGAGCTTAGACGCGAGGTGCCTAATAAAGCGCGGCCTCCCGATACGACCGCATACAGACGCAGCCTTCGCACCGTCGACTCACTGCACGTTCGCGGCATGTAGCGTATCAGACAGCCGGGCCACATAATGCCGAAGTTATTAAATTGGCGCCGACAGGAACAGCTCGTAACGACCAATGCCGAGAACAAAAGTCAAAGAAAATCCGATTTGTCCAACGACCACGGAGCGCCGTTTGGCGCCCCCCCCCCCCCTCTCTCTCTCCCGCAGTGCGAGCATGCCAAGTGGTGACAAATGGCATCGCTCCATATACCGCTAAGGGAATACGGTTGATAAAGGAAGCAAGCTCCGCCAGAAAACAAGCGTCAGCGGGAAATGCTCTCTGTGAAAGGACGGAGGGAGATGCGAGAACAGTGTCTTCATGACGCAAAGGAAAAAGAAATAATGCGTACACAGCCATTGAAGTCGCGGCATTTCAGGCAGACAGACCATTTCGTTGTAGAGACGCCACCATAACCTTTTATTTTTAACCTAGGAATTTTAAGAGTAAAGATTCATCCCACTGTCCCCACTTAAATTGACGTTAACGACGCCACGAGCGACCGTCTTGCACGAAGCGCTACGCAGCCTTGTATCCAATCAAAGGAAACACCACCACCTGAATGTCTACAACAATGACGAAGAATAGAGAAAATTAACACGACGTCCCCAGTCAGAAAAATCAACCATCTGAAACCCGTCACACTAGCGAAATAAATTCTATAGAAAAAAAAAGAGAGGACAACTGTGGTAAACCGAGTATAAGGAGCTATAGGCTAACGAAGTAGTATAGATTCGCATATAAAGAAACTCGTTAGCGGCGGTAACTGATGGTTAGCGATTTACTACATTACCGTTCAAGCAGAGAATTATTTCGCTTAATAGTTGTCAACTCACAAATATATCAGAAGTAAATTATTAACCAGATATCAATCGCTAAATATTTCTTGCATGTGCTGACGCACATGCGTCGCGGTGCCTTTGATATCACGGTTACAAACAAGTCAAGCAAGCACGAACTAGAAGAAGGAACTGTCTGCCTCGGCGGTGCAGGGGCTACGCCACTCGGCCGACAACATGAAGGTCGCGGCGTCCATCCCGGCCACGATGGTCGCATTACGACGGAGGCGGAATGGGTGAAGCTCACGCACTGGGCGATGAGAGTGTGCGTTAAACAACACCCGAAGGTCAGAATCTCGGGGGCCTCCACCGTAGTAGTAAGTAGTAGCAGTAATAATAATAATAATAATAATAATAATAATAATAATAATAATAATAATAATATAATAATAATAATAATAATAATAATAATAATAATAATAATAATAAGCTTTAGTGGCAGCGCCACTCAAGCCAGCCTGCGTGCCTCATTGCCATAACGCGATTTTGGCGCATAAAAACTCAGATATCAATCATCGAGACAACGAACCGCATCATTGACAAGTTAACAACCACGCCATGAGGGGGCGATTTGCACTAGCGAGAAACGAATCGAACGCGATTATACAAGATGGCCGAGTCGATTCGTCGAAACTTGTTTGCGGTGAAGCACACGCGCTGTCGGAAAATAGCAGCGACTCGAGGGCGACCGTATCGTCCCCGTGCGAACCATGGGAGGATCCTCACGGAGCAGGAGGTGAACGGAGGGGGGGGGGAGGGGAGGTCATCCGACGCCGGCGCGTTCGTTAATACGGTGGCAGAGATTAGCTCAGCCGCCGACACACCGTGCATGCTTTATTACATCGACGTGAGCAATCGGGGAGATGAAAAACAGCATTGACAAAGCAGGGAAACAAGATGAAGAAAGAGGACAAGAAGAAGAAGATGAGTGCGGCCCTGCTGCAAGTGGTTAGCATGACCGTGTGCGCAGCTCTTTCCAACGTTTTTAGAGCGTACATTGCGTTTCCTTTTCTCACGCTTAAGAAAAAAAAACAAAAATAGCAGAATAAAAAAAGCTGTCCTTCAGCCGGCGGTAAGATCACCACGCAGACTTCGAAGCGCAGGTGCAAAAAGCAATTTCTTGTTTGAGATGTACGGTTTTCTCCTTTTCTCATTTTCAATTTTTGTCTAAGAGACGACTTCCCTGGTATCCTTTCCTGATGCCTTGCTTCAACCCTACTTAATCAAGTCAACACCTTACTTAAGCGCCAGCAAAAGTGAAGCGCGACGCTTCATACGGGGCAGGGTTTATCGAAGCACTGCGCAGCCTAAGATCTGGCACGCAAGTGTACTCCTACGTTATAATACCACCCTTTCATGCCGTGCATGCATTGAGAGAGTGATTAGGGTAGCAGCTGACCTTTTAACGAGTGAACACGGATGAATCCGTGGCGTCAACATTAGAAGGACGCAGGACGGAAACACAGCTACAACGACGGCATGCAGCAGCCAGCTACCTCTTCGCGACATCTTCGATTCAACTCACGCACACTATGTTATTATTCCTTTCCTCCCTCTGATTACGCCAGGCGCTGCATTCGAGTTGACAAACGGGCAAACGGTCCTGCTGGTCATCAGCAACGCGCAAGCGACTGAATAAACGGCCGCAGCGGGAAAAGGCGAGAATGCGCACGGCAAATACTGCGATCGGAAGCCACCGCTCGGAAACAGTGGGAACAGCGTCTATGGTAGAACACCCGTGACGCCTCGGAACAAGGAAATCCTTGGAGAAGGAGGCGAGAGAAACGTATAGCATCCCGTTATTCGAATGTCTTGGCGTTTACATAAGGGGAAGTGCAAGTGCTCGCGGCGTAAACCGTGGCAAGATCAACCACAATGGGAGAGCGACCTATACAATGGATGCCACCACGCCATGCAGCGCATGGGCATTGCTCGTGTACGCATTTAGACCATTCCTCCGGATGGGTCGTGAGCCTTTCTCCAAGAAAAGACACCGATGAGGCGCGAGAAATATAAAGAAAAAGAAGACACTGCGTCCTTCGACCGGGTCGTAGCCCCAGACTCGAAGGAACGCCTCGCGGAGAGCCGCCCTCTTGTAGTGTAGAAGGAGGCCCGCGTGCTCAGATTTGGGTGCGCGTTAAAAGAAAACCAGGTGGTCAAAATTTCCGGAGCCCTCCACTACGGCGTCGAATCACCCTGCGAGTTCTCGTCACAAGTGCGATATTAAGTAATAATTGACTTTTAAATAAAAAGAAATATGCCCACGCACACTCATTCAACCCAAAAGTACGTTGAGTTAACAATAACGACACGAATCTGTACAATGTTATAATCACATGAAAGCAAAGCAGTAACATTAAACACTAGCAAAGACACACAAGAATACATGCTTCTATACGGGCCGCAAAACGTTGGTAATGTTCGGGACAACTATTCTGCACCTAAAATAGAATGCGTGTTTCGTCTGAGAATCCTTCTGTGGCATTTATAAATAAAGCATTAAAAACGCATAATGTCACGGTATATATACTTGACCACCGTGTTCGACCCTTCATTTTTGTAATCATCTATTCGTGTGCTCAGTAATGACCTCTGACCACGACCGCAGCACGCAAGCCACAACGGTTCGATGAAGCGGTTCCGAGCACGCAGCCCACAAATGACCCGTATCCACCACAGCATCGCTTCTCTCCTCTGCTCCTCCTGCACTAACACCCACTCTATGGTCAGTTGGAAAATCGGAAAACTGGAAGAACGGTAACACGCGCGTAACCAAGCAAAGCTGTAAGCTCTACCTGAATTCAGTTAATGCATCGCTCTGCGTTAAGCGCTATTGGTGACAGAGGCAGAGGCGAAAAGAAAGCATGAATATTTTTATTGTCTGAATGTAATTCTTACTCGTTCAAGCATGTCTATTAATTTATTATGGTTCCCAAACATTAAAAAAAAAAACACCTGCGCAACTGTTTCTTTCTTTCTCTTTTTTTCTCTTATTTGTAATGGTCGAGGGTGAATAGTTAAGACCTATAGAATTTCAAGAATCAGCGTTCGTTTACGCCGAGAAAGCCAGAAATCAGACTAATGTAACAAGCTGAATGTTTCCAGAATACCACACTATCGCTGAAAAGCTTTCTTGAAAGCAAAATATTTCAAACAAAAATGTATCTACAAGCGGAGCCCATTGACGTAGCCAGAAGAGCGGGCGAAGAGGAGGGTGTCAACACCTTTCCCTGAAAAAAAAAAAAAATCCGGCAAGGCCCTTGGGTTATCTTCGCAGGCAATAGTGCACCCTTAATTCAGTTGTGTGCTTGTACTGCACAAACAGCTGCAAGAACAAGACACACCATACGACACGCACCGGCATCGAATTATAAGGCCGACTATATAGAAGATATCGGCTTCTATTGGGCTCATTACCTTCGAAAAGGCGAGCTAATGAACAGCATGAGCGCGCGCTGCTATACTCCTGTAAGGCTGACTCGCAAAGTGCTCGAGCAGCAGGGACGTGAAGTGATTAGTCCTGGAACAGAGGCAGCGGCTGAAACGAAAAAAAAAAGATCACTGATTCTGTTTCTTTTTGAACATTTTATTCCAGTTGCTCCATCGGCCACTTTGTCGGATATTGGATTACCTGCTAACCCTTGTGCATTATCGGAACGCCCCACACCTTTTTTTTTTTCAGCCTTGGTAAGAGTCTCTGTGCAATAAACCCTTCAGAAAGTTCAGTCTGGCAACATGGCTCTTCCGCCATATCTTGTTCACTCGTGCGAGCTGGCGGGCTGTGTGTCCCAGCGACGCCGACGAGCGTTCCCTGCAGCGGCGCACACGGACACCGCTTGCGTTCTTGCAGGACGTGTACCGCGTTTGGACGGTATACGCCAATGAGCGTCCCTCGGGTGAACAAGACATGGCGGAAAAAATGCGTTTTCCGTTTCATTCGATAGGTGGAGCTGAATTTCGGAAAGGGTGTATGATTAGGAAGTCCGCACTAGAGATCTATCGAACTTTTAAGCAGGAAATTGCCAAGGAAAGGGTATATGATAATACTTGGGGTAGTTCTCTACTGTTTGAGGCCGGGACGGGAGTATTGCGAACCAAGACATATCGAGCCAAATACAAAGGGGTAGACACGGTATGCAGTGCGTGTAGAGAGGAAAAAGAAACTGCCGAACACTTGATAATGTTCTGTAAAGGGCTTCACCCTATAGTTCAGGATGATGGCGCAGAGTTTTTCAAAGCACTGAGGTTTAGGGACCGGGAGGGCAAAATAAACTTTAAGCGGGTAGACTTAACTAGAAGGAGGTTATCTGATTGGTGGCTAAATTCAAGGCACGAGTGAAAATTAAACCCGTCACTGCAAAGTACTAGTCCTCAACTTCACTATTTAAAGAAAAAAATAAATCTACTTTTTGGTTCACTAAGAATTACGGCTTGGTGGCGTTAGCCATCGCTCGATCTAAAGGGTAAATACAGCCATATCAATCCACCCATCCATCCGGTCTATAAAATGAGACGTCCACTGTCTGCGGGACATTGGTGCGACACTTGACGACACCGGATGCGCGCTCGAGAAGCCACTGGCAAGAGAACCAGTACTCGAGGCACAAATATTTCAATAGGCACGTCAGTCGAAGCCTCGTTTAAGAATACCTCTTCACTGACGAGCAAAAATATGCGCACCAGTCCACGCGCGAAATAAAAAAAGAAGATAAGACAACGAGTGAAACAAGGCAGCACGCAAGCACAGGATTGTTGAGAGAGCCAGTTATGTGATCGGAAGAGCGGCGTTTGACGGGTATATAGAAAGAGTGCATAGTAGGCGGCACGGCGATGTGTCGGATGCGGTCGCACTTGTGCCGCCAGAAAGGTGACAGTACAGCACACCTTCATTAGACAGCGTTCACACTGCCACGGGGTCATGACATGGACGAAGGGAGAAGACTCGATGTTGAGATGAATTTATTTATTCGGCCGAACTTGTGGCCAGGAAACTGAAGGTCAGATTACAGCAACACACGGGCACTGATATAGCGGCGAGCAGAGCGTCGACAGTCGATCAACTGACAACCAGTGAAACTCGTCGGCATTTATGCAGGTGCCGTCGAATATTGCAGTCTTATCACTGGGCGTAGCGCAAGCTCATGAATGATCTCGAGTGTTTTCGTCTCGCGTGCAATCTTAACAGAGCGATCTAAAATGATCGCGAACCTTCTCGAACAGCGAGGCGCCGTTTGCGCTGAGCATTCCTGACAGGCTTTGTGGGCAAAACCGAATGAAACAAAAGTGAAGATAGCAAACGACCGTGGCAATATACACGCTTGTACATGAGCGTGTGAGACAGTCTATGAATGTAGGGGCTTGAGAATATACACTTTTGAGCAAAAGTATGCAGGCCACAGGCACACTTGCCAAAATTGCGGTCTGCGGCGTTCATTGGCGAGTCTTCTGCTGTCCACAGCATTGCACCGCCGAATGCGCGGACACAGAAATACTCTCTACAGCAAACGGCTCACCACAAGACAGCACAGATGGAAACTTCGGCACGCGCTCCTGTACTTCGCATACTTTTGATCGCGAAGGTACGTGTATTGAAACTTCCTATGTACATCTTGTGGCCGCGACTGGCGACCACTGGCTCTTGTTCTCGATACAATGAAGATCTGACTACGACCACCATCCTGAGCGACACGCTATGCTATGGTAGGAAAAGAAACATAAGAAACATAACGAGTAGACTGCCTATATAGCATACGAAACTTTCAGGGGCATATATTTTATGGTGAGTGTAGAAGACTTTTCAAACTGTCCTGGTTGGTAATCAATTTTCAACAAACAACGTCGGAGCGGACAACGGACTAAGAAACCAGGACAAGCCACGACTTCGTTCTTTTCATGGTAAGCTGTCCGCTACTGGGTAGTTTGTCGAAGGCAACAGCAGGCGAGATATCATTGGCAAAGAAAACTAATCGAGAAATGCTCCGCTCGTTGCAACCTGTTCGATGTATTCGGTATAAAGCAAATGGATAACAATACAATAAAAAAATAATAGCAGCCAGTATATGAGAGACACATTCCTTTACTTCGATGACGTTGCACGTGGAGAGGGCGGGGATTGAGTGAAAACTGACAGCAGATGCATGTGCAACAGCGCGAGCCACGTCATTCATCGGTCGGTGATCCTTCATCCCAAACGAGCGGCCGTTTATATTCTTCATCGGCTTCTTTATCAACCCTCAGCCAGACAAAAAGAATCCAAAGAACTTGCGGTACCTACCTAGAATAGCTCTAGTGCTTACAAAAAGAGCCCTCTCGAAGTTACGCACGTGCTCTAGAGGCTATCAAAATCCGCATTCAGACTGGCTGTATTAAAACCTACATTCAAACACGGAACTGTACGGAGGCGTCGGCAGCAACGAGGTGCGTGTGCGGCAGCAACTAGGCCAGGTTTGAAGCTTGTTGGCGTCAGAAAATTAACACATAACGGATGAATGTCGGAGAAACAGTTCGCTCCGCTCGATGGTAGAGAAAAGGAAAGCGACAAAGTGCTTAATGGAGTTCAAATGTACAAAAGCAATTCCGTTCTTAAGAAAAACGCAGAGACCTTAGAAACTGTTTATCAATTTTCGCTGGAAGAAGCACTACGTGTCGGTTCTCTGCTTACTGTTAAGCATCGCCAGATAATGACATAGCGAAATATAAGCAATTATATATACTTCTTTGTGTATTCAAAGTGAACATAGGACCAATATTAAAACAGTCAGAGCGATGCGAAGAAATAATAAAATTTCCACGCGCGTAGTCTGCGGACCGGTAGCGACGGCAGCGAAACGGCGGGGAAGCCGGGCGCAGCGGGCCTTGCGCTGACGGGAGTGTCGCTCACAGGCGCGCCGGCGTTACGCTAGAGTTGGGGCGAAGACGAAACCGTTCTGAGGAGAGAGCGAGAGCTTCGCCGAAAGCAACGAGCCGTCGGAGGCGGCGACGAAAAGCGGGCCAGCACAGAAACAATCTTCCAAGAAGGTAGAACAGAACACGCGCGTCTTGTCGGCACAGCGCGGACGACGTGCCAATATGGAGGAAGAAAAAAAGAAGAAAACTGCAACAACAACGAAGCACCTTGGAAGAACGTTGTAAGGGAAAGTGGGTCCTGTCGCTCGGCGAGAGAGCTGCGAGGAGAGAGCGTACGATGCTCCACCAAGCGGGAGAAGCGCAAGGACGGTTATGCCGGACAGCTACGTCTCGAATCATATGACTCCGTCGGTGAGAGAAGAAAACGCCAAGGGCCGAGAGAAAGATGCGAGAAAGAAAACAATGACTGCAATAAACGATAAAGTAAAAAAAAGTGCGATATACAAACACCAAAAGCGGGCACGCCAGCGATTTCGACGTCGCACCGCGTCTTCTATCGACGGAGCGGAGCTGCCATATCGTGACGTCCAATATCCCGAGACCTGCGAACAGCTGACACCCCGGAGCGGACAAGCCGAGCGAGGCGTAGAAGAGGGCTGTACACGCGGTTGACGGCCAAATAAAGCATTGCCAGGCAGGCGATTACAAACAAAAGCAGTGACGGAGCCAATGCTGCAGAGAGAGAGTGTGTGTGTGTGAGAAATAGAGAGAGGGAGAGAGAGAGACTGCGGCACTGACGCGGCCTCCAGGTGGATCGCACTGAGTGGGATGCACGCAGAAAGCATCCGCGGAAAGAGATGCCACGCGGCATTCTTTCTTTCCTTTTTTTTGTCTCTTTGTTCATTCAGTATAAGCAAAACTACTGCGTATACACAACACCGGGGGCGCAGCTTAATTGCAGGAGGCGGCAGGACACGGCAGGGTTAAGCGCACAATACCGGACAGAAAGTTTTCTACAACGACGTCAACGTATGTGGCGTGTGTGCCCATCGACTAATATGTCCGGAGACCACAGACTTTCGATATGAGGCTCACTAGGGATTGCACACGCACCTGGTATCTTCCTCTACGGAGCGATTGCGCGAAAGAATACGTGTTGAACAGTGCACTCACCAAAATACCTGAATTGAAAACTTTCTGAAGTTCTAACATGGCCACAGTAGGCTGTGCACAGCAACGAACTGAAACAGCGCGTTCAGATAGTGCACAACACCAAATATAAGATATAAGTCAACGTATTTCATTGATTGATTGATTTTGCAAGACAATAGCAAAGTCGTTAATAGCGTCGTTGTTATTATTTAGCTATAATTTTTGATCGTATAGGTTTATTTATTGTGCAACTAGATGTAAAAAGACGACCATTTGTTTTTTTATTTTATTCCGCCTCCAGAGGTAAGTCACGACCGCCGTCTGGAACTGAATCAGGGATTCCCTTTTAAAAGTATTATGCCACATTACAGGCGAAGTGCGGCAGAAAGCTCAACGCGTACATCGAACTAAAAAACTACACAAATGTAGAGGCGACATAAAGGGAGATCTTCGCAAGCAGCCTCTCGGCCTACCAGCTTATCTGCATATCAAAGGAAACCAGGCTCAACAAAACTCAATGAACAAGCTGCTAAAGTACATCGCTCAATGTACGGATCCCCGACTCTGGAGTTCAGAGCTTTTGAGCTCGCATAGCGCTGCCGTTACGCAGCTCTCTAATTGAATCGCGGAGTTACGTAAGTGCAGTATAAATAAAGCTGAACGATTGCATACGCAGCAGCCGGAAACCTCTGAGCGGCTCGCGGAATAAGAAAACTGTTTAACAATGCACAACATTGTGTCGCAGTAAAACCGCTCTTTCGCCGTACTGCGCTATGAACGTTGGCGCATATCTGTATGAGGTCCGTTCAAAAAGCCTCGAGCATTACATTTTTTTGCACGTAAACCAATTAAGTGTGGCAGGTTTGTTTTCGTGCAGATATGGAGGGTATACCTTCATGCGCACGCGTTAGTTCTTTCACGTCCCCAGAGAGTGTCGATTCATACGAGAGAGGATGTGTATAGTGACAACCTGTCAGATGAGGCTGTAGAATCTGTATAGAAGCTAATATACAGAAGCTAATTCGTTGAAGCTAATCGGTAGAAGCTAATCTGAAGTTAAGCCGTAGATGAGGGAACAAGTCGACCAGCGATAGTGTAAAGCTCGGCGATACACAAGCAAAATCATCGGCGAGATGCAACAGCCTTTCGGTGAAGATGCCATGAGCACCACGATAATCTAAGCCATACGTTAATTATTGAGACCTTGCGTTAGATATTAAAACCCTCAAACCCTCAGAAAGCATTAATTGGGAGTGCGGTCTTTTTTTTTTGTCCGTAGAATCTAGCGAACACAAATTCAAATTCAGTAATTTTTAGAAATTCTCTGAGAGAAAAAAAATCGGAAGATTGGACGTACTTAGGCAATCAACGTTCTGCGAAGCATGCGGAGGGAAGGTGGCCATGTTGTAATTCGTTTATTCAGTGATACGTTATGAAAAGACGCTAAATGCACTACAAATATTTCACGCACATACGTATGCTAAGCTATTCTAGATGTTTATATGCAGTTGTTTGTACTTGCGCAAGGATGCCAAGCAGGAACATGAGTATTAGGAACACTAAAGCGCTAAGCTGCAGGTATGAAGCGATGGTGCTCACGAAGATGGTAGTTCTGGGTACTACTACACAAATCAACTTCAGCGCATGGCATCTAACTACTATTTACGATAACCCGACGTGACGGATGTATCACAGGAGTACATAATGTTAATAAAATTGTAAAGCCAGCACTGTAACTACAATCAACGTTTCATGAACATTGGAGTATATTTGAAAAGTAATTCCGAAACCTGGCGCAGCTCACAAGCTTGATTGCCACGCAGAATGTTGGGGTTCGATTTCTGCTGGGACCCTGACATTCTTTGCATTCGTCAGATCAACGCTGCCGATGTCAGTTGTAACGCTGGCGCGTTAAAATTACCCTTGTGTGTTCTCGTCGTTCCTGGGCAGATACTAATCACATGTGGCACATGCGCGCATACAAGTGGCACATACCTGCCCACAGATAGACGCCAAAAGTGATTGCAATGAATGCAGTACGCAAATGAATGCTTCGCATTAAAAAAATCCCCTATACATTACAGCGCTTCGTTCTATCCGTCCGTCGAACAATGTTATCCCTCAAAGAAGTCTAAGGGCTAAATTAAAAAAATAAGCAGCCTTTTTCAGAGCACCCGACAAAACTAAACTTTGGTGTGCTTGCAATTATCCATCTCAATCATCGGAGTTCATCGCCTTCTAAACACCTTGCCTGCTTTTACCTCGTGGCGAAGGTGTCCGTGTGTCACGACGAGGTTATTAAGCAATGGAGCTTAGGGCGAACGCTCGTGACTCCCTGTTGTTATAGGCACACAGCATCCGCGACACGGCTGGAAACAGTAAAAGCCTGGTATACTGAAATGTGGACATCGCTGAAAGTCACCGCGTCTCAATGCAAATAAGATAACTGCATGAAATAACTAAGCGGTGTTTCTGGCGCTCATGATTTTGCTGAAACCGCCGCTATGTGCTCGTGTGTCATACTGAGTGCAGCGTTTGCTGGTACTTTCACCATGTTTTCTGCTCTTTCCACACCACCTTTTTTATTGAATAATGCAAGTATAGCTATAAAAAGCCAGCGGCTTGTTCCCCTCGACCCCCTCTTTTTTTAAAGACGATGGTCTTTCTTGGGGACCTTCGACGGAAAAAAGTCGGTCGGTCGGTCGGTCGGTCGGTCGGTCGGTCGGTCTGTCTGTCTGTCTGTCTGTCTGTCTGTCTGTCTGTCTGTCTGTCTGTCTGTCTGTCTGTCTGTCTGTCTGTCTGTCTGTCTGTCTGTCTGTCTGTCTGTCTGTCTGTCTGTCTGTCTGTCTGTCTGTCTGTCTGTCTGTCTGTCTGTCTGTCTGTCTGTCTGTCTGTCTGTCTGTCTGTCTGTCTGTCTGTCTGTCTGTCTGTCTGTCTGTCTGTCTGTCTGTCTGTCTGTCTGTCCTGTCTGTCTGTCTGTCTGTCTGTCTGTCTGTCTGTCTGTCTGTCTGTCTGTCTGTCTGTCTGTCTGTCTGTCTGTCTGTCTGTCTGTCTGTCTGTCTGTCTGTCTGTCTGTCTGTCTGTCTGTCTGTCTGTCTGTCTGTCTGTCTGTCTGTCTGTCTGTCTGTCTGTCTGTCTGTCTGTCTGTCTGTCTGTCTGTCTGTCTGTCTGTCTGTCTGTCTGTCTGTCTGTCTGTCTGTCTGTCTGTCTGTCTGTCTGTCTGTCTGTCTGTCTGTCTGTCTGTCTGTCTGTCTGTCTGTCTGTCTGTCTGTCTGTCTGTCTGTCTGTCTGTCTGTCTGTCTGTCTGTCTGTCTGTCTGTCTGTCTGTCTGTCTGTCTGTCTGTCTGTCTGTCTGTCTGTCTGTCTGTCTGTCTGTCTGTCTGTCTGTCTGTCTGTCTGTCTGTCTGTCTGTCTGTCTGTCTGTCTGTCTGTCTGTCTGTCTGTCTGTCTGTCTGTCTGTCTGTCTGTCTGTCTGTCTGTCTGTCTGTCTGTCTGTCTGTCTGTCTGTCTGTCTGTCTGTCTGTCTGTCTGTCTGTCTGTCTGTCTGTCTGTCTGTCCTGTCTGTCTGTCTGTCTGTCTGTCTGTCTGTCTGTCTGTCTGTCTGTCTGTCTGTCTGTCTGTCTGTCTGTCTGTCTGTCTGTCTGTCTGTCTGTCTGTCTGTCTGTCTGTCTGTCTGTCTGTCTGTCTGTCTGTCTGTCTGTCTGTCTGTCTGTCTGTCTGTCTGTCTGTCTGTCTGTCTGTCTGTCTGTCTGTCTGTCCTGTCTGTCTGTCTGTCTGTCTGTCTGTCTGTCTGTCTGTCTGTCTGTCTGTCCTGTCTGTCTGTCTGTCTGTCTGTCTGTCTGTCTGTCTGTCTGTCTGTCTGTCTGTCCTGTCTGTCTGTCTGTCTGTCTGTCTGTCTGTCTGTCTGTCTGTCTGTCTGTCTGTCTGTCTGTCTGTCTGTCTGTCTGTCTGTCTGTCTGTCTGTCTGTCTGTCTGTCTGTCTGTCTGTCTGTCTGTCCTGTCTGTCTGTCTGTCTGTCTGTCTGTCTGTCTGTCTGTCTGTCTGTCTGTCTGTCTGTCTGTCTGTCTGTCTGTCTGTCTGTCTGTCTGTCTGTCTGTCTGTCTGTCTGTCTGTCTGTCTGTCTGTCTGTCTGTCTGTCTGTCTGTCTGTCTGTCTGTCTGTCTGTCTGTCTGTCTGTCTGTCTGTCTGTCTGTCTGTCTGTCTGTCTGTCTGTCTGTCTGTCTGTCTGTCTGTCTGTCTGTCTGTCTGTCTGTCTGTCATTTGTCTGTTTGTCCGCCCTAACGACACCTCAAACGGCACCAAACGGCCAACCCCATCCGCAGCGCCCACCAATATTGCTCAGGGTTTAGCATTCATAGTTGTGCGATTGTCAATTGAAAAAGCAAATATTGCGCATATCTGAAGCGCCATAACAACATGTCTATGTTTTGTATATGTGCCCTCATACTAGAAGAAGCATACACAAGTAACTATAAGGACTGTAGCGTTTAACGCGCTGCGCTGACCGCGCAACAGGATGCCCAAGAAGGCGTTTCCAACGCTTTGTTACGACGGCACGGTGGTGGCACCTGCCCGTCGCTTTTGCATTCTACACCTTATCACCTCCGCGACTGGCACGCATCTTTCTCCGCGGTCGCGCACGCCTTCGTTTTCGAAAATAACTGCCAGATGGCGCTCGTGTCTACCGGGCTATACGCTACACTTCACAGCAGGTGCTGTGAAGTGTAGCGTATTTATTTATTATTGTGGTTCTTTTTGGCTTAGACCAGTGTATTTTAGTACAGTTTTCTAACACGTGGGCATCGGTAAACTGAGCTAGCCATGGTCAAAAAGACCGTAAAGTGTTCAGAGTGCGGGATAGGGTTGAAGGTGGAAATTAGTGCGGAAGAGAAAGCAGAAGATGACGCCAAGTGTAGACAGTGCGAGATCGAGGAGAAAATGAAAAATATGATGGCGGTCCAGAGTGGGCTCATGGAGAAAATCGCAGAGCTGGAGAAGGCATTGGCGAAGGAGCGAGAGAAAACGTCAGCCATGGAGGAAAGGCTCCGGGCAGCCGAGAAGGGCCTATCGAAGGTCGTGAAGGGGAACGAAGACGCAGGTGACGGCGGAAGCATTATGGCGACGACCCACCGTGCGGGAGAGATGAGGGAAACAGGCATGACAAAGGCAGATACATTGGCCACAGGGCCCAGCTACCGGGAAGTAGTTTTGAGGGAGGGAGGGAGCAAACCAGCAGCCGTGACTCACGCTAGTCACCTAGTCAGCAGCCAGGTGCAGGTTTCAGAAGGAATGTCTGAACAGGTCATCATCGCCGGTGACTCAAATTTAGTCCGATGCGCAGCGGCAATCAAAGAAAGGGTGAAAGGC
Organism: Rhipicephalus annulatus; assembly: GCA_013436015.1. NCBI lineage: Eukaryota > Metazoa > Arthropoda > Arachnida > Ixodida > Ixodidae > Rhipicephalus > Rhipicephalus annulatus. The sequence continues at coordinate 374,373 of WOVY01010212.1, read as the reverse complement.
GACAAGAGAGTTGCGATAGGGACGTTCCCAGGACAAACGCTGGGGACAGTAATGAGTCAAGCGGGTGAAAAACTCGCAGCTAAAGCTAACAATCGCAACCTCGTTGTAATTGCGGGAGGGTTAAATGACGTCCTAAAAAAAGAATCGTCAGGACTAGCGACGACCTTGGCGAAAGGGGTGGATGACATGCGCACCGTGTCCCCCCAGGTGCAAATTGTAGTATGCACAGTACCGGAAGTACCAGTACGCAACATCAACCTGCAAAGAGCGGTAGTCGACGCAAACAAAGAGATATGGCGAATTAGTCGAGAGAAGGGTTTCGAGGTAGTGGATTTAAACAGGGAAGTGCACAGGTGGGGTGGATTCCAAAGAGACAGGATTCATTTCGATGAGAGGCTTGGACACGAGGTGGGCTGGCGACTGGCAGGACGCGCAGTAGCTTTTTTGGGGGGCTCACGGGCCCTTCGGAGTCCGGGGTAGCTCGTAACGGGGAAAACAAACAGGAGGACGCTTTGACAGGTAGAATTGCGAAAAACCAGAAAAAAGGTAAAAGAAAAAGGAAAAAGGCGCGTGTCGCAATTAGTTACATAAACATGCAGGGTGGCAGAAAGAAGGCAAAATGGTTAGAGATTGAGGAGCAGTTAAACAAAGAACAGATAGGCGTGTATGCGGTTACAGAAACACACCTTAGAGACTTGGAAGAGCCACCACATATTAAAAATTATGTTTGGGAAGGGTGTAACAGGACCATATCGGAAAGGAAAGGTGGGGGTGTAGGAATGCTAATTCACCGCGGAGCCAAATGGGTTAGAGTGAAACAGACGTGTTCAGAGCACCTCTGGGTTCTGGGCACAGTAGGTGGAAAGGAAACGTGGCTAGGGGTAGCCTACTTGTGGACGGGGAATAACTGCAGAGAAAAGAATCAGGAGATAGTGGATTGCATGAGTGCGGATATTAAGGAATTTGGTAATGGGGCCGAAATCATCCTTCTAGGGGACATGAATGCCCACATACATGACCTTGACGGATATTCAGACACCAATGGGAAGTTATTACTAGATCTTTGCGAGCAACATAGTCTGGAGATAGTTAACACAGGGCCTAAATGTGACGGCCAGATCACATGGGAAGTCGGAAACAAGCAATCAAGCATTGATTATTGTCTCATGACTGAAGGAATTTACCACAAACTGACAGAAATGAGGATAGACGAGGAAGGCATTAACAGCTTGGGTAGTGATCATAAACGAATAACATTACAAATGGGATACGAAACTAAAAATACGAGCATGGAATCAAAGTCTGGCAGCTCGTATTTAAATGACAAACAAATAATAAATATAGCCGCAAGAGTCGAGAAAGAAGTAGGCGAAATACCAGGCAAGGACTGGGAGTATAGGGAGCTGTTACATCTAATGACGAAGGAGATAGGGAAAGAGAAGAAAACCGTTTGCTGGAAAGGAAAAAGGAAGCCAAAAAGTTGGTGGAACAAGGAAATCCGGGAGGCGATCGAGAAGCGACGCGAAGCATCACGGGAGCATAGAAAGGCAAAAAAGGAGAAGCGGCCGCAGGACGAAGTCAAAAAAATATGGGAAATATATTTGGAGAAAAAATCCCTTGTACAGAAATTGGTAGAGGCAAAAATTAAAGGTGAAAGTGAACGCTGGATGACAGAGATACACGAAAAAAAGGAGGCCGCGCCTAGGATTTTTTGGAGCCACATAAAGGCGCTAGGTAGGAAGTCTGTCACAACGCAACAACATATTCTAGATGAAGGAGGAAATCAATTGGAAGGGTACGAAGCGCTAGGTTACATCCAAAAGGTAACAGCCGATTCGTTTCAAAAGAGCGTCCAGGGGATCTCCCCAGTGAGTAAAAGTGTGGCGGAGAAAGCAACAGAGGAAGAGCTAGTACTAGATAATTTCAACTGGAAAAAGGCCGAAGAAAAAATTCCAAAGCGCACTGCCGCGGGTTTAGATGGGATTCCCGTTAGCCTCATTAACGAACTAGGACATAACACTAAAGAAGCATTGTTAAAAGCAGTAGAAAAAAGCTTAAAGGACGGACAAATACCGGACAGTTGGCGACAAAGTAGAATGAACTTAATCTATAAAGGCAAGGGAGAAAAGGACAAGATTCGCTCGTATAGACCACTAACCATTACATCGGTACTATACAGGTTGGCGATGCAGGCAGTAAAAATGAAAATAGAAACATGGGCCGAACATAACGATATTTTGGGAGAACTTCAGAACGGATTTCGAGTCGACAGGCGGTTAGACGATAACCTGTTTGTTCTCACTCAGTGTATAGAAATATCTAAAATAGAGAATAGGCCCTTGTACGTGGCTTTTCTAGACATCACTGGGGCATACGACAACGTTAATCAGGAAATTTTGTGGGATATATTGAAAGGAATGGGCATGGGCGACGACTGTATACAGCTTTTGAGGGAGATATACCGAGAAAATACAGTTTGCATAGAGTGGGAAGGAATGCGTAGCAAAGAGAACGTTGAGGTTAGCAGGGGTCTGAGACAGGGATGTCCTTTGTCCCCACTGTTATTCATGCTGTACATGGTGAGTATGGAAAAAGCGCTAGAAGGTAGCAACATTGGTTTTAATCTGTCACACAAACAGGGCGGCATGATGATTGAGCAGAAGCTTCCAGGTTTATTTTATGCGGACGATATCGTCTTATTTGCGGACAGTCGAGATGATATACAGCAGCTGGCGAATATATGCGGAAGGGAAGGTGAAGCTCTTGGACTAGGATTCAGTGTAACGAAGTGTGGTTTGATGGTATTCAATGATCCCTGTGATCAGACGGTGTCCATACAAGGCCAAGAAATACCGAGGGTAAGTGAATACAAGTACCTTGGAGTATGGGTAAATGAGAGTGATAGATACATGGAGGTACAGGAAAAAGCCTCGGCAGCAAAAGGAAAGAGGAATGCGGCAATAATGAAGCACAGAGCGTTGTGGGGATACAATAGGTATGAGGTGCTTCGAGGTCTGTGGAAGGGTGTAATGGTTCCAGGGCTTACTTTTGGGAACTCAGTGGTGTGCATGAGGGCAGAGGTGCAATCGGGAATGGATGTAAATCAAAGGACTGTGGGACGCCTCGCGTTGGGTGCTCACGGGAAGACGACAAACGAGGCTGTAAAGGGCGATATGGGGTGGGCAGGTTTTGAGGCGAGGGAAGCGCAGAGCAAAATAAGGTTCGAAGAAAGGCTAAGAAATATGAAGGAGAGTAGATGGGCAGAGAAGGTGTTCCGTTATTTGTATAGGAAGAGCGTGGACACACAGTGGAGAAAAAGAACTAGAAGACTCACTAGTAAATATACGGCTGGTATTGTGAGCCATATGTCAACAAAGAGCGTTAAGGGAAAAGTCAGGGAGGCGGAGAGGATTTACTGGATGGCAGCTATGGAGAAAAAACCGGCTTTGAGTAACTACCGAAAGGGCAAAAATGAAATAAGGAGGGAGGCATTTTACGATAATTCAAGGGGAAGCGCTTTACTGTTTGAAGCGAGATCGGGTTGCCTTAGAACGCGTAGTTATAAAGCAAGATTCAGTAAAGAAGAAGAACAATGCACATGCTGCGGGAAAGATAAGGAAACGGCGGAACATGTTCTGATTGAATGTGGAGATATCCACCCAGGTGTACGTTTGGGCACGAACCTACAGGAAGCCTTGGGTTTTAGGGACAACAATGGAAAGCTGAACACACCCGCGATTGAAATAAGTAAGAGACGGTTAGAGTATTGGTGGCAGAAAATTAGAGAGAAAGGACAAAAATAAATATTGGAAAAATAAAATATGGACAGTGTGCCGTAAATGGCAGAGAACTTAAGCTGAAAATTTACCTTTTTTCCATTAAGATAGAATTTATCGAAGTAGAGGCATTAGGCCAACATAAAAAAAAGGGAAAAAAGTTTTTTTTTTTTTTGTCGAGCCTGGTGGCATACTTGTCACCACCCCGTTATAAAGGGGACGCTCATAGCATCCATCCATCCATCCTATAGATGCACTTGTTCGCCTCCGTTACACGCTCGAGGCACTCTTACGCAGCACCTTCGGAATAGCATTCACCGATTTTATTGCGCAGAAAACGTTTTGTTCACTCTCTCCAGACGCAAGGCTGCCGTCTTTCGACGGCATTTACAGCGTAACATGTAGATTCGGGCCATTTTTTTCTGCTACATTAATAGCAAGACAAAAAGAAAGGTCACTGAATCTCACACTGCCTGAAATGCAACATACAAATCGAATAGTCGCTGCAAAAAGCCGAAGGGAAATGCAAAAGCACGGAGAAGTGCACGCACTTGCGCGAAGGAGCAAAAGTTTCTTCGGCGTCGTCAGCTCTCTTGCGTTCCGCAGGAGCGGCCATCCGATGCGTCATTTGTCACAGGCACGCTCGCCGCGCATGGCTGCCGGGCAAATCGGTTCGCCCGGCGGTGCCGCCACCTCATCTTCCCTCCGATCGTTAAGCGACGCCCCTGTTAGCGTAAGGACGTGAGAGGTAACTCCCCTACTTTACCGTAGCAGCGCACACCAACTGCGCACTTTCGTGCAGCACACCGAGAGCTCGAAGCTTCAACTAATGGACCGCCGTGTACAACACGCAGGAGTGGCTGTATCGCAGACCAGACTATCCACGAGAACGAATGCTATTGGGAATCACGAATACTATATACGTGGAAAAGAAAAAAAAATTGTATTTGTAGGCTGTGGGGTCTGGGAGTTGTTATCGCCACCACCACGTTCTTGCAGTGAACAGACACCACAGACGCTGTCGGACCAAATCAAACGATACACACATTTAATTAACTAAATTTGGAACGACGATATCGTCCGCCGAATTATTATACATCAATCGTGATCACACGCTAAGCAACCTTACACAATATTACCATACACTCCAAAGCATGAAAAAACACAACACACCCAAGGCGGCGTCGCCAACGCTTGGCTTACCACGAGGGCCCCCGACGCGCAACCCGCGGTGTCACGCACCGGGCACCCACGGTAGAGACAACCGTTCGCGGCAGCCGCCACGCGGAAAAGACAGCGACTTATTTCTTGCACACTGCCACCAAGGCTTGTCTGCCGGCAAGGGTCACTGCCGGCGCTACCACTCTAACAACCATGATGATGATGATGATAGCGGTGATCACGGATGGATGGATGAATATGGCTGTACCCTTTAGATCGGGCGGTGCCTAGCGCCACCAAGCCATAATACTTAATGAACCAAAAACTAAATTTATTTTTTCCTTTAAATAGTGAGGTTGAGGATTCGTACTTTGCAGTGAAGGGTTTAATTTTCACTTGTGCATTGACTTTAGCCACCAATCAGATAACCTCCTTCTAGTTAATTCTACCCGCTTAAAGTCTATTTTGCCCTCCCTGTCCCTAAACCCCAGTGATTTGAAAAACTTTGCGCCATCATCCTGAACTATAGGGTGAAGCCCTTTACAGAACATTATCAAGTGTTCGGCACTTTCCTCTTCCTCTTCTTACGCACTGCATACCGTGTCTACCCCGTCATATTTGGCCCGATATGTCTTGGTTCGCAATACTCCCGTCCTGGCCTCAAACAGTAGAGAACTACCCCGAGTATTATCATAGATCCTTTCCTTGGCAATTTCCTGCTTAAAAGTTCGATAGATCTCTAGTGCGGACTTCTTAATCATGCCAATTCTCCACACATCGGTCTCAGCTTCCTTCACATAAGATTCTTCTTAATCGATAATTCTTTTTGGTTTGGCCCCCTGCTGTTTTCTAAGTATTTACCAGTCAATTTGCTGGTTCCCTTCCTCCATTTTGTATCGACATTCTTCTTGTACAAGTAGCTGAATACCTTCCTAGCCCAACGCTCCTCCCCCATTTCTCTCAATTGCTTCTCAAATTTTACCTTGCTGCTAGCTTCCCTGCCCTCAAATGATGTCCATCTCATATCACCTTGCACTCCCTGATTCGGTGTATTTCCGTGAGCTCCTAAGGCAAGCCTACCTATTCCACGTTGCTTAATTTCTAATCTTGCTTGAACTTCTGATCTCATGCACAAGACCGCATTGCCGAACGTCAGACCAGGAACCATGACCCCTTTCCATATTCCTCTCACATCATCATACCTATTGTAATTCCACAGTGCCCTATTTTTTTTATCACTGCTGCATGCTAGCTTTATACGTCACGTTTATTTCGTGTTCCGTTAGGTACTCGGCCCCATTGCTTATCCATACGCCCAGATATTTGTATTTATCTATTATCTCTAGCGTGACCTCCTGTATTTTAAGCTCACTACCTTCAATTTCATTAAAAATCATGACTGATGATTTTTCCCGCTGCTGATTTTCCTGGGTGCTGATTTTTCCTGACTGCTGATTTTTCACCGCTCGCGTACACAACGCCACCTATCGCTGAATAGCCGTGACCCCGAAATACGCCTTATGCGCGAGACACGTATGACACGCAGCACAAACAACTTTACAGGAGAGTGTCAGTACTCCCACAAGGTGCACTACTCAGTAAAAACAGGATGTCAGAACACTGTTTTTCTGTTCCCCGTGCTCCCAAACTGTGCACTGATGAAAACTATGCGAGTCGTTCAAGGCAGCTTTTTCAATATAGTAAAGGGAGAAACAGGTTCTTTTTGCCCAGCTATACCACGCTTCGATATTTCCCTCTGAGACGACTAACGTATAAAGTGCACCGAGACCAGCTCGGAGCTACTTTCTTAAGCGCCTTCAAAGACGTGTAATCGGGATTGGTTAAATGAGAGTGACGAAAGAAACGAAAGCTGTAGTTTAACCGGAAGAAATAGACGGCGGCTGTGGTGGTGGTGAAGATGATGATGACTACAACGATGACGCCACATGCGCGGTTAACCTGGCCGGAAAACCTTTCCATCTGAACATCTTTCTCCATGCAGTAGCGCCTCTTGTCACCTAAAAGCCATTCTCTCTCAGAAAATTTGAAGGTATACCAGACACGTTTTTGCGAAGCATGTGCGCAACTTCATCAAACATCATTCTCATTCCTACAGCGGAGAGAACGGAAGAAGGCACCTAATAGATAAGGAAAAATAATGCGAGAAAGTAACATGTATTTGGTTACAATTTTCGAAAACCTTTACTCTGGTTACAAGATTCATTTATTCATTCATTCATTAAGTGCATAATATCTGTTCGAGAAAGAAAATTTTTCCTTGTGATGACTGCATGAAGCCGGCTTCCCCGACCAAGTAAGCGCCACTGAGAAGCTACTGATTATGTTCGCAGTGCGGGACCCAAATGCCTCGGGTATCACTTACACTGCATGCAACTCGAAACAGGCGGAAGGCCGAGACCACGCACACAAACCGTATTACACACGTTGGTCAGAGCATTAGCCTGCTCACGTAAAAGACAGCGATCATTCGAGTGTATAAGGCTCTCTTGGACCTCAGTAGCTGCTTCGGTTCGGACTCGGGAGTGCACTCGGGCGCCCACGTCCGCTGTATGTCAGTCGCCGTCGTTAGCCGTCTGTCACGCTCGCCTGCACATTGATCAGAAGGCATGATCAAGGCCTTATCGTACGAACCACTTCGAGGCAGTTGCGTGGCTATATGATCGAGAAGTACCCCGGATTTCTGCTCTCTCCGAAATTTTACAACAATTACCCTTCGCTCAGTGCAATTACATGCCAGCTCCGCGGAACACCGCAAGCTAGGTGGCGGGAGTCTATAAAAAACAAAAAACTGCGAAGTGCCATTTTACCAATGACGTCAAACGCGACGTCTCTTCTCAGGTCACGTGACTCTGCCCCATGTGACGCCGACCAGGCGTTCCGCTATTTCGCGCTCTTCAGCGTATACGGAAACGCAGTCCCCTTCACCAAAGGCACGGGCTGTTGCGGGTGAAGTTCTTTCTGATGAGCACCCGCAGAGCGAAAGTGTCGCGCACCGTGGCGAAAGTGAGGGAGACGGGCAAAGGGGCCACGGGGGTCGACGTTCACCGGGCTTCAATGCATGCATAATGTGCAGAAAGCAAGGCGAGCCAGCGCCCGCCGCTCCCAACTTTGTCGATCGAGAGACCCGCATTTCTTTTCTAGGTACCGCGTTTCAGCTTCATTCCCGTTTCTCCCTACAGTTTTTATTTTCCTTTGAACCAAAGTTATGCGAGTGACGCGACCGGCTCAACCGAGGCCGCATGCATTTTAAGGTAGTGACTGGTACAGCGAGCGCGTTCAAGTTGGCGTGTCACCGCTTCGCAACAACTTGCGCGTATTCTTCTTCTTCTTCTTTCCAGCTTTCTTACACAATTCCGCTGTGTGCTGCACGACATAGGAGGATAGAGAAGGGCACGTGTGCCAACACCAGAACGAATACGCGAGAGAGCCAACGTGCAAAGACGGAATGCGCCGGTGCGGGTAGCCTGTCTGCAGACCAGTGTCACCTCCACGGCGATACACACTCGTGAGCAGAGAGACTCGTGTGTTTTCATATTCGAGCAGTACGCGAGCAACACGACAAGGCGTTCGATAAAACACCTTATGCACGCTTGACAGACGGCTACTCCCACAGCCGCGAACTCGTGCAAACCCCATACGTAATAACGGATCCTTTATTTTTCAACGATGACATTGCAACAGAAGGCGACAAAAGCTCGGTTGAAATTCCTACGCGACACGGACTTGAACAAGCGGCTGGAACAGCAATGTCAAAAACCACGAAAGACAAGACTGGACTATATGACTGAGTGTGCGCGCGTGTGCTGCCGAATGAGCTGTTTTTCTCTCTCTTCTCTCTCTGCTCTCTATATTTCATTCCCCCACCCCCCTCCCATGCGCAGGGTAGCGAACCGGCTACTCATAGGCTGGTTAACCTCCTTGCCGTTCTTTGCCTCATATTTTCCTTCCTTATTTTTCAACAAGACGATGAGAGAGGGTGGGAGAAAAGGCGCAGCTTGACTAGCACCAGCCCCGCTAATGTATGTACACTATGGAGCGTTTTCAATAAACTGTGCTGCACGCTTGCACAATTTTCGGTGCAGATTTCACGCTTACCGACCAATCACAGCAACCATTTCTACCAACGCTGTTTTTCGCTTAAGGTTCCTCTGATGGTGCACAACACCGCAATCTGCGTTGTCCGGTCGGTCGTCAGCGAATAAAGAACGAATTACCAGTACGTGCACACGAAACTGTTTTCGACAACCTTACAAGTGAGGAATATTTAAGAAATCGACGTGTGAATAAGAGCCAAGACACTGTACTACAAACAATTTTGAAGGTTGCCAAGCTATCGAGCACTGTGCCGATGGAATCAACGATGAAGCGAAGAAAAGCGAACGATAGTATTTTTGAAAATGACCCTTTAGCGACTCGACGAACATTTTAGCGACGACGTCGACGTCAGAGACAGAACCGGCATTAGGGACGCGTCGTTTGCGATATGCATAGATACTATGATTTTCCGATAAAACGCGGGACGGATCGAAAAAAAAAAAAAAGACGACAGGAGAACAGCCAAGAGACGAGCTGAGAGAACTCAGAAAGGCCTTTAGCGAATGAAAAAAATGTAGAATTGATACAGCTCAACACCACTATTGATAGGCACTGTTTTTCAAAGCTTGACACTGCAAAGCGGGCCGACTTTACCAAATTATTTGCGTAAAAGTTTTCGGTAGACGCTAGGTGGTGTCGCAATTTTATGACTCGTTCGGTGGTGATTTCCGGCACGGGATTGGTGAAAGCCCGGCGCAAAACAGGCATATCAGATTCTCCACGCTCAAGCGATCGCGTTTAAATTCAACCAAAGTCATCCGGAGACCGTCTTGTATCCATTATATCGATAGAAGGGGCCTCCACTGATTCTATGCACATTTCATGGCTATTCTCACATCTTGCTCTTCGGGATAGCCTCAGTCAATCCCGTGTGGCTCCGTCCCGTCCTTCTGATCGATCCCGCCCTCCTTCTATGATAGAACGGTTACAAAATACCACCTCAGAAGCTCAAAAGCAGCCAGTTATTATTAACCAACAAAAACAAAAAAATACACTAACAACCTCACAGTGAAGAAAACAAAACAGAACGTACCTACGCCAACGTCATAAGCGCACACACCATTCTTTCCCTTATACGAATGAAGTGCTGCATGCACTTACCGGCAAAAAAAACGAGAAAAACAACAGTACGAAGTGAGTATAGCGTAATTGGTAGATAGCTAAACAACGGGCAAGTATGTCATTCATATCTTTAGCAGCATAGTGTACCTTTTTTCTCCTAAAAGCACCAACAGCAAGAAAGTCTTCTCCCACATATCTGGAGGCATGCGAGGAAAGCCTCGCATGACATCAGTCAAAGCTAAATTGGTTGAATGACTGATACGTGGGGTTTAACGTCCTAAAACCACCATACTATTATGAGAGACGCCGTAATGAAGAGCTCCGGAGATTGTTTCGATCACCTGGGGTTCTTTAACGTGCACCCAAATCAGAGCACACGGGCCTACAACATTTCCGCCTCCATCGGAAATGCAGCCGCCGCAGCCGGGGTTCCATCCCACGACCTTCGGGTCAGCAACCGAGTACTTCAGCCACCAGACAGACCACTGCGACGGGGCAAAACTAAGCAGCGCCCACACGCGTAAAGTTCATTCGCGTTCTACAGGCAAAGTGTCGAAGAAAGCAAGCGGCATCGGGCGTCTCCTCCGTTCTTCGGACCTTCGTCTGCAATCCACGCACTCTACTCGTCAGGTTGAATACCTCATACCGAAATGAAGTTCAAAAAGATTTAGCTGTCTTGCCTAATCACATCAACAGAAGTCTCGAAAGTTCTGCGATAGGGAGTTCGCCATAAATCCGCGGCACTGCGTCGCATGGTCTTCAACTGGTAATAGTTTCACCGGCTTGTAAGAAATTGCTTGGTGATTTTCGGGATAAGTAAACCGAAACAACTATACGTGTCATGTAGAGAGAGACTATGGGCTAAGGCAGAAGCTGAGCGCAGTAGTAAAACGGTGTTCATTTCTATTTCATTAAGGTTTCGCTGTTTCTAACAATACGGACATATGAAATAAAGCTATTTGGCCTAGCTGAAACCACATCCTTTCCAAGAGACACGAAAAACGCGAGCAAGAAGCAAACGTATACACAGGACACGTGATTGTTTTTGCTACGTCCCCACGTTTTTTTTTCGCGCTTCTTAGGCATACCTGTCTTCAATAAAAAAATCAGAGGCGATCACTCACCTTCTAGAGCAAGACACATTTCTTGCTACAAGGACGAAAATAATAATATCACGACACTTGATAATCAGGCTTCCTTCAATCCTCTTATCCAACCGGGAAGAAGCCACTTTTCCTTCGCAATGACAAAAAGTGCGACCTATAGGCAGTGCTCCGAGAGATTTTATTTCTAACCGGGCTGACTTATCTCAACCGTTTCCTTTTTTTTTCCTCCGCCTACAAGGAAAACGCTGAGCCACCCATTCATCGACAGAAAGAGAAAGCGTTGAGGGCACGCCCAGCACACGCCCGACTGCAGTTGTTTGCAGACCGAAGAAAAGCGGCGAAGGCGAGAGAACAAAAGCGGAGATATTGTTGACCCCAGCGAATGTAAAAACAAAAAAAAAAGCTCGAGGGAAAACTGAAGTCAAACACTGGCTCGGCTAAGCCGCGCAAAGTGGCTCGAGAGTGCACGGATGGGAAACGGGCCGAGATCGCTTCGCCCCGAAGGAAGCCCTCGCACAAAGGCACCTTCGAGTGAATTACAAGTTTTAAAGCGAGAAAGCGAAGAAGTATATGAAAGTGAAGGCGCACTCCGTTCTGCGACTTTGTTTGCCCCTTTCGAAGGTCAGCGGCGTTGGGCCAAACGCACGTCGCTCCAGTGTTTACGGTCTGGCGTAGGAGTGCCGTTACTCGAAGGAAATAGCAACAATATGGCCAGTCAAGCGGCACTTCTACGAAATAAACTTAATAGCAGCAGTGCGAAGTCTCTGAACTGCGTTTATTGTTTGGCATTAAAAATGTTCAGAGAGAGACAAAAAGCCAAAAAGACGTTTTACTCTATATCGGAGGTTCATACATTGAAACTGTCACGGACCTCTACTGCACTACAGTATAAAATAAATATTGTTATCTCTACCTAATGAAAAAAAAAAAATCACACCATATCCACGGAGTGAATGATGAGTGGGGCGAAGCGTGCATCCGTTCGCCCGTTCGCCCGCCTGCCCTCGTCTCCCGGAACAACTTGTAACACAGGTAACTTGGCGGATGTGCTCCGCTAACAAAGGTAGAGGGATAATATTATGGACCACTTTTATTATCTCCAAGCGCATGGTGCATCTTCAATGCCTCAAAGCATGGCTTCTCAAATCGGGTCGTCACCACCCCGTGCCCTTCCTTTCGAGGGGTGGTGGTGATTCTGTTGTAAGAAGGAAAAGAAAAGAAAAGTGAGCCCTGTAACTGTCTGCTTCAAGGAGCGACACCTCAACAGTAGCTCACAAGGGTTGGGGGTGAGGAGGGATTAAAAGGATAGGAATAAAAGGTGTAGAGAGAAAGAAAGAGAGATGAGGTAAGCGTGAAAGTGTGAGAGCGACGACATATCGAGGGGATAGGAGAGATAGGAAAGATGGAAACACGGTCACAGGAGTCCGAGGACGGGGTACCTCTTGCGAGAGCTCTTGTCGGCGTCAGTAGATGGCGTAGAGCAAGTCCAGTCGGCCAGAGCTACGCTGACGTCGGAGAGGGCACAACCGGTCGGCACGGAATCCAGCGAGCGAAATCCTTCCTTTCAGTTGTCTCACGCTCAATAAAACGCCAGGGGTTCCACGGCACTCAGTAGTTGGGGATTACTAGGGCCAGAAAAATGAAGAAAATTTGCCCTAAAGAAAACATGAGCGCGCTAGCTCCCCGCATTGGAGCGCATGTGTTTTATATTATCAGGACGGCGATTATTCGGCAAGAGTGTATATTTTTGACGTGACACGACAAAAGTTTGCGCAAGTTGCATTAACGGGTGTCGAAGTTGCGTGATAAGAAAACTGAACGCTAAGGCAGATCCATCGCGAGTTGGACCAATAGCTTCCAAAAGTAAGACTAGGTGGGAAGAATATACGCGGCCACTATTTTTTTTCCCCGCGCGATATCTGGCAGCTAAAATGAAGCATGCAGTATGAATATAAATCGTTGGACGGTATACTTCATGGCAAGGAAGAAAAACTCGACCACGGCCAGATTTTGGGTGGCATGCACTGCACGGTCCATTCCCGCCGAGCGTGGGTTGACGCGCCTTGGCTTCCACCACCACGTGCTTCGTAGATAGCACGGTGCTCCATCAACAACGACCCAAATCGATGAACAGCGGCCATAAGCGCGGCGCGCTGCAATGGGCTCCGAGGACGGCACCGCATATCAAATTATGCCCTCGTCTTCACGTCCTCTTCCTCCCCGTCCCTTCGCCGCTTGCTCTTCCGCCTCATCTGCATGGACGATGGAGGCAAACGGCTGCCAAGGAGTTCCACACGGGGATGACTCACATTATACGGGGAGAGACACCGTCTGCATTAAGCGGTTTTAATCGAATGCTTAGTCGATTTTAATTATAAGGCACCCCTGTTCCCGTTAGTGTTCTGCTCACACATCTAGCGTTTTTTAATCAATGCACCACGGCGTTGATAAGTGAAGGGTGCGACAGTACAGCCCGTCTTCATCGTCGATCGCTTGTGTTTGCTTTAACGCCAGTCGTGGCGAGATTGCATGTTCTCGGGCTCGTTTCTTGCGTACTTCTTCTTTTGGTGCTCGCCAACGCTATTTTCTTCGAACGACTCACGGAAACTTTTTAACTCGCTGGCTTTGCATACTCGAGTGAATATATCAGGCTAAAAGCGGTTCATGAGGTATAGTTTTTTCTTGACTAGAAAAGTTTCAGTGCCGTCGTTTACCTTCAGCTTCAACCTTGAGCACTCGCAAGTGCATATAACACACCTGGGCGTACAAGCGGGCGCAATGAAGCAAGCATTGCTTCTGGTCTGTAATGTAAAACCTTCCCGGTTTCATTTCTAAAGCTTTGCTTTCACTTTCACTAGGCGGCGAGTGTGTTGACAACAATGCTTCGTTTCGAAAAGGCCCTATTACAGATTGATGAACAGTATTTCGCGTGCATATAAAAAATGTGTACGTAGAAACTGTGCAGGACAGCAAATAAGACTTATCCTTAAAAACCTGTTACCTACCTTTCTTGTTTCATCTGCTCATCACGCGCAAATGTGAATGTATTTACAAAACGAATTCCGAACAACCTACCCTCTAGGGGATGCAACATATTCTTGTATTTATGATGTATCCGCAAACGCAGTGCCAGAAGCAAACTTGAAGCCTTAACAACGCGTTACTTCTGATCATTCGTAACCTTTCCTTGTTTACGAGCAAGCTTGTTTAAAAGCATAGGGGACGTCACTTGTATGTTCTAACTTAAGTATACAACATACAAGAACATCCTCAAGAACTGGTATACTTAAGAACGAACGTGCAGCGCACACCACGGACACACTCGAGAAGCGGGTTCATCTGGCCTGGGAAGGACGTGCTCCATGTTGGCCAGAGGGCGTGAACGATGCCGATGGGCTGCGGCACAGCGGCGACCCAACAGTTCGCCGCAGAGGGCGATAAAGGCGAGTCCAGTCTTCCTCTTTCTCAGGCCATTCCGGGAACGGCGCCCCGGTGCATTTGAGCCGAGGCTTGCGGGACCATGGTCGCACGGATGGTTCGCCTAAGTAAGAAGGGAGACACGGGCGGCCCATTTGTCTCCGGCCGCCGCGTAAGATGCGCTCGTTGGACGCCACTTTTGCGATCCCGCACGACTCCGAACCAAAAATAGGCATCATACGTTGGACACAGCTGGGATGCATGCGTGCAGTTTCCCGAAATGCATGAAGTGGTCTAAATGTCTCCCTTTTCCATTTTTATTTTTGTGCTTCCGTTATACACACTCTGCGCAGATTCTTTTTGTCCGCTGCTGTGTGTAGTCTGGAGATGGTGCAAATAATGCCCATGCATTTTTTTTTCCTCATTACTGTCTTTCGCATCAATCCCCGTCGCGGTGGTCTAGTGGCTATAGGGTACTCGGCTGCTGACCCGCAGGTCGCGGGATCGCATGCAGGCCGTGGCGGCTGCATTTTCGATGGAAGGCGGAAATGCTGTAGACCCGTGTGCTCAGATTCGGGTGCACGTTAAAGAACCCCAGGTGGTCGAAATTTCCGGTGCCCTCCACTACGGCATCTCTCATAATCATATGGTGATTTTGGGACGTTAAACTCCAGATATCAATCAAATATCACATCAATTCCATTCCACGCGCGTACACGGTGACCTTTAAAGGTTATGAGACGTAAGCATGTGGGTGATATAAAAGAGCGCTGGCTGAAAAGTTGGTCAATTATCATCACCAGAGAAGTGCTCATACAACCACTCTTTCCATTGGTCGAACATCGAAAGGGGGCACCTCTGCCGAGAGCTTTCTCCATGAATGTTGTAGGAGACTTGGCTCGTCTTGGCTAATATCGGCAACTGCCGGATAAGCGGCCTGTTACGGTGGCCGTAAGCTGTGCTGAAGGAGAGACAGGCCTCCTATACACGAACTCACCAGAGACATTGCAAATGCAGAGAACACTTCTCCTCGGGAACAAGATCCCAGCTTGGCGCCAGATGAATGCGTAAGAAAAAGCAGCAGCGCGAGGGAGCAGTGAATCGGTGCATATACGTCCGATCCATCAATAAAAGCTTCTATAGGCACCGGACATGTACTCAAGCAAAACTGCGATTCGGCCTAGTTGCAACATATTCATCTTGAAGTATTTTCGCAGCCGCACGGGGACGAAAGTCAGACGCACAAGCAGGCGCAATTCAACGAATGGTTTATTTTCGGAAAACACTCACTTAAAAATCCACTGGTCAATGCAATCTGGTAAAAAAAAGAACATTTGAATAGCGCAAATGGCACAAGTTCTGATTACATGATCGATGTACAGAAGACAAGAGTGAAAGTTCTTTCTCAAGCAACGCAACCGATGGGTGGCCAATACACTTTTATTTCAGCCTGTCAACGTAATAGGATTACATTATCTCTCTCGAAGTTCGGTTTCGATGCCTATTTTCTAAGGTGGTGTTATTAAAACAAGGCGTGCATGCGCACTCCTTGCAATGCAGTGCTATAATGAGCATTAGGGCGGCATTTCAGACTCGAGATATCTATAGCACTGCCTTTTCTTTAGCACGACATATTTAGCACTGCTACACAGTTACAGCTATGCATGCACTGCAATGAGTGCGCATGCACGCCTTGTTTTATTAACACCACCAAATAACACAGGCATCGAAACCGAAGTTCGAGAGATATAATGGAAGCCTATTACATTGACGAGCTGAAAGAAAGGTGTGTCAGCCACCCATGCCCTGCCACGGTGGTATAGTGGCTAAGGTACCCGGCTGCTAACCCGCAGGTCGCGGGATCAAATCCCGGCTGTGGCGGCTGCATTTCCGATGGAGGCGGAAATGTTGTAGGCCCGTGTGCTCAGATTTGGGTGCACGTTAAAGAACCCCAGGTGGTTGAAATCTTCGGAGCCCTCCGCTATGGCGTCTCTTATAATCATATGGTGGTTTTGGGACGTTAAACCCCACATATCAATCAATCACCCATCGGCTGCGTTGCTTGCGAAAGAACTTTCGCTCTTGTCGTCTGTTCATTGAGCATGCAATCAGAACTTGTGCCATTTGCGTTGGCCAGTTTCAATCCGCCAGGGGGATATAAGTTTCGCGAGGGAAAGGAATACTAGGACCCTATCTCGCTTTGTTTTCGCCTTGTGTTCCAGTTTTCCTTTCCTGTCTCTCGACTGTATCTCAGAATTGAAGCTGTCTTACTGCTGTCTAGACGTCTGAGACTAGCATTTTTACGATGATGCAGCGGTAGTGCGCCAGACTTTGTATGCACTTTTTCCTCGTTTCGTCTAGAACACAGCGTTTGGGAAAAATCAAATATGGCAATGCACGAACCAATTTTGTGGCTCTCTGCCATTTCTCATTGGAAGGATTCTTGCGCAAGCGGAGCCCGCCTGCCAATTACTTTGATTTATTTTCTCTCTCTACTGCCATTGAGACGGCTTCACGAATAGAGGCAGGCGGGGCGACGTCACAAAGACGCTGCAACAC
This sequence comes from Rhipicephalus annulatus, assembly GCA_013436015.1. NCBI lineage: Eukaryota > Metazoa > Arthropoda > Arachnida > Ixodida > Ixodidae > Rhipicephalus > Rhipicephalus annulatus. The sequence continues at coordinate 357,176 of WOVY01010212.1, read as the reverse complement.
CGAGCTTCCCAGCGTTGGTTCATCGAATGACCGACTGACTACAAAAGAAAAAAAAAACATAACAGCGAACGACGCCCATTCATCCTTCTCAATGCAAACCACCCGGCATCGGACCACGCCAGATAGCGTGATGCTTCCTTGAGCCCAATCTGGTAAAATGACCGAGGGAAATATTGAAACTACTGCACCGAGCGCAAACGGCAGCATGCGGCTATAAGGATATGCGACTATTTCGGTTTGAATATGGCGACTGTTTCGATCAATAAGTTGTCGTCATGGCCTCGGTTTATCTGGCCAGCATCTGGCAATTTGCCAGATTGTTATTTCTCTCATATTTTAACGAGATTCGCTTTTTAGCATCTTACTTTTTTTTTTGGAAAAGGCAAGATGCCGAGGTCGGCCCGCAAAGAAGTGTGGCAAAATCTGCGATATAGCTTGTCAAGTCATCACCTCTTTCACGGTGCACACAACAGGAGACACCGCAGGTGAAAGGAGACTGCCGTCACTGATGTTACCCGTAAAAGAAGCCAACTATGGTTAGGAATAAGTAATAAAGCCACACAGAAAAAAAACGTGTACACACGCAGCTTTTCGTGTATTCGGAAATGCAATCTACAAGCAGGTTACGCGTAAGAACGGAAGGGCACGAATTAGTTATAAACTTAAATCCACAAACGGTGGTCCGAGTTCTGTATCTTTCTTTAAATTTAAGAAGGTGAGCCACTATGTGAACAAAGTTTAAAATAACTAGGCAAACTCGCTATTTTGGTCGGAGCTACAAAGCAACCTTCCAATAACAAATACGCGAATGAATGACCTTGCCCGGTGTGTTTAACTGTGGTAGCTTTTTATTCTAAAAAAATATTGCGGCCACTTGCTAGCGTGACAATACGTGTAGCTCCTTTCGTGGAGCTCGTGGCAGCACCGCTCCAAGGAAGCCTTCTTGCTCGGAGTTGTGCATTTTTATTTAGGCAGCCGCAAGCGGCATTTTAAAGTTCGATATTGGCCGCGTATCGCCATTTCACTCGCTTGAGCTGGCGTCCCTGTATATACTTAAGCTATTTTCTCATATTCAGCATACATACCCGCCTGCTTTTGCAGATTCAGACACGCTCGAAAGGGCACAAAATTTATATATAGCTTACAAAAAAAGCGTATCAAAATGATCGCTGCACGGTAACAAACCAACCAAGTAATTTGGTATTTTTTAAGAGAAAAATAAAGAACACGTGGTGTAAAAAAAAACACCACGTAGAAACTCCAGCTGGTAGAAAAAAAACACGAGTAGTGCACGACTAAGCAACGATAAACAGCACGGCAAAGTGCGAGTGAAAATATGAAACAACAAATAACAGTAATTGTTTTTTGTTTTGCACTGATGTTCCCGTCTCCATGTAACGACAGTTTGACGCTCGAATTCCCATCAAGATCCTCGCTTGGTTTGACAAGTGGGGAAAAAAGGAAAGTTCGATCGTCAGGTGTGTTTAGGATATGCATAGATGCACTTATTTACTCTTCGTTCTGAGTGTGTGCGCGCGCGTGTGTGCGCGTGTGTGTGTATGTGTCTCGCAATGCTATACAAGCGCTATGTTTCAAAATCCTATCAACACCGGAAAAGCATACGATGAAAAGATGCTGATCTTCAGTATGAATAACCATCTAACTTAGAAAGAAGCAGAGGAAGAAAAAAAGCCTCTTCGTTGGAAAACCTTCATGGGATTTTGCTGCCGCCTAACCCCGCTGGCATGCTGCTCTGTATAGGAATAGGGAATGGGATTGAAATATTTCAGAAGAGAGGGAAGAAATTAAAGCGAAAAGAAACAGCATAAACAATTATGAAATATATGTTCTTTTTTTCTTTACAGCCACCTGGACCTGAAAATATAATAAATAAACAAACGAACAAACAAACAAACTAATAAAAGGTTAGCAATTCCACTTGCCAGCAAAATTTCCACGTTTTCCTATATGTGAGCATGTTCAGCAATAATTGCGTTAAAACTTAGGATGAAAACAACGCGTGCGGTACATGACGTCAGCAAAAACGTTCCGCGGTTGAGCTTCTAGTCAAATACACGGTAATACTGATGTATTACAGCACGTGAGCCGGAACTAATTATTCATTGGTTTGTCGCCAGATTGTAAAGTCAGTGTGTGGGGGATGCCTACCAGGCAAATACGCTTAGCACATACGCGTCGTACAATACTGGAGGAAGCCAAGAGAGATTGAACATTCTCAGAAGTCCAACACACGTAACAAAAGTCATTGTATATCGACAGGCCAATAAATGCGGTTAGGGCGTTCATCATTTAGTAAATGATGAAGGCCCTAACCCCACTCTATGATGAGGCGTATGGCATTGCAAAGCATTCGGGCCCACAAGCGAAAACACAAAGCTGATTAGACGAGGCGAACCCTCCCCCTCCCCCCCCCCCCCCCCAAAAAAAAAAGAACGGAACGGGTCTGCCGTGTCAACTGCGAGAACCGACCAACCGACAAATATTGCATCAATACGCGATATTTATTCGATTTCACCAACGCTGAATGAACGCATTTGATTTGTCAGTATCTGTTGATTCACAGAGTAACTTGTTTCAAAATGAAGCCATATGCATGAACACACGTACGCAAGCCACGACAAAAGAACGCTAACAGTGCGTGGTAGAAATTATGCGCATGTTCCTTAAAATTTAAACAGCCAATCATTGTTATGCTCGTTGAGGTGACATTTTCTTAGCTGTGCTTCGCCTAAACAAATAAATGTTAAGCGTTTAAAATAAAAAAAAAATACTTTCTGGGGCCTTTGACGTGGGAAAAGAAAATACAGCATAAAAGGGCTCTATTGCGGAACGAGTTATCTTAAAGAGGAACGCACTGACGATTAGAGTACTCCGTAACTAGAATATTGAGCACGGTTGTTCAAAATCCGGAATTTCGATTTACAATGCATCAGGCAAAAGTTGATTGATTGATTGATTTGTGGTGTTTAACGTCCCAAAGCCACCATATGATTATGAGAGACGCCGTAGTGGAGGGCTCCGGACATTTCGACCACCTGGGGTTCTTAAACGTGCACCCAAGTCGGAGTCCATGGGCCTATAACATTTCCGCCTCCATCGGAAATGCAGCCGCCACAGCCGGTATTTGATCCCGCGACCTGCGGGTCAGCAGCAGAGTACCTTAGCCACTAGACCACCGTGGCGTGGCAATAGGCAAAAGTTGTGAGAGAGGTGCATATAACCAACGGCAACATTTCTAGCAATATAAAGAGAACGCTGAGTAGCGTGGCTGGAGCAGAAAATGCACCGTGCGGAACGTCGCAGTGATGTGTGGGCGCGTTTTACAGAACTCACCGCAGACCGACGTCCGCCAATGGACCACTTTGCTTCCGATTACGGTACCGGAAGAAGCGGTCAGTGCATGCGTAACGGACGAAGTCATCGGTGAAAGAACGGTGGTGTTCATGTGCGCTACACTGTGCCCGCTGACTACACAGAAAACCACCGCTGACGCAGTTTTCTAGGCCGGTATACTGTCCCCCTCTGCTTTCCTCCTTGCACTCTCTACGCAACACACTAGAACCGGCACTTGTTGGATACAATACCAAAAGAGGCTTGCTTAAATCAAATTGTAGGCTATAGGACGGGATAGTACGCGCCACAACCAAGATCTTATTAGAGGGCGTGACATAGGCGATGATTTGATTGATATGTGGGGTTTAACGTCCCAAAACCACCATATGATTATGAGAGACGCCGTAGTGGAGGGCTCCGAAAATTTCGACCACCTGGGGTTCTTTAACGTGCACCCAAATCTGAGCACACGGGCCTACAACATTTCCGCCTCCATCGGAAATGCAGCCGCCGAAGCCGGGATTCGAACCCACGACCTGCGGATAGGCGATGATTTCCAGACAGACTAAAGCTCCATCGGAATTTTTTCAACGAAATGCAACTTTTGCGAAAAAATCATGAGATTCATTAGTTCTTTTCTCTCCAACGCGTTTATAGTTTCTTTAGACAATGATTTTGTGAGATTGCTTTTTTCCTTCCGCAGAGTCACCGAGAAATCTATCGTGTCCATCGCTCTTGAAAAGCGAGCGACAGAACAGGATATGCCCCGCTCCTCGAATGGCGCGAATACTTCGGGGGCACGTTCAGATTCTTCCGAGTCGCGTCGCTTTCTACGCTTCGGCTGCGCACAGCTGCCTCGCATGCATAATAGATACAGAGCCCCTAGATGTTCTTCGAATTGTTGAACGGGAACTAGCAAGTGTTGCGGTGGCTGAGAACGCGTGTGATGCATATTGCAGCGGACGGATAGAAGACGGGAAACTCCGAGGCGCGAGGCAAGCGAATCCAACCTAAGCCTAAAAAAATACAAAAAAATAGAAGGGAACCACGCATCTAGCCAGGAATCGCCACGGACTGTAGAAAAAACACTGTTGACTTCCCTCCCGCATATCCCCTTCGCACGTTGAACATACGAAAAGAGTAACCATAGCCAGTCGCGCAAGTATGAAATCGACGCAGACACAGCCACACGAAAAAAACAATCCACGAAAACCAAGCGGAAGCTGTTGCAGACACGTCCTCTGTACCCCGACCGCAATAATAGGTGGCTCTCATTCGTCGTGTCAACCGCGAAGCACCTAAACTATGCCGCGACATGCATCGAACCCACAACCTTACATTGTACAAGGCAACGACGAAGCGGGTGCGCTATGTCACGGTGGGTCGTCTGATAACGAGAAAATAATGTACGTCAGCGCAATAAAAAAATTTTCCTTCCATATACGAAAAGGGAAATGTGCGTTGTGCTGGCCCGAAGAAAAAAAATAAATAAATCCCCCTGGGCATCTTTGGTATTGCTTCCCCGCGTGGCTTTTACATCACCTTCATTCCTTGACTGTTCCACATACAAGAAGTATCCTTTCCTCTTCGCAAGGCCACACCCTTCAGTTATTCTTTGATGGGTGTCGAATCTACACCAAGAGAATACGCTTGTCAGAAGAGCGTATAGAATAGGCGCAAGCATTACCGTACCATCGCACCGCGAAATATTATTAACACACACACACACACACACACAACACACACACACACACACACACACACACAACACACACACACCACACACACACCACACACGACACACACACACACACACACACACACACACACACACACACACACACACACACACACACACACACACACACACACACAACATATATATATAGATATATAATATATATATATATGTATATATATTGAACATTCGCAAGCTAAACAAAAACGAAACTAAGATAAATCAAGTTGTGGAGGTTGCGGACTTCACCGAAGGCGTTGTTTTTTTTTTCATTTTCGCTTATTTTTCTCTCTTCAATTTGATAATGTTTAATCGCACGAGGCACAAAGATGTGCGTAATCGATCTGGGAGTTGGCGCAACTCTTTGCCATTTTGCTCTCATCGTCACGATGGAAAACTCCAAAGGAGCGGCGGGATACAGAGCGCCCCCGCAGGCGCCGGCAAACGCGCCGATACAAACCAGCCGAAATAAAGAGAGAAAAGAAGTCGACGTGAAAGGAAATCTTTCGATTGGCCGTCACCGCTGAAAAGTTTCGACAGGCCCTGAGGAACGCTCAGAGCTATGTAGCCCGTGGCATGTCTAGAGCGCAATTGGAAAAAATAAATAAAGAAGAAATGAACACGGCAGTGTACCACGGTCTACAAGACAGCGACACCGAACAAAAGAAATGTGGTTGAGAGGAGGAAAAAGTGCGAAAAAAAAATAAGAAGAGATGTGTCACAGAGGAACCAGGAGGAGGGGTGGGAACTATACGGCGGGCGTTGCAGTATTGAATTCCCTCACTCCCTGTCTGCAGGAGCTGTTTTTATTTTCAGCCCCGCTCGAAACGGCAATGGTTTATCCGCGCGGGCCAAGTCCCGGTACGTACAGATGTACGACACATCGATCTTTCCCTACAGAGAGTCCTTGGGGTGCGAAGTTGGGGAAAGAGAGGGACGCACTCTGCAGCATTGCAGCATAATGCAAGGACGTGTGAAAAGTGTTCCCATTAAATAATATATATATATATATATATATTGTCATGATGAAGAAAGACGCTGGGGTTTCTGGCGCGGGGACAGCGAGCTGGGAAAGGCAGAGGAAGACGAAGTAGATAAAGACCAGCCGGCCTGCAGCAAAGGCGTTGTCTCTTTGTCTTATTTCTCCACGTTACAATGGCGCAGTCGATGAAGAAGACGTCATACGTCCCGGCTTCGTCATCCAGGACGCCCGCCGACGTGCAGATGCGGTAAGCGTCGCTTGGGGACGGCGTCAAGGCCTCCTCAGCAGCTGTGCACCTGCCGCCACTGCCACCACCGTTCGGGGATGGCGCCAAGGCCTCCTCGGCGGCTCTAGTATACCCATCACCGGTATTTCTTCATGAAAAGGGACACCGTCTACGCGTCCTTCGCCACGGATTGTGCCGTGAGCACAGGTCGACAAGTGAACCCTGCGGACAAGCCACCTGTCCGTATCCTCGTGGATCATCGGCAGCGTGGTTCTCTCATCGTAAAAACGCTGTTCACGCTTCCTCGATCATGGAGCCGACAGCCCTCCTGCAGCCGGGAGCACCTGTGCCGCCATTCGGGGACGGCGTCCAGGCCTTCTCGATGGCTCCTGGGCAGGCTTGCCCCGGCCCCACCACGACAGTACATGGCCTGTCGTTGACCGGGAATGCCGTTCACGCTTCCCACTGCGACAACGTCCTGCTCAGTGCTTCATCGGCACCTCAGCCGCTCAGGGGTGCTGTTCAAGCTCCCTCGGCCGAGGGTACCACAGCAGTGAGTACGCTGATCGGGGAACACGTCCCCACTGGCTCCGCATGTGGGCCGCCCGAGAGTGCCACCGAGCTTTCGCGCACCATTGCGCGACTCCGCCTCGAGGTCGGCGCCCTGACAGCGTCGAGTTCTGCGATACTCCCTGCTGCTTTGCCGGGACTTCACATTATCGATGAGGCGTTGGCCGCGGCCGCCTCGCAAGACCATTCAACAACTTCCCCCGAGAGCCGCAGCAAGCTCCAGTATACTCTCGCGGCTCTTTCACACCAACTTGGCTGTGTGGCGTCGCTATTTTCGGGAGCTTCGCCTGCCGTGACACCACCACCGGCTGCCTCCGAGCTACCCGAGTTTCGCGGCTTCCAGGACGATGCCGTCGATTGGGTGGCTACCATCAATGCTCTCGGAGCTCGCAAGGGATGGAGCGACAATCAGAAGTGGTGCGTAGCCTTAGACCGCCTTCAAAATCCTGCTGCTGCGTGGCACAGGTACGAAGGCGTGCGGCAGCAGTCCTGGGCGGACTGGAGCGCCAAGCTCATTGCTGCGTTTGGAAGAATTGAGTCTGACCTCGCTGCTACCTCTCATTCTACCCTCGCCACTACCGAGCAAGGGGCTATTGAGAAGCACAACGACGAGGCAGCTGCACCCTCTGCCAACCTGCCCTACCTCGGAGATCAACCTCACGAGGCGCCGCGCCCCCCCTACAGCTGTGCCGCGTGCCCCCTCCCCGGACAGCTTCTCGGAGTACCCTGCGGCAATCATCGAGACAAGCTGGACGGTGTACTCCTCCGGGCAGATCTCTGACTCCGCGTCGACACCTGACACACAATTACCCTTGACCCAACTTAGGACCGCCTATAAAGCACAGAAGCCAGTGAGCCAGCCTCCAAGCTGGTCAGCCTCAAATGGCTTGGATCCATTGACCCTGCTGCGTGACGACGGCGGCTCTTCCACAACCAGCCGGAGACCAAGCACACGTCACAACGGCCAGTTTTGACCCATAGTAAGGAGCCGCACCATCCCCTGCCACCTTTGCCGTCATTGGCCGATTGCGTGGACGCTCGTAACCTGCCAAATGCCGTCTTCCCTAACGAGCCACAAGTGCCTACTCCACCTGAGGAGGATGCCATCGAAGTCATTCCGGTGCAGTTTCACGGTTACTCCGGATGGCGAGGCAACTGGCCATGTCGACATGAACGCACGTGACGGATTGGCAAAAACCCTCCACTTCGACCAGCAGTGCATCAGCGAAGCCGCTAGAGCACGACTTGCGTCGCAAGTCTACGCGCAAAGTCTACACAGCGATGTCGCTGATATCTATCGATATAGCCCATCGTACCTTCCCTCGCTCTGAACAACGCAGGCGTCCCCGCTCAGTGTGGGCCGCAGTACTGCATACTGGTGTCCCTGCAATGTCATCCAAGCAGCGAAGGGGTAGTCATCGCGATGGTCCGCCACCAATGCGATCACTCCGCACCAGCCAGTATCACCTGCTGGGTTTACATTCTCCAGGTGACTACATTAACTTGCCGCGCGGACGCGACCTGCAACGACCACCTCGACACAGCCAGGGTCGTCCACCAGAGTACAGGACAGTTCCACAGGACAGCTCGAGGCGTGCACATGACAGACTACCACGGCACTCCCAGTGCCGCCCCTCCAGAGAAAATTGCCCTTTGCGCGCACGCAGTCGTGGCCGAGTGTCATGATGAAGAAAGACGCTGGGGTTTCTGGCGCGGGGACAGCGAGCTGGGAAAGGCAGAGGAAGACGAAGTTAGATAAAGAACAGCCGGCCTGCAGCAAAGGCGTTGTCTCTTTGTCTTATTTCTCCACGTTACAATATATATATATATATATATATATACAGAACGCAGGCCCCCTACCGTCCTCATATACTTATGTGATTCTTAAAAGAGAAAAGAATAGAAAAGTGAGCCCAACTCTCTGCATCAGAGTGCGACACCTCAACAGTACCTCACGAGGGATGGGGGTAAGGAGGAATTAAATAGATAAGATTAAAGGTATAGAGATAGAGGGATGAAAAAGGAGAGAGTGTGGTTAAGGGCCAGCGACACACAGAAGTAAGGAGAAGATAGGAAAGATGGACACGGTCGCAGGAGTCCGAGAACGGGGCACTACTCAGCGAGAGCTTTTGTGGGCGTCAGGAGACGGCGTCAGGAGACGGCGTCAGGAGATGGCGTCAGGAGATGGCGTCAGGAGATGGCGTCAGGAGATGGCGTCAGGAGATGGCGTCAGGAGATGGCGTCAGGAGATGGCGTAGGGCGAGCCCAGTCGGCCAGAGCCACGCTGTCGTCGGAAATCGCGGGGGCACAACCGATCGGCACGAAATTCAGAGAGCGAGTCCCCGTCCTCATATAATAAACGTATACCTATCCAGAACTACATATTAAGGGCCAGTTTGTCGCAATAAACAAATTCAAAACTTCCGCAGTCAGCGTGGCATCGGTTCTCAATGCCTGCATTTAAGCAACTGTAGTGTACACGGAGGTACAAGCACAGTTTAACAACCATATATATATCTACATAATTAATAGCACTCAATTTGCACAGTACAGAGGAAGTAAAAAGGAGTGTTCTTTTCGTTTCTTTCGCCTCTCACTGAAAACTATCTCACGCAGCGGGCTCAAAAGACGCGTTAACAAAAGTCGGCCACTTATTACCCAAAAAATACCACTTCCATGTTTCGTTTTTGTGTAATAAGTGAACAGGCTGAAAATTTTGCAACTGGACGAGCGTTTCGGCGACAAAGGAACAAGAAAGATGACGGAAGAAAGAAGGCAAGTTGTAAATATGCAAAAATATAACAATCTCGCAAGAAGTGACGTAGAAACCTACGTCCTTCTAGCCACATCTCTCGTATCATGACTCACCGCAGATTTAGCGCTTTCGTCAGTATCAAAGCCGGCAAATAACGCCGGGAAATCAACTTTTTAAAGGTTTCCTACAAATTGAGGAAATTTCAGATTACGTCGAAGCACTATATTCTCATACAAAAAACCAGTTCCCAGAACTCAACAAAATAATATTGCGCTATTTATTATTTCATGCTTATTTTGTTTTTCTCTATCTTTGTTTTTTCTCTGATTTGACCTTTTCCATTTTTTTCGATAAAAAGTCCGCCGTACGTGACATGCAGGAGAACGCTTACGAAGACGTCCTGCGGTTCGCATCAGTGCTGCGAGACAATGACGAACCTCAAAAAAAAAAAAGTGAAAGAAAAATAAAAAAATTAAAAATAGGCGTCCTTTTCGAGTACACTGCGCTTAAACGTATCCGCAAAGCCGACTGCATCTCTCTGTATTCCGCTCAGCACACTTCACGTCAAGGAACGTTAGGGGGCAAAAAGTCGGGAGAAAAACTTTTGACACGCCAGAGTGTGCGTGTCCAGTGACGAGATGAGAAAGATAATTTCTTTCATCTTTTCAAATTTACAGATTGTGCCGTCGAGAGTTTAAAAATGAGTAAAAAGAACACGCTTGAAGTTCACTTTAGAAAAAGTAAAAAAAAAAACTTATGAAGAAAGCAGAGTGCACGGCGTGCTCGTCAGAAAGACTCGGTCGTACGGCCTGCGAACGCTTGAAAACGCGGCAACCATGGTCAAGACACGAACACGCGACCTCACACGCTGTAGCAGAAATAGAGCAAAAATCAAGCCAGTTTTTGCTAGACCTTTACTTGACTTCATTAGAACTCCTATCGTTATCATTGTGAAGCCTCAAGATCTAAAGAGAAACAGAAACAAAGGGGAAGGCAGGGACCAGGGTCAACAAAGCTTTGGCTCGGTTGGCTACCGTGTACAATTGGGGTGGGGTTCAGACACTCAGCTAATTAGATAACCAAAAATAGCATACTAACTTGAAGAAGCTTAAGCGATCATTTCGATATTATCCACGGAGGTCGCTTACCATAAACAGAAGTGTGCGTGGTGACACACTTGACACCACCCTATAATAACGACGCTTGTAACGCTTGTATAGACGCTTGTAAAAACTCATTTGATTTGTCTTAATAAACCTGATTTGTAGCATCCATGCATCAGCTCGAACGAAGAGACGTCGATCTATACGTGTTCACGGAGGGATAGCGCGGAATAATAACAAACGAAATCAGAGCAAGACTCAACCTATCGCACAGGACATCGCCATTAGCGTTTCGAATCGGGCTGGTTCGTACATCACTGAACTTCACGTTAGGACGGCGCTGTTCGAAACAATCCGCGGTGTCTGTGTCTTCTCGTCTCGTTCCTAGTGCTATATCATCGTCTCAAGACGGCGCTAACACGTCGGGCGGAGATGCGGGCGGAGAAACAAGCAACCCACTCTCCACCAAGTGTCCTTGACGAACGCTGTCGACAAACGCGCACACATTTGCAGCGCTGTCATTTAATTAAGCCACTCGCCACCGTTTTCTCAGCCGCATCTCTCGCCCAGTAATTCCTGCAGTCAACTTTGACTCCCAGCGGCCCTGCCTGCTTCCCCGGAATGCGCGTGCTTTGTGTGTTGCGAACTCGACGGAAAACGAGGTAGCAGGAACGGAAAGAAAAAACGGAATGGCGTGCGAAGGAAAAAGAGTGTGTAGCGGCTCCTCTTGCTGGCTGTGCCAACAAACGAACAACAAGCAAGAAAAAAAAAATAGCCATCCGCGCAGCACCTAGTCAAACACAGTGAGGCAGGTTATTGCATGCCGTCAAGAGACACACATGGCTGCTGTGTACGGAAGACGTGCAAGAAAGGCACAGAGGGACGCGCTACGACTTCGGACACGCTCGCTGCTGCGACGAAACTGCCTGATTCGCTTTTGCGTGCGCTCTGTCTCGCGGAAGGGTAATTTCCCAGCGGAAATGGAAGAAATGGAACGCCGCGTGCACAAAGAAAACGTTTTCAGAGTGGCCACTGCCCTCCCGGCATGACACTGTGAGCTGAGGCATCCGACTGTGCGGACTTCAGGTGAACGACGCGAACCGGGAATGCGCCGACTTTATGCGCGCGCCTCTTCCACGCACGACACTAAATGTGCGTCGTGCAGTTCTATTGGTATGTACGAACTTGTGCGATAAAGCAATCAATAAAAACGAGTGTATATATATATATATATATAACGATAAGGATTGCCTACATATAGCAGATGAGGCATGAGCGCACGTTGTCATTGTGGTTGATCATTGATCAGCATGCATAGTAGCTTATTATTAAAGGTGCCATCACCGTACTTCCAGGCTCACTCTTTATTATTAATATTTGTTGTTGATGTTGATGATTTGATTTGAGGGGTGTAACGTCCCAAAACCACTATTTGATTATGAGATACGCCGTAGTGGAGGGCTCCGGAAATTTTGACCACCTGGGGTTCCTTAGCGTGCGCCCTAAATCCAAGTACACGGGCCGCAAACATTTTCGCTGCCATCGGGAATGTGGCCGCCGCGGCCATGTTTCAATCCCGCAACCTTCGGGTTAGCAGTTGAGCACCCGCCATAAGCACTAGACCACCATGACGGGTAAGCCAGCTACTAAGCTCCTAATGTCATTGTCTCGATCTCAGTGCTAACGTACTGCACTGCACAACGGGTATGCTTCACCGTGGTACAGTGTGTGCTTTTCTGCCTAACAGTTTCACAATGCGGGGAAGGTGTAAGTAAAAAAAAACACTTTACAGATATAGTTAGTCGGTCATGTTGCCTTTGATGACGCAAAATCAGCTTAAGATATGCTGAGCCAGACACAAGATGTTAGGCAGTAAAAAGTGAAATATTTAATTTCCAGCTTATTTAAAGAGCCACGTTAAAAAAATGTTCAGCACAGGAAAGGAAGGTACAAGAGAATAATTTCCAAGAGGCAGAGTAAGGGTGGATATGCGTGTGCTGTTCGTATAGCTAGCCGAAATATTTTCGTGAACATGAGATCGGCATGTGTCTAACTGTTCACGGTTCTTGTCATTTTTTGCAGGTTGGTTTTCCGTCGTTGGTCAGTAAGAAGCCGTATGTCAGGTGCGTGTAGTATTACAGGTGAAGAGTTGTGCATGCTTCACGTAAATATCGGGTTGTATTGCGGCAAAAACAGTGGAATATACAAGCGGATTGGGGGTATAAACTTGAACATAATGGGACATTCCCACGACACGATAACTTAAAATACAAACAGCGCAGCGACGCTGGTAATGTTCTTGACACGTGTGACATGATACGCACAACGTAAACGTTTTAAGTAAGTAAGCGTTTTAATACTCGTTCTTTGCTTTTTTTTCGTACTAATTGAACATATGTTAGAACTGTTCCGTCAATGTCGTTTCTACAAAGTACAAAGTTAATTTGATGCGCTGAATTCACTATATGTCACCAGTTCAGGTATTCAAGAAACGTATACGGGGTTGAGAGTGTTAAAACGTACACGATGACAAAAACACAAAGCTGAAGAATCTAAGAAACCATGAAGGAAACTAAAGGCCGAAAACATAGGTTTGCAAAGTAAAACAAGAACCGCAAAAAAGCTCAGAAACAATAAAAAGGGGGGGCTTGAGGTGCTGTAAACGGACTACTCAGGACGAAACGAAAACGTCCTTAAAGCGCTACAGTCGGGAAAAAAAAGTGAAGGCGGGGGCGGACATCTCAGCTTCACTCGCATTCGAATAGAAACGCGAGAACTTTGCAGCAGTTCTCGTCCGGAAGGCGGAGCGAAATGTTTTACATCCGTTCGGGGAGTGCACACAGCGATCTCAGAGAGGGTCACGGAGGCAACTTGGCTGCTCGAGAAAGTCGTCGAGAAAGTCGAGTTTGCTTTCGACTTTTGTCTCTTTTGTCTCAAATGTCATCGGCAACGGGAAAGTGCCGAGAGCGTGCACCTTGCGTCTTTTCACCCGGTTCCTGTATTCGCACTTTTCGAAATGTTCCTTATTCTATCTTATTTTGTAGCACCGGAAGCGCGTAGTCGATTATTGTTAAGCTTAGCGTACTGTTTAGGTATCCTTGACATCAGTTCTTATCAAAAAGTAAAAAGTAAATAAAACCTAGACTCATCAAATATCTATAGATAATTCAAATAACAACTGCGATGATACCAGGACAATTTAATGCTCTTTATTCTTTAGCGATATCTCGCAAGCTGATCTCATTTCCGTTCATCACGGCCTCTAGTATCAGCCGTGCGAAGGAGGCGTGCAGGTCTAGAATCGCACGCTATATATGAGAATCTGGATGAAAGGAAAGCGTTGCCTGCCTTAGAATAGCACAAACTTAGGAAGCCTACAAGTTGTGCTGGATTGTTTTTATTCGGTCTCAACAATCCACCCTTTCTGTTATTTTAGGAAGGCAGCCACCATTCTTAAGGGTGAAGCTCCTTATGGCATGTCTTGTGCATCCCTCATTGTAGTGCGTAACCTCCGGTGGCACATACTCGAAAGAGCGGCGCTTAACTTTCCGCTGAATGGCGGCACTTGTATATATGATGAATACATGATGAAAAGATGTGATATGGCTGTACTTCGAGTGTTCAGTAGATTGACGGACAGACAGAGGGACGGCGCATGAACAGACGCACGGACGAACGGACAGACGGACGCACGGACGGACGGACGCACTGACAATCACGCGGATGGACGGACAGAAACACTGGCGGACTGACAAACGCTTCGCCCCACCAATCATCATTCACTCCGTGGATATGCTATGATTTTTCATGCCCCTGCCCTCTTGACATTCCAAATTCCCACCCACCATCCCATCCATTTGGTTGGACCAAAATCAAGTTTTTCCTCTTCTCTCTCTCACACGGCTTACCTTACATAGTTTTTTTAGTCAAATTCCACCGGTGTACAACAGCGTCCTGTGGCCGCGAGCACATGAGCGCTCAACATCCAGTACTGTATTGATACCCCCTGTTATGTGTGTACACCATACTGCAGCGTAGCGCTTTGGACTACGCTATTAAAAAGCACGCAGAAATATTGCCTAGCCCCTTTCATGAAACCCAGCCTGAGTATCCGTGCTATTTTCCAGCATCCGAGGTGTAGGCATAATGGCTTTGAAAATTTGCAGAAAAAAGAGCTAGGAAGATGTTTCACGCGGCTTAGAGGTTGAGTAGCTGGCTGACCGCCGGTCGCCAGTCGAAATGAGCCTGGAATTCACACAAGTCTCGGTTATCTCCCTTGCTACTTTGAAAAAAATGTCAAATTTTTTAGGAAAGAAGGAACGAAGAAATACGCGTTGAACATAAAACAGCGGGGCGCAGCTGGTGTATATGCGCATGTGTGGACACGTGATCCCAGCACGTGACTTTGTTGCGAATTCGTTGTTTTACATAGTGAGGAACGGGGACGACACTGAAAGACAGAAAAAGCGCTGACGCACATGAACACACTGGCTTTCAATGTCGTTTTCGTTCCTTGCGCTTGAAAGCATGGAGCTTTGCTGCACCAACTAGCCCGAAACTCAAGCTTATAGTAATCATATTTGTTGAGACAGAGGTTGCAAACGCTGTTGATGGAGACGCTGCCAACGACTGGTGACACCGTACATACATAAGTGACATTGAGACATACCTAACACAAGGTTTTTGGCTGCTTTAAACGTCTCCCTGAAGACTGAAGTCTTGAATCGAACCACTTTTGCAAATAAGTAACGTCGTACGCCATTAAGTAACAATATTAGAGTTTGCAAACAAAGCTTTCGGGAAAAAGCATCGCTCTAAAGATGATACGGACGGAGAACCTGACGAAATGGAAATTGTCCACTCACCTCTCTGCTCGCAAGAGGGTTGTACAACGAGAGAAAAAAGAGCAAATCATTCACCGAACCAAAGCTGAAAACCTGTGTAACGAAATGTCTGGCGCTAACACTAAGACCACGACCCTAAGCACCAGAGACCGACGGGGGAGGGCACAAGGGCGGTGCGTCAACGAGGAGGGCGACCTGAGTGCGCAGCGCTGCCGCTAAGAAAGCAGCCAGAACATTTGTTGAGAAAGCACAGCCGCTATGGAAACGCTGCTACTGCTGCTCCTCGCATCAGGCCGCGCACAAATTGGCTCGTCGTGCCCGCGCACTCGTGTGTGTGCGGTGCTCGAAATTAAAGCCCTGTCCTGGGGCTCTGCGAAACGAGCCGGAATGGAGCAAAAAACGACGAGCTGCAGGGGCAGACGAGGCTCGAGGGGATTAAACGGCGACGATACGCAAGAGCAGCGCTCCTCTCGACTGCGAGGGTGTTGCTTGTTTCTTGGGGAAAGACAAATGGCAAGAGATACACACATTCGGGCAGAAAAAAAAAAGCGAGGAGGAAAAATTTATCCGTCGTTTCTCCTTTTGCCGTTGCTGTTAAGCATGCGTCGGAGAAGACGAGGGAAGATGAATGTGCGCAGCTTATTAGTTGCCGACCTCTGTGGGGACTCAAACTGCTTAACAAGACTCAAAACGATGAATACAGCAACGCACTTACTAGCAATGAACAAGTTCTTGGTTAACCTGCTTTTTATGCTTTGTATTTTTCTTTCCGCCCTTTAAATCATGGGGCCAAGTTGAAGGCTTGGTATAAAGGGGCAACCATGCTCTTTGAGTGCGGGAAAGGGGCATCCGAGGTGCAAGACCTGTTTCGTTCGAAGCGCTTATATTTCATTTAAATCGAAGTTAGGAAGAGATATCGCGTGCATATGCATATTTACGTTAGAAGCGAATGTTTACAGTTTGAGAAGACATGATAAGCGACGACATGCCAACAATGAAGCCATAACTACCATATTTCATTTCTGTTTCTGATGACATCTCATATAAGTGATTTCTCTTCTTTAAGAAGTGCAGCTGAATTGGGAGTGCTCTATTGGAAACACCCACAATAAGACTACCCGGGGAAAAAAAAAGCAACCACAAACGCACCAGCCAAAGATCACAATCCCTAACTCTTGCAGGGTTTTTCGAGGCCGGGATGATTCCAAGGACGGTGTTGAGAATACTCAGGGAGGGAACTTCCAAATCCATATGCAATATTTTGGTGCACCGCGAACACGAGACTCTAGGACAAAAAAAGGGCCGACCGGCTTACTCGCGTCCATGTGGCTACAAGAGATGAATCTTCTACCACATCACGTGACATCCCAGAAAACCGAAAACAAGAACGAGCTAAACACAGCCGTTTACATTCTGGCATCTTACAGCGGAACATGCGGGCGATTGACGTCATATATAATCTAACTCGTGCCCTCTCCTACAAGAAAACAATCACACAAACTACACAACGTACGCGCACACCCTTCCCTGGTGCAAGAAACAGCCGATTGCCGCCTGCATTACGTGGCAATGCGAATCGTGTCCCCGGAACGTCGATTCTCCCCTTTTCCGAACACCATATTGATTGATTGATTTGTGGGGTTTAACGTCCCAAAACCACCATTTGATTATGAGAGACGCCGTAGTGGAGGGCTCCGGAAATTTTGACCACCTGCGGTTCTTTAACGTGCACCCAAATCTGAGTACACGGGCCTACAACATTTCCGCCTCCATCGGAAATGCAGCCGCCGCAGCCGGGAATCGAACCCGCGACATGCGGGTCAGCAGCCGAGTACCTTAGCCACTAGACCACCGCGGCGGGGCATTCCGAACACCATATCGGACGAAGGAGTGGGTTACATGGCTTGCTAGCAAGAATCCGAGGAGCCAGCTGGCCATGCTCGACCGATCGCCCAGCAAGCCGCAAAGCTCAGTGAAGCCCTGGACTGAGAACCCCACTCGCTTGCACACCTAACTTATTATCAATGAAGTTTTTGCTACTACTTTAGCCGAGAGTTTACATAAATGGAAGTTTGTGTAGGAAAGTTCTCCAAACAACAGTTCTACGTATAACGCCTATAGCGTAAAATCTGCTCTTCGGACAATGAGAAACAATAGATTCAGGTTTCTTTCATGCATGTGCGTGCGATACTAACTTTTCATGAGTTCAAATTCATTGCAAAACAACGCACTGAAATAGGTGAACTTAGTCACAACAAAAACTTCCACATGAATCAATTCAGTTAATTATATAGTGCCACGTCAATGAATGGTATAGTGCCACGTCAATGAATAGTGAGTGATAGAAAAGCGCCTAATTCCCGATATTCGAAAACTCATTGACACAGCAAAATTTCACGGAGCTCAAAATCGATCGGTGCTTTGTGTGTGTTCCGAGGCCAATGCCTTATCGGAAGCATAGCAACGCACAAAACGAGCGCGCCTATAGGAAACATTGACGAGCGGGTCGAGAGTGATTGAAGGCGCCGTACAGCGTCAATGCGTTCACAGATAGGCCGCTCATCGTTCACTAATTCATCTCAGTCTCGTTGAAACCTAAAATCGGGTCTACACCACAGCAATGCCAACAAACCGGCAGCTCAACAGTACATGCCCTCCAAAAGGATCGTTTTTGGAAGCTTTGACCCAGCTATTTAGAAACAACTTCGCAGATTAGGATGCAAAAACTTAAGCATGGCAGCGTTAATTGGCAGAACTTCTTAACACGGTGTGCTGTCATGCAAGCAATATGTCTGTACTTTAAGAAAATATATTTACTTCGAACATAGAGGTGAGGAAGTGTCGCTAAAAGTGTCCTCAATATAAGTGGCTGAAATGTACTGTGGTTCTCGGTAAACACTTCCGAAACTTCACTGTTTCAAAGGACTGATTATAGGAAATGTACTCATTTCATCGAAGAAACGACGAACATATGTCTTCAAACAGGTGCGAAGAGACCTATTTTATAAACAAACTCGGCTTCACCACAATCAGCTTCAATTCTGTAATTACTATATGTCCATAAATTGAGTATAATTAACGTTCATTACATTGAAAAAAAAGGTCACAATTTCACCACAAACGCGGAGCAATTAATGTAATAGCAACAGTCTGGGAAGCCACATAATGAACGGCAAGCAGCTCGAAATTTGCAATCCACTGCTCAAGCACAGACGGCGCACGAAATAACACACACAGGACAAGCGTGAAATAACAGCTGTGACAGCTCGACACCTGATGCATGCTGTTCAAGCCCCCCCAAAAATAGGACGCACGTAAAGAACACACAGGTATACACAGGTCTAGTAGTAACAACTGTCACGGTTGTTACTTCAACTAGTCCCTACTTTGGCTCTTCTAGCTAGCAGCTCATTCCTTTCATTACGAGGCCGCTGCAGCGAGCGAAGTGACCTTCGCGCGGTCTATAGCTTCAGCATAAACTTTGCGGTAGAAGCAGAAGACGTACAAACCACCCCCCTATAACAAATGCCCGCACGAGCACGGGCGCCCACGCCCTGTAGGTCATAATACAAGTCCGAGGCGCCTCACTGCTTTCATATATACGTGGCCGCTGCAGCGAGCAAAATGATCTTCATGTATAGCTTCGGCATAAACTTTACGGTAGAATCACAAGACGTACGAACAATCCCCCTGAAAATAACCGCACGAGCACGGGCGCCCCGTAGGTCACAATAGAAGTATGGGGCACGAATTAACACTGCGGCAAAACACTTGGATAGCTTTGGAATTCAGGCCCTAAGGAGCTAGGGGAACAAAAAAAGATGGCTAGCCACTCCACGGCGCGCGCGCAGAGCAGACCCAAAATTGAAAAACTAGCGTGGGTCACTGGCCATTGAGATGACGCACATGCAGCGCGGGCCTCAACGCGGCATGGCCCGCGTGCCGCATATTTTTCATTTCGCCATAACTTCACTCGATGGCGTTACATTTTTGTGATCTTTCAGTTCATAGTATCTTTCTTCTTGCATGCTACTACAGGTCGTACACAAAGACAAGTGCAGAAAATACCTGCGAACTGAAATTGAATCGAATGACGTAACAGAATGAAATTACTAGAAGTAAAGCTGCGCGCACTTTCAATGCATCCACGCGACCCGTATAGGTCTCCACTCGGCAACCCCAAGATCCCGACGCCATGTTTGTCGTTCCGCGTGAAGGCGCTTTCTTCTGTCCCACGCACGTCGTCGCACCTCCGGGTAGAGTCAGACAGCGGCCAGTGGTACGCTGCGTTCCACGCAATCGCATTCCGACGCAGTCAAGCGCGCTGACGGACGCCCCGTATACCGCTCCACCTATACAGCCGGTTCCCGATCTCAAGTTCAAGGCAGCGGGAAGAGGCGACTGTGCCTTACCGAGCGCGTCTCCATGCTCTTTTCTTATACGGGGTGCTAAATATAGCCTCTACTGGCGACGTGGCTGCTAGCACAAGGGGGCACGCACACGCGTCATCTATTTTCCCGTGTGTTCCTAGAACTCCGGATGGCTTCCTTGCACGTTCAGCATGGCCGTCGGTGCCAGCGATAAGCACGCACCTTCAGGTCTGTATCTAGCGTAGACGCTCCCTGGATTTCGTGCCGACCGGTTGTGCGCCCGCGCGCTCCGCGCGCTCGCGACCTTCGGCGTCATCGTGGCTCTGGCCGACTGGGCTGGCCCTACGTCACCTCCTGTCGCCGATGGTCTTCGGTGACAGCGCAGCCCTGACCTACTGGACCTGCTCTACGCCATCTACAGACGCCGACAACATCTCTCGCAAGTGTACCCCGTCCTCGGACTCCAGTGACCGTTTTTCCATCTTTCCTGTCTCTCCTATCCCCTCAGTTTGTTGGTGCTTCTTCTTCCTCTTTCCTATACCTTTACTTCTACTCTTTTTATCCCTCCTCACCCCCATCCCTTGTGAGCCCTGTGGCGGTGTCGCTCCTGAAGCAGACAATAACGGGGCTCACTTTTCTCTTCCTTTCTCTATCTTAAGAACCACTCGCGCGCGACTCTAGCGTATGGGAGAACACGCATCGTTAAAAGGCGTCGAACGCTGCGCGACAGCTGCCAACTCGAGCTGAGGTATACGGTCGCAGGAGGAAACGCTCCTGGGCATTTCAAGCCTGCGCGACTACGAAGCGCCCCGGGGTTGGTCCCTCATCGTTTGACAGCGCGCTCAAGTCTCCCGGCCTCCGGCTACGGTCGAAACCGACGTACGGCGTTCACTAGCATGGCGCTTCTGTGTGCTTACTGTATTTATTTTTCGCTGTCATCTGTCCCCCATAGGCTCGCTGCGCACCGTACGTCTCTTATCGGAGCAGGCTGAGAAATGATTTCAAGGCTGCGATTCCACGGTGCCAACCTTCATCCGGCGGTTTCGAAGCGAGAAGCCACGAGTGATCCATTGAGCCCGCCTCCGGAGATGTCACCTAAAAATAGCGCTCGCGCCATTTCACCCCCGTCGGAGACCATCGCTTCTTTTGCCATTGCAGGAGAAGAAGCGATGCCGCACGAATCCGTGCAGGGACGACCAGCGTTGACGCTGTGTTTGGACCGGATGCAAGGCGGCGGCACGCGCAGCCTGACGAGGCGCACGTGTCGTCGCCAGCCGCTGTTTTGACGAGGGCGCTTTGACGTCGCGTATAGTCGACAGCGGCTTCGGCTACTTTGAAAATGCTATGTTTGCAAGCGACTGCGCGCACACCATTGGAGTGCCTACCATTAGAAACATATTGCCTCCAACTGTTTTTTTTTTTCACTTTTGTTACCCATCACGAAGCTATAAATCACGCAGAATCAAGGCCAGCGTAGCATAAATAAATACAAGCTCAGTACTTTGATGCGCATAAGTAATGATAACTAACAAATCCTTGTATAAACGGTTGATAGCCATGTGTCTTTTAGGTTTTGCGTTAGAGCAATGACTGGTAAATGAAGTCCTGTGGTGGAAGATAACAAACACGCATCGCTTTCTTCACAACTGGGCAATCGCCTCTACGTTCATTCGTTTAATATTTCAGGGTTACATATCCTTCCTTCATTAACTTTGAAAATCACAAGAGTTGCATGAGCAGGCTTTATCTCCAATAGCTAATGCGAAAGTCCTTAATTGAGATGACGAAAGCCATATAGCTTATGAAAAATCACAAGAAATAGAGTATTATGCGCTGCAATACACTCTGCAAAGAAAGACAGAGAGAAACCCCTTGCGAACAGGAAAAGAAAGGTTCCTGCCTTTCCAAGCAGCTCCCACATTCCAATTCATTCGTTTTAATTTTTTTATCTCCTATATATATATATATATATATATATATATATATATATATATATATATATATATATATATATATATATATTGCACAGTAAAGTGCGGCAATGCCTCAATGTGAAGACAAATAAAGAAAAAAACAAATAAAATTTGAAAACCACCGAAAAACGACGCAACATGAAGTGGCTTCGTTAGAGCAGCACGACGTAAAAGAACATTTGAACAAATGCCCACAAACACAGGGAGACGTAGAGTGTGTAGACGACGGAGCCTCAAGTAGCCCCTATTCAGAGCGCCTGTTAAAGTTCCCATACTTATGGGTCCTTTGCACGCAAGCCGAGGGCGACTGCAGGCCCCATTTATTCCAACGAACCGGGCAGAGCCCCAGAGTCGACACCCTGGCATGAGTCCGCAGCTCGTCTGCGATTCGACGGAACGACATGGAAAAAAAAAATGTTTACGGCTCGACAAGGCACAATGGCCGGTACTGTCGGTGTGGTTGAAGTGCCTCCGACACATTAACGGCCCTTACCTCTTTTTTGTTTTATTTGTGGCCGTGCCCTATACACACGCTCGAAGCAATTAACAGCGGCGACAATCGGTTTGTATCACCAGTCAGATTACCAATGCAGACAAAATCCTTGAGCAACTGCTAAAGAAGAGATGTGACCTTCATTCACGCGTGAACGGCGCAATTGCAACTTTAACAGTATGGGTCAAAGGCAACCTCTGTTATCGATATTTCTCTATAGTTTCTTATGCTTCATAACTGTTTGTGGAAATGAAAACAGATGCAATAGTATTACGCAAAATCTGAAAATGCTGCCACCAGTGAGGAGCTTATATCCCTTTAGGAGGTACAGGACTACGCCAACCTCAACTAACAATGGTCGAGTAAGCGGAGCATATCTCTCTCTGTCTCTCTCTCTCTCCATCTCTCTCTCTCTCTCTCTCTCTCTCACACACACACACACACACACACACACACACACACACACACATATATATATATATATATATATATATATATATATATATATATATATATATATATATATATATATCCTCCGAATCATTTCGGTTGGCCTGTGATCCCCGAAGGTGCGCCCAAGTGCATGTTGCAGTGCTTTTCAAACCCACATATCGTGCCTGCATAGGACTTTTTGTTAAACAAAAATATTAAATTATTATCTCAGCACTTCTTCCCTCACCTTTATTTTTGCGCCCGTTATACCACAAACGCATATGTGTTAATATGCCGAGCCAATTGTAGTGCGGCAGTTTGAAAGACTGCACGTAATAAAATTAGTAGCCCAGAAACAAAACATTTGCATTCCTGCGTTTCTTGTTATGTTCGGCAATTAAATTAAGTTTGTGAAGTAGACTGGTCTTTATCAACCATTTGATTCCCTGGAAACTGATTCATCAAGCAAGCGTCGTAGTGAGTAATTCTGAGTTCCATCAGAGCCCTTGACCTTTCCTCTAAGCATAAAAAAACCCCTCGGGCACAGTGCCCGCGCGAACAAAGGAGCTGTCGTCGACTGAGCCGTGCTTCTACTACGATTAAGGCACAAAAGTTCAGAAAAACCGAAAAAACCAGATGGCAAACAATCGCAGGTCTTGGTCAGCGACCGAGCGGTATGCGCGAGAGAGGAGTGGACGCAGCGAGAATCGGAATTGAATAAAAGATACCGCTCGCTACGTTTTTACGCTAAGACAGGAGCCCACAGAAAACCACGTTTTTTTACGTTGTTACACACTGCTTTCTTCGCGCGCAAATTAGTGCCACCGTCCGGAGACGTCAAATAATTAAGACCCTGGGCAGAGGTTCGTTGATTAAAGCCGCTTCTTTTCCTGGAAGCCCCCACACGAGATAGAAATAAAAAGAGCAGCCTCGGACCCAGGGCGGTGCAGGAGTCCCACAATCAGAAGCTGAATGCCTGCAGCCTGCCGTTGCAGCAGCCATCATGATGAACGCAAAGGACCGCTGGATGAGAGCAGATCGTGTCTAGAAGATGATTCACAGTGACGCTTCGCGGACATTGTTACTCTCAGGTTCAGCAAGAAATAAACAGTGACATGGACAGCCACTTTTAATTTAGGGACACTGGCTGAACAGGGTTGCTCGTATACTTATACGTCAGGACGGGAAAGCAACTGGACGCCCCGAAATAGCAAAATGGGTGCCTCAAAATAAGATCACGGTTATGGCACATAAAACCACATAAATTATTATACAGAATTACACCGCATAGCCTCATACGCTGGAAGAATAGACAATAACAGCAAATGTACGCAAAAAACAAATGATGAAGTAATATGAAATATCGCAAATACTCCTTAGTCGAGTTCTCATTCTTTGAAAAACCTCCAACCAGTTTCAATACGCGAACAGTGTCGGAACAGCAAAGCTTAGATTCTTCCATCAGATTATATCGTACTTGTATTTTCTTCAAGTCTTTTGTTCGTTGGCCAGGCTTGGCTCTCTAGCACGAACATCACAGTTGGCTCAGCGACCACATGTCCGTTCTCGCGTCAACTCTCGCTGACGGGCGCCTTCTTCACCGTGACAACGAGAAAGGTTCGCCGTCTTGAAAGCGCTAACTGCGCGACATTCACACCGATACGCTATTTTACACTCTACCGCGCCTCACCAACAGCCAATCTCAGCGCGGTTCTCTAAGGCTCAGCCCTCGGCGTCCTCCGCCCTCGCTTCTCGCTGCGCGCAAAGGCCTCCCCTATCTATGAAGGCTCACTCTCACCACAATACGAGGCAACGTGATCAGTGCTACCATAACGCCTGACATAAACACATTCAACTGCAGATCAACAGGAGGTCGTCCCATTCCCCTTTTGCAATGTTATCTCCATGGCTTCGAAAACGGTCTCCCAAGTTTATTGACGTTGCGTACGAGAAGGGGCAGTGGACTGTGACGAAGCAGATGTAAGGCTTTTCTAACACGGTACTTGAAGGTCGAAATAAAATGAAAACGCGGTTGCTTAATGGCGACGGTGCTGTTGGGAGTGGCAAATGACCCATGGTTCTTTTTACGTACCACCACTACGTACCTCCACTACAGCGTCGCCGATCGGGCAAAGAGAAGGCACCCAAACTTGTTCCGATTACCACCAGCCTGCACAACTCGAGCAGCGCTCTCGCCTTTCAGGTTTGTGTGTGTAAATGCGGCACGACAGGCTTAACGCCATGCGTTAAAAAGTGCGAAGCACTTCTGGTAATCATTGCCGCCTACAGAATGCCATAACAACGCAACCGGCGCGTCGCGACAGACAGAACTGAACGTGCACGGCGGGCAACTTGAAAAACCACCTTGTACGCTTGTTTATATATGAGCCAGAATTAAACGCCACAAACTCCGGACGTTCCCGCTTAAAACCGGCGCATTACGACCCCCGAAATTGCGCAGGCACGCTCAAAGCATCGCCACCATAATGACCTCATTTTAGTACCAAATAAGCTTAACACGCGCCAAGTCAGCATATATAACGCGACTCAGCCAGGGGCCCAAAACTAAGCACACAGCCGAGAGCGGGGCAAAGTATAGTGAAGCGAGTGGGGCACGACGCACAGAAGCGGCTACGTGGGGGGTGCTCATAGCCTGGGTTAGGGTGGGCCGGGGATGCGCAGCAGACCGTAAACATCCACGGGCAGGGATTTGGGCACGTAAAAATGCACGAGGCTGGGCTGCACGCAATGAACAGAGGCCGAGAACAAAATTTGTAAGCTGCTTACGCGCGAGTGGTGCCTCGCTGTGGCGGCAGCCGATGATGTTTGCGCAGAGCACTCGGATCTACATTAGGGCTGGCTAGGCGTCACAGCACCGTGACAAATGACGGGCAATCGTGGCCACGACAGTGGAGTATCGCGTAGATGCACGCGTTAGTTGCGTGCAACGAGAGGTGCAGGTTCCGAGGCACAGAATGACGACGTCGCTTACTGACGTAAGGGCAGAGATATTACCAAAATGTACCATTCCAAAGCACAGAAGATACCTCAGAAGTGACAATGTGTGCGATCTCTGAAACTTCCCTGTGAGGTACCATCACCTTTAGAATTCCCCATTTTGCCATGTTAAGGTGTAGCAGCAAGCAGCAGAGTCATCCCTCGAGATAATTTTTTTTGTAAAATTTGAAAGCCTGAAAGCACGATAATCAGAGCGAGAAGGGAAGAAATATATAGGAAGCGTTACTCCCGCAGCAGGAGAAGAATATATATATATATATATATATATATATATATATATATATATATATATATATATATATATATATATAATCTTTACAAACTTGAGAGGGTGCGCCACAATATATTCGCGTTGGAGACTGGAAGGTCTTGTTTGTGTAAATTTCTTGTTTGCGCAATTTCAACAACACAAGTAGAAATTATTAAATTTGTACAGAAATAAGCGCTGCTTCCTTAACCGTTGATTAGCGCACAACATAAAACTTCTAATTAACCCCATAGGTACAAATACACGCAACTCAGAAACCTTGGCACTTCCGAGTATCAACGTATCGCTGACTGAAGACACAACACTTGCATACCTACCTGTACGAACTCCACGTCACCAGTATTGCCAGGTCAGCCAGGGATCCCCCAATTTCAAAAAAAAAAAACTAAACAAATTGCAGTGTGAACTCACCTGCAATCAAAGAAGAGAGAAAAATTAATTCTTTGTTGTTCACTTGAAAGAACGTGTCAAATATTGCTATGATTATGCACGAAATGCAGAAGATACGTGAGCACATGCGACTATTGTATAACGCGACTTTCACACCGAATTAAGTTGGCAAAATAAAATCAGTTTAATTAATTAACGGCGACATTGCTTGTGTTATGTACAAAAAACGAAGATTAACTTATCTGACCTAGCTAAACACCGCAAAATTGCACGTCTGAACCTTTATAATGAATTTTTTCACTCTTGCCTTTGATAACCCATGCGTCAGAAGGGCCCATCGCATTTCCCGCTACAGTCACTGTAACACCGCCTATCTAGTGCAAGCCCATACTGTCACCTTTCACCAATCGTTTTTTTTTTACCCGCAGGTCGCGGGTCCGAATCCCGGCAGCGGCGGCTGCATTTCCAATGGAGGCGGAAATGTTGTAGGCCCGTGTGCTCAGATTTGGGTGCACGTGAAAGAACCCCAGGTGGTCTAAATTTCCGGAGCCCTCCACTACGGCGTCTCTCATAATCATATGGTGGTTTTGGGACGTTAAACCACACATATCAACCAATCGTTTTTCCTGCGCACAGCCCAAGACTGGAAAGACCTGCCCACACACCAAAGTCGCCACAATCATCGACACTTAAGCATTAAGTGGCTCATCGAAACCATCGCATAATAAATACCCTTATATTAATAGCCCTGCTATAACCCACTTCCTCATGTAATATCCGAACTGGGACCTCTGAGGTAATAAAATGAATGAATGAATGAATCAATCAATCGTGTTTGTTTTAATTCCCCAATGTTTACTATTTTGCCTTTTTAATTTCAGCTAATCACTCTTTACTTCATCGCGACCTGCTAATCTAATGACAGCATTGGCTTTACCAATGATTATATTTCATTTATACAGGAATTCACAGTTGTGGCATGTCGAGCACGCATTGTTCTTTACGCAACTAATTCCATCATTATGAAAACTATCCGCCGCAATACTTTTTTTTCCTCAAATATATAGGTTTACCGCGTATCTGAATAATACACATTGCAATAACAACTAACACGGATACAGTGCCACCTCAAAGAGCAAAGCGGCAGCGGGCGCGCACAGCGATCGGCACGGTTATAAAAGCCAGAGCAGCCTGTAGAAACACTTTCACCCCTACACACAAGTGCAAGAGGCAAAGAATCCCTTCGGCATGAAAGTGCACGAATTACCCTCAGAGCAGAATTGGCGCCCCTGGTGCACAATTGCTTGCACAGATACAGAGAAATCGATAGTTGGACGGAAACTCGTCTGGTCAGAAACAGACGTGAAGAAAATTACCTCTACCCAGTGACCAGGATAAAAGCAAATGTAAGCCGACCGATATCATTTGCCTTTATCGTGGTCGCAGTGCACAGTGTTCTTTATTTGTCTTTCCAAAATGCCGAAAGATGACGAGGAATATTTCAGTATACAGACCAATGTAAGGGTAGAGGGACGACGACGACGACGACGACGACAACAGACAACAACAACAACAACAACAACAACAACAACAACAACAACAACAACAACAACAACAACAACAACAACAACAACAATAATAATAATAATAATAATAATAATAATAATAATAATAATAATAATAATAATAATAATAATAATAATATAGGTCTAACGTGACCCCCCAAAACAAACATCACACACCGTTGAAGGGTACCGGAAATGTCGTCTACGTAGTGTTCTTTAACCCGCACTGACATCCCTCAGTACACGCACCTCCACCGTTTTTTTTTTTTACATTGAAATGCGACCGCCACGACCGGGATCGAATCTTCGACTTTCGGTGAGCAGCCGACCTACCATATCCTCTGTTCCGCCGTGGCGGACGGATACAAGGGCACGCTGGCACCAAGGGTAACTAACGTGCACGCCGACCGAGCACATAGGGGCTTTGTACAGAACCGAGAGCTCCCTACGCTGACAGCAGAGGACCCAAAGCCATTCAACCTCCGGCATACCAAAACAGTGAATTACCAGAGGGGGTGGAGCCTACAGTGTGCACCACATCACCAAAAGCTTACGGCAGAGGAGCCCACATCCTGGCATAGACTCTAAACACGTACCTACAAAAACCTACACACACTCACTCGCATGCACCCCGCAGCCGAAAGGCACGGATTTCCATGATGAGGGGCCACGCCAACCATGTACCACTTAACGTGTCGTTGCACATTATAGGTCACTTAAAACACCACAGATGATGAACACCGCGAGTGAGCTACTGGAGGCACTGCTGCATGCCAAGCTCGGCCCTCGGCGACTACATCAGGCTGGTGAAAAGGGCAGATAGGATGACGTGAGCCAGCGAAACATTGTACTATGGTCCTCGCCCATTACCAAAGACCCTTCAAGTTCACATGGGCTCTGCATGTATTTGAACAAAGTGTCATCATCATCCCAATTTGTCGAAAACCATTTTTCCATTAAATTCTTCCTCGGTAAAAGCTGATTGACGGTAAGCGCTGCCAACTTCGCACATGTCTGTACAATCTTTAAGTATCTGTACGTATCTGCACGTTTTGAATAAGGGGACAAATCAGCATGCTCAGCGTCTTCTCCGGCCGTCCCTTAAGAAAACGGCCTCTTGCGGTTTATTCCCGGGAATTTATTTTCCTCGTGTCATAAACTGGAATGACTATAACACAATTTTTTCACTTTGATGATCACCAAATGATCAATTAAAAGTGGTGTAGCAAAAAAAAAATATTTCTCACGCACCGAAACATGCGTCTATGAAAATCTCAGAATAAACAATGCATAATCCATAAGATCCAAGTTAAAGATTTCCTAACAAAAGTATATCGTCAATCCTCAAAACGTCTATGCCAGAGGGAAAAATTTGGCAATCGACGGAAAAACGATGGCAGAACATGGCTGAAGAACAACCTAGAACAGCAACGATCGACTGAATGTTATTGAAGAATCAAGGTTAATATGGAACGATCTCTACAAGCAAGCATTTTTCTCTTGTTCCTCTTCCAGCTGCATACTTAGTAACTTTCTTATAGAGCATCCCACTAGTATGAAACAACAAAAATCGCGCACTCAGTAGGTCGGAAATCTGTGCGTCGCTATGCCCTTCGCCATTAAGCTATCTAAGTCACGCAAGAATCTCGCTCTGTTCAACACCGTCGATTTGGCATCGCCCCCACCGTGCCAGTTACAACGACGTCGCCACAGAAAGTGAAAGCCGCTAACGATCCTCGCAGTTCTTCCGCCTCGGATGGGTGCACCACGTGCCGTCATCGTGAAAGGTTCGTTCCGGAGAACGCGACGCAGACAGCGGTAATCGAAGGAGCGTCGATCTGTGCCCCTCAGCATCCAGTCACGGGTGGAGGAGGCGGGACATCGCATCTCACCATACGGGCATCAATTGACTCGGAGGGACAAGGTAGACGATGCCAGTGATTGTGAGGGAAAGCAGCAGAGAGTGCACTGCAGCTGTACGAGACGAAAATAACGAGGAAAGAAAGGGAACAGCATTACGGTGGAATTATTTGTTGCAGCAACCAGCCTGCGTGGAATCATGCACGAGCGCTGAATCGGAACGCAAGACGGCAAGTGGCATCTATGGATGTCTATCGAAAAATTGAAGGCAGCGAGCATCGCAGTAGCACCGTCGACTCCTTTAGACAAGGAGGTACAATAATGGCACAGCGTAGAACGATAATTAATGACAAAAGACAAGCGCAAGTCGAATTGAGCACGTAACGCTAAAATATTTTGCCTGATCGTTCATTCACCATCGATTTGTGACGTGCAGCGGTGCGAACAATCTTCTACCGGTGTAAAGCGGGCACTTTTGGCCGCGATTAGGGCAAATCTAAATCGCATTTCTCGACCGCGATCAGCAATGGTCACTTTTACACGGTCGAAACTAATCATCCTCCAGCTTCGCACAGACGCCTGTAAAATCGCGATCTGCGAGCCAGATCACGATGCGCTGATCACAATCGTTTTGGGAGACACCGATTGGGCTGACCCCGATTAAAGGTGGCCGTGCAGAAACACTTTATCTGCATCGAGCTTAATACAGATCGGCCCCGATCGCGATTGAAGATACCCGTGTGACACCAGTACTGGAAAGTATTAAATGTCCATGCTGCCCCAGTGTGAAGTGATGAAAACACCACACGGAAACGAGAACAAGACATGCCTTATTTATGGTCGACTAAAGGTGTGTAAGTATAGCTTTTATTGACTGCCAGACAATTAACTCGTGTCAGGCTGATCATTCAAAAAATACAAAAGGAGCCGTTCCAAGAGTACATGCGAAACGTGACGATACAAACGCGATCGCACAATTTGTAAACTAGACAACACAACCAATAAATACAAAATATAAAATTCAAAACAAAATGTGCAGCCATACGGTGACTGTACCAAATAATGCTTTACATTTGTTCGTTTTTGTTGGTATCCGTCATCAGGATCCATCTCGATCACAGATTAACTAAGTCTCAAGAATATTATATAATGTCAATTATTATATTTGTCAAGCTGCCTCTTTTGGAAAGCAGCTCTTACCTGCAGCTGTCCTTTATCAAACTATTGAAGAAAAATAAAAATTATTATTATTATTATCACTATTATTACTATCACTATTATTATAATAATAATAATAATAATAATAATAATAATAATAATAATAATTATTATTATTATTATTATTATTGTTATTATTATTATTATTATTATTATTATTATTATTATTATTATTATTATTATTATTATTATTCACTGCTGTACAGATCACTGTCGCAAACGTTCGCCATGCTAGGTGGATATTCAGCTCAAATTTCCAAACGCGTTACAAGCGCTACGAACGCCCGGGGTGGGCGTATTTCTTCCAAGGGAAAAACTTCGGGTAGCAAGCGAAGCAGCAAACGCAAATGACAGGCAGGCGTGCGACGACGGCCCCGGCGGAAAAAAAAAACAAAAAAAAAACGCGATGCGACCCAAGGCGCGAGACCCGAGGTGCGATCACACGACAGTGGGCGCGTCTCCGTTTTCGCGGGACGAAGGTGCGCTGCAGAGATACGCGACAGGTCAGAGAGGCCCGCGCGAGGTGCGGCGCGAAAAAAAAAAGTGGGAAAAAAGGGATGCACACTCTGCCCTTACACACACACACACTGCTGCGAAGGACAGCCGGGGCTTGCTCGCGTCAATTATGCATCCCGTGCCGAGAAGAGGCAACGCGTATAAGCTTTCATTCGAGATACCGGCACGCGTCGAGCAGCCCACACGCATCGACGTGACAGGGGAAAGAGGAAAAAAAAAGATGGTGACGTGAACGAACGGTTGCACACGATCGAAAGCTTTCCCTCGCTTCTCGGCTTCGCTCCCAGCGGCAGTCACGATTAACGATACACAATCTTTGCTAGACCACTTACGGCAAAGAACATGTGTAATTATGCTAGCGGCCGAGCATACCAAACGGAGATACACAAGTTCACCGACACACGTAGAAAACGATAGACAATACGAGCTACACTAGCTGTTTAAGCACGTTCTGAATGTCTCCTATATAGATAGAGAACAATATCTCGAACACATGTGTAGAACCACAGGGCTATTATAATAGAGCTGACAAAATGAGGAAAAGAAAGCAAAAGAAAAGCGGCTTTCGATGCTTTGTCGCAAGATTCAATAAATCACTTCTCGACGGCGCAGACAACTCGTATATCCATATATCCCCCCCCCCCTTTTTTTTTTCTTTTTTTCTTGCCAACCTTTAAATTTTTTTCTCGCAGTGAAGCTTTAGCTCTCGCTATATCTGACAAACGTGGCTCACCTGACTTTTTTGTCCAAAGGGAACATATCGCATTACTCATCATGCCCACGTTTCATGCCTCCGGAGTGACCTTTCGAGGGTGTTGTAAACGCAACTAAATCAGCAAGAAATTTTGTTCAGAAGGGTCTCACGTTTTATCTAACGATCGTAAGCAAGCAAAAAAAACTCACACGAAATGCTAAACGATCTTAATAAAGTCCCAACGAATGCCTTAACAATGTGTTGTGATTGTATTGGTTTTCGAAATCGCAAATGCACGGCGCCGAACTCTCTAAGGCATTTGTGGCTTTTACCAGCGTTCCAGTCAACGCTAACGGTGTTTCAGTCCTTCGAACAAACGATGAATCAATCAATCAATCAATCAATCAATCAATCAATCAATCAATCAATCAATCAATCAATCAATCAATCAATTAGCTTAAATTAGCGCACGTGCGAGGTAATAACCACAACACACGCACGCGCTCAAAAAATGGCTTCAGTGTATTCGAAATACAAACATTCTCGCTCGGATCGAGAGACCCCTACACTATCTGGCATCTCCTAGCGTTTGCCGTACGTTACACGACAGCGGTGATTCGAAAGCCCGTTAGAAACGGCGCGCGCGTCTGTGAAGATCGCGAAGGAAGGTGAGGCCCGAAGATAGCCGCGAATAGCGAGAGAAGCGCCCCATTGTGCGAGGAAGATTGATGGCCCCCACCTGAAAGCTTCTTTCAGGTGCGCCGTCGACGGTGGTTTGCGGGAGATAAGGCCCATATATAATGATATCGAAGATCACGATTGCATATAGGCAGCGCGAGAGACAGTGCTCAACTTTGCGGGAGCACTCTCGCATTAAGACCGATCCCCTCCTTGTTTTAATTATATAGCTCGACGTGGTACAAGCACCTCCTGTAGTGCCAACTTCCTTGCAAGTCCCCTCCACCTGCCCGCCTTCTTCCTCCGGATGCGAACTCTCGAAAGGGAGCGTGACAAACAGCCCCGCCAGGAAGGAGCCATTCATCTCCTCAGCGACGCGGTGCACCGCTCCAACGAGGCTTCGAGTCTTCTTTCCGGTCTCCGACGTCGCCGAAGCGATTATTTTATCAAACAATGTTCTTTTTTCTACTGCTTTGAAGCAATATATTCAATCATGGAAATACGCTCTCTGGAGGCGCTAGCATCAGGTATAGACGGAGAAAGGCGGATGGCATAATCACGGCTTTGCGGGCTCCGCGGTAGGATATATATTAAATACGTTTTCTTTCCCGCATCAGTGAACCATTCCCCTCGAAAAAGTTACATACAGCACAGAGAGGCCGAAACGTGAAGCATATAGAACAATCGCTCTAAAAGAAAAAGAAAACCTTGCACGCAATCCAACGCACCGATTCACACTGTCAGCATTAGCTGCCCTTGAACAGCCGCTCACCAATATCCTAACGTCTACGTTTTTTTTCCCCATTTAAATGAGCATGTTTTGCTTGCGCACGTTAAGCATTTTTGCAGCATGTCCCAAAACAAAGACATTTGCATTCTTTATTTATGCCCGGGGCATCCCCCTTAGTGAAGAGTTAGGTTAGCGCTAAGAAAAATATGTAGACCCGTACTTTCCACATGTCTCGACAAAAGAGTACTCTGCTAGGTAATCAATCATTGCATATCCAAGCTCAATGCGATTCTGAATAATATATAGGACTACAGTGACAAAAGAAAAAAAAACTACGATGACTACCACTCGCAAGAAGCTTTTGCCAAACGAGACTGCTAAAATGAGAACATGCAGATTCGCACTCCAGCGCAAGTACGAACGCGGGCATATGCCAGAAAGAAAACAAGAAAACCAGCCAACAAAGCAAGAACGGAATCTTAGCAGCCACCTCTTCAAAATAACCTCGTGCACGCTGCACCGTAATTCAGTGAGGGAAGAATGTTTGATGCTACGGACTACGTGGTGGCAGCGGTGCTTGGAATGAGCAACAAATGCTTTACACAATGAATATTTCTTGCTGTTGGTATGCCTACAATTCCTGAATTATAAACCTGGCTAAAGCAGTTTTCATGCTATTCTAACTTTTTTTTATTTACCTTTAAATTTTGTGTAGTACAACGCAGTGTGCGTGAAAATAAAAAAAAATAGAAAAAGAAAACGCGCTAACGTCACGAAGCATTACGTTAAAGCCCAGTTGTCACAGAACGACGACACACAATTTCTGAAAAAAAAAAACAATTCTGCATAAACTTGCTGCAAACGGACTTAGAAGCCACAGCGTCTACATACTGATTAAAACCACGCTCATACTTAAGAAGCAATATTGTTGAAAGCGTGTCGATGACAGGCGACACGACATGGTCCCGTGCAGACCACACGGGACGACTGCAAGCACACGTTTTCACACAACCATACATCGACTTCCGGACGACAGGTGGATATACGGGGCGGGGCGCTCAAGAAGTTTCCTCGTCCCACACGCTGCTGAATATATCGCAGAGCCCGAAGTCAATGTCACAGCCACGAGCACCGAGTGAAAGAGGCAACGAACTCTCGTTTCTTTTGGTACAGTTGGTCTCGCAGTGATGATCTTCTGAAGAAGCGTTACAAGGATTGCTCCTCCGCTATCGTTCGGGTGGAAGCCGCTCGAGACACAGACCTGCACATTCTTTACTGCCATTTTAGCCCTTCGCGTGGCACTGTTGGCTGCGTAATTCGTTTATTAACACTACAATGTGAAGCAGGAGCAAATCACATCAGGAACAAACTGCACATGCAGTGATGTTCAGAGCGAGGGAATGCTTTCAGCTATACAGCTGCACCGCACGATGGCAAGATATGGTGATAAATTAGGCAGAAAAACGCAATCAAGCAGATTCCTAAAACTACCAAGGCGGATCGCTAACATTGATGATCACGGCATTTTAGATCCAATCTGGGTATGGTTGAGAAATTAGTAATACAGACCCTAATGGCGGCTACTGTGCACGTTGTGACAGGCAGTTCTTCAAAGCAACGCATTTTCCTTATATACTTCTAAGTTTGAGGCTAACATGAGAGTTGCCAGAAAAAAAAAGAAAATGTCGCAAGTGCCACGGAACAGAGCGCAAACACGCGATCAGAGCTGAAGATGTATACAGCGTTTCAGACAGGGGCTTTTTTGGGGGGGTGGGGTGGGGGGGGGGAACACACAACTATAGTCTGGACTGCAACTTACGCAACTTGAGCAAGCTGGGTGCCAAAACAAGCCTTCGAGTCTGGAGAAGCCCCGGGTCGAGCATCCGTCAATCTAGCAGTAGCAAGCAGAGCGACAGCATTAACAAGCGCTGCTTCAGCGTCGTCACTCGACGCCCCACCAAAGCGTGTCGAAAGTCGGCTGTGAAACAACCACGACAAACTGCAGCAGCGCAACTTCAGCTCCTCTTACAGTAAAAGCACGAGTTTATCACGTGCGGTCTTCGCACACAACATACAATGCCTTAAAAAAAAACAGTGGACCACATCCCCCAACGGAACACTCACGGGCTGCGAAGCAGCAGTTTTGCGCACGGGTGGCACGGGTTAAATGGCGCTAATGCGGGTGATGCGGTGAGCGCTGGAAGATTCGTTTAAATCGATGGCTGACGTAGGCCTTGTAAGTAAGACGTACGGACATGTTTTAACGCGTACGTTAGGCGCGTGTCAGGTTTATTGCGCGTGAACCGACGAGTCGGCGGTGTAACCAGCGGCGGTCACGGCAAGTGTTGCGGGCGAACGGCGCTCGCTGGTCTATACAGGCTCCCCCGTATCTATAACACGAGGACGCGAACCGCGTGCGGTGCGTAGAAACCAACACCTTTGGAAGCACGAGTACACTGACATACCAACGTGAAGACCAAGAACGCCAGACATGCGAGCCTAAACAACCCCATGCGTGCACGCTGCACAGAAGATAAAAAATAAGTAAAATTTACGTTTGCGTGACAACATGCTGTTCTAAGAGCATGATTACCAGGTCAACATAACTTAGAGATCGATAAAGAGGCAAACTAGCACAGATCCACGGCATCTATTACAAGACGCACTTGGCTGACGTCCAGGACAGGGCAAACTAGGCGATGTAAAGGAGAAACTAATGGCACCGCCAAATAATGAAAGCCTAATGTGAGACCAGCCTGTATTTTATCGCATGTCGACATCTGCACACACAATTTTACAGAAATACAGCAGCCTCTCAAGACACTGCGCACAACTAACGGAATGCTTCGTGCTTCCCGCTAAGTACTGCCACGCATTAAGGTGATAGTCACGCTCACCATCGCGAGCTCATCATAATTATGCAGCAAGAACTTCCGATAGCGAATATTAGCGGATGAGACAGAATTATACAGCAAACACAAATTCGAGAATCACCACTCAACAATGCAGCTGCGCACCCTCGACCATTTTTTTCACTGCGCTCGATTGTTTGAAACTAATCAAATGCACAGTTGGTTCCTCGCCGTAACGGCTCCGACGGCTGCAAGAGCGAATGAAAGCGATGAAGTGTGAATTGCCGCACCCTAACAATTCTGACAAAACACAATGACCATTATTGCTTGGCAGAAATAAGCATGACTGAAACTCGTGAGATACGCACGCGCGGGAAAGCTGGTTGGAATAGATGCCGATACTTTCATCGGCACGATATAAGTTTGATGGCGCGTCCCCGCGAGAACATTGATCACCGTCATAAAAGCGAAGATGCTGGTTTAATTATTTTGCTGCCTCGGCCAAGCAGGAAACAAAAACGTCGTCATTAAAAATAAATCTCTTCGAAACGCGTAGCTTTGCGCCAAATGCACTTTCCGATATTGCGTGAGCTCGCTATTCGAAAAAGCACAAGCTTATTTGAAACAGGTAACAAAGGTGATGATTCTAGTAACGACGACAGCATTCCTTAAGCGCCGGAGTGCCGAAAGAGCGAGCAGCACATTACATGATATGCAAGAAATGGCGCGAGTCAATGAGAATTGAAATGTGTAAAGGTGGCTGCAAAGAGACATATAGGTTCTGGTAGAAAACACGCCAGCAGCAAAACACTACACGTGTATCCAAAGACGATAGTATAGTTTAAGATAAGAAAATACACCTGGTTCTACACGTCACAGCGTCGCGGGGGAATCGAGTGTAAGGTCAGAATGCCTCCCCCCACCCCATTCCAAAAGTTTTGCAGTGGCTTAGCTCGGCTATGCCAGGATATTGGTAGCGTGAGTCATGGGCGGACGGAGGGACGGACGGCCTGATGGAACGACGTATAGATGGATAGACTAGCGAGCGAGCTCACGCGGTTCAAGCGCCAGCCCACTATTGACACGTCACTCCAGGAGCCTCCAGGCGTTCTCCGGCACACCATCTGTGCGCAGTGTGACATCACTGTTACTCGGGCATGCACAGCACAGCTCTGGATAAGCCACGCGATACTGCTCGCTAGTGTAGCTTAAGCTACTAAAACCAGTGCGTGCCTAGCAGCGCTGAGAATCGAACCCAGCTTCCTCGCTTTCGATTCCGATGGCTGCGATTCCGATAAGTTCGAAAACGGTACGTTCTTGCAAACTCATGCCTAACGAGGCAAGAGAGCACTTTCAAACCAAATGAATGGCTGCCGTCCCACTATTATACTTCACATCGATTGTTCGCCCACTTTCACCATTCGGCGTTGCTTCTCGTCCCCCAGAATTTCCGTCCTCGCTGCTGCTTCAATGGCTGCGCAAATACGGGCGCAGTAGTTGATTTCGCAAAAACAAACCAAACAGAAAAAGCAGCGACGTCTTGAACTTTCTTCCATTCGCCGATGACGGCGCGCCACCAGAGACGTGCTCAAAGAGAATGGGGGAACGCAAGCCAAGTGTAACGGAGCCATCGATTGGCCCGGCACTGGAGAAAGCATAGCGGAGGACCGCAGAAGAAAGACAGCTGTTATTTCCCGCGTACACTCGCACAGATCAGGCACTGTTGTGGGCGGAGCAATGCGTCGAAGCGACGAGTGACTATAGGAATAGGGGCACGCTGCACTTCTGCGCAAGGAAGTTCTAGAACAAATGATAACGCAAATTTTATTCACGAGGACGTCATAGTGAACATACGCACGTCGACGCATTCCTATGTGCCGCTGAAGACTGCCAGTTGAAGGTGAAAACGTGTTTATGTTTAACCAGCTTGGGTTCATATATATATATATATATATATATATATATATATATATATATATATATATATATATATATATATATATATATATATGTGTGTGTGTGTGTGTGTGTGTGTGTGTGTGTGTGTGTGTGTGTGTGTGTGTGTGTGTGTGTGTGTGTGTGTGTGTGTGTGTGTGTGTGTGTGTGTCAGGCAAAGAAGTGTTTACCTAAGGGCTCGTTTTTCCGTGTTTTGACACAATATTAATGAGATCTAACAGACAATAATGCCAAGGATTGTATAGGAGAAGTTATTAGAACAAATTTAATGTAAATAAGATGAAAGAAATGTGGGTGAAAAAATAACCTACCGTGAGCAAGAACCTACCTGCAATAACCTACCTGCGCATGATTGGTTATTTTTTCACCCAGTTTTCTTAGATCCTCCGAAGAAGGCTGGTCCACCAGCCGAAACTGTTAGGATTAAATAAATATTTTATTGTGTTGTTTCCTATGCTGCACTATTCTCGAAGTTTATAACTTTTATTGCGGTAGCCAGAAGAAACTCTGATCACTTATTTCATATATATATATATATATATATATATATATATATATATATATATATATATATATATTATGCTGTCGATACTTTAGCGCCTGTTGCAAACTTAAGTATACTGATAAGCCTACTATGCAAAATAAGTCCGCCACAACACGTATGATGAATGCCAACAGCATAGTAGAACTCGTGTCACCTTAGAAAACCACGATACAGCCACAAAGTGGTTTGACTTGGTTGACGGGGTTTAACCTCCCAAAAAGACTCGGGCTTTGATAGCAGGCTTAGTGGAAGGTCCCGGATAACTTTGACCATCTGGGGCTCGTTACCATCCAGTGATATCGCACAGCACACGAGACTTAAGCATTTCGTCTAACGCCAACACCGCGGCCAAGGCAAACCCGCGCCCATGTGTGAGCTATATAGTAAGGGAACGTACACTTGCGGATATACTGGCTCGCCAGAAGGCACAGATTTCTATACAAATTCGATAGCGCGGCAATACCTCAACAATGATACCATTAACAAAACCAAGCACGGGGCTACACTAAAACTGGTCAAGCTTGCGTTAAGGCATGAAAGTCTTAAAACAGCGCGGAACTCAACGATTCTGAAGACTAATCTGGTTGCTTAGCGGTTGTTTCTATAGGCTTCGGCTAGGTAGTACTATACGTTGCTTCTACGTTGATTCTCACCGCAAAGGGTGCGGATGAAATGAAAAACAGTCAAAGGCACAACTTGCATGATGTGCGAACTCCAGAGACCGAAGCTATAGCGCTGAAACCAAGTGTTCGCAGCTGTCGTAGATCTACGGGCGTGTCGTCGTATAGGTGTATGTTTTCGCAGCCGCCATTGCCTTTCCCATTCCCTGTATATGTGCACTCATTGCACGTACACGGCCGCGAGTCTTAGGCTCTCTGCCGTCGCTTCGCAGCCATTAGTCATTGACCTAACTGTTTTCTTGTTGTTGGTTTTTGTGCACTATAATGAATAGTGAGATATTTGTGTGGCACATACGCATTCATGATGATCGCTTTTTGATTCGTCGAACGATTTGATAAACATCCTCGCTGTTAAAATACGACGCATATGGTTTCAGTATTACACAAAACCGTTTAGGCTATTCTCGGTGCGAAGAGCATAAATCCACACAGTACCATTTCGACTATCTGGTAGCGCGCTGCTTCATGAAACCTTCTAAGAACGCAAAAAGCACGCCTCTTGGACGTGAGCTGCAGAACACGCGGTTCGCTAAGTCAGGAAAGAAAATAGAGAAGAGGGACGCGGAGGCAGGGAGTCACGGTAAGTGGAAGAAGAGGCAGGAAACGGCGTCCGAATGCTGCAAATCGTTCGGCGACGTCAGCCGTATGCACAGAAAAAGAGAGCCGTGTACCGAAAGTGAAAGAACAATGGCACGCCCCAGGCAGCAGCACGTATCACCAGATCTCGATGCGCGTCCGGCAGACGGGCGAGAGAACTAACCATGACCGAGGAGAAAACCCGGAGTACACGGCAAATGATGCGGAGAAGCCAACTGTGTGTGTGTGTGTGCTCGGAAAAAAGCTATCGGAACACGTTGGCGGCCAGACAACGACAAACGAGAAACAAACGCCACGTTCCCGCAATTCATTGGTTTCCAAAAGAAGATCAGAAGCGTGACTGCTGGATAAGTGAGTCGTGACCCGCGACCGGGCGCGCATCCTTTGTTCCCATAACAATAAATATCACGCGGAACACAGAAGCGTCTAAAGACAGCGGCTGGCATCACCACACGACGCGCCTTCGCTCAGAGAGAGGAAGCACAATGGTTTCGCGCGACCATTTAGCATCCTCTAAGTGCAGCGACAACGTCGTTAAGGCTCATGGCGACGGCGTTGATGTTGCATATTCATATGACTATTCAGTTGGGCCGGCTTTATCAGTGCTGTGACGTCAGGGAGCTGGACAATGTTCAGTTCTCCGCGATTAGAAAAAAAAAAGCGAAGCTTATTAAGCAGCGCAGACTTGGAAACACCGAGAGCGGACGATTCCGAAGACTGATCTGTGTTAGGTGTGTTCTACGCCGATTCTCAGCGCAGAAAGGTTCGAGTTAAAGATTCACAAACACCGCACAAACAAATCGTGGGTGGCGTACAAGCCTTCCATTGTTTTTGGGGGTCTAACAGCAGCCGCCGTTGCTATATCCCGTTCACTTGTGTTTTCTCGTTGCTCGTATACGCAGGGTGTCCGGCTCGCCGCTGTGATTCGCAAACATTTGATAAGCTATAGCTTAGCCTTCTTCATTTTGAGTTGAAATTTTGTGTAAGGGTGTTTACCTATTTCGGTATAATAAACTCGTTCACGACTATTAAAGTTTTCTGATAAGCAGCATGAATCTGTGGCGCACACCCGCTTATGATGATGATAGTTTTTCTTTTCTTTGTACGAGTGTACAAGGAACGATCTTCTAGACATCTTCGATGTTATGAATTATGAGTTATAAGCGGTGCCACTTATTCACTTCCATCCTTCAGAAAGGCAGGTTTTTCACGCTGTTATTTGATCCACGTTGATTTTTTTTCTCAGTAAAAAACCCGCACATGATCAACAAAGCCGAATTTGAACAAGCAGAGAGACTGGTATCGTGCCTCATTCCCACCACAAGTATTCGCTACGAGCGACTGTGACGGGATGTGCAAGAGCATTCGCACGGAGCTAAATACAGTGTAATAATCGAGCTCAACAGACGGCTCTCAAGCCACGAGTATAACACCGCGGAGTAATAGCTGAACTAACTGTACAATGCCGATCATATTGTCACTGGGTCGTGACGCTGACAAATGTAGCGACGGCTTGTTCAAATGAGACTGTTGATTTGGCCGAACTTGCGGCCGGTAAGTGGAAAGCCAGATTACAGCGATACACACTAGCACTGATAATAGGGCGAGCAGAGCGTCGGCCGTCGATCAACTGACAAGTGGTAAAGGCCGTCGGCATTTATACATGTGCCATCGAATATTTTAGCATTATCGCCAGCGGCCACGCAGGTTCCAGAATAATCCGTAATGTTCGCGTAGTGCGCGTAATTTTGACAAAAAATTCTACTACAGTCCCGAAGCTTCTCGAACACTGAAAGGGTGGTTCGCGCTTAGATCTACTTTCAGTGTAACGGGGCGATAACAAAACCTGCGGAATGAATGTGGCAATACATAGTCATGTGCGACACTTTGATAGGTTCAGCGCTTCATTGAACTCCTGCACACTCAACCAAACAACTGTGCTGTGCAGACCATAGAACTATGTCCAACATAGCAGGCTCCACATAGCTGCGGAACTCCTCAAAAACAGTCTCTGAACAAACACTGTCCCCAAGAAGGAAGACATTTCGATCGCAATGAAATGCACGGCACAGTCCATCTTTCAATTAGATAAAGAGAGAAAGAAAGACTATCCCCTCCGTCGATGCGCTAGCAAGTAATTAAGATAAATGGACTGCGCCCCGCGCACTCATTCGTCCATTCGCTCACGCTACAATGGGCAGCGCATACATTCAAACCAAGTTTTTTTTTTTTCGCCTATACAGCAAGCTGCAGGTGAGCGTGCAACGGACCGACCGTATGCATAATAGATGAAAGAGCCGTCCCCATCAGCGGGAGCCACTTCCAGATTTCGCCAGACAGCCGAGCAATCGCAGCATAGACGAGAAGACAAAGGAACTTTTTTTCAGCAGTGGAGCAATGAGCTTAGCTTGAATCGGGAGAAAGAGAAGAAGAAACGCTTCCGCGAAAATTAAGCCACGAATTTCGACGTCCAGGAAGAGCTCAGTGGGCGCACTCCAACACCAGAGGCATCAATAATATTTTTAAAAACAAACAAAAACAGCAAAGCTGCATAGACTGCTCTGTCGCTGTCCTCATAAAATTAGTTTAGGGAAAAAGCTCCCTCGATCTTAAGAAAGATTTTGGCTTGGCTTGTGTTACGCCTAATAGGGCATAAAAAGTCGCTACTCATATACGGAACAAGGCGACAAAGCACAAGTGCACTTGCTTCTCCAACTACTTGCTCCTTCTTATTTACTTCTATATATATATATATATATATATATATATATATATATATATATATATATATATATATATATATATATATATATATATATATATATATCGCGTGAGAAGCCCTCAGTCACAAGAAGGAGCAATGAACTAAACTTATCGTTCTTTTTCTTTGTACTAACGTTTTCAAGGGCAGTTTTTTTCCCCACAATTATTGAGTCTTGCGACACCCCGGTCAGCACGACCAACTAATGAGTTGGGTATTGCCATTGAGCCGATTCATTTCTTCTGCTTTCTACATACGATATCTGCATTCCCACACCCCTACAATGACGACTGCAGGACCGCAGCTTGTGTATATAAATAAATGAATAAATAAATAAATAATTCCACTTCACTAGCTCCGTATGCATAAAACACAAACAATACGCGGCAAAACAAACAGCAAAGCTCTTCAACGCTAATATCGAAGAAGCGACGAAAGTGACAGCGGGTGCGGGCTCGCACTAAAGTACAAAATAACCGTGGCCACAAAAATGGTGACGAGGGCAAGACGGGACGCGCTATCTTGCAGAGAAGGCCGGCGCGAAAAGAAACGTTAAAGCCCGAGAGAGAGAAAACCCTTAAAAAAAAATGCGCGAAAGGAACCGGAGAAGCAAGCGACTGCGGAGCTTCGCTGCCAACGTGCCTTGGCAAAAGCCGCTCATTTGCATAACGGGGGCAAAGCCGCTCAGGCGTGTCCCATAAACGACTCTTCACACCTTCGCGCACCGCTATGAGGCTGCGTTCTACGCTAAGCACATCGA
Organism: Rhipicephalus annulatus; assembly: GCA_013436015.1. NCBI lineage: Eukaryota > Metazoa > Arthropoda > Arachnida > Ixodida > Ixodidae > Rhipicephalus > Rhipicephalus annulatus. Next base: position 313,249 of record WOVY01010212.1, on the reverse strand, counting down.
TAACCCACACCGCGCAGCCGAAGCTTTTCAAATTCGCTATACGGGGTGAAGAAAATCGTTTCGCCAAAAGGAGAGCCGTGAAGGAAGGAAATTTCAGACTCACGACTGTATTATGCGAGAGCAGCCTCGAAAAATGCCGGATCGCAAAGTGGCGAAGAGCGCCTCGGCTCCGATACGAGAGTGAAAGTTTTTCGCTCAAAAAACAAAAAAACAAAAAAGCATTTACAGCCGCGTGCTGTTGTGTTGGCGTGGCTGAGCTGCACACTTAGAGGTCGCAAAAAAAAGGAGGGGGGGAGGGGGAGTGCTCCATTTATCGAGTGGGCTCTTTTACCATATACCGAAGTGAACGTGGGGCAACGTTTTTTCTTTCTTTCTTTTTTGCTAAATGAAAGTGTTCTCGTGTTTATAAACGTACTGGAGTACTCAAGCCACGGAATTTCAAGACATCCGCGTTATAATTTCCAAAGGCGCAAAGAGAACGTTGACGAAATATCAAGACGAAAACGTTGTCTGTCTTATGAGTGCAGAGACTTCGCGAGACTTGGCCAGACGCGATGACACTTCACGAGAACCGGGCAAAATGTCGCATGATGTCACCAATGATGCATGTTGCGAGGTCATCATGATGTCACAGTTTGAGAAATTTTGTGGCGTCATCGCAATTAGACCAGTGACGACGTGATATAACTTCATCACATAGTGCCTTTATATGTATTATGAATACTGAGCCCACACCCAGCAGCTGCACATTCTGAAAGACAACGTCACAATGCAGCCTCGACGCTTTTTAATGAGAAGAGCGCCCCGACCAATTCTCAGAATGAACAATAGGCAAACAGCGATGATGATTATACACAGGTGAAGACGAGATATACACATAAAAGTGCAACTGAAGACCACCCCCTCCCCCCCCCCAAAAAAAAATGCTGACTTTACTACTGTAAAACAAAATATTGTGCTCAGAATATGACCACACAGCAGAAACCTCCCTATACCTCCCATGTAAGTACGCGGTCTCGCATGCTGATACGCAGCGCCAGCGCCAATATTACCACTAGCGGCTGCCGGGCATTTGACTAGAAATAAATGACACACAGAACATTTCTTTTATGACGTCACTGGTGAGGTCACCAAATAGAAAGAAACGACAAAAAATCACAGCATATCCACGGAGTGCTTGATAATGTGTGGGGCGAAGCGTCCGTCCGTGCGTTCGTTCTTGCTTCCATTCGTTCGTCCGTCTTTCTGTGCGTGCGTACATGCGTCCGTCCATCTGTGCGTCCATACGTCCGTCCATCCCTGCGTTCGTCCATGCATTCATCCCTGCGTCCATCCATCCATCTATGCGACCGTCCATGCATCTGTCTGTCCGTCCGTCCATCCATCCATCCATCTAGTGAACACTCCTAGTACCGCAATCTCGCATCTTTTCATCATATATTCGGCCTATAGAAGTACCGCAATCCAGTGGACATTCCAAGGTGGCACTCGCGCACTTTTATACGGCCTGCGCTTCGTGTATACTTCCTACCTTTCACCGCTTCTAGTTCATAGCCATAAGCTAGTTCCCTATATTCATGGCACTGCGGCCCAAACGTCACTAAACCTTGCTAAAACCTAAGAGGCTACGCCCAGCGTGTTTAACGAGGCAACCCTTTCTGGTCAGATAGTGCTCTAGCACCCTTAATTCTGATGCTACCTTTTTTTTGTTTAGTAAGTATCAAAGTCAAGTCAACTTTTACCGGAGATTAATTCACCAACACTCGTCCCCGTAAGTTATCTTTATCGGAAACAACTATACATTTATTAATGATTAACGTGCACGGTTTTCCCTCCTCAACTGAAAAGGGTGCGCGCGTGCAGCTCCTCTAGTCCGGCCGTGCAGGTGGCTACCCACTAATACGACGACGACCACAACATACATCGCGGACGCACGACCCACGGCATAGAGGGAGCTTCGCTCCCGAAATTGAGAGGAGGAGGGTTGGCGAGGGAACTGTCCTTTCTATACTTCGCATGCAAGCGGAATGTGCTCGTGCCTTCTTTCAGGTCCGCTGGCTACTTGGGCGATGCACCCATTCGTAAATTTTTTTTCGCTATTTTTTATTTTTGTGTTAAGCTTACCAACTTTTCAGTAAGGCTAAATTCAATCAGTACAAATAAAATAAACTTTTTATTGCATATTTTATATAAAAAACACAGACATACACATTGTGTGAAGTGTCAGTCTATAAAAGCAGCTTCAACTTGCAACTGGCAGATGGGCATAACGAGCAAACATTGAACCCGCAATATCCGAACCAATGCAAAAATTATGAACGGTCGCGAGTAGGACACGTCGTATTTGACTAATTCACGTTTGTTATGGCGGTGCACATATATTCATTACAGAAGTTGAGTATGAAACGAGACTGAAGTTCAAAGGCACGGAGAGGCTTGAAGCGATCGGAATTTTTTCAAGAAAGAACGTCATTGTGGAAACTGTGTTTCGGAAAAGCGACAGCGTAAGTTTGAAGAGAAGTTCACTAGTGAAAACGTTGGCTCTAGCAACATTCACTGTAATGATTTCTAGCAGCATTTAGTTCATCACATGTATTTGAGCGACAGTATTAGAGGTAAAGACTCACAAAGTTTCAAACCGCGGCCACAAGAATTTGATACATCATTAGAACTACATGCCAAAAGTAAAATAAGCAAAAACTATGCAGCCGAGCCAACACGAGTTTCATCCAACGCATTCAGCCAACAGCAGCTTGACTGCCATCTTGGTAATTCAGTCCAGCGACACTGCACTTCTGTCAGTCAATAAGGGTTGCTGAGAACTGGGTTGACTAATTTAATTATTGTACTCGTGCAAAATTAATACCTGCTGAAATAATGGGTCCAAATACATGTGTTCGCCCTTACCTCTAGGAAACCTTTAGTAACCTCGCGGAGCTGGAAATCCCCGGGTTAACACACCCCAAAGCCGCGAAAAACATGTGTTCCCTGATTTAGGCACCTGTTGCTCGGCGTAACTCACTGCCGCTTCTTTTCTCTGCCCGCCCCAACTTTCCGCCTTTATCTTTCCCGTAGTTAGCATGGCAACAGAGCGAGATAACAGAGCACGGTCCAACTTGTAATATCGCTGATCGAGCGGCGAGAAGTAGCGGAGGCGAGCGCTGCGAACTCAAGTCAACCACTTTCCACGCTTTTGTCCGATTTAAAACTCACGAAATAAGAAATAAAGAATCTATATAAGCAAAAGAAATGTTATTTAAGGTGGTGTAAGATTTATGTACTTGTGAAAGCTTGCGAAAGGCAACAAACGCGAACATCCACATGAACCTCAATCCGTTAAACCTTGCAGATGTTAAGATGCTCGGCAACCGCTACGGGCGTGCACATTCCTTGAAACCGAAACTAGAGCTGAGTGTCCGGAACCTGATAGGACTACGACGCGAGATGATAAATGAACGACTGCGACACACATAACATTTTTCTTAAAAAGAGAGAAGACAACAAAACTATCCGCGTTACGCAAACCACAGCAATTCAGACGAAGACTCAAGAGCAGAAAACACTTAAATGATCGCTGCTTCAATAGCATACGCTATAACGTTTCAATACATTTGCTTTCTTACATATATAGTGCCTAGAGACATATATATTAGTATAGCCGAAGAAGCTGTGAAAAAAAAAAAAACTGGATGGCCATAAACAAAAAATTACACTGTGGTGCGAGCATTGTCACGGCGACGCATCGCAGTGCGGCGTCAATGGAAAGCGACGTATTCGAACTGAGGGAGGAAGAAGAGGCAAACATATTGTATGTGGCCAACTTAACATTGTAAAGCGTTTCTTCGTCGTTCCGTGCGTCGTTTAGTGATCAGGAGATACATTGTTGGGCAGGCCCCTCTTGCTCAACATCTCATTCTAGTATTCAATTTCCACTCAGAGCCTTGGCGACAATTTTCGACACGTTCACCACTTTGTCACCTGCTGCGGACATCTGTAAAGAAGCCGCACGCAAGGTACGCAACCAAATGGCGGTGACCACATAGCGCATGTTCCGTACGTGAGGCAACGCAGTGCAATGAGATTGACTGATTGATTCATATGTGAGATTTAACAACCCAAAACCACCATATGATTATGATAGACGCCGTAGTGGAGGGCTCCGGAAATTTCGACCACCTGGGGTTCCTTAACGTGCGCCCGAATCTGAACACACGGGCCTACAACATTTCCTCCTCCATCGGAAATGCAGTCACCACTGCCGGGATTCGATCCCAGGACCTGCGGGTCAGCAGCCGAGTGCCTTAGCCACTATATACCACCGCGGCGGGTGTAGTGCAAACAGGCAGCTCGACAAAACGATGTGGCATAAAACGAAAACATACAAGTAAATTGATACTGATATCCTTTTATAAAAAAAAGAAAAAGAAAAGCTTGCGCGGTGGGGCCGACAATAGTTGCAAAGGCTACGAATTCTACAGCTGCTTTGCGACATGTTGCCCTCAATGCCTGTTAGTCATCGCTTGCGTACGCATACGCTACAGTAAACATTACTCAAGGATGCAATACGGGTGAATAAAAAACATTTTTGTGGTAATTACGATGAAGATGTTCAGATGAGCTCTTTCCTTGCAGTACAGCGTGTTTAGGCCTCACCACCACCAAGCACACCAAACTTGAATAAAGGTGGAAGCTAGATTTTTAATGGGTATACCGGATAAACTCTTCCGGATGAGCTGTGCATATCGATTGTTCATTTACGTATGTTGTATTATTAGAATTTCAGCGTTTACGTGTAATGTTTCTTAGCGTACTAGGTCGCATGGTTGCGTCGTGCGAGTATACCTTACAATACATTGTTAGCAAAGCGCATTCCCATTTGCATAGCATACAACACACGATCCCCGCAGACCGGCGCGGCTCGCTACCTAACGGCGCCTGCAATAGCAGGGCACCATATATACAGGAGCAAACGAATAGGGGAAGAGGGCGGGTTATGAAATTGCCGCTGACAGGAACAACTCGAAACGATCATTGCGGAGAAACGGCGGCGACGAAAACCCGATTTGTTCGGCTGCCATGCACCGCCGCGGTTGGGTCGCCCGCACACAGGGTCCGTGCGGGCGAACTGGTGGCAAATGACGTCGGCTGCTGCTGCTGCTGCTGCTGCTGCTGCTGCTGCTGCTGCTGCTGCTGCTGCTGCTGCTGCTGCTGTGCCGAAGGGAACCTGCAGCAGGGAGCTATATAGTTCTGCGGGGAAATACACGTCGGTGCGTAGCGGGATCCGACTCTGCTTTTTGCTGCGGCAGCCCGGTGAATGGAAAAAAAAGTAAGCGTGCGAAACGACCCTGATAATAGAAGCAACATCGCGAAATAACCCTGCTGTGTAAGGAAGCACAATCGCCGCTCAAAATGGTCACGCTACGGACCAGTTATTTATTTTATTTATTTATTAATAATGCCTTAACGACCCATTAAAGGACATTAAGTAAGGGGGTTAGGTAAAGGGCATTAAGTAAGTATATACATTGCAAAAAATAGAGACAAAAAGTAAGAGAAGAACGAGGAAAGAAACAAAAACACAAACAAATGATAAGCAGCAAGGTGCAACAAAGTTATCCTGAGAATAGTAAAACGCAACGAAATTTGGTCATCAGGAAAAGATTCACGAATAGAGATGGATGGATACGATGTGATCTGGAAGGCATTTCCTATGTGCTCTCACTCGAGGTAATGGTGACGACTTAAATGCCAGTATGTGACCCTGAATGCGCATGAAACTACGTGCGTTGTGAATACGTCGAGATGTGAGGAAGCATGCGAACAAAGAGGGGCCGCACAAACAAAAAATAGACACAGAAAAGAAGTACCGCACAGCGCTACCTATAGACATGGCATTCTCTCTTGTACCCAGTGATCGAAGGGACACTGACGCATTCATTCCTCTTCACCTATGTGTGATATGCCTCATGTACTTCACGTGCTAACGTTTCCGTGCTTCGTCCTATCATACGAGTTTCTTCCGAACAGTGGTGCGCAGCCGCACGAACCACAATAGAACGGCAGGTGTGAGCCCACACAATTCCTAATTGGCAATATATGCTCCCTAAAGCGATCATTAACATAGCGTCCCGTTTGGCCTATACGTACGACTTGCCACCGCTCAAGGAAACTTCATAAAAAAACGGCCATCATGGAACGCAGAACTGGCCGAGCGTGCTTCTTTTCGCATAGAAGCTTGGCTTTTTTTTTGCAAAAAAAAAAATGCGCGCACAAAGCTTCGTGAGTTTGTTGTATGCCAAGAAGACTGCTGGAACGTCATACCCGTTTTTTTTTCGTTGCGCTTTTTCAAATATGCTACAAACACTGTTTTGTGTGCGTGACGCCAAGTGGTGATATAAAATAGTACACTCTTAATCAGGTCCTGCAGGACCTGATTAAGAGTAACATTTTATGTCTCCACTTGGCGTCTGGTTTTCTGATTATGTATAGTACTTTAAGCGGGACTAGGGAGTGTAGCATACAATGAGAGTATATTCCCTTCCTCCTCATCCGCCTTCCCTTCTCTTCTAGCTGAAATCGCTCTTCCCCAGCCTCCCTACACTTTACTGCTGCCGTAGCATATTCATGCATGCCTATGCTACAGATGGATATATGCTATGCGTATAGTTTTACCTGCGTTGCGCCAAGCGACTGACACGATGACGGAACACGTACGACAGCACTGGTTCCTAATGTGCTCCGCACTCCGAACATTATGCTTGAGCTTTTGCGTGAATCACGATATGGTTATGAGGAACGTCATAGTGGGTATGAGTAAAAACGATGAAGTCCACACATCTCAGGTTCCTTAACGTGTACCTTACAATTAAATCAAATTGCGTGTACCGGTTGTTTTGCGCGTTTCTTATACCTAAATGCAGCCGCCATGGCGGGAATCTAACTCGCGCCCTGGTGCGTTGCGACCTTATAACTGCCCCGCAAGCCCAGCGGGAGGCCACCGCGCGATTGGAAGAAATTCAGTGCTGCTGAAAAACGAAAACAAAGAAGAGCGACGCACACACGCTGCGTTTGCTGTGTAGTTATTCATGCATCGCAAGAAAAAAAAAAGCCACAGGGCAAGAGAAGGGTCGAAGAGGAGCGCTAACTTTTGACGAAGATTATATCGGAGAGTGTACGAAGATATGCTCTCAAAACGCAGAAAAAAAAAAACGAAGTTATTTTAGAAGCAGGCAAGAGATGTGCGCGAACATCTAACATTTTAAGGAAAGTCACTTCTTTTTAAGGCAGGAATGACTTTTTTTACGTTTCGAGAGTATATAGTATAGTGCACTCTCCGAAATAAACTTTCTTAAAAATTAGCGTTTGTCTTCTTCCCTTCTATTGTTCAGCGTAATTTCTCTTATTTGAGCTACGAGAACAGTTATGCATTACCAGCACGCTGGCGACACCGCAATAATGAGTTCTTTTTTTCAGTCATAATACGTTTTACGTCCATGCAGCTTTAGCAGCTTTGCTGTTAAAACGACAGTATTGTCTGCCAAACATATCGATCGGCGCATTCGAGAAGCAAGCATAAGCTGGCCTTCGGAGGAATAAAACGTCAACCCCCTCAAATTTTCGGAGTGTTAGAATTTTCTTAATATCATGCGAAAAGTAAAACATATCTTCAAATTCAGAGCAGTCTCAATAACGGTTCACTAGACACCCTAAATAACAGCATACCTGCAAAGTTGAGATCAGAAACTAAATGCAAGTAAAATAGCTGAATGAAGCATGAAGAGCTGAAAAAAAGGTTAAAAACAATATTCTGGCTGTGGAACAAAATTCGAGAATGACAACGAGGGCAAAAACAAAAGAAAAATATTTTGTGAAACCAGCAATCCATGTTCAACCTTGCTTCAAGAAAACGAAACAGTACGATAACGCTGCCAAAGAAATTGGCAACACTGTGATATGGCAGAAGAGAGAGAAAAACCATGTTTGAGGAAGAAAACGTAGCTAAGAGAAAAACAGGAACAATGGATTAAGGCTCGCTACAACTCTGCGATAACAATTATTTCCGAAGCTTCCCGATGCGAGCTTGCAGATAAGGGAGTCGGGAATCAATGGCGAATCGCAATGAGTGTGTCGAAGTTCTCGCTGTGAGTAAGTGACCGTGAATAAAAGTAAATAGTGGCAAACAACAGGCGCGTGCCGTATGACATGCTACGAGAAAATTGGATAAGAGAAAAACGGGCCAAGCGTTCAGTCGCATAGATCTTAAAGGATGGCTGGCAAACGGCAACGAGAAAGAGAGGTGACTGTTCAGAGACGAAAAATCGTGGCTGTTTTTCCGCAACAAAATTATTTTTCCTAAAGGAAAGCTGCTTTGGCACTTCGCCATTCCAGCAAACTATTCTCAGATGCACTCTTCTTATAAAATGAACAATGTATCGAAATTAACGCAAATAATTTCGCGGAACTGAGACATCCGCCATTTTTTCTTTCTTTCTTTCTTAATCCGAGTTCCAGAAGGAAATGCGCTGAAGATGCAGTGAGAGCGTACTACATGACGCCGAAATATAGGTGGAAGCTCTGGTGAAAGAAACAAGCAGAGCCATTTTTCTGGAAGACAGGTCAGAAAACGGAAGTCGGCTTCAATTAACTAAGAAGCGTCTGTCATCCCCCCCCCCCTCCTACCCGTCCCTTCTCACTTATGCCAATGACCCACCACGGCGGTAATTTCCACTGTCAGATTTACCATAAACTTCTTCATCTCTTCGCAACTCTGAAGAAATCCATTCCAGCCTTCATTGTGCCTTGCATGTATACTATTTTTTTCCTTGTAAGCCGAGATAAACATGACATTGGGTCAGTTGCAAAGGAAAAGAAAAGTGACACAAGAGAAGCCGGAATTGAGAGACAATCATGGAACTGCGTTTTGACATATAAACTTTGGTTTTTCTCAAGTTGTTGTAAGCTTGTTTTTCACCTTTAAATAAATAAAAAAAAGACACCACACAACATACGTCCACTACCGGGTCGAATCCTTTCGGCACCGAACAGTAAAACTGTCAGTCCCCGACCAGGCAATGTAACAATATTTATGAGTGAATATGAGCAAAATTTAATGTTAGCTCAAGATTCAGCGAATTCTCGTATAGACATGGAAGAAACTTCCTTCCTCGTGCAATTTTTGATTTCACTAATGTGTAAATGCATTCATTTCTCAGGTGCAAGTCAAGGTAATAATATCAACTCACAGCTTAAAAAACCACGGTTAACTGGGACCCCCCCCCCCCAAAAAAAAAAAGAACTCTTTACAGAAAACTGTATGTCATCAAGCAGACGCGCCTGCCCCGCCGCGGTGGTCTAGTGGCTAAGGTACTCGGCTGCTGACCCGCAGGGCGCGGGTTCGAATCCCGGCTGCGGCGGCTGCATTTCCGATGGAGGCGGAAATGTTGTAGGCCCGTGTGCTCAGATTTGGGTGCACGTTAAAGAACCCCAGGTGGTCTGAATTTCCGGAGCCCTCCACTACGGCGTCTCTCATAATCATATAGTGGTTTTGGGACGTTAAACCCCACATATCAATCAATCAAGCAGACGCGCCTGTTAAAATGTCATAAATCACGTCTTATTGCTCGCCGGCAAATGTTTTTACAAACACAGCATAAAAATATTTGATTCATTCGTTTTTTAAGCCCGTTGTTACTTGTTTAGGCCCATCCTAACCAAAGCAGGAACAAGCAAAAATAGCACGGCATGACGTTCAATGCATCATTAAATACCTTTAGGCCACCGGATTACTGAAAAAAGCAAAACAAACTGGTCAACCCCCCCCCCCCCCCCCGAGTCTCGTGTGTTATAAAAAAATGTGAAGACCTGTACGTTGCAGCGCCAACAGCACAAACAATAATGAGAACAGGCTGAAAGACAGCATTCGTTAACTCATAAACCAGAGTAAGAAGCAATCACGTGATTAATTCAGCAATGATACACTTGCCCCATATTACAGTGACGCGGTATCGAGTGAGGCTCCGTCCCTGTAGCGCACAAAGGTCGCAAGCACTTACCTGCACAGAAAAAAACAATAATAAAGAGAGGTTAGAACAGCATTGTTGCGCGGCAGTATATTACACAAAAAATTTTTGACGCTATTTAAGAGTATGCTAAAGGGCTGAATAACAGCACCAGTGCTACACACAAGACACCCGGAGAGACTTTCTCTCTCTTGTTTTTTTTCTATATTGACTGGATAATGCAATGAGTGGCTTTTGTAATCAAAAACCACACGCCAGCAAATCCTTCACCAATGTAACCTCTTTAGTAACCCACGAAGTACCGACACACAAACTTTACTGCAAGACCAACCTGATAAACAACGCTGCCCCGCCGCGGTGGTCTAGTGGCTAAGGTACTCGGCTGCTGACCCGCAGGTCGTGGGATCGAATCCCGGCTACGGCGGCTGCATTTCCGATTGAGGCGGAAATGTTGTAAGCCCGTGTGCTCAGATTTGGGTGCACGTTAAAAAACCCCAGGTGGTCGAAATTTCCGGAGCCCTCCACTACGGCGTCTCTCATAATCATATGGTGGTTTTGGGACGTTAAACCCCGCATATCAATCAAACCGATTAACAACGCTAGAGTGCAACGCACGAGCTGTCGCATTTACGCAAACGTACGCTTCGACAAGTTAACTCCACATGCAAGTTTCCGCAGCACTACACGAGTCACAACAGTGCGAGTTTAGAAGGCGTATGTCTTGCATAGCTCGAACGCATACGCGCTCGCGTTACTTCGTGCAGCGTGAAAGCGCCGAGACAAACCTATTCCATTTCGCAAAGAGAACTCCCAGAGCACTCCATCGCGTCCTTCTCCCTTCACGTGCGTTGGTGGAGAATCCACGGTGGGTGGAAGACAGAGAGAGAGAAAGAGAGACCGGGGTCGGTGCCGTGCCAGTGGGGACCTGGGCCGTGAGTCTGGCTTCTGCCAAATGTTGACTCGCCGGAACCGAGACTCCCTGTACAAATAATTCCCCCGCACAACACCGCCGCCCAGCGTCGAAGCTCCACCATCTGGCTTTTCGGCGGGCAACGAGAGCGAGACGACGAGAAATGAGGGCCACACAACTAGGAGGATTCTAATGGTTTCCACTACTGCTGCTCCTATCATTAGGAATACGCATTTCCGCAGTGCGCTTGCTCCGTGTTATTCCGGCCTCACCACCAGACTTCACCAATTGAAACCAAAGTCCTCTCGGCAAGCGTATAAAATCGCTTGCTAGCTCTATCCAGTGACAAGGCAAACAAGATATTTCAATCTTCACACTCATCTGTTGCGTGAACAGAAACATTCCGATTTTAATTAAGCAACGCATTCAGTACGACAAAAAATCTTTGCATATCACCCTAAACAACGAACCTTCTAAAACGAAACACAACCATTACGCTACGTTGCACAACGGGCGACACATAAAATACAGGTTCATCGGTCTGTGTCTCGATGCTCAAGACGTCTTGCGCCGGGAACTGGTATTGCGTCTCCGTTATACAAAGACAGGCACCGCAAGATCATGCAAAATAGAGCCGCGACGAAGCGAAGTGACGACGCTGCAGAAGTACGAAGCGTGGGGGGACAAAACGTGGAAGAAATATTGCAAGCTCACTTGCAGTTTTAAAGAAGCAATGAAGAGAAATGCAACATCAATTCATGAAGTTTATAACGGTAAAACAATCATGAATATTGTAGATCCGACAACCTCTGGCTAAGATGTCGTTCACCGGAATGAAACATAGCGTAGCCCGAGAGTCCCTCTCACTAATTCTGCCCCGAATTCATAGCGCTGGTATACGTCAGTGTGACGTCATAAACCTTGCTTATACTGACGTATTTACGTAAATACTTACGTAGAGAGGAAGGGCAACATGATAATTCACCATTTTGACACTCAGCAGACAGGGGCGAAAAAAAAAGAATTCACACGGCACTGACGGATAATGTCAAGCCAATTATTGATGCTTTAATCAACCACATTTTTTATTCATACGTTGATTACTGGTTGGGTAGTTGTAAAAACGAGGCAACTTAGCGACAAAAACAGCAACAACTTGAAGTAAGGTAAGTAACACAGCCTACAGCAGCGCATAATATCCATGTGGTGAAGGAGAGAATAATCAACACCAGTAGCAAACGACAGCAGGAGAGAAATCGAAATAACAGCGGAATTCGCCTTAAAGCTGTCAACAAGAATGTATGTTTTGGAGTAGCACTTATTGTGTTCGAAAGCAATGAAATACTAGAATGGTCCAATCATGGCTCGTCAATCCCAGAATTTTTACAGGTGACGCTTGTATAGGTTATGTGCGACGAGTTGAGGCAATCTCAACGCAGGTATGCAGCATGCACGTGCGACAACAGCTAAATATTACGCACAAATTCGGAAGGGGTAGCTCGTTTCCCCCTTCATGTCAGCCACCGCAACTTTTAATTGCGAAGCAGCAGTGCGTTACGAACCGCCTCAGGGAGGAGCACTCCCATGAGTCCGTGGTGTCAGCCTTCTCTAAAGCGGCGGCGGTGTAAGCACAGAAAGGGACGAGACCGCCGAAGACGGGAAGGGTTATTTTACAGGGCGCGTAGCGCCGGAGCTGACAAACGCGAAATTGACGTCCGCGGATCCATCCATCTTCCGTCCGTATACCCCGACACTCCCTGCTTCTCGCGACGTCATTGGTTATTTTTTGTTTTCCGGCCCTGCGTCAGGGGCTTCCTCTTCCGCCTCCTCCATACCCGACCCGCTCTTCGACACGCTCGTCAGCCACCGAGGCACCGTTGGAGCCGTGGGATAAGGGCGATGCCTTTACTTTACCCGCGGGGTTTCACGAAAAGATCGCAGGAGGGAAAATGCGGCCGCCTGCAAAGTCCGCAATCATGAAGCTGTTCAACCATAACTAGTAACGATTGGATAAATTGACCTGATTAAACTGAAGAGTGTATTTGGTTTACGCCAGTGGTTGCTCTCATTCTTTCATGGCACTGTTGACCACGATGAAATATGTTAATGAAAAAGAAGAATGTCTTCAACAGTGCCCTACACGGAGAACACCATTCGATGTCCTTATAACTGTCCTTATCAGTAAACATGCCAAATCTTTCTTTAAGTTGAACAACAAGTAAACACATTTGTTACTTGCAAACTGTGTAGCACAGCTGTTAGTATACGCGACATTTGAACATTTTTCGTTCTGTTGCATTTAAGGTTTCTCAATTGCAACCCGTCGCGCCATCTGACGCGCAGGCTCTTGTGAGATGGCACGTGTGAGAATTTGCGGGTCACGTAGTACATGACTTTACATTACAACCGAGCTCCCTTGGTAGTTTTCACACCGTTACACGCTATTGCGAAACAAGATACAGTGACACGCGCATTTGAACGATCCTACGGTATAAGGATACATGTTTCGTTGCGGGCGGGGGGGGGGGGAGACAGCATTGTTGTCAACACAGGTTTCATTCGGTCCTCAACGGAACGAGATAAAAGCACGGAAATACACACGATGGGCAAACAGGGAATATCGACGCGTTCCGCCAGTACACTCGTTCACGCCGCGAAAGAGCAGGCGTCAGCGCCGACAGGGCGAAGTGTCGGTGAGCAGAAGGCGCAATGTCGTGCAAACAAGAAGGGAGGCCCACACGGAGAGAAAGAGGTTAAAAGAATTCACTCAACGCCGGAGCTCATTACGTGTCGAGCTGGACACTCCGTCGCTTGTAAGTACAAGCCACACCTGCGAAGTAGAAGAGAAAGGGCTACGGTGTACTCAAGACAGCGCAGGGACGGGGAGCACTAGCAGTACTTTGATTGGAGCGAGGTAAGTTTATCTTCAAACAAAGGTAGACTGCCGATGGGGTGCGTACGTGCAGCCCCGCATAATGTTTTTCCTGTGCCAGTAGTAAGTTTCATGCGACGACGTCGCCAAAGTCAACATATCTGCCTAAAACGAACTCGCTGCACGATTCATAACACGTAGGGATCACGCTATGAATATAGTTAAATACAACCAGAGCGAACAACCGCTGTTTATACAGATTTTTTTCTTCGCGGGCTCCTATCATCCCCTTCCTATCGTGTGCTGACTTTTGCTTGACGAGAATATAGTACTAAACTGATGCTAGTCAACGAAAAAGAGACAACCGCTTTGCTGTCGAACACCGCATGGAGAAACCAAAAGAGGAGTGTTAAAGTGGTAGCCGCATCGAACGTATGTTCAAAGTCATCGATAATGTGGAGTCGTCGTAGTGCGATTACTACGCATGTTGAACCTAATAATGTCGCGTTGAACCAAACGTACTTCGCGAGGCAACCGTTTCCGTTGGTACAATAGCGCTGCAAACGTATTTCGGCAGAGATAAAAACACATTTATCGTAAGCTACGTCATGACGATGTGAGGCGACTGAAAGTACACCCGCAATGTCGCACATGTGCGATTGTCTAGTGCACAAAGCTAACTCCTGCCTCGTAACGCGATCAATAGTGTTACGGAATAATAACGCAGATAATGTTTCTGGCACTTTAGCGAACAACTCAAAGAATATGGTCGCTTACGATCCAAGATAAATATTACCTCCACCAGTAAAGTAGCGGTGGGCTTGTCGGTCACCTAGCTAAGACAGTTGGACGAGCTGGATTCCTTTCGAACCTTAAGAACGTTTTTCGTGCTAATGTAAACACCGCACATATCAAAAACTAAAAGTTCGTCATTTCTACTTTGAATACTAACTTTGGGTCATAGAATTTCCAACAACAATTACTAAAGGAAATTCTGGCACTGCGATCGTTCAGCCATCGGGGGAACGGCGGGGATAAAAAAAAAGTGCATCGTTGTGAACTTTGCGAGCCAATTTGAACTGGTGAGCCTGAAAGATTAGTGTGGTGAAGTGTATAACTGCTGAACGTTTGCTGACCTTCGTTTTGGGACAGAACGGCTTCAGGCCACACGGAGCCGAAAGAAAGAAGATCGCGGAAATCAGTGTTCTCCTACCAATCATTACCATGCTGGCTAAAGCACCGTGCGTAGAAGCTCCCATACTCACTAGAGCCAGATTTCACTCTGATGTGCTATTAGGAAACTTTGTTCTTCGACTAACCAGTGACAATAAGTATCGCTGATGAAAAGGATAGTCAAATTTTCGACTCAAAACCAGCGACACGAACATGCGTCTGTATGTGTACACTAACCATCTGAATCACACTTAAAGGGTTTGACGTCACAGAAATGAGCAAATGAGATTGGATAGGACACATGATTTATCTGATGGTACTGATGGCAGAAAACGGAGCCTGTATATATTCTTACGTAGTAAACGACTATATGGCGGCATTCGAGTGTGACTCGCTGCTATGGTTAGGTTTTGAGATAAACGAGCCTCATCGATAGCGCCTTCAACAAGTGTCGCATTATCGTTTTTTTTTTTTCACTGAAACAGCCACGTGACAGTAGCGTCATTAGTAACGACCTTACTTATGGCACCATCCGGTCCATCCCCGACGACAAGAGACGCTTCTCTTTGGCGCGGCCGTTGTGAGCGAATGCCGTCCGTGTGCTAAAGCGCAGCATGCATATATATACACGCGCTATATATAGCCTATCGAAATTGCACACTTTCCCCAGATGGTGGCTTGCGCATTCTCTGAGGTTGCAGATATATACCACAAGAATCGTCTCTTGGCTTCCAGACAACGCTGTTGCCACACTTATGGATTAGAAATGAATTGACAAAAGACTTCATAGGCCACGTGAATGAATAACACGCCTTTATCTAGCCAACTAGGCAAATCCATGAAATACCCATCATTACAATGCTCGCTGAAGCACCATGCGTTGCAGCTCCCATAGACACTAGCACCAGAGTTCTCTCTAGTGTATATTTAGGAAACTCTACGAGTCTAAGAGCTGCTTCGCATCTAAAAGAAAGAAAGAAACGCGCTGCATGCCGCCATAATTCAGTCGACACACGCTTGGCATTACAAGGACACGGCCTACTCATGAAACTGAGTTAGTTTTCACATGTCCAATCTTCCTTTTTTATGGCGGGGCGAAGAAGGTGCCAGTCCGACTACACGTCATTTTCGCACTTGTGTTTGGCACTATCCAGATAAACCGTCTCCAATCGATTCCCCATCGCGTATAACACGTCACGTCTCTTAAAACGGAACTACCCCTCATGGGAATACTGTCCCCTATATTGCACTATTCTGCAAAGAGTGCCTATTGTTATATTCTCTCGATTAAAAAAACAAAAAAAGATTGCTGGTCATGTGATCAGTAAACGTTGCATTTTAGGAGCTTGCTCCTGTTGCTGGCGGGGGGGGGGGGGGGGTGTCTCTCGTCGTTGCGCCGGTGTGTACGCTAGTGCTCATTGCTCCCACTAGAGGCGCAGATGTGCTCTTCGTTTTAAGAGCGCTCACTAGAAGGCGCGTCACCGCTAAGGCGACGCTCGCTGCACTCCTGGTGCGTGCTCTATAGTTTCACTCTCGGCGCGCTTCCTTTCGTCGGGAGTCACTCAGTACGCGTCGATACCGCTACCCACTATGAACACCGCAGAAGCCAAGGTGGCGGCGCGGAGGGCTCACAATGCGGCTGCAGCGCGGGCTCACCGTGATGACATTTCTCGAACTTTCCACTACATTCTATAATGCAAGATCCTCTGGCTTTGTACTTTACGGATCACAAAGCCATTATACTAAAAGGAAAACGTTCCTGTAAGCTTATGTGACTCGTTAATAAATTCTTGAACAAAATGTATATACTTCGTCACTATGTAAATATCCGTACATGGTACATTGATATGTAAATAAACATTGTGTATATAACATGTATATACAATCACACCATAACTCTTTTGTCATGCCTCTACATAATGATGGCTGAGCATAAGAAAGAAAAAGGTGACAACCACCAATTTGTAGCACGAAGCCACAAGGAAACAGGACGAATTTTTCGGCAACTGAGAAGCTTTCCTGTCTGAGAAATCCGTAAGCATTTCCTTGTGGCCTCAAGCTATGCAAACGGGTGGTTGTATTCTTTCTCTTTCTTAACCCTTCCATCACCTTGCGAGTTACCACAAAACTAATTTGCAATGATTGAGCATAAGTACAAAGGATTCACGGTTTACCGAATTTAGCCTCTGGAGCAAGATGCTGCATAATTATTCACTTCGTGAATATGCAATATTTTTTTATTGTTATGAGCAGTGCTTGCTACAATTATTCCACAGGAGAGGAAAGCGCAGGAATTACGCTGCTCAGAAAGGTGCACACACGTCACATGATCGAGGGAGGCGAAACGATGTGGGCGTACCCAATTCGTACTCTCCTATAGGCTCAGAGATCGCTCTTACAAGGGAAACGTGGTTCAGTGAAGCAGTATGCACGGCGCACTGTTTAACGCGCACCTTCCGCAGGTTTTTAACGGCGTTTCACACACGAATATATAGGGACCATTTTCTTCAACAAGGTTTGTGGCGTTCGAAGCAAAGCCACAGATGTTTTGGCTGCTTACTTCTGAATCAGATTGGTCTACCTCGTAAGCATGCTCGTCCTTGTTTGTTTCAGCGAAACGCGGAGTGTATCTCTCGCACCCCTTTCAGAACAACGCCGTCACTCTAATTCGTTGCCAACTCAGTTGCGTGTGTGCCTTTGGATAAGATGCCATTACCCAACCGGCCACCACGTTCAATATTAAACAATCGAGTACGCGGGGTGCAGCTTCCGCGAGACACGCAAGCCAGCACTTCGAAGCAACCCCGCGAGGGTGCACCAGCTGTAAATCGCCGTTGCTCCCATACGTCGTCGCTTCCGACTCAACAGCGAAACAGCGGCATTACATATGACTTCCCGAAAAGAAATGAACTCGCACCGCTGGCGCTGGGCTGTCACCTCAGACTAACTGCTACACCTCATTTTTTTTCCCGCAACCAAATCTATCTACCTCAAAAAAAAAAAAAAAACACGCGCATACACACACGTTCATCGGAGATCGATCACTTAACCTCCGCTTAACTGCCATCTCACTCACTGCGTTCGATTTCGCCACTGAACGAGGAATGAAAAACGAGAATTAGCCAGGCGCTATAACGATGAAAATTCGCTATATTGTAGAACACGCATGGTCCGCAAAATTAGCAGCCGTTTATGGTGCGCTGTTATTTTTTATTCCATTTTTTAATAATTTTTTAGTCTACAATGAATGATGTGGGTACGAAGCACGTTCCACACTATGCTGGGCGGTAGCTTGCCCTCGTGGACAGCGTATTTGAAGCTCTGCAAAGAGTTTTTTTTTTTTCCAATCAGCACTTTTATGTACACGTGTGCGTGATTCACATTCGTTGCCGCGAATATTATCACTCAAGCGCGATCCTGCCGTGAAAAATTGGCACGGAAAGTAAACGGTCACGCATCGATCTTTCATGCGCATGACCCACTCACTTCAGTCGTTAGTCGCGTTCTTTGAGCACGAACGCAATCACATGCTGAATGATAGCTCCAAACAGCCACAGCGTAGCAACCACAACATATTCTGTACGTTCACGCCTCTAAAAAGCAAGTCGCGTGAAGGCGCCTAAAAAAGACGACACGGTTACGACTATAGATATAGAACAAAGAAAGCGAGAGGATGGCAGGAGGCAAGGGCCACTTTGCAGAAATTGGCGGCACGCCGGAACAAAAGCATCGCCGTAGGTCTCTGACACAAAGAGCGCAGCAGGCGACATAAGAGACACGAATACAGCGGTCGATGTAAATCTGTGCGTATATAGGTCTGCGTCCTCTCGATGAAGAAGAGCAGCGGTGGGCCAGAGGTCAAAAGCAGCAGACAAAAACAAAGCTTAGGGTGGGGGTCATGAAATGCGACACGGCCGGCATTGGTTGTTTCCGTTTTTAGGCCTCGGCCAAGGCTGGGACTCGAGTGCAGCTTTACTTCCGCGAAGGGCATCCCGAAAAAAAAAAACAGAAAAAAGAGATCCATGGCAACAGCCGCAGCCGTCGGCCAGGTCATAGCCCGAGACGTATGGGAATGTGTCGCGCCGGCGATCTACAACGCCGGCACCCGGGGTCCATAGCAGCCGACGTTCTTTTTCGGCACTGAGGCTCCCCGCCTCTTTTCTTCGAAGCAGAGCAAATACACGAGGGTGCCGTTCCTGGAAGTGCCGCCGCCATGCGCTCGCCTTTCACTGGGCAGAACGAAAAAGCCGGATGGCACCCTTATAGCAGGACTGCGCTCCTGCGTGGCAAGCATGTGGCTTCAGGCGCCATTTCGTTGGCTTGAGGCGCGGGTTTTATGAGAGGAAAGTGCTGGCGCGTAAACTACGTCCATGAGAAAGGAGTTCACGCCCGTCCATCAAAGTAGTTTTTAGCGGGTTCGAAAACCAAGCATTGGAGTCAAATAGAAGAACATGTACACCAAGGCCACTTACCAACGGGGAAGTCCCCTCAAAAAGAAAATATTTACCGAAGAATAGGAATCTAGTGGATCACACACGCCCGGCACTGCCAAATAATGAAGGGCAATCTACTGAAATTGACTTCAAAAGCGGGAATGAGATTAACTGACACCACATAGCTCGTGAAACGTAGTTATTTACCCAAAAACGCCAAACCCTTTTAAGTACACCACCCTGTCAGTTTTTCTAACTTATCCCATTTCATCTCTTTCTGCTTTGTAAGATGTTTTTACTCGACTAGGAACACTTCCTTCAAAGAAATGACGCTTCTGTGCGATTATAGGTAATTACCTATACCTGGCATAAAATGGAGCAAAGGAGAAAATACACTGGCTTTCTCTCTCTCTTTAAATACCACGCTGCACGACAATGTAGTGACTGTATATGCGCACCTTAACTGCACGCGGCTAAATTATCCACAACCCCAAAGCGCATCGCTTATGTCAGGTGGCACGAGTGTAGCCCACAAACTCCACTCTAAACATTTATTGTTCTGCGCGTTCAATCGACATGCCTCACAAGGCAGCGGCGCCATCGATTGCACCGGCAGCTGCGGTGGTCATCGAGCCTCTCCTACAGCCGGACTACGCTCAGCTCACGAAACCATAAAGGCGAACCACGGCCTCGCCTGGACGCTGCCTCTGTGCAGTGTTCAGTCCGGAGATTACAAGAAGGTCAACTGGGGCTCTTTTGATGCTTCTTGCACCGGAGGCTGCACAGCCTGTGAAGGTGCCTTTCGCAATCCGACCCAAACGACCAAAACAACCTCCAGGGCGTCCAGGCTATCGATGGCTGCAAGGCACACATTTTGGTGTCCGCTGCTGTTACCGTAATTGCTGCAACGAAGCTCTTTCTGCGAATACTGTCCACCCGAGAGACCGACGCTGTATTTTCGCCACTCAATGGATGCTACCAGCTGTTTCAGTAGTGTCGTTCTAATGTGTGCACTTAATAAATTAACAATTAGCCTAAAAAGATGAAAAGAATGGGTGGAGGGCGGGAGGTGCAAGACCAGTCGGACGAGAAGCGCGATACATACTAGCATGAAAAGGTTCACAACGCCCCCAATTTATTTCTGTAAAGGGTCATGAAACACACGCTTCTTTCCTTTCATGTGGCCGGTTCCTATGCACTGCCCGACCACGTGACAATATGTACACTGTTGACTGATAACACCAGTACCGTACTGTGCAGACAAGGTGCGCTAGTGACTGTGTCAGCAGCAATTTTGTAATAACACAGCAAGGCGAACCTGACACATAACCTTCAAGTGATACAAAGAAGGAATCAATGAAATTTCATATACTGAAATGAATTTAAACATACTTGCTCAACCACCCGAAGATAGTGAAATAAAAGAGTTGGAGACAATTGGTTAATGGCTAATACATTTTGTGACAAAATCGGGATTTGACGAGAGGGCCAGGACTTCCATCTGATGTGCTCAGCATAAATACTACTTCAATATTTTCTTCTTGAAAGTGGGAACGTAAGCTGAAATTTCGTTCAAACAAAACCCTCCCTCCCCCCTTTCATACTCCATTCTTCTTGACTGTCCCAGCCCTGGCGGACAGTGAAGAAGTTCCTGTCTGCGGCTGGCTAGGTGAAGTGAGCTTGAGACCCCCGCTATGAAGCATTCGTGAGCGAACGGACCTCTGCACAAAGTTCCTACGAACATTACCACTGTATGCGTGAATAGAAATGCCTTCTCCCAAACCTTCCGTATATACACATTCGCACATTCACTCGCGAAGCAGGCTACGCCGCTGCTGGATTTGGTCATATACACGCACACGGCATGCGGCGGCAGGAAAAATGCATTACCAACGAACACGTCACAATCATGTTGTTCTCAAGCACTGATTCGTTGCCGCAAGCCAGGAAGAGTTCTATACAATAAACAATAATATGGCAACCACATAGACATCCAAGTGCAGCTGGTGACAAATGGGCCGAACCACAGAAGATGATTAGACCTAGAGTAGTAGTTAGATTTTTTTTTTTTCAAAAAAAGGGGGAGGAATGGAGAAGGTGGTTTAGCTACGTATTATGAATGCTCGTGCGTGTGTTTGAGTGCGTGCATGCATACACATGCAAATTTCGAAAACCTCGCTAACGGGACGGGCGTAACTAAAGCCCCTAGGCGTAACTGCCCCCCACCCCGCTACATTGCTACGCCAATATCCGACCACACGTTCTAACACCAACACCGAAGGCAATCACCGATCTATTCATAGAGGCTAAAACTTTCCACCAGCTGCCTTTTTCCGGTGTGTCGAACTAACAACAACGCAAAATATTACCTTTAACAACGCAAGAGATAATCTTTTCCAAGCTAGAGTCGGGAACACTTCCCGCAAAAAGAGAACAAAAATTTGAAAATTCTAGGTATCTTTTTTTTTTCATGGCTGGCAGCAGGGATGGCGTTTCACGCACGAACTACAGTGACACCTCCGCCCATTACAGCAGCAGGTTCGCCCGAGAGAAACCAAGGCGCACCACTGTAACTTTTTTGTTTTGGCTACCCCTTGTGTGCACCAACAACCACGCGTAAACGCTATGTGATGAAGGAAAGGGAAGAGAACGTTTGCGAACCACGGCGTTCTTGGCAAGAAAAAAAAAAATGGGACAGAAGAAGAAAAAAAACAACAAACCATGTACAAAGTTGTCGAAGCGCGTAAGGAGCAAGAGGAACTTTGAATGTCTTTGGAGCGCCGCTTCACTTACCGCTCTTAAAGTTTGACGACGGAGTGGCTTTACCCATCACCCTTTTTAAACTCGGTACAGTGACGCTTGCAAACACCGGATAAAAGCACGCACGGGTGACATGAGGCGAGGTTTTCCTGTTAGGATAACGGGCACAGGCAAAATCGTGAGAAGAACTTTGTGAAAATGCGCAAGCATGGCACACCCCAAAGGAAGAAAAGAGAGAGAGAGAGAGAAATATTAAAAGCAGCTAATCTCAAATGAATTGCCCGGAACCACTTTAAGGAAAGCAACGACGCGCACGGCACTAATGAATCGTGTAAAAACATTCAAGGTTTACCTAATTATTAATAACGTGAATGCTGAAAGAGGTTTCGATTTTGATAGCGAATCATGCTGCACATCTCAACAGACACCATACGGCGGAGGAGAAATCTTTCCTGTTAATGAACCATGACAGCGATCCGTGGGATGTAGGTGTCGTCATGCCACCATTTTTATGCCATCATCATTGTTCAAAGTAAAGTTAATGTTACTGTATAACATTAGCAAGGTTAAATTCCTTATTAACGGTCAACAATGTCGTTGTCTTTAAGCATGCATTTCACGCTTTTAAGTGTGCTGTAAAAGACTGCGGTAACTTTAGGACTCTAAATATTATAGCCAGGTATGCATACACGGGGTGCATATAGCTTTGCAAGAAATGAGCAACAAAGTGGGTGGTTCATGTTCGCAGAGAACTGCAGTGCTACAGAGTTCGGACAGCCTACGCAGGAGCAGACGGACACTATACGCTGTCGGCACAAACTGTAATGCATGTCTCCTATACTTGCCACCCAGTACAGCGTCTTACAGGGGGCCAGTTTTCTGTGAGCGCTACTTTGTCCATACAGTGCGTCGAAAACAATGAACTTTAACACGCGCGAGATGATTCGGGGTTCCGATTATGAATTAGGGGAAAATGTTGAAGTGTGCTCAACTACAAATCAAGCTACAATTCATTAACCATTTCTCGGTACATTTTCATGCAAACCACAAATCGTTAGAAACATTAGCGACACTCTTCTTTCAGTCGTATCACATTCTAATTTTAAAGCAAAGAAGAAACAGTGCCGACAACTACAAAAGAAAACAAAGGATGAAAAACAAAAGATAAGTAGAAGTGTGCAAATTGCATTAGAATGAAGAAACAGCGCTAACTCCAGCGATCGCAGTATTCGCACTTTCGTTTTTTTCCCTCGCTATCCTCTCTGCCGGCGTGTTCAATAATGAGCTCCGACCGCAACCGCTGCACACAAGCTGAGCTCGATGAAGTGCAACTCGGTCCTCATGCAATGCACACACCGCGCACAAATGACCCACGCCCACCGTGTCTCCCAGCCCGATCCGCACCCCGCGCCGCAATGCTCCACACGCGGGCGACATTCGCTTGTAGGCCCGTGTGCTCAGATTTGGGTGCACGTTAAAGAACCCCAGGTGGTCAAAATTTCCGGAGCCCTCCACTACGGCGTCTCTCATAATCATATGGTGGTTTTGGGACGTTAAACCCCACACATCAATCAATCAGCGACGTTCGCTTTACAATACCTCGGAATGCGGGAGGATTCGACCACCACACGGTTGAACAAACTGTGTACAAATAGCGTCGTAACCCTATTTGTCAGCGCCAACACGGCAAGTGTACTGCTTCTCGTGATAAGCCAACATATTCACAATTGGAAAATGGCGTTCCGTGTACGGTTGACAATGACACGGCTTCAAAAAGACGTCTGGACGTCTAGTTATAAGTGAAAAATGAAAACAGCAGCGTTTTACAAACTTTTATACTTTGGATTTTCTAATTTTCGGTTAGAAGATGAAAATGGCACATGTTCAGGGGGAGATGGAAGCTTGATGATAAGAAAAAATTGCCAACGTCAACCTAGTGTTGACGTTGGCTACCGCAACAACTAGTGCTCACAAATTCATCATTATTTTGAACAAAAGTTAATCTTCTTGATGTGAGAGAGAAAGTTAGTAAAAAAAAACGGTAAAGTCAGCAGAAGTGCCTTCTTTTATATTCCTATACTCGACAATTTTGAAGGATCCACAGAGACAGGATAGAAAGGCGTCGAATGCGGTAAAGATAAAATGAACGGTGTTGCTCATAGCTGCTGCACAGGCTATTGATTCAGGGCAGCATCCACAGGAAATCCCCATGGAACGAAAGGGGCTTCCGGTTACTGCGGAGCTTCGACTTTCGGCATTCGTGGCTTCACGCCTGTTGACGCCACAGAAGTAATTGAGCAACAGAGCCGCCGCGGCACGGCTAGTAGCACGTCACAGTATCATATTGATAAATTTTTACTTGAATTTCTCATACCCGACTCAGCTCGGAAATTTCTGCCAACATTCTGCAACACATTACGCCACTGTATTCGCCCTGTTCACATGGGTATACCTTAAACTGCGTACGAAAAAAGGTAAGGAGGCAACTGAGGTAGCAAATTTACGCAAACATTTTGTGTGAGGTGTACATAAAAGAATGATAAAGCGAGAAAACGCGGGAAACAACACACTTTCAACTAATTTATATAAAAATAATGCGAATGGTCGGCTCCACAACGATCGCGGGATGTCTGTGCAGTCTAGTTGAAGTGACCATGCGAAAT
Source organism: Rhipicephalus annulatus (assembly GCA_013436015.1). NCBI lineage: Eukaryota > Metazoa > Arthropoda > Arachnida > Ixodida > Ixodidae > Rhipicephalus > Rhipicephalus annulatus. Next base: position 288,419 of record WOVY01010212.1, on the reverse strand, counting down.
AAAGACATTAGTTAGGGGAAGAGCAGAGAAAAAAGGTCCGGCCTGGGCAAGTGAAGAGAGATGCCGCTGCTTGTACGCGGGCACGAAATAGCACGAAATTTAAATAAGTGCACCTGCACGTTGATTTGACTATCCTACGTATTTACCTTACCTTCCAGTTATTGATTGTATTACAGGTTTCTATTGTCTTTTATCCAAAGTCCAGATTGTCCTGGTCAACTACACTTAAAGCAACGGCTATTATATTGAATTCCTTACAAGTGCAAGATGTAAGGTTCACTGCAGCTAAACTGAACCGAACGATAATATCTGTAACGCATGATTATAAAAAATGGTAACTGTTGGCGTATTATGCTCCAATACCACGATATAAGAGACGTCATTGTGGAGGTCTCCGGAAATTTAGAATCCCTGGATTTTTTTTTAAGCGCACCTGAATCTAAGAGCACGCGTATCAAGCATTTTGCGAAACCGCAGTCTCGGAGGCCATGGTGTGTCGTTGGTTATTAATACTGCATACGAGAGAGCCACAGTAAGCAGCCCACGGGGGTCATAATCATCATCATCACCACCACCATCATCAGCCTAACTACGCCCACTGCAGGACAAATGCCTCACTTATGTTCCGCCAGTCGATCGCCTCAGTCTGGTGCTTGCGGCTGCCACTTTATGCCCGCAAACTTCCTAATCTCATCTGCCCATCTAACTTTCTGTCTTCAACTCGCCCGCTTGCCCACGGGGATACAACATCATACATTCTTCTTGTTAGACATCATCGTTCGAAGTTAGCTTGCCACAACGTTGAAAAACAGGTTGTCCCATGAAACGCGAGGCCATATTCAGACACTCTGATAGAGGACCGAAAACAATCGTTTCAAGCGAACTATAGCGGAGAAAGAACATAAAAGATAGTATACCGAGTGTTCAGTCATCATATCTGCGCCCAATGGAGTCATCTCAGATATACTGTTTGGTGCAAATACAGGCCAACGCTTATTAGCTAAAGACGCACAAAAATGGCAGGTGACACCCACTCTAAGTACGTCTCCAAATCAAAACAGGAGATACTCTACTAGCAAGAAAAAAATTATTCGACGCCACGAGTTTGCGCACTGGACGCGACAACTTTTACCTCGAAAGCTCGGATTCCATGTTCGGAAGCCTCTCACAAACTTTTATATTTACATTGTGCAAGAAAAAAAAAAGCTACGCCTAAACGTGAAAGAACTGAGCGCAAAAGGGCACACCTTCCAGGCTGTGCATGCAGAACGCATCTACAGGAGTTCTTAGACCTTGCATGCGCGGTTAAACAAGAACTCTGAGACGGGAGCGAGGCAAAAGCGAAAGGCGTGCCACCATCGCGCTAAACTGCCAGCGACCACCGATGTCGTCGACTTCGATAGGGCTCATTACCTTCAACCGTAGAAAAAACGAACACTACGAGCACCCGGGTAGTAACTACCAGGGCGAGCTGCAATGGCGAAGTGCGCGCTCCGTTGCGAGGTGATTAGCTTCTAAGGGAAAGAACGAATTCGCTTTTTGAGCCTTCGCATTTGCTTAGTTTGTTTCTTTGTGCCGTAACGGTATATCGCACTACCCGCGTCGCTTCGTCCTCGGTTCGAGAGGAGCCACTCGGTTCAAGCCCTGGCTGCCGTACGAAGCTGTAATGAAACGCTGCCACTGTAAAACTAAGCGCGACAATAAAATAAAAAAATAAAATAGGCGCACGCTTTTTAAAAACAACTCGGAACGCTTGAGCAAGCAGAAGCGGAGCGTAGAAGCAAAGCACCGGTAAGGAAGTGTTAGAAACCTTTTAAGAAATCGTTACGCGCGAAGAAATAAAGCAAAAATACGCCACAAAATCACGACAAGAAAGCACAGTGGAGACGAAGACTGAAATAAACTATCCCAAAGTAAGCTAAATCATAACGCGAAACTCGGGCAGCAGCTTTACGATAGTCGCACATTCGCCAGGTACAGCGCTGCAGGCGTTATGGAGAAGCTCTCTGGAAAACTGTACACACACGAATTTCGGCGCGCACACATTGTAAAGGCGGCAACGTACCCTCTTCGAGAGCAGCAGCGAAGGCGCTCGAGCAGGCTTTCATCGAGAAGCGAAATCCGATTAGCGTCGCTTTGTTTGCCCTCCCGCGTCGGCAATGAGGAGAGGGCGAAGGAGAGCGCCTCGTATGAAGCACGGCGCTTCAACGACGCCCGAGAAAGAAAGGAGCGAGGTGCGACGAGGCTTCGCACCTTCGTTAAAGGGGGCACGAACTGCCAAAGAAGAGGCTTCACTGCGACGCAAAGCTCGACGCTGTTTCGGCGCTTCGCAGCGCACGATGCGTCTTGGTTCATGTTTAGAAGACAGCAGCGTACAGCCTCGCACAGCCACAAGGCTGTCCGATGCGGCTGCATCATTGCTAAGTACGTGTTTCTACAGCCCCGTGAGTACGTCCACATACATAAGTCAAAGCAGCAGAAAAGCCCCGGCCGCAAGAAGTTAGACGTTAGCCCGCACAATCCAAGGAGAACCTGCAAATACGCTTCGACTATTGTGTTCGGGTCTCTCCGACAAGGGCCTGATAAGCGCCTCCTCCAAAATGTACACTTCTGTAACAAACACTTCAAAAACAAAATAAATGCGATGTGAAAAGACAGCAAAATTACCAAGTCGGCGATTTTGCCATTTTGTTTAATTTACGTCCTGGTACTTACGCTCAACTTGCTGAAAAAAAAAAAAAAACAGGTAGATGACCATCAAAACGAAGCAAGCAAATCCTTATATGTTCATTCCAACACGACCACCTGTGTAGTTCACATGTGCCTTTTGCAGTATTTTTTTTTGTATGTGCACCTATACTTATATCTATTTTCGGAATTGTGCGGGAAAAAAACGTACGCAGCAAATGCGAGCAAATGAACACTCAAACACACAAAAACTTTATATATATATATAAAAAAAGAAAAAAACTTTGTGAGTTCAGAACTGAAAGTCCTTCTTGTACAAAATAAAACGAGAAATCGTTAGGAGTATGCGCATTTACATACCTAACAGCTCTAGCCCACGTTTGCTCCTATTCTCAAGAACCTTAGACGGCTGTCGTGCACACCGGTGGACTGTAAAGGAGTAACGATAAGAAACGCGTGACACCGAATCATATGGGCTACAACATTGAGCTGCGAAAAGCTTTACTATTGGAGAGTACTGTTTTCAGCTGTTTTTAAACAAATTATATTACTATATGTGGGGCTTAACGTCCCAAAACCACCATATGATTATGAGAGACGCCGTAGTGGAGGGCTCCGGAAATTTCTACCACCTGGGGTTCTTTAACGTGCACCCAAATCTGAGCACACGGGCCTACAACATTTCCGCCTCCATCAGAAATGCAGCCGCCACAGCCGTTTTTTAAACAAAGATTCTGCCTATTTTGCGCATGATTACTCAGGCGGCTTGACTTATTAATAAAAATGAAGTAACAGGCACACAATCCCGTTGCTCGCTTATCTAAAGTTTATTCCATACAGTGCTTTTATGCTATGCCGCAAAAACACACCTCAATAAAAATGAAACAGATGACTTTTTTTAATAATATTTAAGAACCCCAAAATGTTCACGTGAACTTTTATCAATGTTTACGTATTTTCACTTTCCTATTATACTGCAACTCCTGCTACCTAGGATGTGGGACGTGCCGCGTTGTACTTTGTGTCATACGTCTAGACGGAGGGAATGAAAATTTAAGAAGGCGGAGGCACGTCGGTCTGGTGTAAATTCCTCTAAATTGCCGCTAGTCTACGTAACGAGAGAAATAATGGGCGATAAAAAAACTAATAGGGCCTGTGACCAGATATACGATATCGAGTACAGAGGTGCAACAGCATCGCCGTGCAAAGTCAAGGCGATAACGGCTGCTTTCATGGGGACCGGACCATGGCTTAAAAAAAAGAAAGAGAGAGAAAGAGAACACGTGGCTCAAGACAGAAGCAGCCCGTGCGATGCTTTTACAAGACGTCTTTTTGCTCATGAAGATAGACCAACTGCTTGAGTTTCCAGTCTGGAATTACTCTTGTTTATTACGACTCATCGTTAACACCTCCTTCACACGCCACAGAATTGGTGACTACAAACATGATCCGAACGCACAACCTTCAAATCTAGCCCCTGAATAGAACCCGAAAGAAAGAAAAATAATCTCGGCGTGCAGTGACTAACTGAGGATGCAAGAAAGTTCAACGAAAAGACACCAGATGCAGGATGCGCGCGGCATATGTACTTGCATATACTGCAGGTAATCGGCAATGGAAGAAAACTAGGATGTCTGAGAATATCAGAGCAGGATGAATAGAAAATATAAATATTTATTCAAATCGGCTTTCGAATAGAATAAACGGTATCCAAAAGTACCAGCATATTTTTTTCTAATTATTGGTACCCGCAAGCGTACGCAATCAAACATTAAATCGAAGCCAATATATTCAATAACGTTCATGCCAGCTGCTATAAGAGATAACTTCAGAAGTTCAGCCTTTGGATACGCCGAACATAGGCCAGGGAAGCGAAAGCAACCCTTTTATGGCGCGAATATTCGAACTCTGTGAAAAATAATTCAAAGAATTGAAACGAGCTGTTTGTTCGTTATATATATACTATGCACTTGGTCTTGCCATACAAAAAAAAAGAAGTTTCGCAAACTGTGATCTTATGAGAGAAATTAACAATGTAAATACAAAAAACAAAAACAGCGTTTTACATCACTGGTGAAGACGAGCTTTCTTTTTTTTAATGGTCATTCGGTTCCCTTCAGTAGTTATTCGAATCAGGTTCACTAAGGTCTCAAACATTCCCATTCGTCCATACCTAGAAACAACGCAGGAACCAATGGGGAAGCGACGAAGGGTGGTGTCTAGTACGTCGGTTATTGCATCGCGGTTGGCCGCCGAAGATAAGTCGTCGAAAAAAGCATTTGCATATATTTTGTTCCTGCCCCGTCAGACAACAACCAGCCCTTATAAACCTATTCTACGCCTGTAATGCACACTGAAGGCACCGTCGACATGGTGAGGCGCTTGTAGCGACGTTGCGTCACGCAGACTCCGCCCAGCCCAAAGCTCGCCACAAGCCTCTATGACTACGTGACAAGTGGCACAGCAGCTGGAAAGCTGCAACCGAGCACAGCGCATCGGGGATCCTGCCACATGAGGCTCCCCGACGCACACAAAAAATAAGCCCACTGCCTGTAAAACGAGGCGCATGTTTCACTTTTGCTCCATGGCAGCCACCAACAAAGCTCTGCTTCAGCCAACGCTGATGCCAGCCATAAATTCACACCGGTCGTTTGCGCTTTCTAAGATCTGCGGAAGACATCAGCGAAAAATGAAAAAAAAATAATTAGGACATCGCGCCACCGAACGCTTCCTCGGCCACTCGCGGTTGTTCCAGAGCGATTTTTCGCTGTGATAAAAGCAAAGCAAAGGGCGATCCCAGCAGAGCGAAGGCAACGGCCGGACGCACGTCGAAAGGTTTCGACCCATCGGCGCTGCGACAAAAGCTCCCGATGGCAGGCAGATGGGGAGAAGCCATAAATAGCCGATATCGAAGCGCCTGCCCTGATTTTATACTTTGCCCGGTACCCCTTTGCTTTTTATTCTCTCTTCATTTATTCTTACTTACTATAATTTACTATCGACTGTTTGGGATGTCGCTTTGAAGCAGGGCGTTTGAAGCGCTTTCCACGCGATGGACAGCGCACTTTCGATGTGTGCGGCTCAAGGCTAGTAGCCATGACCATGGGCAGGATTTCGCCCGGAGAAAGGGGGATGTAGGGGACAAGGCGGCGTTGTATCACAGCTGTAGGACTGGTGTTATTGCCGGTGTAGCTTGTTTATATAGGTGCAAGTGGTGGTGAGGCTTGGCGAAGAGGAGGGGGGAAAACGCTCAGTTTGCATCCACAATATCAGTGACCACGGCGGGGAAGAGCGCGGGAAAAAAAAGCTTCAACGCCCGCTATGCTCCTGTTTTCCACTCTATCTTTTTATATGCTTCATACTGCATCTGTAATCATTGCCAGTAAATAAAACGCACTACACTAACGGCTAAAACTCACATCGTGAATGTGCATTTCGCAGTTCGTTGAAACGAACGGCGAAATGCGAGAGAAAAATTGCAACAGACGCCTGCGCTAAAGTGTGCTGGTACGCTGTAGTATCATTCTATACGATAAACCAGCTTTCGAAAAAAAACATTAGAGCGAGTTTGAACGCTGCTTGCAATTATAGCGCGTCTTTTGAATTTTACTTGTCTCGTTCCCTGCCTTTCCGTTTAAATGCCACCACTGGTACAGTTCGTGGCCAAACCGGGAAACCATACGTTGAAGCTGTATTCGGTAAGCCAAGAGTCATAATACGCCAAGCGAAAAGCATGCTAATACAACTGGCACAAGCCGCGCGACAAACACAAACGCGCACTCACACACACACACACACACACACACACACACACACACACACACACACACACACACACACACACACACACACACACACACACACACACACTTAGAGCGATCCAATAATATCGTCACGCTAAGCACAATAACACCCTTATAGAAGTTTACTACTTGTCCTCAAACGCATTTTCATTTGCGCGCACACGTGTTTTCGTGATTTCGGCGTAATTTAAATCTCCCACATTTTGCGTATGCAAAGGCTATGCCAAAAACTAACTTTCATCATATCATAAAAAAACTGAGGTTCTTTGCGGTACACAAAGAAAGCTATATAACTGGCGCATGCCCAACCAATCAATAAAAATACGCAAAGATCAGGCAAGCAGAGTTAATCACGGGAACTGTGACGCGTGGTCAAGCTTAATGAAGGCGATGCAATCTGTATACATCATATTTATTACATCGTATACACTATAGAAACAAAAGACCGCCTCCACAAGCAGAGTTAATCACGGAAACTGTGACGCGTGGTCAAGCTTAATGAAGGCGATGCAATCTGTATACATCATATTTATTACATCGTATACACTATAGAAACAAAAGACCGCCTCCACATGTGAATCTTTTGCACAGTGTTGTAAAGAAAGATATATTGCAGCAATAACGCAAATCAAAAAACGAAGCACACAGTGCGGTGGTCAATATATGTGTGCGAACAAAAGCGCACAACAGATTCCGCACACAAGTACTCACTCGTGGGTGCGAACTATAAGGAGAACACGAGTACACCGCAAGAACGATAGCGAGCGTCTCGAAGAAAGGCAGCAAAAGGGTGAGCCGAGCCCCCGGTGAAAGAGAGTTCCGTTTTCCGGTTGCGTAAGTTTCCGCTTCCCTCGGTAGAGCTCCAATCGGCGCATCAATCCCCGCTACAAGGGAGAAAGGAAAAGACAGCTCGAGCGAGGCATTAGGAACGCCAGCAGAGCGTCGGTCCAGCTGTCACGCGGCCAGCCGAGCGTGAATCGGCGGAGAAGACCGCGTCTTCGCAACGGACGACGACGACGACGTGAGTGCCCGGAGTGCTGCCGATTGTGGCCGCACTTATTAGTGGTGGACGCAGAGAAAACCACTGCAGCCACCGCGCACCACTCAAGGCAACCGCGAAAGACGAAGTGGCCGTAGCTCCATCGCTCTATACCACATATAGATCCGGAGACACTACTACATTTTCCTTTCGTCTATCCAGCAGCCGATAAGAATCAGACATCCTTGGACAAGAGGAGAAAGGAAATCTAACGATCCCGATAGCACTCGGGATAGCTCTAGGAGTCCATTGTAGTTCTCCTTCCTGCGCGCTTTGAAGGTGATGGAAAACCAACAAGGTCGAACACCGAATGCTTCCCGCAATAAGGCATTGACGGGGTCTCTCGGCGAGCTTTCTCGACGTCCGTCGCGGTGATCGAGCTTGCTCTTCTGTATTCTCCATTTCTTTTAAGCTAGTGGCTTTAACAATATTTGCCCTCGTGAGCATACATTTTCCGTTATATTGTAGATGGTACAAACGCACAACCAATAAACGATGTTCCCGAGCAGCGCATTAAAGTGTAAATTCCTGAAGTAAAATAAAGAATCTAAAGACTAAAGTAAAGTAAACAATCACAACATTCGGTTCTAGTGAGAATCGAACCGACGCTTTCTACAAAGAAAGCAGGTGGTTTACGACGTAGCGACGTCCTTGCTTGACACTGCTTCGAAAAAAATACTAATTAATTAATTACAGCCGTGCATGTAGCGGGAGGAGTTCATTTTCTTAACGCATGTGATATTCCGAAACAGAAGCGAATAGTTGCGCCATGCGTTAAAGCGTGTGAATTGCGCAAAGGGCGGTTGTTCTAAAATCCCGCCGCTCATTAGGCACCGTTAAAGCATATTTCACAATCATCATCAGCAAAACTGTCAACAAACTGAGCAGCTGCAGAGTTTCGCATGCGTTGCCGAACGCGCAATGGGCCAGTCGCTTATTCTCAAAAGGAAGATGTATGGCGTAACGGGCACCTCGCAACTGTGATTGCAGCAGGCATTTAAGGATAGTTTGAAACACCCAATGTTGCGTGCATAGACGTTCGTTCCCTTGCGATAGGGTTGAGACATAAGCCTGAAACTGAAGCGAGCCTAGCGATTGAGAGGGCGATACGAACGGGGCCGGATTGCGATATCGTGTTCTGCTGTTGAAGGCGAAACTAGTGCGCCATTTTTTTTCTTTAATAGCGCTCACTGTTGTCGTAGTAATAGCCTGAGCGTAGTGTCTCAGCTCTCATGGGCCCGAAACAGCGAAATGATAAGAGTGGCAAATCCTGTGATAAATAAACTAAGAGCACTCATGAAAATGTAGTCCCCCATACTACCTCCTCGCGACACGCTAGCTTGTTAAATAAACGGGACGAAAAATGAGATAAACGGGAGAAGCGCATTTCTGTTTGTAGAACTTCGCTTTACCAAGTTTACATCGCCAACTTCTTCACTAAACGGTACCGGCTGTTCGTAGACCACAACAAATTAACTGCTGTCCATGTGGTCTTTATTTCCGAGTGTTTTTTTTTACTTTTCATCTCTTTCTCTCTCCTTTTTCCGAATAAACTTCTTCCAAAGAATCGTGTACGTATCCTTACTATGATAATCCTTTTGCACTGGGACAAATGAGCCAAGCAGGCACGACTTTCAGATTTATTTATTTTTATGTTTTTTAGGGCAATCTTGGGCTACTCTACCGTTCAGCACGCTGAAGAATTTTCGACGACCTGAAATGCTTCCAAAGACGGAACAAGATTTCGTATTCGTTGAGGCCTCGATTACAAAGACATGAAAAATCCTAAAGTAGCCCACATTACCAAAAAAAAAAATATTCCATGAATGTATCGACAAGTCTATGAGGGCACGTACGTTGCAAACAGGGAAGGAAACTACAAAACAAGTTACCATCTCTGGTCGATTTTCTCACAAAACAGAGAGGAGGTCCTTGCAGCGGGAAACGTTGCGCACCGCTGACGGAGCAGAAAATAAATTGGGCGCAATGCGACGACGGTGACCGGTCGAGCCGAGCACCAGTCCGCGGTTAACGAGATTTGCGAGGAAAGAAAAAAAATAGAAGCAGCTACAGCAGCGGAAGTACCGAGGGTGGAGGGTACGATGACAACCGCTGCTGAGGAGAAATCAAAAAGAGGTTTCCGAATTCGGCCGAGCCGACGCGCTATACGCCGCAATACTCGCGCCTCATTACCTCTCTGTTCTCGATTAATTAAACAGCCAGCACTGTCTGCTTCTCAGCGGCAGTTAGAGATTTAGTGCGGCAAATATTTCACGTTTGCTGTCATTAGTTAAGCAGAGAGAAAGAGAGAGAGAGAGAGAGAGAGAGAGAGAGAGAGAGAGAGAGAGAGAGAGAGAGAGAGAGAGAGAGAGAGAGAGAGAGAGAGAGAGAGAGAGAGAGACGCTTTGGGAAAGATATAGGCGAGCCTCGAGTCAGGAGCTATGCGCGACTCCACGTCACCTTCCATATATGAAACGAAAGTGAGCAGCAAATCAAGGGAAACAAATGAGAACGAACAAGGTAACTGATTATGAATGTGCTCATTTGCATTTAGCGAAACATGTGTGTGTGCGGATTATATGCACCTACATGCTTGTGTTCTCACTTATATTTAGAAATAACTTACAATAAAAAAGAAATCTGAAGCTGACAGTCGCATAGGTGCTACATGTTATACTACTCCGAACAAAGTATACTGTTCAATAATTCAATCTACAAACAATACAAGATCTAAGAGAGAAGCCGTTCAGTTTTGGATTCGCAGTCATTTTGGACCAGCTGATAATTCGCCAACGGCGATGGCTGTTGGCAGAGCTGATATTTATTTCATATACGTTGTATTAGAAACAAATACGAATACTAGAAGGTCTAGCCACGAGGAAGGGGCAGCAGGCAGTCAATTCAAGCGCATCAATTTGACGCAGCAACCGAAACGAAGGGGCGGCGTGATCGCTCCAAGCAGATTTGTACGTGTTAGTACATACGTGGTACAATGGAAGACGGCAGTGGCGGTGACAGACTCGACAGCGGTGGTTTCGCAAGTCCTCCAGCGAAGATGAGACCATCCTTTTCGCGCGTATTCGACGAATACGACGACAAACCAACGGCTCGAAAAAAAGCGCAGTCAGAGGCGGCAGAGACGGAAGAAAGGAGACGAATAATCATCGTTCAGCATTGCGAGGGAGGAGTCTCCTTTCACTTATGAGGAAGGCGAACTGGCAGCTCGAGTCAATTGGTTGCATCGACGAAACGAAGGAACGTGCGATGCGCAGTGCCACAGCTCTGCTCGGCCGCGTGGCTTGGGCGATGCTTGAAATGAATGCGCTGGAATGGGGATAATGCCGGGTGCGGAGGACTAAATGCGCTATATAGAAAACAAGAACAACACGAATAAAAAAGTAAGCGGATACAAACAACGAGGGATAAAAGAAAATACGATAAGAAGGGATGAGAGAGAAGCGCCGACGATCTCGACGCCTTGGCTTCTATATCTGGGGCGAAGCTGCCGTCTCGTGACGTCCAATATCCTCTGGCGAGCAGCTGACACGCGAAGCGGACGACCGAAGAAGAGCTGGGACAAAATAAGACGCGGTGGAGGCCGAACGAAGCACATATACAGAGCGGCACGCACTGCACGACAAAAACAACCAGCCAAAGATCGGGGTGAAAACAAAAAGGCACGAAAGTAACGACGCGCCCTTACGAGAATTCTCAGCGAGGGCTGCAGACAGAAAAGCCGGCGTGACCCTCTTCTGCGGTACACGTCGGACCACTCTCGAGAGAGCGAAGCTCAATCGGCCGGCAGGCGACGAAACAAGGAGAGCCACGCGCAATCTCGGACGGAAAAGTTTCTTAGCTCCCTCGGGTCATCAGGTTGCAGGAACCGCCACTTGACCCTTGGCGGGCCTGTCAAAAGCCGCCATCTTCAGACGTCGGATTCTTTTCGAACTAAACTTCACCCATTGTGTCCTTACATTCTGTGGAGAAAATGGGTTCGACGCCCTGCTCTACAATGTACCGCTCATTTAAACTAACACTCAATTGAGTAGGCTGATCACATCCTTCGAGATGGACTACAAGATGCTCCCGACAAAGGTCAGAAAAAGCACGCAATACGGCGAAACGGCGGATCAGTTTTCGGAGACATATCCGATTGTGCCAACTGAATATTGCTGCATGGCACGCCATGGGAGTGCACGAGCCAAAGAACTGAGATGAAAAATGTCTAAAGAAGCGGCCGCTACAAGGGCATCGTTTGCAAGGCAATCATGCGGCAGCACAGCAAGTTTTCTACACATCAAAGATGCTGCCATACAGTTTGCCTCAAAATAACAGCAGGTGCATGAAACACAGACAAACGTTAGCGCCTCGTCATCATAGAAGAAGGGCACATAAAGTACGACGGAACAATTACGTGTTTTAAACAAGCGAAACGGCCAAACCGACGCAAGTGAAAGCGCTCTGGCTGAAGCATCTCAGCAAGGACCGAAAAGCGGCCAGGTCACGCAATCGTAGTGCTCCAAGTGAAACTCAGCTATTCTAAAGTCATCTCATCAATGTGAGAAGGCCCTTTCCTGAACCAACCGAGAGAGAAAAAAAGTTTCACTTCTTCTCGGGCGGTTCCGAAGTTACTTTGCACGAATATTATTGCCCCACCGCGGAGGTCTACTGGCTAAGGTACTCGACTGCTGACCCGCAGGGCGCGGGTTCGAATCCCGGCTGCGGCGGCTGCATTTCCGATGGAGGCGGAAATGTTGTAGGCCCGTGTGCTCAGATTTGGGTGTACGTTAAAGAACACCAGGTGGTCGAAATTTCCGGAGGCCTCCCCTTTAGCTGAGTCTTTAGACACCCTCGCGTGCCGGCGGCACATGTCCGAAGTGACATTTGTCACAGCTACGCGCTCACAGTTGGCTGTATACGTGACTGAGCAAATCGGCTCCCATTGAGCTGCCGCTGATTTACTCGCCCGCTGATCGTTAGGTGTCGCCGTCGTCAGCATGACGACTTGGGGATCGATCCCCGACCTCTACCTCGGATACGCGCGAAGGAGAGTTTCGTGCAGCTGAGAGGATCCCAAACCACCCGAACATTACCACGCATAAAAGAAGGGTACTCTTGTGGATAACAGCGTGTTTAAAGTGTGTATCAGCAGAAGAGTACATAACTATGACACGTCAAAGTTTCAGCGCCTACCAGGAGACGCAGCTTCTGCAGCCCATCAGTTGTGGTGACATCGAAGCGTGCAAGCAGCCGCTAGAGATGGGCCGAGTACTTGTATAAATCGCTCGCAATGCAGCGACGGGCAGGATGTTGAAGAGACGAAACGTAACCTCATCGCGTGAACTCAGCGTCTTTTCTTAAAGCACTCGAAAAATATCTTCCCGAAAGGCCCGCATTTTTCGTCAGCATCAGCATGCAAGATGCGAGGTCTACCACACGAACTAATATTTTGTTTTCCGGACAATAATCGGGTGGCGGCTAGGACTCTCAACTTTTGTTAATCAGGTGGTCACACACCTCGGGCGAAGACACTTGCTCTCGGACGAACAAAGTTATCATCGGTTTTCATTTTATTCAAATGACCGCAGACTAAGCTTTCCCTAAACCCCCTATCTCTCTTCATGAAATGTGGACCCTGTATATGTGACGACGCAAATGTTAGTCGTACGATTTTCATTCTAAAACTGTTTCAATCGTTTTTGAGGACCAACCACACCAAGTGGAACCCGTCATCCTTTCCCTGAGCGCATTACCACACGCGTTTTGCGCCGGCATGTAAATAGCGTACGCGCTGGAACGAGGCCGCGATAGCCGCAACCAGTGGCTAGAAGATGGACGCGGGCTGCCTATATTAATGGTGCTGAACTGTGAACCCATCCCGAGTGCGCTTTCACTGCGTCAACAGACCCCGTGATGATAGGAAGAAGTGAACGAGAGCCCCTGCCTCTGTTTCAATTCATCCGTCGTTCGCTCAAGGAAATGGGGGCACCCAGCTTCCATGAGAGGATATGGGGATGCCAATGATGCAGTAGAAGCATAAGAAAACCCGAGAAAGCGCCAGCTATATATACAGGCTGTCTCGTTCCGAATCGAAAGGCGAAGGAAAAGCCGTCAGAGGAGAAAATGCAAGCCAGCAGATTTCGCTGGGGTCGACCCGGGTCAATGGGCGGCTGGCTGGAACCGTGAGATGGCCGGCCGACGCGCCGTCCGTCATTTGTCATGGCCGCGGTCCTGATGCACGGCCGCTCCTAATGGAGAAGCCCAGCGAGCACTCTCCACCGCGTGGCTGTATACCGAGTGTGCGAGAGGGAGCGCGACAAAGAGCGATCACCGATGCTCCTTCTCGTCCTCTTTTTCCCTCGTTTTCCTTACCGCCGCGAGCGCAAATGTAGCCGTAAACAACGTCCAGAACACCGGACAGCAAGCACTAGTGTAAGACCGAGTTACAGTCAAAGCATCGTCTATATATGCCACTGGTTCAAATTGCAACGCAACTTCCAGGCAGTGGGGGTAACCTGCTTTATCTGCATTACTGCATTTCACAAGTAAGATAGAATTTTACCAGAAAGTACTAGTAAATTGAATATTTTTATATTTATTCTTAATATTGAAAGCAACAACAACAAAAAAATATTGGAGAATACAGCTACCTGGTAGCCTCAAGAAGAATGCTGCACCATTGGAGAATACAGCTACCTGGTAGCCTCAAGAAGAATGACTTCGCCATGGTGCCTCGCTCAACCAATGATTATTATTAACATACCTGGCGTCGAGAAAAAGGCCAATTTGTCGTCACCGGCTCTTAAACAGCTCACACTACTTCTCTTGTATGAGAAATATCAAGACTCCACACATATCTACACTGACGGATCGGTTCAGCCGGACAGCTCTACAGGAGCAGTATTGATACCAAGGTTGGCCACGACAATTAAATTCAAGACATCTCACGCAACAACATCAACGGCAGCAGAATTGGCAGCAGTTCGTGCCGCGTTGCAATTTGTAGTAGATCAACCTACACGCAAGTGGACTATTTTCTGCGACTCGAAGGCGGCACTGCAGTCTCTACTATCAGCCTTACGCCGTGGACCACACGAGCAGCTGGTACTAGAGATAGCAGAGGTTATACACCACCTGACTGAGAAAGGCCTCCAAATTACATTTCAGTGGTTGCCCAGTCACTGCGGAATCATCGGCAATGAACGGGCCGATCAAGCTGCCCGCTCAGCCCACACAGAAGATCATAAACTGCGACTACCACTTTCTAGGACGGATGCTGCACGAGAGCTCCGAAGACTTGCTCGCCGGCAAACCACATCGCAATGGAATCAGCCACACTTCAAGCATGCCCGACTGTACTCGCTTGACCCTACACTAAGTCTTCAAGTCCCGTCGAGGCTTCGCCCAGCAGACCAGACCCTGTTATGTAGGCTGTGGTTGGGCGTTGCATTTACCAACGCCTACGCTTTCCGCATCGGGATGGCCGACACCGCAGCCTGTGGCCACTGTGGCAAGGAGGAAACCATTCAACATGTTCTTTGTGAGTGCCTAGCGTATAGTAGGTGGCGAGTATGCCTTCGCAGGGAACTCAACAAACTAGATGATCAGCGTCTGTCGGAGCAGGAAATTCTGCAGTATCGTCAGGATGCGACTTCACAGAAGAGGACCCTGAAAGCGCTGCTGCACTTTTTGCGATTGACCGGCCTTGCTGAACGGTTGTAGCTGGGACGCCCTTCCTGTGTGTGTTTTCGTTTTTTTTTTTATGAGTGCGCGTGCGTTTTTTTTTTCCTCCATCTAACCCCTCTTTCTTGCCCCTACTTCCCCACCCCCAGCGCTGGGTAGCAAACCAGATGCCGATATCTGGTTAACCTCTCGGCCTTTCCTTTCTCACTCTCTCTCTCTCTCTCTGCACCATTCGTTTTTTTTTTAAGCTGGTATTTCCCTTTATACACATATGTGATTTAAAGAAGTGCGCACTATCACTTCTCGGACACGTAATTACAAAGTGATAGATGAAATACGAACGAGCGTCGTGACATTAATAAAAAAAATACCCTAAAACGACATACTGATGACACGGCCGGACATTAGGCGTATGCAGTAATAATAAATCTAACGGAAATATAAGTAGTTGCATCGCACTGCTGGTAAAAACAGCCCGCAACTGTAGGCCATACCTCATAATTGGTACGAGTATTAAAATACAAAAGAATCGGCAGATTTGAAGAGCAAGATCTTTCGAACAGATGCGAAACATCACAAACAATCAAACATGAATACGCAACACCTCACGAGTTCAGCCTGATGGCGCTTTATGTATTACGAAGAACTTTTGTTTCGATAGGCTTCCGTCAAGAGGTGAAAAAGAATGCCATATTTCGCATTTAGCAAACAAGTAAACCAGTGCGCTTTTCGTAAGCTACGTCATGACGAGGAGCAATATGAAAAGAACGATAGGAGCTTTTCATGCATAGTAATTGTCGGACTAGTCCAAGAAATACGCGCTACGTAGGAGCAATGTCCTCAGCAGCAAATCTGCATTGTAAATCACCGTAAATGGAAAAGGAAAGCAAAATAAACGAAAGACAAACGGTGAAGACCAGCAAAAATGCGCTACAGCGCTGCGTCTGCTCGAACTTCTGCAATTTCTGGGCGGCGCTGTCCGACCTTACACTCTCGACCAATATGAAAGGCAATGTCGGATTCGCGCACGAAGTCGGCATTTACCCTAGCGCGTACATGCGATTCAGACAAGGTCAACGAACTGGGTTGTTCTGACGGGAGAACAGCGTATACAACAAACAGCAGTGAGTGATATTACTTTGCACACGTTTGGAATGATCACTGTTTCTGGGTGAAAGGAACTCTCGTTGTTACTGAAGATGCGCACAGATATATACGTACTGCTCGGGTAAGTCAGTGGGTGGTCGGTTGCAAGAAAAAGTCCGCCTTCTTGCAACCACCTACTACGACTTTCATGCAAGAAAGCATTAGGCCCATTCACGTAAGGCTGACCCCTGAGTGTGCGCGCGTGTGTTGCTCAATGCGCTGTGTTTGTCTCTCTTCCCTCTCTCCTCTCTATCTTTCATTTTCCCCATCCCCCTCCCATGCGCAGGGTAGCGAACCCGGCTGCTTACAAACTGGTTAACCTCCCTGCCACTCTTTTCCTTCCTTCCTTTCGACGACGACTAGAAGAGCTTACGCACGATTCCTTTGCTTTTTCGAGCGTCCTCTCCTCCTTCAGGGTGTCAGCTCGAGCAGCCGTAAGGAAAATGCCAGAAAGAAAGGGAGAATTAAGACAAACATCAAAGATTAAGTCCCCCCTCCCTAAAAAACAGAATACAAAAAGAATGTGTAACATACTAGACTGCGTGCATGTCTTACACTGCAACGCAAGATAATGATCGTGCTACCATCACTAATGAGAGAAAAGTCTCCAGTGATATACGAGAGTCTATGTAACACCTTCCTTCCTTTCATTTTGTATAATACTTATAATCGTCGTTTACATAGATATTTATTAAGATATACATTTTTCCTGTAATGCACGTGCAGTTCACAGCCCAGATGCCTGTCGGCATGTTTCCTGTTCCTACTCTTTCAGCAACTCAGCAACAATGACTGCACCACCAATAAACAGCATTAAACAATGTTGCAGAACTTGTGTATACAAAAAAGAGCAGTTTTTACAGCAAGAATCAAACTGCAAATGACCATAATATTAACAAAAACCTGAACGAAACTGTATGTCCATCGCATCACGTGAAATATTATGTGCCGCATGAAGTGCATATTGTAGAACCTCGCATCGTCTTGTTGTGGATATGAGCGAAACGAATCACTTTCGATTGACTGCGCGTTCCTTCCCTACTACGTGTGTTTCAGGCGTATACTCAGGGCAGGCGTGGCTGTACTAGGACGGTGTAATAAACCCTCCTTATCGAAAGTATTGCCTAAGTAATGAAACAGGCCGATGGTAACGAAAGGTGAATTTAAAGAGACGCGCGAGGACGCTCGACTGCGCCACCTGTGCTCGCACGAAAATAGTTCGCAGAAGCGTGCGTGCCTATCACCGTGACGGAGAGCTCGGGGCTTCGCTGAGCGCGTCGAGATCAGCCTGTGGGACGTCTCGCGCAAGCGCACCTCCTCTGGACAATACTATACCAGCTGGACGCAGGGACGGGGGGCAGGTGAGGGGTCGACGTTTCGCGAACTGCATGCATAATATATGAACGGCCGTCGTAGAGAGCCTCGTGCCGGTGCCAACCCAGCCGCCCTCTCACTCGCGTCACTTCTTGTTCACTTCTCCGCTCACTCGACATCGACCCGCGTGCCGTTGCACCAAAGTGACTTTTACAGTCGGCACTCAAGCCGCCCTGCTGCTGCCATCGAGTGCGCCTTTCCTTTATTTTGTCCTCCAACAGGCTGGAAGAGAGGAGGGGGGCGAAGCAGCGGCATCAGCGAAAAGCGCCCTAGAGGAACGAGAGAAGGGAGCGCGGGGATGTTCGGGACCCGGCGGCTCCAACCGCTGCCGCCCGACACAATTGAAATGCATGACTTTGCTGCATCCCCGACTCCCGGCGCGACGTGCGAGTGCGCCAGGCAGTTAGATACAGTTACACGTTCCTCTTCCGCATGTTACGCATACTTGCTCCTTTTTTTCCCTATGGCTTCCTTTATATGCGTTTTCGTCGTTCTTTCCACTTCCAGGTCATTCTCCCCCCTCTTTCCCCCCAAGCTCTCGGCATTCACGGCTTTCTTCGTGCGCGCACGTCGACGACGGCTGTGCACGATGCGTCCAAAGTATACGTGGGAGCAAACACTGGATATGCACGGCTCTTCGGGCAGTGAAAATGCAGTCTGCACGCAGCATGGACAACGAAACAAGGAAGACACGTATAACACTCGCACAAGAAACAGTACGCAGCGTTAGTATGAGGAAGATAAATATATTTTACACAATTTTGTCAAGCTGGGTAGAATAATAGAAATAAACACTCTCCAGCCGCGATTAGTCTTTAGTTTTTAAGATTAAAAACTGGACCTACATTTCGAGACTCGTTCAATCTCTAATTGAGGGGATGACTGTCCGGCAGGATTCATCCAACCGGGCCTGACTGACAGTCACCCCCTGAAGAAAACACCTAACAATTGTCACGAAATTTAGGCCCAGTTTTATAAAACTAAGAACTAAAGTATAAACGCAGCTGGATAGTCTGCTTATTATAGTATGATGATGAGCGTCACTCTGGGTGGCCAAAGTAACCATAGTAATCTAGCATACGAAAACGTATTTTCTCACTAACGGCACCGCGGGATATTATTTCGGTGCTCTGTACGTGAAGATAGGCAGAATATATGAATCCTATATCTGTAATTATAACTGTTGCACAGTATTGCGTGTGTAATATATCGCTTTCCGAAGTATGTACCTACATATTTAGTCCTTATCTCGGAGAACATATTACGGCTCAAAAGCATATACAAGCGCTTCATCAGTTTTCAACCGTTCATGTATTTTTTGTGCTCAGGATCTCCATCAGGATTCGAGCAAATGTTGGAGCATACATTTGATTTTAACGCGATATAATTAAACAGATTGATAATTAATATGTGGGGTTTAACATCCCAAGACCACCATATGATTACGAGAGACGCCGTAGTGGATGGCTCCAGAAATATTAAGCAGGCCATGTCGCGAAAACGCGGCGTCGGTGTCACTGGCATTGGTTGCGAGCGAAATGTCGGGGTACATGGGAATAATAAAAATGATGGGTCCGAACCTAAACCGAACACGGGCCTTCTGCGTGAAAAACAGATGTTGTATCCTGCCAGTGCCTGAAACTGTTTTAAAAAAAGAAGCTTATATATAGGCGTCATATACAAAGAAAGAAGTCGTGCGAACGCACAATTCTGTGACGCAGAATAGTAATATCGCACTATATACACATAACACCGCGTGTATTGCGCAAAAAAGTGGATGTTTATGGGCACACCCATTATACAGTGGTCAAGCATAATTCTTCATCAGGAGCACTAGCACCATCATCAATGTGCAAGTACAACTTGATGTGCATGTCGCCTTACGGGCACGTAAACCACTGCGGTCACCGTATAGGCGGCTTGGATGTTTGAAAATCGCCAATATTGCGAGCACAGCCATTCCTTCCCTCACAGCGCGGCTGAGGCGCCCACCGGGAATCGAAGCATGGCAAACGAATTAGAAAGCGATGCGAACGATGCAGTATAACGCAATCGCGTTGCCCATGCCCCAAGATTTTACCAGCTGCTCTATAACAGGACCTGAGCTTCTCGTGGCACAGTGATCCAGTAAATAAACCCTGTACCTACATAGACTCGATTGTTGCTATATTCACGCAAAAATAAAATAGGTCTAATTGCGCAGAATAATTCGTATGCGTGATAAAACTGAGTCGTTTATGCATTCCCTTGAAACGACTTGACAGCGAGAGCGATCTTTTTGATCAGTCGACGTTTTGATCTTTCCCTGCGACCGTTCGAAAGCTCTCTGCATCTAATGTGGCTTTGCGATGCTTCGAAGATCGGAGGCACCTGACCCGTCTTACATTGCCTCCGTTATTGGACCACTTTGAACCAAACTACGATGTCATGTGACGACGTCATCATGCGACGTCACGTTCTGTTGAGTTTGCCGTTTCGTCACATGGCGTTTTAGTGACGCCCGAAATTTTGGCGATCTGTGACGTCTTCGCGACATGTATTGGGACGTATTATACCGTGATGATGAAGATGATGACGGTGATGATCTTGCGCATAGCCCGTCCCCGATGCCGACAGTCAAATTTCTCGTTCGATAAGTCATCAAATACATTCACTTTAACGCCACAATCATCATGATTCGATATTTGCACACGGCAACACCTTATCGCATGTTACTCTTCTTCTCACAAAGCGTCAAGCACATGAGAATATATTTCGCAGGGAGCTGACGATAAGGAAAGAAGCACAAGTTCTTTATGGTTATTGTCGTGTTCTTCTATTCGTCCTCTTATACTTCTTGTGTTCTTTCCTCGATACCGCAGGCGGCGTGGCCCCAAATAGTGGGGCACTTAACGCTGGTCTTCCTCTACTAAAACAGTCAACCTAAAAGATGTTGCCAGATCGAGCCATAAAGCAGCTTCCTCTATCTCTCGTAGGACGGCAAAGTTATAAATACAAGAGTAAGTTCCGGTCTTGACAAAGCAGCAGCCGCGCCAGCGGGAAGCCGGTATACACAATGCAAGCTGAGTTTACGACGGCAGCACGGCCGCAGATTTCTTTTAATGCACCACTTGGGGAGTTTATGGAGCCATCCCGGAACTCAGCGCAATCACCGTGAAGCGCGTCCGTTTACCAGAACGTTCGCGCTTAAAGGGTGCTTCCAAGAAAAAAAGCGAAGGGCGAGGCACAGCTAACAATTACCGCGTCTGAACCACACCGGCCGAGCGATGCTTTATCATGCAAAGCATGTCGTCACGTTATATTCTCATAATAATGGGTAAATTACGCCCAAAAACAACGATATCATTATAAGAAACCAAAGTACGGGGTTGATTGATTTGTGGGTTTTAACGTCCCAAAACCACCATATGATTATGAGAGACGCCGTAGTGGAGGGCTCCGGAAATTTCGACCACCTGGGGTTCTTTAACCTGCACCCAAATCTGAGCACACGGGCCTACAACATTTCCGCCTCCATCGGATTTTGCAGCCGCCACAGCCGGGATTCGATCCCGCGACCTGCGGGTCAGCAGCCGAGTACCTTAGCCAATAGACCATCGTGGCAGGGCAAAGTACGGGGTTAGTGTCCAACGTAGAACACGGGGTTCCACTGAAGATCACCACGGCCAGCGCCCGGCGTTTTCGGATATCTATCTTCGCCTGATCCCTGAACTTAGCGTTGCCACGTGTGTATTACTAAGCGGTGTATCGCGCAATAAGGATCTACCACTTTTAAGGACCTATAGTCTTTCTTGGGGACCTTCGACGCAAAAATTTCGGTCTGTCTGTCTGTACATTTGTCTGTTTGTTCGCCCTTAACGGTACCCTAAACGGCACCAAAGTAGCCAAACGATACTCCAAATGGCCGACCCCATCCGCAGCGACCACCAATATTGCTCAAGATTACGCGTTCATACTTGTGCGATTGTCAATTAAAAAACAATTATTGCACATATCCGAGGACCCAAAACAACACTTCAATATTCTTTATGTGCCTCCACTACGGCGTCTCTCATAATCAGATAGTGGTTTTGGGACGTTAAACCCCACATATCAATCAATCAATCTATCAATATTCTTTATGTGTGTCTCTCTAGAAAAGGCACACATAAGTAATTCTAAGGACCGTAGCGTTTATCACGTTGCGCTGACCATGCAGCGCTTGCACGAAATGGCAAGTCTTTCCAACGCTTTGCTAAGGCGACACGGTGGTGGCATGACCTGTCGCCTTGCGTTCTACACATTATCACCTCCGAGACGGGCGCGCAGGGCGCGCGCCCTTCGTTTTCCAAGATAACTGCCAGATAGTGCTCCTGCCTCACGTGTGACGTTACTTGATGCGCTCGTTCGCCTCCGCTGCACGCTCGAGGCACTCTAACGCAGCACCTCCGGAATACCATTCACCAATTTTCTTGCGCAGAACATCAAATAAACGTTTTGTTCACTCTCTCCAGACGCAGGACTACCGTCTTTCGACGACATTTGCAGTGTAATATGTAAATACGGGGTCCATTTTTTCTTCTGCTTTCCCTGCGTGCTCAAGGTATCTGTCTTGAACGATGACGTGTAAGTCTTATCGAATTCTGCGATAGATGATAGGTGGCCGGTAATTGACCCCACGAAATGCCACCTACACAATTCAAGCCTGCTCACTGTTTCTGCCACAACCTTTGACAACACTCCATTTGCCCCGCCGCGGTGGTCTAGTGGCTAAGGTACTCGGCTGCTGACCCGTAGATTGCGGGATCAAATCCCGGCTGCGGCGGCTGCATTTCTGATGGAGGCGGAAATGTTGTAGGCCCGTGTGCTCAGATTTGGGTGCACGTTAAAGAACCCCAGGTGGTCTAAATCTCCGGAGCCCTCCACTACGGCGTCTCTCATAATCATATAGTGGTTTTGGGACGTTAAACCCCACATATCAATCAATCAATCGACAACACTCCATTTAGACCACCGTATTTCGCTGCTCAGACGTGCCTACGCTTGCTTTCGTCGCTCGACACACGGATTGCCAGCCTGATGAACGTTTTCGTGGCGTGCTGGTGTGCTTCTTAGCGACTCGAGCAGACCATACTTTTTTGTGCCGTGAACTGCAGTGTGGATATGTGATGCGCTTTGTGCGCTGGATATTTGCCATGTGTATGGCTGGAAATCCAAACTGTTGGAAGATGCTGCTTGGCGATTTGTCGCCTGCGAATGGACCGACTTTGTGAGTCTTCCCGTTTTCTAAGGAGAACCGAAGAACGAAATGAGAACGTGCCGTTCGTCGAGCTGACGTCAGCATCAGTTTTCTTCGTGACCCGAAGGTATGTGTGCCCTTACTACGCATTCCGAAGTTTAACCAATGGCACCATCTACAGCATGTTCCGTTCTTGCTCTAAAACAAAGGTGTCATGTGTGCTTCTGACTAGGCGTACAAGCCCAGGCATTAAACTAATAAACGTACATGGTTGCACACTTTTAGAAAAGGCGTTTTGCTTTCAGCGTCGGTAAACATTTGCTATTGGTGATTAGCACCGCGGACTTCTTTCTTGCATTACCCCCATTAACTTGGTTGAGAAAAACGCAAGAAATGCAGTTGCATTACTTAGTGCATCGGTTTTGTGCCTAGTATTTTCTTGCCACTGTTCCAACAACTTTATTGCGGCATTAGAATTCTGCGCCAGTCTCGCCAGCACCTTTCCCTAATATGTTTCCTTGAAATGTAGATGTCTGTAGACACGTACGGTAATGTGATTTCTTAAATGGTTTTCAGGGTGTGAGCTTTACTTCACGCTAGAATATTTAAGAACCACTACCAAATATACTGATTCAATAACAGGCCATGCAGAGGTAGTGACCACGGGGGCTACAGGGTTTAATGTAGACTCAGGACTAACCTTTTTTCCCAGGCCCCAAGTTATATGAGCGAATGCGCACCAGTGCGAGTGGGGCTAGAGCAAAAGAGGAAACGCCGCTTCTTGTGTCGGTCACAAGAGATTTTTGTGAAACGAAAGATTTTGTTTTCTCTTGCAATGGTCATCACCTTGACATTGCGCTGAATGACATACACTACACAGCAACACATACACACTCCTCAATAACTACGTGCCTATGAAGACATGTTCGAAATGGTACAAATAAATCGGCAGAAACTTTGCAAATGAGTAGGGGCAGTTTTTCTGCATGTTCTAGGTAGCGTGTATGTGCATGCGCGCGCGCGTGTTCGCATGTGTGTAAAGAAAGGAAGCATGAATAAATTTTACTTTATTTATTTCGTCACTTCGTTGCGTAATCAAAATTTGTTCTTACTTATCGACCACACGTTCGATAGCGTAATATCTTTCTTTTCGTTCTCGCTTCATGCTTTTCGTTTTCGGGGCCCAAGTTCGCTCCGAATAAAGTATCTTTTGTTTGTTCGCACGTCGTACGTGTATCCACTTACGCGCCCCACGTGACGATATGTGGGAATCGTGTAAAATATGCAGATCCTTTTGCGTCAAGGAAAAGATGGCCATTCCTTCAGTGCGGTCTGCAAAGGGCCGATTCAGTCAGATACCTATCGAGAATTTTTCCTCGGGCTTGCGAACTACGCTTACCTTCCGATAACGGAGAAAAACCGGTAAGTCAAGTGGAGGTAAACACGAAGAACCGAGTGTTGGGAGAGTTGGTATTGCATAGTGAATGAGTATTTGCGCAAAAGAAAAAAAAAACGGTACAAGAAAAAAAGAGTGCACGGACAGGCACACGGACTGCGCTTGTCAATGCTCTTTCTTATTGTTCCTGTTTTTCTTTTATTTTTTTCACGAATCCTCATCAGGAAACACGAAACGGTCAACGTTTTCCAATAGGGCACCTACTTGGTTTTCACGCATGCACGGCATTTATATCAACGTTTTGTAATACTGCAGTAATCACTGTCGAGTCATTTGGAGCAGCACTGCACAGCTCTGAGGACAGTCGGCCTCTAAAAAAGCAACGCAGAAAAGCACTCAGCATAAACATCCTTGTATGTGAGATAACATTAGCACTCGGAGCAAAGCAATTAAGGGTGATGTTCAGAGCTCTTCTTTATTACATTGTAGTGGCAAAGACGAGCTCGGGAACGGGTTAATCTTGTCCGTCCAAGTGAACACCGCAGCGGTCATCATCGCATGCACAAATGCTTGACCGTGTAGTCCCCAGGCCACCTTGAATGGACCACTTTTAACCAGGGAGACAGATGAACATTTTATTGCGTGCTTCTAAACCAGCAGTAAGTATAATTGGTGGGGTTTTACGTGCGAGGGCACGGCATAATTATCAGGGATGCCGTCGAGGAGGTCTCCGGAAATTTTCACCAGTTGGAGTTCCTTAACCTGCAACAAGAGTCACTCACTGCTTTGAAGGACTCTGATGCAACTAAATCCAATATTACGTGGGCCACCAGTATTTCAGCTCAATTGTTAAGGCAACAAGATTTACGTCATGCACTACCTTAAGACCTTAATGCTGCTTTGAACGGCTTGCTCTTCCCTCAAAAGCTCGAATTATTTTATTTATAGATAAAATTATCATAATTTTGCGATAGACGGCATTCACAAGCGTGTATTCCCGAGTTGTACGACAATTAACCGGAAAAAAACAGAAATTATAGTGTCTGAATTGCATGAAACAAATAGTAACACGCAAAATGGTAAAACAGTCGATAACCGCTGATGGCCATTTTCTTTTAATTCGCTCGATTCTGCAGCACGCGACCGGGGGAACGACTCGAGTGCCCTAACAAATATATAGGAGCTCACTTATAGGCCTAAAGAGAGCACTGCTTCGGAAGCAGCTAATTTCATGCGATGGCTTCGCCGATTCTTTTAGCTTCGACTGCGGGAATAGCAGGAAACCGTACGCAAAGCGGCCGTTATGCGGGCAGCTGCAATCCACCGTGAGCCTTATAAGCTGCGAAAATGTTCGTATAGGGCCGTTTGCCACGCTATTCGCATCCGTGGCTTCTCAAATATTCTGCCGTTTTTACCAGTGCTGTGTCGTCATAAGCATGAAGAAGAAAGAAAGAAAGAAAGAAAGAGAAAGAAGGAAAGAAGAAAAGAAAGAAAAAAGAAAGAAGAAGAAAGAAAGAAAGAAAGAAAGAAAGAAAGAAAGAAAGAAAGAAAGAAAATGATGAAACTATAATTTGCCTCGAAGGTGCGCCTTGGTAGATATTGGTAGATGGTGCTTTTTGCAGCTAAGAAATAGGGAGCCTAGCTAGGCGGTCTTGTAGGCTACCTACCAAGATACTCGCCCGCATGTGCTCACAATTATCTTGCGGTGAAGAGAACGCTATATTTTCTGGCAAGAAGCATGCCAAGCCGGTGGTACAACTCAATCTGTTCTTGTGTGTTTTTGTGATGTCTCTTTCAAGTGTCTGACAATTACTTTCCAACTAACTCGATACAAAATAGGAAATATACACATAAAAATAATCGGCACCGTAGCATAGATTTCAAAGGAAAACAGACATAGTGTGATCTACTGCAATATCTACCTGACATCAATGACGATAGGTTATGTGAATATTTATTATTCACATAAATAAATTCGATAGGTTATGTGATAGGTTATGTCCTCCACAGCGGCACACTTACGCGTTCTGCAGGCTCACCAACTTGTTGCTGGTG
This sequence comes from Rhipicephalus annulatus, assembly GCA_013436015.1. NCBI lineage: Eukaryota > Metazoa > Arthropoda > Arachnida > Ixodida > Ixodidae > Rhipicephalus > Rhipicephalus annulatus. The sequence continues at coordinate 262,017 of WOVY01010212.1, read as the reverse complement.
CATAACGTATTGCTGGCAAAACTCCTCGGCACTTTTCAATGCATGCCACGCATGCCGCGCAGGTTTTTTTTTAAAGGACAAAATCTTTTCTTCGAAAGCCTGAAAAATAAGGAAAAACTACCATTACACTGTATGACACGTCTACCATCTTGTTTGCCTGTCAATGTCGGCCTTACAGAAACAAAGCGGACGCTTTTGGTTCTTTTCTTAACTTGATTTTTCACTATGATTTTTCACACATACAGTGTGCCTCTTTCCTGGGATCCCTACACATGTCCGCGTTCGAGTGTTGATCCGCGTCCCGAGCCCTGGAGGCACTGAAAGCCACGGTGAAGATCAACAGAAGAAAAAAAAACGAAATAAAAAAACAAAGCGCGGATGTATTGGTACTGTCTTCTCTCTTTCCTATAGGCTCGTCTCGAAAGGCAAAGCCACCCTGATCTGTTTGCACGAAGAGGATTTGCTTGTGGAACGTGTTTCCACGTAGAGAATAAAGGTCGATTGAAATCGAACTACTTTTTAGAAAAGCCGGATCGGGAGATGCTGCTCTCGCGTGGGAGTAGGTCCTTGGTAAACAACCTTTTGCTTTTCAATTCATTTTGTGGGGTGCCAAATGATTGTGAAGTGCACAAATTTTGAACCAAAAAGAAAGAAAAAAACTTTCTATGAATTAACAGTAAGGAGCAGTGAGAGGCTGCTATGTGCAGCTCGGCGCCCGAGTTCCAAGAACATATCCTGGATCGGGCCAAGAGCGAAACGAAGACCTATGCCGGGTATAACTTCTCTGCTGCTTCCACCACCGCACCTTTCCCTCTTGGGATAAATAAAGTGCTTCTCCTCCACCTCCTCCTCCGCAAGACTGCAATCTACCTCTTGATTTCGAAAACAATAGTAATCGCATCTGTTTGCAAGCCTCCGATACACAGGATGGTCTGAGAGGGTACTTTGTCCTGTAAATGGTTTGCGGTCAATGATTGCGGGGGCAAATCTTTCTCGCCAATGAACGGAACGGCTTCAGAGACCTAGTTTCTGTACATGCACTCCTATACGGGCGAAGTAGTCCGGCTTAGCGTACGTCTGGTCCCACTTCAGAAAGTGATGGCAACACGCAGTCGGCGTTGCACATCGACGCGCTCAGCGTTCGAGGCACACGCCACAGGCTCGACTTTCTCACGGGCGCAATATTGCAAAGCGACGACGCACAAAGTAGAAGGAATACAATATCTGACTCCCGTGTAATGCCATGACCGGACTGGAAAAGCGCGCGAGTGCGCCCTGTCCAAAGAGCTGCAGAAAAAAAAGGAGCATTTTTTGATATTTTTTATCTGACATAGCAAAGAGATACACGATTCTAAAAAAAAAGCGAATCATCACGACTGGGCAAAGCTCTGGGTATCCAAGCACCCACACTCTTACAGGTGGCACGATATAATTTTAATATGGGATATTTGTTGGGACATATAGTGCTAGGCATGTACTTTTGTGTTATAGGTTTACTTCAGAAGCCTCAACATCTATAGGCACATTTTAGTAGAGACCGACTCATCGATCATCTTCTCGGTAGGTTATCTTCGCCGATCTCTAACCTTCATATTATCGTATGCCTACGTTGGTGTCTACAAAAACATTTTTTTTGTGTGTCCTCACATATGTTTCGATAATAGCAACCGTTTTATGCCACGACCACAATGGAAGACGAGGCTAATAGTCCCACGGAGCTTTAGCTTCGTTAGCGGTGAGACACGGGCGATATTCTCTGTGGCTTTCACAGAAAAGTTGTCCACGGATATAGTTCCGTCAGCGCCGATCGGAGAACACTGCGTTCGATGCTCCACAAGATCAAGGTTTTCGTTCTGTCGCCTCTTCACTGTGGCAGGAGCCACAGGAGGGAGCGGGGGAGGGGGGATGCAGTTGGCAGCTTCACTAATGAACGGTACCTAAACACCAAACAAACTCAAGGTCCGCGTCTACGAATATGGTATGTGTGAATGCGGGCTGCCATTAAAACGTGTCTCTTCTTACTGCGTACTACTTATCAATGCGCGTGATTCGGCCGATTATGCTGCGACTTCTTTTGTATTTTCGGTTTTATTCACTGATTCTGTCCGTCCGTTCGTCCATCTCCTGGCTTTGAGATGGGAAATTCTCTCGTATGCTGTGTTAAAAAAACAAATGTAGCACATGAAAAAGAAAGTCGAGGCCATGGCTTGTCTAAAACATGCCCCACAAGAATATTTGAAACACGTCTGTCAGGCTCCACGAAAAGAAAGTGCGGTGCTATCTATAGTGCGATAAGGCAATGGTTATAGGATGTCGTACAGACAGAAACAATTTTGATAATGTGAGGCTTCTTGATTACTGCCCTCATTTATTTCATGTAGCGTAAATTTTCTGCTCACTCTCACAAATGACTTATATTTTGACGCCTAACAAAACAAAACACACAGACCTGCCTGAGCTATCTTCCAGAGACGAGTATCATAAAGAGCCGCCATCTCTTAACGCATATCGTTCGAAGAGCCTCGCTTATTGTTTGTCGGATCGTAAAATTTCCTTCTTCGGGCCCCGTTGCTCTGGTGCAGAATGATTTCGCGAGTAATTAGAAATGATTGATTGATATGTGGGGTTTAACGCCCCAAAACCACCATATGATTATGAGAGACGCTGTAGTGGAGGTCTCCGGAAATTTCTACCACCTAGGGTTCTTTAACGTGCACACAAATCTGAGCACACGGGTCTACACCATTTCCACCTCCATCGAAAATGCAGCCGCCGCAGCCGGGATTTGATCCCGCGACCTTTCGGGTCAGCAGCCGAGTACCTATAGCCAATAGACCACCGCGGCGGGGCGAGTAATTAGAAATAGCACTCAGTGTTTCGGCGACGGGATCGAGTGCTGCGCCGAGAGAGGTCATGTGCGAATCGTGTAAGTATTAACGATGATTGCGCCGTAAACGGCCGAGTCTGTGCTCCACCTCTCAAACGTCGTCCTCACTTTTATCCTTACCCCCATTACCTTGGCGTACGCTAAGTCGTCGAGAGCAGCCGATAAGTTGAAAGCTGTTCACTGCAGGCGACACACTCTTAAAACAAAATAACAAGAAAGGGAATTCGCATGTAAACCCAGTTCTTGCTTGTTTGCGAGCGTGTGCGCTTTTGTTCATGGCGAACGTTTCTCTGTGCTTATGCACTTTACGTGTGCTTTGATTTGCTTTTTTCTCTATGGCTTCGCGAACACTCGTTTCAAGCGAGGAAATAATGCCACAAATTAACGAATCTTACCGAGCCCTTTTGACTATTAGGGGGAGGAGAGAACGAAAAGACATGTTCGTGGCATGAGCCAAAAGGCTGAGTGCTGGGAGGACGTAGCAGCAGTAAAGGAGTGTCCAAAGCAAACGAGTAGTCTGCAAACTGCCACTTGGGCTGCGATCTATCGTACCGGAGGAACAAGAAAATTAAGGACTCCCGCGTAAAGCCGGGCACCAAGTTATTTTGCATCGACGTTTTTTTTTCTTCTTTTCTGCGTATGCGCTCGAGCTTGTTCACTGTTTTCGCGGTATGAAACTTTTGCTTAGGCTCTTATGCCGTACCCGAGCTTCAATGACAAGCCACGTCGTTAGGCGTTGTCGTGCTCTCGGAAGAACGCGCAGATTTTTCTGGCGGCATGAACACTCTCATGAATATGTATTTCAGCCACTGTGAAGTTCTCGATGCCTGTGTATTGAGCTCCACTCTGTCTTAATTCCTCTCGTGGCTCCGCGTTTTTCATCTCTCCACCCAACGTCTCGAATTTCTGCGTTCACTACCGAAAGGACCGGGACGACACGCGAAGAATTCAGGTAATATCGGCGACGTCGCTGTTTAAAAAACACCAACACCCCGGAAGACACCCATCAAAGCGTAAAAAAAATTGCATATTAGGTGTAGTAATACTACTTTTCCGCTGTTTTCATCCGCGCGTGGCAATTCCTACGTGAAAAAGTCTTCGTACGCGATACAGAGCGTCAGTCAACTTATTGGTGCGATGAAACTTTGGTCTAGCCGTCTTGAACGGGCGTTCACGTGAGTGTACCCGGTTTGGGGTGTTCCCAAACTGGCGGTATTGGTCATAGTTGGTCATACATATTGGTCATATTGGTCATACTGGCGGTATTGGTCATAGTTTGGTAGTGGTTAGAAGAAAAAAAAAAGGCGCCTAGTTTCTACAGCCCGGTAGAGAGCACGGCGCAGCGACTACCATAAAGTTGGACGGAGCGGAAGTGCGTAGAATGTCTTACGATTGCATTTTCCTGTGCCCTACTCCCCTTCCATTTTCGAGCAGCTCGATATGCGGCATGAATGCCTGCTTAAATATAGACGAGGAGATACCTCTGCGGATTGACCGAGTCCTGACTTCTGACTGGTTGCGAGAGAAAAATCAACACTGTTCGTCAGCGAAAATTCGAGGCAGGTACAAATAAAGAAATAAAAAGCTTTTCCAGTCGAGTGGGACCGGCAATTCAAACCTACGACTCTCACTCTGTGCGGCCACACAAGGTCACCGCGTATAAATATCCTCTGGCGTACTGACCACGGGCTATTTATGTAATACACCATTTACCGTTGGCGGTACACGCACATTTCGGAGGTACCTCAGCGTGGCAGAGGCTTGACTGTCCTCCGCGAGATGACGCGAAGGGCGCGCGGGCACTTTTGCATTTTACGCCTCACGACGGTGAGCTTTGCACGCTTTACAACGACGTGCTTTGAGACAAAACACAGCGGAGTGCCATATTGTCGCGCCGCCGGAGGGCACCTGCTATATGTGTTTCCTTGAGGCACGGTTTAGGTGCCTTATGAGGAACGAAGCTATAGGTTGGCGCTTGGGAAGGCAACACAAACACGGTCCTTATACGGTATCATGCTTTGCTCTCGAAAGACACGTTCAAGCATCTTCGAAGTTTTTTAGAAGCGAAGTTCCTCAAGACGTGAGCAGAGCATCCCGTCGTAATCGTGTGTAGCCAGCTCTATAGTTAGTTCTTGAACCAGTCGTAGAGGGCGGCACTTGTACAAACAACAAAATACATACACGCTGAAAAATGCAAATGGTACCATGCTAGAGGACGTTACTTGTAGTATGATAAATACTAAAATCCCAGTATTTTTATGAAGTAAATGATGATGAGTGGGGCGAAGCGTCCGTAATTCCGTCCGTGCTTTCGACCGTGTGTTTGTTTTCGCTTTCGTCCATCCGTCCGTCCTCTCGAGCGTCCATCCGTGCGTACATCTGTGCATCCATCCGTCCGTTCACACGTGAACCCGTCCGTCCGTACCGTCCGTCCGTCCTCTCGTGCATCCATCCGTGCGTCCTTCCACGCGTCCATCCGTCCATGCATCAAACAGACAGACAGACAGACAGACAGACAGACAGACAGACAGACAGACAGACAGACAGACAGACAGACGGACGGACGGACGGACGGACGGACGGACAGACGGACGGACAGACGGACGGACAGACGGACGGACGGACGGACAGACGGACGGACGGACGGACGGACGGACGGACGGACAGACGGACGGACAGACGGACGGACAGACAGACACAGACAGACAGACGATGGACGGACGCGGCCAGCGGGATGATTCACGGTTTGTCGATAAAAAGTGTAACACGCGGAAGGTGGCAACGGCTCACACTCGAAGATGGAACCCCGATGTTTGACGAGCACGCGAGAAAATAGAAATGACGTCACACGAAGACGTTGTCGATCGCGTGTTCGTCGGCGGCGCCGTACGCTAGGGGGCGCGATGTGGTAAAATAAAAGCCATCTTGGCACGCACGCGCGTTCAGAAGGTCGGCAGATGGACAAGACTGCAGAGCGGCGTGCGCGCAAGGCGGCGGCGGCTCGTGCTCTAAGACGGCACCCCGATGTGCGAGCGCTCGAGGCAGAAGTGTGCAGTGAAGCTGCGCGACGGTGCCGACAAGATCTCGGCGTACGAGAACGGGAGGCCAAAGCGGCGCGGCAGCTGCGTGCGGACCCAGCTTCGCCCCACTCCTTATCATTCACTTCGTGGATATGCTGTTGTGGCATACTTTTCTTCTTCTTCTGACACGACACACTTGGGACATAAGCTAGTAGTGGGTAGTCTGCTGAGGAGAAAAGAGGAAGTAGTTGGAACAATGGCGGAGATGCATTAATAAACCGCACTGTGTTTTCGGAACCGCGTTTCAGAGTGGTATATTTATTGGTGACCCGGACGTGATTCGAACACGCAACCTTTCGAACACGCAACCGCGTTTCAAAGTGCTATACTGTCACTTTTTTTCTCGTGAAGCCAACAATGAAAAAAAGTAAACACCCGATACATGTGACTTTTGGTCACAAGACCAAGATTGATTACGTGTGAAGATAGCTTCCCTTTTCTCTTATATATATTTATTTACAGAATACTGCAGGCTCACTTCAGAGCCCATGCAGGAGTGGAAATGAGCACTTGTAAAAAAAAATCACAAGCAATCAGCAGTCAAGGCACACAAAATTAATAAATGTACGCATGACAATTAATATTCAACAGCAATTTTCACCACATAAATTGGTAACAATTCGTGACCAAATTAAGTATATTTACACAAAACTATACACACCAATACATATTCGCAATAAACATATGGCGCAGCGATAGGAGCATTTTGGGGCTTAACGTTATGAATTGATAAAATCAAAGTGTTCAATGTTCTGTAACGACTCAAACGGCAGAGCGTTCCAGTCTACAATGGTCCTAGGAAAAAAAGAGAACTTAAATGTGTTGGTACGTGTCTGGAATGGTGTTATTGACGCAGCATGGCGATTTCTAGTTTCTCGTGACGTCAGTGGTTGTATAAACGTAGAGGCATCTAGTGCGAAATGTTTGTGTTTTAACTGAAAAAGAAATTTTAATCTCAGAATTTTGCGACGAAGTTGGAGTTCTTGTATATTATTTTCTTTCATGATAGCTGTAGGGGAGTCTGTCATGCGGTACTTAGAAAATATAAACCTGATGCATTTACGTTGAATCATTTCTATGGCATGAATGTTTTTTCTAGTGTATGGGTCCCAAATGACGCACGCATACTCGAGAGTAGGTCTAATGATGGTATTATAGGCTAACAGCTTCACTGATGACGGGGCAAAACGAAGTTTGTACTTGAGAAAGCATAGCTTTCGGAAGGCGGATGCGCAAATGTTCGATACATGCATATTCCAACTTAGATTTTTGGTTATCGTTACGCCAAGGTACTTATACACACTGACCTCCTTGAGTACGTGAGTTTGTAGCGCATATGGAAAAGAAGAGAAGTTTTTCTTTCTAGTGATGTTCATGTACACTGTTTTGTCTGAGTTTAGCTTCATATCCCATTGCTTACACCACTGGTAAATGTTATCAAGGCAGGTATTTAAAAGCTGTTGATCATTCATGGTAACTATTTCCTTGTACAGCACGCAATCATCGGCAAATAGCCTTATTCCGACATATTCAGGTACAACTTCAACAATATCATTTATATAGATTAAAAAAAGTAGGGGCCCTAAAACACTTCCCTGAGGAACACCTGATGTAACCTGAAGTTTGGATGAACAGTGACCATTTATATCAACAAATTGTGTTCGATTTGACAAGTACGCGGATACCCAATTTACAATAAACTCTGGAAGGCCAATATTTTTAAGTTTGAAAATCAGTTTATTGTGGGGAACTAAATCAAAAGCCTTCCTAAAGTCTAAGAAAATAACATCAATTTGCCCGGATTTATCAAGAACAGATGCGAAAGTATGTATGACTGTGACCAGTTGAGTAACAGTGGACAAACCTTTTCTGAACCCATGTTGAAATGGGGTTAATATATTGTTCTCATTAAGAAAATTAGTGATGTAGTTAGCTATGACGTGCTCGAGAAGCTTACAACAAGAACAAGTAATAGATATAGGGCGATAATTTGTAATCAATAATTTATCTCCTGATTTGAATATTGGTACAATTCGCGCTATTTTCCAATCTATCGGAACAGAAGAAGAAGACAGGGAGGCGCGGAAAATGATCACAAGGAATTTAGCAACCATCTCAGCGTATCGACGCAGAAACGCGTTGTGAATGTTATCGGGACCAGGCGAAGCTTTAGTCTTTAAATTCAGAAGCATAGATACAACACCAGATAGGGACACGATGTCTGCGTCGAGATAAGGAGAGGTAGCAGAAGCCCGTGCGCTGTCGCAATCTTTTTGGAAAACGCTTTGAAAGTACTCATTGAAATGTGTCGCTATGCTTGTTTCATCTGCAACGATTGTATCATTGTGAATTATTTGAAGAGTACCTTCTTTCTTGCGAGATAATTGCGACCAGAATTTATCAGGAGCCGTCCGTATGAAGTCTGGTAGAGTGTGTTGAAAATAAAATTGCTTAGCACATCGGATAGACTGGTTTAAAAGTGTCTGGTTTGTGTGAATAGTTGTCTGAGATGCGCGGTGACGTCGTAATCGTTTTAGTTTCCTTTTTTGATGCAAGATGTCACGGGTGATCCACGGATTTTTTTTCGCGATCCTTTTCATTTTATTTGGCACAAAATGATCTATACAGTATAGACATAACCTTTTAAATGTCTCCCATAGCTCAGAAACATCAGACCCACCAAAATTGCTCAAGTTTATGTCAAGAAAGTCTAAGACGCTTTCATCCGCTGCATGAAGGTAATCTTTGACTGCGACAGTTTTAGAAGGAGCACTTTTCTTTGTCAAGAAGTGACATACGCACTTCACCATATAGTGGTCTGAAAGACCAGGTTCAATTGTCACAGAAAAGTCGGTCATGCATCGGCTCAAAAAAACAAGATCTAATATAGAAGAGGAACTACCCTGAACACGAGTAGGTTGTCTAACCACCTGTTCCAAATTACAGCACATCAATAAGTCCAGTACACTGTGAACATGGGCACTGGGTTCATTAGAAGCAAACGGGTTCTCCCAATTTACACCAGGAAGGTTGAAATCACCAGCAATAATTATTTTTTGTTGTCTAAAACCCAAGACGTGATCACATAAATCCTGCAAAAACTCGGGTGGAGCATCGGGACGGCGATAAATGGCTACTAGTACTAAGGAAAAGCCCCAGCATGACAATTTCAAGGTAATAGTTTCATGGTTATTGATTTGTTTTGAAAGTGCTGCTGAAATGTTTTGTTTAATCAGGACGGCAACGCCACCTCCTTTTGAACTTCTATCTCGACGAAATACTTGGTACGAAGGCGGAAATATACTGTTGTCGTGAACTTTACTTCGGAGCCAAGTTTCAGTGATCACAACAACATGAGGGCTGTATCCCAAGATTAAAGCTTCAAGATTATCACTTTTGTTCACAATGCTACGCGCATTGATATTTAAGAGGCGCAGTTCCTCAAGGCGAGAAGGTATCTGTCAATCCCTGGAGGAAACTTTTCGCCGAGTAACCAGTTCTACCCTCGAATGTGTGACATCATCCCATACGTATAGTTCGTTATCTATTCGCAGTTTATCATGCAGAAGAATCACTTTCTTGCCCTGTTTTTTTTCCTCTTTGGCACTTTGCCATAAAAGCTTGCGTTTCCTTAGAGTATCCACCGAATAGTCATTCTGAATGGAAATTTTTGTTCCCTTTAACTTTCGTGCATTTTTAAGAACTTCCTGCTTTTCGTTATAATTTTGAAAGGATACAATTACTGGCCTCATTTTACCCGGCTTTCCAATGCGGTGGATTCTTGCAACAGAGCTGCATCTTACGTTTAGCTTGTCCCAAAAAAGGTTGTCAATCACCTCAGCGCGAAGAGTTGTCTCAGTTTCAGTGCTGCCCTCCTGAATGCCAAACAAAACCAGGTTTGAACGCCTGCTCCTATCATCAATGTCAGCTACCTTCGCTTGTAGCGATTTGACCGCCTGTTCTAGGCCATCTATTCGATCGATATGCATTCCAAATTCGAGAAAACGCTTGTTAAGGTCTGAAATCATTTTTTCCATGTTGGACTGCTGATCCCTCAAAGTAGCCATCTCTGTGACCAACTTATTTTGGCCTTCTAGCAGTTTAGTCAATAAGGCTTCAGTGCTCGGCCCAGGGTTCAACTCAACATCCCCACATAACAAAAGTTTGCATGCACAAAAAACATTGCATAAAATTTCAAGACACTGGCGTGGGCATGGCAGGACCAGGAGGCCACGATAGTCACTTTTGATAGAGCTATAATAAACACTAACCTGCATAACGCAGAGGAACGGCTTATTAGGCAGCATGGCGAGGCCTGGTCCGCCACACCCACTGAAGTTGAAGCGATGCGGCATGGCTCTTATAAAGGCGTCTGAAGGAGTCACGTGGTATGGCGGGTTGATAACGTGAGGCCAGTAGCACTGACGATGCGGTGCAAATCGTACTGTTGGATCCGCGCGTGCATCGAATTGAGTCCCGTCCGGCTGAATCCCGACCGACTGAAGAGCGGCCAACTGCGCCAGTAGGACTGTTGGATCCGCGCGTGCATCGAATTGAGTCCCGTCCGGCTGAATCCCGACCGACTGAAGAGCGGCCAACTGCGCCAGTAGGACCTGCATAACGCAGAGGAACGGCTTATTAGGCAGCATGGCGAGGCCTGGTCCGCCACACCCACTGAAGTTGAAGCGATGCGGCATGGCTCTTATAAAGGCGTCTGAAGGAGTCACGTGGTATGGCGGGTTGATAACGTGAGGCCAGTAGCACTGACGATGCGGTGCAAATCGTACTGTTGGATCCGCGCGTGCATCGAATTGAGTCCCGTCCGGCTGAATCCCGACCGACTGAAGAGCGGCCAACTGCGCCAGTAGGACTGTTGGATCCGCGCGTGCATCGAATTGAGTCCCGTCCGGCTGAATCCCGACCGACTGAAGAGCGGCCAACTGCGCCAGTAGGACCTGCATAACGCAGAGGAACGGCTTATTAGGCAGCATGGCGAGGCCTGGTCCGCCACACCCACTCATATATATATATATATATATATATATATATAATATATATATATATATATATATATATATATATATATATATATATATATATATCCATGATACCGAGTGTTGGCTGTATATAGGCTTTTCCCCTCGAGTACTGGGACGCAAATCACGGGTGCGAAGGAATTGAAAGGTGGGCTAGTTGGTTAATATCCATTGAGAGAACTCTGGGCACAGCAACACACAACAGAGGAAGAACCACGCAGCACTAAGAACTCACGGGTGCAGCCATTACTCGGAGTAAGAGCCCATGAACAGGAACACTTTACCGGCGTGCTGTTCCTTCGTATATGAGGGAGCCAGGACTACAATGGCCTTAGCCACCCTTGAACAATTGAATTGCTGCACAAACTTGAAGAAAAAAAGAGAGTCAGGAAAGAGCGCAGCTCTCTTTCCTGCGCTCTTTCCTGACTCTCTTTTTTTTTCTTCAAGTTTGTGCAGCAATTCAATTGTTCAAGTATGAACCAACTAGTCTGCAAAAAAGTATTGCTTAGCCACCCGTTGAACCAGGTCGATCAGGGATTAGTGGTCAGCCAGGTGAGAGCTAGACATTTGTGTATCCTAGTGATTCAACGGCAGCGCTAGTGTCATTTCTCTGCATCGGGTATGGTGGTAGCATTGAGAGCCCCATGCAGGTAATGTGGTATTGTCACGAGACTTCAGAAGTGCAAAGGGGTTTTAATTAGCCAAGATGTAGCCAGCTCTTGAAAAGCGCATCCGTTGCGGCTGGATGATGATGATGATGATGATGATGATAACCCTTTTGCTTTGCTGGCACTCGCCCACAAAGGGGGATCTCGAGCGAGGAAGACCCACGCGACCTTCTTTTCTTTTTCAGGGTGACAGCCACCCTTGCTCCCAACCGATTACATGCAGGTGGCAATATAGAGCATGAGAACTTCCTCCTCCTCAAGGACAGGAACTTCAACAGAAGACTACTTTCTTGTGGTAGGGAGTCAGAAAAGGAGAACGAATACTTTCGCTTCTTTTTTTCGTTTGGAAGCAGAAAGCGGAGAGAAAACTTCTTCCGTTTCATGAATCCATCCTTTGCCAGATTTTAACAGCCAAACTATAATGCATTTGTCTCCTGCGGCGCCGAGCGGTTTCACGCGCATCAACTCTTCCGAAAAATCGTAGCCGTGCGCACAGCGTCTTTTGTTACGTACTGGGCAACCCAGTCTGCAACTTCCGGGAACTCGCTGCGTCAAAAAATGCCACCTCTGAGCAGTTGTACTTCCGACTGCGCTTTCTTTGGCAGCACCATCGTCACATATATTGTTTTGTCGTTTTCAAAATTCCAACCAGCCGGTCCAACCAGCCGGTCAACCAAGGTTGCGGGGTTTTAAAAAAAAATGTCTTTAAATATTATAGAACAAGCTTCTGGGCCCGACGTTCAATGCGCCGTTGCGAAACAATCAAAGTGAGAGAGAGAGAATAGACTTCTATTCCTGACAAGCGCACGGTGCACCAAAGGTAAGCGGCCACATCATTACAAGTAGCCGCGAGTTTTCGCCATGTAGAACGTCCTCCCCGATTTTTCAGGTCTTGGATCGATGGATTCACCTGAAAATGCTTATCGGTCAGTGAAGTGATGCTAGGGCTTCGCAGGCATCCCGAGGCAAAAAAATATAAAGAATAAAGAAAAGAGCAGCAACTTGTGGAAGACAACGAGTGTACACAGCGTTCTGTACAAAGGAAGCCGACACTGGATGCGGAGAAGGAAAGGTTTGGCTTTTACAGAGGAGTTGCCGGGGTGGTTCTCTTCCGGGCGCTTTCCAATCGACCCGCATCGGACGTCCCAAGAGGTCCCAAAGGGACGCTTTCGCCAAGTGCCCGGCCGGCGCTGTCGAGACCGACGGATCCCAGTGTTTGCAGACGCCGTTCTTTATGGCGATTGCTTTGCAGAGGAAGAAACAAACGGCCGCATGGCCGGTCTCCTGGGGATGGCCGCTTCCGGAGACAGCTTCGTGGGCTCGAGGCTTTTGAATGCGTTGCAGGATAGGCTCTACTGCTGCAAAGCGAAGACTTTCAGAAGAATATCCGGTAGCGCAACACGATGCGGTGGATATTGCCTGCGTATTTATGGTGCGCATCGTGACAGTTGCACTCACTTGGCCGGAAGTGCTTCGAGAGGGTTTCTATGCGATCGCCTATTGGTTTCGGCAAACTTGGCCTTTTAGCATAGGCGTACGCGTTCGAGCCAATCGAACCAGTGAGACCTAATCAACAAGGTAGCAACATACATACATACATACATACATACATACATACATACATACATACATACATACATACATACATACATACATACATACATACATACATACATACATACATACATACATACATACATACATACAACCCCATGAACCCTATATATGACACCACGTGATTTGCTAGCACTACGATTTTTGGGCAAAACCAGCGTATAAGACTAATTTTGAGATTCACAGCATTGCAGCTTTTGTGCGCGATTCATAGTTGTATTCCTCATATAGGTTCTTGTCTCCGATGATGGGTGTAATACTTGGTCTTCGGTTTGACAGACGCGTGATACTTTAAAAGTTTGGGAAGGCTCTTCGGACGAACGCGCGCTCGACTGTGATGCGCATCGCCAGAACGTCGATGGGCCCGTAAAGCACGCTCCTCTCATGACGCGCATATATATTGCCGTATATATATATACGTACCTCACTGAACCAGCTCTGTAAACGACCCGTGAAGGAGCATCTTCAGCTCCAGGTGGCATCAGCTGCCCTAATCGACTTTCAGCAAGGCGTGCGCGCCTGGAGTCGTCGTGCCTGTTCTAGCATGATAGTGAAGAATAATTTACAGCAGTTGTGCATTTTTAAAAATTCACAGTCGCCTGGTGGCATTTTACATTAGGCGCTGTTGAGGCATGTCTCCAGGGAGCTAATTGCAGCACGTATTTCCAAGTTCATCGGGTTGTCTCTTCATATCTTCTGTGGCATCATTCTAGAGGCACGAATGGTGGCCCCAATCTGTTTTTGTTGAAAGCCACTATATAGAGCTTTATAAAGTTGCACAAACTTAGTCAAGTCTTGCTTGACTGCACGGCCGCTCTCTCACAATGCGTAAGAAAACACACATTAGACTTGCAATGATTGATATTACATTATACCATGGAAGAGCGCATGTAAAGCGCCCTCAAACAATCTCATCGACACGAATAAAAAAGCAGGCCTTATATATATATATATATATATATATATATAGTCTAGTAGATCCTCCGTGAGCGGTCACAACGTGGTTTATTTCGACGTTTCGGCCTAGAGTCTGGCCTTCATGCTCCCTGATGAAGGCCAGACTCTAGGCCGAAACGTCGAAATAAACCACGTTGTGACCGCTCACGGAGGATCTACTAGACTATATGCAACGCTACGGCCACTCAACCACCATGCCTGCCTATATATATATATATATATATATATATATATATATATATATATATATATATATATAAGCTTCTTTTCTACGCCACGGCAATTGTGCGATTTCTTCCAAGGTAGCCGTTTGATTTCAATACCCACACGGAGACGAAAACAATACAGTCCACGTGATTCACTACGGTCAAGGCATGCGCCACGACGCACTCATTGCGCGCTTAATCCGCTTAATCAGAAAGGACGCTTTGCAGGTGACTGCCCGTTTGTGCTGCGGGTATACCTCCTGCGAGACTGATGGAACTCGGCGCAACCGCAGTCCGACAAAGCACCCATGCATTCTCACCTCCAGTTCATCGTTAGTGCGCGCGCGCTCATCAGCATGCACCGGCTATCTTATGCTCCCTGCGCTACGACGGCGTGTTACGCCGAATCGACAGGCGTCATGGCGGTGTTTTCCGCGCACACAGAGGGGGCGACGTGAGCGCTAACGAGCAGCCAGCTCGCGGTGAACAACGGCGCGGTCACTGTTCACGCGTCACTCAGCCTCGGCTATAGCGACGCCGTGTACCGCCTGGGGAGAGCGTGCCGACGCCGTCGATAGCTGCAAGCCGGGAAGCGCTCGTTGCAGGCCACCCAGTGCCTTGCCCCCATCAGCTCTGACCCGGCTACGCAAAGCTCATTAGCCGGGCCGCTACTCAAACCCGCTCGGTGTTCAGGCCAGACGCCGCGACGGGAATTCGGAACAAGCCTCCGCTTGACAGAGTTGTGCAGTGCGAGAACGCGCCCGCCCGCTTTGTATAACAGCCCACCATTGCCATCTGGCAGTTCCGGTTTCTTGCGTCGCGCATCGCTGTTAACTGCTTTGTATATCATTGTGTCAAGTATAAGTCGTTCGCCTTGCGATTGTTAGAGGCTTCGCGTCAATTGCGACATGATTGTGAAAAGTGCCAGGCGCTTTCATAAACAAAGAAAAGAAAACTAACATCAGCAGTCGCGCAAACGATTCAAGATACAACGTTTGTGTCGCAGTAACTCGTTGCGGTGGTTTTGGGATTCTTCCGCCGTTATTTATGAAGCCCGTTTGGACTAACAACCTTCTGAAGTGTTGCTGTTAAAACACAAATAAGATATTGCAGGCGAATCTGACTATCGTATAGTAAAGTAAGTGCAACGTGAATGTAGTAATGGAAAAAAATATGAACCCAGCGCTTATGCAGCAGAACTTTCCACATGTATTAGCTGTTAGGAAGAAGATGAGAAACAGATTGTTGTTTTAATCGCACTATCGAAAGTATGAGTATTTCCCATGACTAATCTTGCGCGTGTTTTTAAGGTCTGCCAAAAAATTCACTTGTCATGAGATTGATACACAGGAAAAGTTTGTGCATCCGCCTTTGAATTAACAAGCAGCGTTAAAAAGAAAAAAAAAAGGGCCACGGCTCAGATGCAGTATTGCACCACTTCTGTGCAGGTAACAAATCGGTTGTGTGTACAAGGTAAACGTCCCTACGTTTTCTTTTTTATCCGTTTTCTTTTTTAGCACTCTTGGATACCTACAAAGACACTTTTCAAGGGTAGCTTCAGCTTTTAAACTCATTCTATATAAAACCCTTGTTCGTCCTAAGCTTGAGTACGCAAGCGCTGTATGGGACGTCGGCATTAACACACTAGTTGAAACCTTACAATCCGTCCAAAATCGGAGTGCACGTTTCATCCTCTCAGACTATGCACGCACATCTATAGCGTATCTTCTATGAAAACAGTTTTGGGCCTTCCACTTCTTTGTTCGCGTAGGAAAGTGTCTCGTCTTGTTCTTTTTTATAAAATTTACCACAATCCACAACTAAAACAAGACCTTCTTTCCAAGCCACACTACATGTCATATAGATGTGACCATCCCCACAAAGTACACATTCCTTTTTCACATACCAAGTTCTTTCACGATTCCTTTATTCCCACTACCTCGAACGAATGGAACCACCTACCCTCCTTTGTTGCCCCATTGACCGATGTCACTGCTTTTAAGGCTGCTGTTGAATGCGATGTTTACTCTTAGCAGCATTTTTCTTTGTTCACTCTTATTGTTCTTATTACTATGTATACTATTACCCACTCCATTCTGTAACGCCTTCGGGCCCTGAAGGTACTGAAATAAATAAATAAATAAATAAATAAATAAATAAATAAATAAATAAATAAATAAATAAATAAATTTCTATCTCTTTTGCCGTCTTTTTTTACACTTTACGGCGCGGTTTACGCGTAATTCCCTTTTGGTCGCGTCTCGGGAACACGAGGAGGGGGGCTTAGCGCAAGCGCATTTCGAGAGCTATAGACGCGATGAAGCCGCGAGATCCCGTACAACCAGTCGTCTGTACGCCACCCTTCCCGACGTCACCGTAATCATTCGCGCACACACATTGCCCAAGCAGCTTTAAACAAAAACCTCGAGTGCCACACGGAGCAGATTCTCGTGGCATGCAAAAGTGGGCCCAGTGCTTGCGCCCACTTCGTTCCTTGAAAGCCGGGCGTAGCAAGCTTCCTAACTTCGTTTACGCATCTTTTCCAATAGTTGAAATGTATAAAGAAAACTTGTTGTCACGGGTGAATGTGTTAGTTTTTACCTAGCCAGCCTAATATTGTTCGTCACCTACACATTTTTGTAATGAATTGAGGCTTCATTCTGAAGCCAACGATGCAGAGAGACGTTGAGCATAACGTCATGAGCGTGTTGTAAAAAAAGACAAAGTGAGCAGATAGCGCTTCATCTGAAATATATGTTAGCCTTGGCCAAGTTGGCATGGCGGCCATTGGCTTCACCTTTAGGAGTTATCTCCACTTTATAACTTTGGTTAAACCTGACTGTTGCTGTCTTAACTAGCAAGCCAGAGGTTCTAACTAGCAAGCCAGAGGCCAAAACTTATGAGCTTATGCCCCACCGTGGTGGTTAGTGGCTAAAGTAATCAGCTGCTGACCCGCAGGTCGCGGAAACGAATCCCGGCTGCGGCGGCTGCATTTTCGATGGAGGCGAAAATGCTGTAAGCCCGTGTGCTCAGATTTGGGTGCACGTCAAATAGCCCCAGGTGGTCAGAATTTCCGCAGCCCTCCACTAAGGCGTCTCACATAATCGTATGGTAATTTTGGGACGTTAAACCCCACATATAAAAACTTATGAGCTTATAGCTAACCTCCCTGTCCTTCCTCTTTCAATCCTCCTCCTAATGAGCTTATAGATGCATGCATGAGCCGAGACTGGCGTAGTTCTGCATTTCTCGTGGTGCAGTCGCGGTCGTCAAGCTCTTCAGCACAAGTGAACGAGGCTGACATATCATTCGGAGCTTCGCAAATATTATTCCGTCGTATTTCGATAGCAATTATATAAGACATTCCGGGTGCATTCTTCAGACCTTTTGTTTTTCTGAAGCTTGCATTATCACAGGCGTGCGCAATATGAGGAAGGAGGTGAAACTTCGCCCCCACTTCGGGAGAACCCTGAACACACCTGCAAGTATACTTGTCATTTACGATTCACCTTCGTAAATCCCGTGATACAGCATTTCTGTTGCTTGATTGATTGAATGATTGATTGATTGATTGATTGATTGATTTGTGGGGTTTAACGTCCCAAAACCACCATATGATTATGAGAGACGCCGTAGTGGAGGGCTCCGGAAATTTCGACCAACTGGGGTTCTTTAACGTGCACCCAAATCTGAGCACACGGGCCTACAACATTTCCGCCTCCATCGGAAATGCAGCCGCCACAGCCGGGATTTGATCCCGCGACCTGCGGGTCAGCAGCCGAGTACCTTAGCCACTAGACCACCGTGGCGGGGCGCATTTCTGTTGCTTGTCCGTGCATGACTCATAGGTCGATTTGCAGACAATGTGATATCGATGTCATTGTAAGAGTTGAGTCGAGCTGTAGTGGCTGTAGGTATGAAACAATCAGCTAAAAATTCACCCGTCTTCTGGCCTCTTTCAAAAGACGAAAACTTTTTTCTTGCAATCAAAAACTAAGTGAACTAAGTTAGGTGGTGTTCTTTCAAAGAACACCACCTTACCACTTGGATTTCACGACGCTGATATGAAGTCAAAGAAGCTGTAATATAAATGGCCACCGTGAACTCAAGCAAGAAGCCGAAACAAATATCCTAAGTGAAAAGAAAAAAAAAGCGTTCGATTGACCAACGCCCCCGAAAGTTTCAATAGGCTTCGAGGAAGGCTCATAGACGTCGAGGTATGTAATCCGCGGGATGTCTGACGCTCCCCGGCACATCGATAAAAAAATATAGGACCGTATAGCGCCAAACGATGATGGCCAATGTGAGAGTGGGAAAGGGCAGAGGTGAGGATGTTAGAAATAAAAAAAATCACAGTTTCCTCACTTTTTTCTCGCTGTTTGAGCAGCGTTTCTTGTTTCTTATGCTGCTATGGATACGGCGCAGGTTTTTGTCCCAGCTCGTCGGACGTATCGATGACGTGACACACGCATCGATTTCTCCGGAGTGAGAGCCCTTAGAGTGCGCGGCCGAGAAAAGAAAAGCAGCGTAGTATAACTTCTCGGTAGTATTATGCGACGATTTGTCGATAACGTATTGAGCAGCGGAGAAGAAATGTCCGTAGCTGAGTTATACAAGAAGCGCCGGTAGGGAACGAAGGAAGCGGAGAGACCAATTTTCTGTCCTTAATGGCGGAGAAAAGAACGACGCAGACTGCGCTATAGTTGCAAAGACGGGGAAGGAGAAGGATAAGAGCTCACGGGCGTCCTATTCTTTTTGTGGCTATAGAAATCATATGCACTACTGCGTATTCCTGCCAGCGCTTTCATCGCAAGGTTCTGTGTAAACTCTGAGGGCGATAACGACCGCAGCTCAGGTGGAGAGGAAACGCGCCGGTCACCATCTCTGACGTGGAAGATCTACCGAAATGAATAGAGAGGGAAAATGGCGAAAATCTGGCACGAACTGCATAGTTTGAGCTCACGGATAAGGGTCACGCGTGCCTTATGTTCTCAGGGATTACAAGACGGTTGCTACCTTTTGCTGTGTTCGAATCGAACTTTTCACTTTGCATCCTGCAGGAACCGGAAGGGCCCTGTACCGCCATGTATATTATGCAATATTTGTGTACCTTTGTTTCATAACCATAGAAGCTACTGTAACTACTTTACTATCACTGCAATTGCGAGCCTCTTTTCGTTTTACTGAAGCACATTTACCTCTGATTATTCCGAACCTCATTTCCTGCAAATTTTTAACTTCACAGACCTAATTATCACTCAATAATATGTATTAGATGTCAACTTCAAAAAAAACATTTCCTGGCGCAATAATACTTCTGCTTCCGTACATTCCTTAGAACATTCTATAAATACTGGCCACAATCTATGTTTTTAGACAGTGGCGTCGCTGAGACAAAGGAAATATAGCACAATAAAAGCACATTTTGAGATATTCGCGTTTGAAGTGAAAAATTGCCTAAATACCAAAATACAAACAACAGCAAATTAACAGACCCTTTCTGCAGGCGCCAGCCAGATACTCGTCCCCAATATCACATTTCTTCTATTTTTTAATGATTCTCATTAGTGGCCATCTGTGCAGCCCTATTATTGAAGTACTGCTGACACAGGAGCAGGACGCATAGGCCGTGCACTGTGTAGCGCCCTGTTTAAATCCATAAGGAGTTCAGCGCATTGACCTCGGATCCACTGCCATTATTGTAAGAGAGCACAGAACCAAGAGTGCATACTTTCAATATTTGGTGTCCCAGGAGAACGGTTTTTGGTGGACGCACTGTCACAACCCATAGTGGAAATTTTATTTGAGGTTTCGAGCTTTCTAATGGAGATTACAAGCAAGTATTTTTCGATTAGCCAGCTGCTGATAAATTGACTTCGGCGCTCGAAGAAATGATTTTGTAGGTGTTCCTTATGAACGTGTGGTTCACCATTAAATTGGACTTTTTTGTTTTTGCACAAAGTGTCGGCGTCTTGCGAAAAAATTCCGGGGGACAAACTGGTATCCGTTGATGCCGTGGGAAAGCATGTGGTCCAGACAGCTCTTCTCTTGTTTTCCAAGCTGCCTACATCTATTCTAATGACCCAACCATAAAACTTTTGGAGCTTGTCAATGATGGAATCACCAAGACGTCCCCAGCTACATATCGATTACCCGTCAGAAAGCTCGATGCCTCTGCTTTCACAGTAGGCACGTTCAGAATGCGCAACGAGGCACACTCTCTACTGAACGTGCCCACTGCCCTCCAGCTTGGAATCTGCAACCCTTCCACAGTGCTTTGAACTGCGAGAAATCTCTCGCTACGTAAGGAATGGAAGTGTCACAGGCCAGCACACGGGTTTCGAAATATGTCTTTTTTAGACAAAAAGAAGCCGCCCTGAGACAAAGAAGTAACTCATTCTGATTAGGAAAAAGCCACGAATTTCAAATTGCGCGATATATCGCGCAATTTTCTATAGAAAACGAATAGTTCTTTTTTTCAATATTTCTGCTTCCCTTGTACCCTTAAACAGCACAAAGGTAGCTTGGCTCGCTGCAACGGCCACGTTTTCTTAAGCTGCAGCGTTTTGTTCAGTTATACCAAGGCTGATGCTGAAGGATTTAAGCTGCTAACCTTACTTCGTATAGCATTCCGGTTATTTGATATCACAGTAATTGCTTCGCTTGCATTGAAAGCGACTGTTCCCGTTTATATGAGTGCACGGCATGCGCTTGTCGTTGCATTTACGGGCCCGTGTTGACCCAAACAAGGACATCCATATTTTCCTATCTTTTACCTTCTTCATTGCAACGCCATGATCACGCGAGGCACTTGTATCACAGAAGTCGAGAACATGCTGTGACATGATAATTACAATAAATGGTGTGGCACACTGATGAGGAGAAAGTTTAATGAATAAAGAATGGCCTATCACAATAACTCTCAAAAGTGAGAGAACAGGTTGCAAGGCATCTGCACGTATACACGGCTCTAAATATAGCATTCAGATAGTACTGCACTGGTTAATGCGAGTAACATAACGTAGTTGAACAGGGCTAGCGTCCTGAGCCACCGCATTCGAAAAGGCGAAGCGAAGGCAGCCTGAGCACCAAGAAGGGCAGCGTCGAATGACGTTAACTTCTCACTCAGCTGATGCGCGAAGCGTCGCACGAAAGCCAAACTCAATGAGGCGAAATCTTGTTCTGTGATCTCCGAAAAGAGGTTCCGAAAAAAGAGAGAGAATACGAAAGTGACAAAATGGCAGAAATAAAACAGCTCTAGAGGAACATTCTGCGTCTTGAAGACAAGGTTTTCTGAATCAAAACAAAAGGCATATCACTATAAAAATGCGTGGAAAAGTATAGAATCAACGCGAGTATACTGCGTTATTGGAGAAAGAAATAGCGACATTATTAAATCATGGAAACCTTCTCGAGTAATGTTCTTTATTCTTATTTATTGCATTAGCTTGCCGGGTTCCCAGACTGCAAATGGATCAGATGGACTACCGAACGACAATTCCGAACACCAGAGAATAAAATTAATAAAAAAACTGTTACGATGTAATCTCCGGAAAGTGTCAATGGAAGGAACCAATTCGAATGATCGAAAGAAAAAGAGGCAGTTTGCAGACAAGGACGGCTGAAAGTCGAAATTTTACGCGACAGGGGCCGTTCCCGCCCCGACTTGGGCGTCGCCTACGGTAGCGGCTGCTAGGATGTCCCACGTGGGCACCCTGGTGGCTTAAACTCCTCAGGACCATATATTAAAGTTCTTGACTGACTGACTGACAGGGGCGCAAAAGCAGTTCGTCGAAGTACCGTCTCCTATCGTTTAAATAAAAAAAACACACCAAAGCTTGCGTCTAGGAGAGAGACACGATTCGCATATTCTTTAAGGAGAATCAGTGAGGAGAACAGGCGAAATGGCGGCTGGAAATTTGTCAAATCGGAAATCCATAAAAGGACTAACGACAGCGATGTGCGGCTGTCCTCAGGAGACCTACAAAACTCTCCTCGTATCTCTCTCTCTCTCTCTCTCTCCCTTTCACCCTTCCTCCCTTTCTTCCTCCCTTCTCTCTCTCACTCTCTCTTTCTAGCACCATAGCTCCCCAATGGCTAAGTGTCGCTGCACCGGCGAAACCTAATGCCGGCTAAGGATTGTGAACAAAAGAAAAAAAGATATAGTAGTCACATGCGGGAGAGGACTAACGAAAAAGATTCGACGATTCCAAGGAGCCTGCAAAGCTGCCACAAAAATACGAGACGGAGAGAACAAATGGAAAGTGTGGATCGCAGAAGCAGGTAATGCGGCGAAGGGTATGCGAAACGAAAGGCGGAAACAAAGTTCGCATTATAAGTTGATTCTTGAAAGAAGGCTTCGTTCACGTGCCGTATAGGTCATTTCTGTGTACATGCATGTATCTGTCTTTGTTCAGCCGTGTTCTGGGTATAGGTAGTTCTATGTATTTTATTCGTCCACCCGTTTGCCGTACCCGTCCTCCGTCGTTCCCGCTTCGAGGCACGTGACGGGTAACGCTATATCTGAAGACGCCATCTGTAAGGACTGTGTGGACCGGCTTGGAAATACGGAACGTCGCGATATGAGCGAAGTGCCAATTGAAATGCGCGCGGCCGATGCGTCTTTTACACATCTCAAGGCTCATTGTGTTGGGTATACTGCGAGTGCATTGCGAACTTTAGTCACGGAGAGTCGAAACATGATTTTGGCAGAACGCTCTCACAGGGCGTGATCAGAGGAAAAATAAGGCACTTGGGCTGTTTTTCTGCTTGATTTTCTGACTCGTCTCCTTTCCATTCTTTTTCAACACCATTTCCCTTTTATTTCAGTGCATGATATCCAGCAGGTCTAGGAACTGGCTATCCCACCCCTTCCTCCGTTCGTTTCTGATACTCTCCTCTTCCTCCTCCTAGGCATTGCTCAGCTGCGCGTTTCTGAACCGCTTTACTGAGGCGCAAGAAATACCCACGTAATAAACAGTACAGCGCAGTCCCTTTTCGCTCGTCGTATGACATATGCCGGAAATAAAACTGTCATTCAGTTCAAATGTCACACGCGCCATCAATATAGGCGATCCGCATCCCTCAGCCCATTGAGCAGATGCGCGAAGCCTTCGCCAAGTCAGCAACTGGAACACTAGGCTGGTCGAGTGGGAGGTGGAACAACAAAAGTGCCGTGAGGTAGGTCAAAGCATCCACGTGCCAGTGGCGTCCTCTTCGCCACTATCAACCTTAACCTCGTGTGATTGGGTTAAAGCAACAGCCTGTTTTCAAACCACAAGACATGAGGTCATTTATTGTTATTCCCAATCCTGTATCATACAGCGCGTACTTCAATATACAAGTTTTCATTAGCAGCATGAATGTTGTACGTGACAAATTTTTCAGAGCAGGGTTCTCAACCATGCGGCCCTCACGGCCTGGTGATATACATCCGCAGGCTTGTATAGGTTCACCACCATGCTTGTAGGTATACTATTAGTCCGGACTGCTTTCTCTGATGAAGGCGAACAAGTCCGGTCGAAGATGAACTGCAGCCATCTACCAGAATAATCGCCTTCACAGAAGAAGCTAATGGGAGTATTTCTTCAACCTAGGGCATCATGACAGCGTATTTAGATATTTGTACACTTATTGCTTTCGATTGATGCAAGGCGCAGCGCAAGAAAGCCATCGCAGTGGTTCACTCAGCGTATGACGTCATCTATGCGAAGGAACACACGCGACCACAGAATTGGCTCCCTGCGGCCATTGAGTAAGTAATCAATCGTCCTAATGCGTGCACTGTTCATTCATTACACACAGGTACACAAAAATTCTTAACATGTGTGCCGTGCAAGACCTGCCTATAGAACATTGATCTCTGACCAAGGAATCGAACTGACACGCAATAAAAAGAAAAAAAAAAATCAACCACAAGTTACTATTTCGACTTGAACAGCTGATAAAGTAGGAGCCGAGTAACTACATACTGCATAAAAGGTGTTGTTAGCGTATGGTCGCATACGCTTACCATCAAAAATAATGAAATATATGCATGTCGCAAAATGCATCTTTTTTTCTTTTTAGTATGGTTCTTTTGTGTACAACTGCCACACTCAGTATTTCGCTCTGCTTCGTAAGCGGTTAGTAACGGTATCTGCACTTGCAACAAATTCATACAGACACCTCGATACGTGCGACCAATATGGAGACACAAGAAATGGTCACTAAATCTTGATCATTACTGTGAGCAAGGCAGTTGCCCCACCGTGGTGGTCTAGTAGCTAAGGTACTCGGCTGCTGACCCCCAGGTCGCTGCATCAAATCCCGGCTGCGGCGGCTGCATGTTTCATAGAGGCGAAAATGCTACGGGCCCGTGTGCTCAGATTTGGGTACACGCTAAAAAAAACCCGGGTGGTCGAAATTTCCGGAGCCCTCCACTACGGCGTCTCTCATAGTTATATGGTGGTTTCGAGACGTTAAACCCCACTTCTTCACGAAAAAAAATTATTGGCTTCGAATACTGCATAATTTTGCGTGAGAAGAATAAAAAAAATTAATGGCTTTGGAACTATACTTCACCCCCGTTCGTACAAATCGTCACAGCTACAGAACAGAACCACGTCGTGTTTCTTTGCAGTTCACACACATAAGTGTAGGCGGACAAAATTTACCCGCTCTCAAGGGCGAGGAATATTGCAGAAGTGCACTTTAAGTACTTCTGAGAAATCACGATTATGCACTTTGATTAGCTTATATTTCATGCGTTATATACAATACATTTTGTGTATGACGTGGCAGTACCTCGGAGAGAGCGTCGTGCAATTTCAGCCTATTCCCACCCGGAGTGACACGCCGGGTCTTTCACTAAACCTTTTCTGGATTTATTGAATAATTTTTCATCCTTCCCAGTCGCTCTCAGAAATTAAAGGATTTACGCAGCCAACTTAAATTTCGTATAAGACGAACCTGAGAGCGATCACTGCTAAATAAAAATCTGCTCCAACAGATATGAAACTACGCTAAAAGGTATCGTCGCAAAGAAGGATTTCGAACACCATTCCGTTAGCTTTCCAACCTCGTGCGACCCAGCACCGCCGGAGAAAGATCTTTCTTGAATAACGGTGGCGGGCCATGCGGCACAAGCGAAGCGACGTCCCGGACAGCACATCCCCAACTCACTGCACAGCTGCAGATGCTGCGGGCATGTGTGTCGTCGCCTCCCTCGCTCACCCACCCTCCTTTCCTGCATCGACCATATCCTTTACTACGTACAAGTCCACGGAATATCGTTCTTTCTCTCGCTCTCATTCACCCATCTCTGTTCTCGTGGCCGAAGCTCGAATGCACTCGGGTGCCGTTCGTGAAATGACTGCCATTCTGAGCCAGTGTAGCCGGAGGAGAAAGCGACGGTCGCGATCAGCATAGACCCTTTCGGCAAACTGTCCAGCCCCAAGGCGAAACCCTCAAATCTTCAACCCCATCGGCGTAAATGGAAAACATCTTTCGACGCGATGGAACGTCAACGCCGCTTTGCTTCATAGTATGTGCTGCTGTACAAGTTTCTGTGTGTCTGAGTATGAGAGATGTAAACTGCGTGCGTTTGGATAGCTTTCAATCAGAGAAAACACAGGGCGATCAGTCGTACTTCGTGCGTCTATCACACTAAAGCTACGTAGTTCTCAGTTCGGTCATCCCATAGTTGTTTCTTCATATGCCGTGCGTTCTCGTGGCTCGCTACCGTGCGAAGGAAGCCAAGGGCTCACGCCTCAGTACGACAGAACACACTTAAGATAAGCCAGCGAAGGAAACGTGACCTGATAAGATCTTCCGTGTTTCACTCGAAAATAATTTTATGCTACCACGCGTGCTTACTCCCTTCGTGGGATTGGGTATCACTCGCAAAAACAGGTAGCACCATTCGGCGCAGGCCGCGTGAGAAACGATGACGCATTCCGACGACAGTCTAACGACGACCAACGCCCGCACCGCAGCCATCATTGAGCAGCGAGTGTTTCTACGTGGAGCTAAGTTTGTACCTGGAGACTGGGCGTAAGCTCTCCAAATAGAGCGTTTCATCAGGTATGCCAGTCCGCTTGCTTCTTCAATGCATAGTTGAAGACATACTGCACTTTTAACTGAAAGTTTGAGCTGGCTTCGATAGATGGATGCTATCAAAGCCAGCTGCAGGAGCCGTGTGTCGTTGCTTCTTGAGGGAACTGCGAACTTCCATGCCGTAAATATCCCCGCTCGTATTTCCGCTTCATTGTCTTCATCATTGGCTCACGCTTTACATGACCAGCCTTTGGGACCATTTATAGGCCAGTCTTTGTGTTTTTGTGTAGAGGTTTCCGCGTCATTGTACCGTGCCATGGAAGCGAGAGCCCTCCGATGTAGCACAGCGCAATCAGGGAATAATGCAGATAAGCTAAAAAAAGCAATAGGGGCACCCGAACAAGCAAGACGTGCACGCTCAATCGTCGGTACTGACATTTCAATCGCATACTGCGGTTTCCTGAACACTCCCGCGCTGATAGCAGACGTACGCGCAAACTGAAAAGGCGCGGAGCGGTGAGATCAAAGTTACGGTCATCTCTATCTACAATACTGAAGCAAGCCGCTCACGAATTACAAAAGGTGGCATCTTGAGAGCGAGCTTACACCCCTTATCTAGTCGACGCTCTTTAACATGAACCTAAACGACGCGATAAGGCCCAACGACAACGGTGGCGACTCACGCTGCAGTTCGCTAAGTCGCACGTGCACCGCGAAAGGGTTCGGGCGCACAATCAACTGTCGCAGAGTGCACACCTCGAATATGAAGTTGATGTGGTGAATATGAAGGCGATAAAAACTAAGTTCATCAGAATACGTGGGTGCCACCTGTAGATAACGCGTCAGAACAGTACACACCGTTGTCGTGCCATATATCTCCGGGTGGTGCGCATATTGATTTTAGAAGAGAATCGTTCGACTGCTACATGGTTATATCATACTTGTAGTGGTATGACGTCTCTGAACAACCGAATGATTATAAGGGACGCCATGGTGAGTACCTCCGAAAATGTCAAACAGGGATTCTTCAACGTCCGCTTAAATCAAAGTACAGGGGCGTCAAGCATTTTAGCACCACCGAAAAGGCCGCCGCCGCGGCCGGCATTCAGTCCCGCGAATTGCGACTGTTTCAATGTGTTTTTTTTTATATATCGCGCACTCGCAAACAATACTTCAATATAATTCACAGCGTCGCCCCTCAAAATAAATAAACAAATACATAAATAGCAGCAGGCGCTTTCCAATAAAACAAATATTTTTAATTTGACACCCCGTATCGACGGTGAAGGCCTGACCACACACGTACCCATTGCAGCACGTCAGCCGGCGCCACACCCTCTCCCCATAGAGAGAGAGGATACGCAGTGTTGCGTCACCACGCGTCTTCTCTTTCTCTCTCTATGAGAAAAGGATGCGGCTCCACATCAAAAGGCCATGCTGGAACGGGTTTGTGTGGTCAATCCTTATGGAACTGCATTATCGGCCGTTTTATGAAGTGCAGTTGAAGTAGCATTAGCATGTATCTCCCTCGTGAAATAGGAACAGCAGTACCATATCAACATTCGTATCTGTACGAGGCACTGGAAGGAATCAATAGCGAACGAGAGAGAGAGAGAGAGAGAGAGAGAGAGAGTATGTTAGGCTGCAAGAAAGAATTAGTAGAAAAAAATACGACAGCGCGGTGTAAACAAATGGGTAATGAGATTGGTTGTATTGCCAGCGTAGAAAATTCTGAAGCGCATAAATTAATTTCGTTTTTTGTTTGGTTAGACTCAGAGATGCTGAAATTCAATGCCAATGAAAAAAAAAGAATAAACTATGAAGAAGCAGTTCAGTAGTTCGAAAAAAAAAACATAATACCAAATTTCTAACGTTCCGGGGAGTGTCGCCGACGCATCATGTCTACAACAGACCATTCTGAAATTGTACTCTTGGTGATCCCCGACAGAGAAGCTAGAAGAATCGAGGAAGAGAAAAAAGAAAGAAAGGGAAAATGAACGTAGTATAAAATTAGGGATCTGTGTTTACGAGAATATTTTTCCACGAAGTCGGAAACTTCATTCCAACCTGCCTATAGAACAATGGGCAACGGGATGTGTAACAGCCACGTGTGTTCGGTATGAAGGCGGAGTAGAAGCGACAAGCTGATGGGAGGAGCCATGAAGGACGACGTCGAGAATAGCACGCACGCACACCCGCACGAGCACACACGCGCGCGCACGAGTACGACAACACAAAGGAACTGGTATCCGGCGAAGCGGAAGAGGGGACTCGTCCGTTGCTCTGAAATGGAAATACAGAGGAAATACCATTAGGACTATAAGAATGCGTACACAGTTGATGTGGTTTCTTTTTGTTTTCAATTAACCTTTTCTGGCGGTCAGTTAATTAAAACCCCGAGGCAGGGCTCCGTTGATTAAGACCGCTTCTCTTTCTTATTCCTCCGTCGTCTCTCAGAGACAGGAATAAAAGAACAGCAGCCTCGAACCCAGGGCTGTGCGCAATTAAACGCGGGCTGACGACCGCGCAGCGAAGTTCGGGCCATTCACAGAAGCCCGCGGGAACCGGATTATTTCCTCGCCGTGTCCTTACACGGTGGCACGTTCTGGGTAGCAGGGACGCACTAAACGATCGTACAAGCAGCGCTAACAGAAGGACAGTCAACGGGTGACGATACTGTAGTTGTGGTCACCAAAATTTTTATGTTTTTTTATTCTGCGATATTATTATTCTAGGTATAATATACCTGCACACCTTGAACACATGCTGCTCAGTGGCGGAGCCAGAAAATTTTGGGGGGCGCAGGGTGGTTCGACCAAACTTTATGCGTGTTCATATGTGCGTTTGTGTGTGTGCGTGAATATATATATATATATATATATATAAATAAGCACAAGCGTGCGCATTTACTCAGCGCCCACACCACCTCCACGTGGCACAGTCTAAAAGGACGACACGATCAACAATTATTGAAAAATAAAAATAAAACAATGATTTGCTTCTCTGCCTTCAGTCTCTGTCTTTCCTTAATTAAAGATGAGAAGTAAACAGTGTTTGGAATCTAATATCAGGGTCCTTCGGCCGCCATTATAATTTAAAAAAAAATGTGCGTGGCAACAACCATGGCTCTCCAAACAATGACGAGACAGGTACCATTCAGTAAAAGTATAAGGCAGACTTTGCACCACCCTTCGGTGACCCAGAGGGAGATGCAAAGAGCATCGATCCTTATAGAGCAGGGCTCGTTTTGCAGACGCGCAGGCACAGGGCGTAGGTTTTCATGTTATAAGCGCGAATGGGTATTCATTTATGCCACAGCTGTGAGCTGCGGCCAATCGAACTTATAACGAACCGCATAGGAGGAGCTTATAAAGGGTC
Organism: Rhipicephalus annulatus; assembly: GCA_013436015.1. NCBI lineage: Eukaryota > Metazoa > Arthropoda > Arachnida > Ixodida > Ixodidae > Rhipicephalus > Rhipicephalus annulatus. The sequence goes on along the minus strand of WOVY01010212.1, from coordinate 232,155 downwards.
ACGGATCATCTTAGCGCACACTTGACGCTCGCAGGGGTAAATTAAAATGCTTCTCCACTCCGGTCTCTATTTCGTTCCGACTTTTCGACGGGTGTGAGAAACGGATAAGCGCCGCACCGTTGTGGAGAGCACCGCCTCGGGGCGTCTTATCCCGGAGGGTACAAAGGGAGACGCAAGGCCTGCAATCCGCGTAGACTTAACGACCCCATTTTCGAGACAAAGGAGTGAGCCAGGCGCCTAGTGAGCGTTGATAACAAAGTTGAGAAGCACGAAACGCACTCGAATGCTGTTGTGGGATGCGGACTGAGGATGTGTGGAAAGAAGGTAAGGTCCAGGCGAATTACAGCGAGTGTTGGCGGGGCGGATGGACGGCTGCCGTGGAGAGTTTGGCGCGAAAATCGGCCTTGCGGCGATGGAGCAGTCTCGAAATGCACCAGACCGAGTCATCAGCGTTAGAAAGAAGCCACAGGGTGGTAGCTGCTTCGGTTTGCAGCGTTGCGTAGAGGAAGGAAGTCGAAGGTGTTAGCGTGCAACGCGTGAATCTTCATTAGGAGAGACCACGTATCAAAGCGAGGAGAAAAATGATGGGTGTTCGTGAGCGGGGCCACAATGGTGTACCGGTGACTAATTAGTTGAGTGCACTACCACCTTTACTTCATACAAACACAAAAAGGGGAGGTCTCGATGATGCTACATAGAGGTGCGGAACCGCTCTCTTGATTGAATGATATGTGTGGTTTAACGTCCTAAAACCACCATATGATTATGAGAGACGCCGTGGTGGAGGGCCCAGGAAAGGTCGACGACCTTGGGTTCTTTAACGTGCACCCGGCACCACTCCCTTGCTCCAGTTTCTTCCTCCAAAACAGAAACCGCTGTAAGTGCCAATGGCTCCCGGTTTACGTTAGATTCCACAGGCCAAAACGAAGGCACCTCGCGTTTCCGAACTATGCGAAAACGCATCCTTCGGAAACGCGAGTGTAGTGCTTTCAGCTGAACACACAAAGACGTAACGGCACAATTTTTTTATATTGAGCCCCGCAGCAGTTTGCACCTCCATACCCCGAAACGAAGACGTAGGAATTCATGAATAAAAGTAAACCTGGCACTGCAAGAAATATCGGTGTAGGTGTTCACATGCGTATTTACTTATAAGTTTTTCAACTTCGGAAAGTCGAAACCCGCACAAAGCAATATATGTGCGCCATAAATGCACGTATCAATAAAGGGCGCACATAAGAGGGTGAAAGATAGAGGCACAAGCGCAGCTTGCTGCTGACAGTGGCTGCTGGATGTGGCAATTCTTCAAATGGAATTTGCGATACGCACATGCCGTACAGGCGAGATGGCTTCGGGAGGGAATTCCTTTCATCGCATCCTGATTGCGTAGACGGCGATTGAACTGCTTCGTTGAGTGTTCGCGTATATTTTCTGTGCAGCCTTTTCGATTTCAGTCTTTTTGGTTGCGGAAGGGTTTACTAAGCGGCGTGTAATCGAAAACTGCCAACTTTCACACAGCGCCAGCGTGAGCCAGCAATCCGAAGTTTACTTTCCGCTTAGAATGGTTTCGCCCATCACCAGTACCAAGTGCACTGCTTGCTAAGCAAGAAAAAAAAATGGCAGCATATCCACGGAGTGAATGATGGAGAGTGGGGCGAAGCATTCGTCCGTCCATGCGTCTGTTCGTGCGCCCGTCCCTGCGTTCGTTCATGCATCCGCCCCTGCGTCCGTTCATGCGTCCATCCATGCATCTGTCTGTGTGTCCGTTCGTCTATCTATTCAACACTCCAAGTCCCACCATCTCGCATCTTTTTATCATATATTCCCCATATAGAAGCACCGCCATTCAGTGGACATTCCAAGGACTAAACGAGAGGTGGCACCCGCACACTTTCTTACGGCTTGCGCTTCGGGTCTACTTCCCACCTTCAACCACCTTGAGTTCATGGTATATACTAGTTCACTGTATTCATGGCACTGCGGCCCAATGCTCGCTAAACCTTTCTAAAACCAAGGAGCTTACGCCCAGCGAGTATAACGTAGCAACCTTTTCCTGTCAGATAGTGCTCAATGTACACGCCAGTGGCTGCTAATGTGAAATGAGAGACAGGAGGATTCAGCTTTTAATTTCTTACGGCTTGCGCTTCGTATCTGCTTCCCCCCTTTGACCACCTCGAATTCATTCATGGTATATACTAGTTCATTGTATTCATGGCCCTGCAGCTCAACGCTCGCTAAACCTTTCTAAAACTAAGGAGGTTACACCCAGCGAGTATAATGTAGCAACCCTTTCTTGTCCGATAGTGCTCAATGTACATGCCAATGGCTGCTAATGTGTATCGCAGCGTGCGCGTTGACTAAAAGCCGAATGCTCCTGTCTCTCATTCCCCATTAGCAGCCATTGGCATGTACATTGAGCACTATTTTTATTGTTAAACAACGCACAGAAGAAATCTCTCACCGGCACCACCTTGGAGGTCAAATGTTATACCTATTTCGGGTATGTGCCACTGGTGGTTACTTACTACGAGGGACGCGCAAGCCACGCCATAAGGAGCTTCGCCCCTAAAAAAATGATACCATCTCCCGCTACTACTGCGGAGCTGAAGAGATCATCGAACACGTCCTGTGCAGCTGCGCTTGCTACGACACACAGCGATGCCAGCTCCGGATGGTTTTGAATCAACTTGACCCCGTACCATTTTGTGTGCAGAAGATACTAGGACCTTGGGCATCTGCCTCAGTTGCGCAGAAAGCAACTAAAGCACTGCTACTTTACCTAAAGTCAACAAACCTGAGCCACCGCCTGTAGACTGTGTGTGCTCCCCGAGTGTGCTCGTAATTGTGTGTACCTTCTCATCTCTCTGCAACCTCTTTTCTTCCCTTTATCCCTTCCCCAGTGCAGGGTAGCAAACCGGATGTGCATCTGGTTAACCTCCCTGCCTTTCCTTGCATCTTTATCTCTCTCTCTCCCGCTAAAAAGAACCATGTGTAGATGTGAAGCAGCGAGCGCTAACGCCGACACTGGCGGCGGCATTGACGCTGGCACTCATCGCGGCGGCGCGCAAGAATGAAACCAGGGGAGCCGCAAAGCACGCAGTGATGGACCGGTGTTTTGCTAAGGGGCGATGAGAAACAGAAGACTCCGATCGGGCACCGAGATCCGCAGTCCGCTTTTAGTTAACACGCACGCTGAAAATTTTTATCGCACAACGATGCAGAGGAGAAAACTCCAACCGGCACTACCTTAGAGATCAAGATCCAGTGCCCATATATACGGGGTGGCTAGTGAACGGTTGTGCAGCGCGAGTAGTCGGTTTTGTCAGTCAAGAAACTCGCAAGCAGACGCTGCCTGAGTCAGCGTTGCAAGGAGAGAGAGGAGAGCGTAGGAGAGCACAGAGAGAGAGAGAGAGAGATGTGAAGAGGACGCGCGTGCGCAATGGGGGTGTAAACGCCACTGGGAGGGATGCCTAAAAGATAGCAAGCGAAACACTGCCTGCGTCGATGTTGCGAGGCGAGAAAGGGGGAAGCGTAGGAGACGAGAGAAGGGGTCGCACATGCGCAACGGGGATGTGAACGCCGCTTGGAGGGATGCCTAGAGGAGAGAGGATGCGAGCGAGTGAGACGCTGGCTACGTCAACGTTTCAGGGCGAGAGAGGGGGAGCGTAAAAAAGGAGTGAGGGTGGGGCACGCATGCGTAGTAAGGGTGGTCAAGCCGCACACCGGATTGAGCTCGACCATAAGATACTTGGAATCTATAAACGGGGAGGTTGGGAAAGCGTGTGTTTAGAGCTAATTGGTACGACATAGGGAAGTAGGAAGTTTGCATTCGGAACTACGGCCACTGATATCACTCAATGCAATGCTGACATTAATAACGTAAATACTTATTCTTACTGACTCGACCAAACATTTCTTCATAACTAACTCAATCGAAGGCAGCCACTTTAATAATTTCGCAGTTATACAGTCATGCTCTGTAGAAACACTTTTTCCACGGAGTTCCAGTGCGTACGGCAAAGCCGACCTTCTGTATTAGGACGGAGCTTTTTCAATTCACATTTGGGCCACATCACATGCATGCCGTACGAAGGCCAGACGTGTAGTCACTTTTCATTTCATTTTTTTATTTATTTGTGCGAGTTACAATTGATCCGAAAAAAAAAGAACAATTAGAGTGTGGTAAGCGCCAACCTTCAGGCGTTTTGGTGAAATAGCGCTCTTCGTTATGTCAAAGACAGACAATGTTGAAGAACGAACGGTCCAAGTGGTGCAATATTTCTGTTTGAAAGCACGCATAAAAAGTAAAGCTAAAGTAGAGATGCCGGATTATTTGCTCGAGACGGTGACATGAGGCAGCACGTCATAAGGACCGTTGGGGTCTGACGCTCAGAAGTCGCGATATGACCCTCAGGAACACCGTAGCGGAGGTCTTCGGAAATTTCGACCACCTAGCGTCCTCTAAAGCGCACCTAAATTAAACCACACGGACCTCCAGCATTTAAATGAGTAAAGATGAGCAGGTGGGTGCAGCGTTCATTACAGAAGCGTAGACGTGCGAGGCGCTAACGCGGAGCGAAATGCACTGCTGCTATTAACCCTAGAAAGCGAGGGTAAATAGCAATAAGCAGGCGACGACAAAATACGGGAAAGAGGCGAGCGCGACGGCTGCGAACAAGCTGTCACCATTTACACGTTCATTCCTGGAAGCGGCCTTGACGTAGTAGACGCACTGGACCATCACGAGAAATTCTTAAAAAGAGCGGAATTTTTTATATTGATGGCGCTACACAGTGCACGTTCTCAAGCAAAAGATGACGCGCCATGTGAGAAAAGAAACAAACGCACCAAAAAAAAAGCGTCGACAGTGAGACGGTGCTAGGTATCTCATAGGCGTTTGCTATCGCAAACATGGGCCACCAGAGATGGCACACCAAAATTGAGGAGCGAAAAGCAGACCAGGTTCTGAAGAGTGCTAACAGTCACGGGAGTCGATCGAGAGGCACAAGCGTGAACATTTAAACATCCTGCAACCATTCGGTGCAAACAGTAACAGGTGGGTAGGCGAACGTAACACAAGTCAAGTTAATGTAAATTTCCTCGTTCAAGCGATCACTATTCGGCTCCTAGGAAGACGACCGCCAGATGCAGCCGACACGCTTATGTACCGATACAAGTAAAGAGTACGCGATGAAAGAAATTTGGACACAAAATTATTTGACACCTCAACAATTGAAATCTCATATCGACAGATTTGCCGACTTTGTTCATCACGTCCTCCCACATCACTTGTTGAAGCTATAGCGCCGCTTACGGAGCGCCTGTCGGTGCTGTGCAAGCTCGGAACATAACAGCTGCAGTAGTTTCCACCTAATAAAACCTCGGCATTTTAGAGTGCACCAATAAATTATTATCAACCAAATTTCTCTTCATAAGTTAAAATCAAACGTTTTAGAAATCACGCTGGCAGAAAGGTGCTTTCTGCAAGACAAATGCTGTTTTTATCCTCATTTTAATCTCCAGAATCTCAGTGAAAGATCATAATGCACATTGCTTTCTGTTTCTGTATTCTTTTCTTTTTTTTTCGCGAGCACTACAGAACTATCAGGTTCACACAAAGAAGGAAACGTGACCACGCAGGTATAGAAACAAGCTTGCAAAACGTGCGGTAGAGGAGACAGCTCGAAATAGCGGTCACCCGATACACAGAAAACAGATGTCGTTTGAAAAGGGTGCTTCAATAAAGAACTGAGGGTCGGGTCAGAGAAAAATAAAGTGGAACGTACAACACAAGAAAAAGAAGTCTACAGCACAAGAATCCGCTTCCCGAATTGTTGGAGGAAAAGCTACGCGCTTTCTCGGGTTTATTATGCCTTTTTTTTCATGTTTTCTCCAGCTCGAACGCTAGGCATCAACCTAGCGGCGAAATCCAAGGCTTTTATCAAAAGCACAACGAGATGAAATAAATAAATAAATGAAGGGCTCAAGAGTGCGGAAGAGGTGAGGTAATGTCTTCTTACTTCGAATTTTTCGGTTGACGTTCGGAAAGCCGCAGAGCTTTTCTGCCAGTTTCGACTGTTCTTCCACCGCTTAATTTCACCCCAATTCAACCTAAGGCAGCTTTCTCTTCAAGTAGACACACGTACTGCAACTGTTCTAGACCGAAAAAAGGATTATCCCATTGGATTACAGAACATTTTCTGTAGCTACACTCTCCTCAAGTTTTTTTTTTTTTTCAAATGACCGTCGTTTGTGCTTCAAATGTCCGGATGCTTACTTCAGAAAACTAGTCTGAAAATATTATTTGTAGTAAGACCAAATCACCTAAGCCGAGACGTAGATTCAAACTAATTTTAAGGGAAGAAACAGCGACAGAACAGGACAAAAACGAAAGGACGCAAATAGGGCACTCTCATCATCGCTTTGTTAAAACGCTGTTTCTTTGTTCGAAGTAAGTATGAGTCAACCGGCCCAACTCAAGGTGCAGATATAGCTTCGAACATTGGCGTTACAGTAGCACACCCTATGGATGCCTCTACTGATGTACATGAGTTAGTTGTTCAAATATAAAAAATACAAAAAAAATCCATAAGTATAGTGTTGTCAGTTACGTGAGAAGCGTCCGAACTTTTTTGGGACATATGCATAGTTAAAAAATAGCACAAAACAACAAGAACGAAAAAAACAAAAACAAACGGAACTGGCGCTGACTACCAACACTGCGTTTATTTTTGCGGCAAGTCTCCATCGTCTCCGTTTTTCTCCTCCCAAGAATTCATATACATTTGTACTGGAAAACTAAACACTGCTTGTCAGCGCTGGTTCTCTTTGTTCTCTCTCGTCTTTGTAGTTTCGCGCAGATTTTTTTTTTTTTACTATGAATATTCATTGACAAGCATTAGTCGTAGAGCCACTTACTAACGAGTCATTTACTCATTCAAACGGGCTTCGAATTAATGAAATGGGAAATACACTAAGCTTCTATTTTTCACAACAAATTACCAAGTTGTCCATTTTCTCACTTTACCTACAACTCCGGTGCCATGAAGCGTCTCTAAAAATACTCGCCACGGAGGTTTATAGCGAAACTTTGGTGCCCGAATGCTGATATCAAAGTCGCGGAATCGAACGCCGACCCACGATGGACGCATAGAAATGCAGGCGACACGCTCTAGGCCCGTATGCCTACATTGGGTGCACGCTAAAGCACACAAGATGCACCACTATACAGCACCCCTATAATCACGTAGACCCTTCCACTGTTTGCAAACACATGCTCTTGATGACATCCGGTTTCATCTACCGATGTGCCCTAAGAGCATCGGTGGACAAAAGTAGCTTTAGATTCCCTTCTAAACAAGGGAATCTTTTTTACAAGGATTGTTCGCAAAGTATACTTTACGCACGTTCCTTCTATGCGAAAAAAGAAAGGGAGACTGTTCTTACCCATGAAAATAACTTGAAAACATGTTTTCGGTTTCGACGTTAGGGGCTGGTAAATAAGGTGACCGGAATGAATCACTTTATTTATCCCTTGTTAAATAGAAGGGGGCAAATGAAAAGAGGATGGTGGGGACGAACTACTTGAACTAGTCCTTCTCTACCCTCTCAGCCCACTCCAGAATGGCCTCCCGAATATCGGGCCAGGACAGAGGGAAGAGGGTGCTTAGGGCAGCGTCACATGATGTGCTTCAACAGGTGACCGGAAGTGTTTTGGGATACAACGCTTGCAACCCTGAAACCGTCTATATTGGTTCAATGACGTAAAACCATGCCAATTATGTAATTGCGTGATTTATCATGCGTGTGGTGCAGGCAGCTTTCGGAAATGTAGGAACGCACTTTTTAAAGAACAGGAAATAAATTTGTGAAAAGCTGAAAAACAGTTAAGACAACAGAAGAAAGTAAGCAACCAGCCTAACTATGCTTTGAGAACACAATGACACACCGTACTCGTGAGTTTCTGCGTTGAAATACGCGGCGCTAAGCTCGACGAACTCAGCGCGTCGCAACCCGCCGTCGCTCGACACCGAAACGAGGCAAGCGTTCACAAAAGGCAAAGCAGCGTGGCGACAGCTGGCGCAGAACCAAGCAGACCGTGAGACCACACCGAGATAGCAGTTCTCCCGTGCTCACTGTATCCGCAACCAGCCTGCGACAGCCGTGAATTTGTGCATCTCTCTCTGTTCTGTGTCACACGATGCCACGAGCAAAAAGAAAAAAAAAACAAAGACATGCGCTAAACGAAAACATAATGGAAATGCAGCCGGCGGTGCGGAAATGCGCACCACGAATCATTTTACTGAGCCTATCTGTGTGTACGCGCCGCTGCAAGGCGCTCGCTCGGAAACTGGCAAACCAAGGGAGCGAAAGAACGCGCAGAAGACGGCGAGGGAAGCTGGAGGGAACACGAGCGCAGACTGGGTGGGGAAGGGGGGTGCTGTGTGTCTCTGCTAGCTTCGTAGGCTGGCACATCTTGATTTTGGTTCCATAATTAGGAATGACAGCAGCGCACGCGTACATGCTGCAAACGTATATTATAAGTCAGGCATATCGCAGCAATGACAACTGTCATTTGTTTTCAGAATACACGCAGAACTCCTCCGGATCTCAATGTTAAGCGCAGCTGTAAAAGAACTGAATAAATTGCCCCCCCCCCCTCACACACACAAAACCGGCACCACCACTAATACTGGAGGGGGAGGGGGAGTGGTTATAAGAGGAAAAAGAAAAGTGAGCCCCGTAACTGTCTGCATCAGGGTGCGACACCTCAACAGTAGCTCACAAGGGATGGGGGTGAGGAGGGATTAAAAAGATAGGATTAAAGGTATATATATATATATATATATATATATATATATATATATATATATATATATATATATATATATATATATATATATATATATATATATATATCCGCTGTGACAGCAAGAAAGGACGTATGAGGGATAGGAGAGATAGGAAAGATGGAAACACGGTTACAGGAGTCCGAGGACGGGGCACCACTTGCAAGAGCTCTTTTCGGCGTCGGGAGATGGCGTAGGGCAAGTTCAGTAGGTCAGAGCTACGCTGTCGTCGGTGATCGGCGTCAGGAGATGACATAGGGCCAGCTCACTCGGCTAAAGCTACGCTGACGTCGGAGATCGCGAGGGCACAACCAATCGGCACGGAATCCAGCGAGAGACTCTCTAATACTGGAATAAATTCCCCTCATAATTTGAAGACAACGCGTACACAAGCCTGAAATGAAGAATAAAATCGAAATCTGTACTCGAGTTTTGAGTCAAAGTAGTCAAAAACGACATTATGCTTGTAGCGCCTGTGCGTCCGCACAATGGTATCAGGATCGTTCGAGCGAGTGCATACCTCTGCATAGTAACGTCATCCGACCACAGACAGCAGACAGGTGCTGCACGAAAATGCCATAGAGAGAAAATACATTTCCGTATATGCTGGTAGCGTGCATTGATTTTATTTATTGAATATTTAGCGGCAGTGTAGCATAGTCGCGGCGCACGATGCAGCGGGACATTTTTTTTATATACCCAATACACAACAACGTCATTGCTAACATCCACGAATGCCTATCAATGTTTGTAGTCTGGATAAAGCAACACGGCAACAGAGCCAATATCATCAGTGAACAAACCCATAGAAACATTACGGAGACAGGAGTACAGCTGCTAGATATTCCGAGGAGGATAGCGATATCTAGTGCGAGAAAGGATATTGGACGCGACGAAAATGGAAGTGGGCAGGGCAGGTCATCGGCTCATCCGGCGAATTAAAGTTTGCGAGGCAGGAACGTGACAGGTCACAGGGATACGCGACCTGCATGGAACGTAACGCATGCGGGACAAAATAAAAAAAAACACGAAAAAGAAATCCGAGTGAGAAGGGAGGGGAGCCCGCACGGACAGCGGAGGTCCCGCCCACGTCAATTATGCACTCCTAAATGAGAAGAGACCTCGCCTTCGCGGCAATCGGTACGTGTGGGCCACCGGCAGAAGACGCACATGCTATAGCGCCCGAAAGGTGATGAGGATCGCGCAGAATGCAACCAACGCGTGGAACACCCGCGATACAGGGCCGGTAATGGTTGCTGCCTTGTTTATTGCTACTGCAACTAACTCCGCTGTAAGGTACGCATGCCGTACTTTGCTTTAGTTTTTTTTTCGTTCTCTGTGCATTATTACTGGATAGAACATTCTTCCTTCTCAATTATCTGTGGCAAAAGAGAACACGAGGAATTGAACAAATGCTGAGCAAGAAAACAAATAGAAGTATAGCGACGCAATTAAAAAAAGATGTGTATCAAAAAATGCACGAAGAAATAAATAAATAAATAAATAAATAAATAAATAAATAAATAAATAAATAAATAAATAAAGGGAAAGAAACCCCCAGAAGGGTCACTATATAGGGCCGACGGAACAGGAGACGATTGCGGCGCGCACATAGCTGTCCAGAAACAAAGCACAGAAGAACGACACCAGAAAAGAACGAAGATAGGGTTGGAAGTACGACGGAATAATTAACGCAGAACCACAATGAGGTTGTTAATCATTAAGCAGCGGTGAGTGTCGTGCGTTAAAGAAACGTTTCCATAATAACGAAGAAACCCTTACTTCGAGTACAGAGCGCTGATGACTATAGGTCACCGTAAACAGCACCTTTGGGATGATCGGCAACCCCGGCTGTAATTGAGCCCCCGCGAGAAATTCCGCAATGGACCATCGCGAAGCCATTTACGGCGTCGAAACAAGGACACAAACGCAAATGGGACATATCTTTTGGTTGTTTTTTCATCTTTATTGTTTATGAGTTTGTTCCGTGCTGAAGAAAATTCAATTTCACTGCTCAGGAATGTGATGGAGTTCTAATAGCTCGTGTATTGCTTCAAGAAAGATACCGTTACACTGCACAAGGCAAAATATATTTGAATTTTGTATGTTTTTGTGCGTATTTTTTATTACTTCCTCGCACTGCCTACGTGACACACGAACTAAATGAAGCTGTGATGAAAAATTATCAACCGTGCTGCTACGAAGCTCAATGTGTTTTTTTTTTTCGGATGCTACATTGCCATGAGGACATCCCATCTTAGTTCTTTCTTCTTCACACGCCTTCTACTTATTCTCCTTTGCATTACATTCTTCATCACCTTCTCGAATGAAAGTTCAGGAAAAATGGAAGCTTGAGGAGCTTGGACACGAGGTGTCGCATCAGCCCTCGTTTACAGATAGGGTCAACGCGGTGAACTTTGAGAATGAGAAGTGAAAAACTCTTGGACACAAGGTGTCGCTAAAGCCCGACTGAATAAAAGGTCTTCTCTCCTTATACGCTCAGTAGCAGCCTTGAAGGAGAGAAGACCTTTTGTTTAAATGGTGCTTAAGCGGCATCCTGTGCCCAAGAGTTCTTCACTTCTTCGCAAAGTGCACCGGTTCACATTGCAGTGCCACTTGTCGGCCTGCTGGCACCTTCTTTTCACTTTGTGTATTCTGTATATGCTGACGTGAACGTTTTAGATATCAAATAATAAAAATTACCTGGGTTAGAATTACGCCAACTGATGTTTACGCAAGTTTATTCAAATTTACACTCACATGAGCGACCAATGAAGAACCCTAAATAGGACATGTATTTACCTTTAGAGAATAAGTTCGCAGTAGAACTCTGCCTCACTACGCCGCACACTCGTTTGACGGTTTTATGACAAGTATACTACCCCAACCAACATACATCAATTGTCACAAATATAATGGTTTCATCGCATAGGCCCTTAGATGCTATACGAATTGTGTTAGTTTTATTCCAGTTTATTCTATATCCATATTATATACACGGTTAATTTAGGATAAAAATCCCATTACGTTAGCTTTACACTATGTTCCGTTGAATGTGATGTTCTTCTGATATATTCACTCCCCGGGTGTCTCTAAATTGTATGGCGGCACATAATAACTATATGAGCACGAAAGCAAGGAACGCTAGGGCACTAACACCAACATTCTTTTTTTTTTAATTTCGTGCTCTCAGAACCACGCAACAAGTGTCAAACGATAACGCTGACGAATGAACGAGCGATGGCAATGGTGAGGCAGAAAGCCCATTGTTGCGCAGTTGATTAATGGCGTCTACCCTTCGCACACCTCACATCCACCATCAGGTGCTCGGCGGGCGGTGACATTCGGGAGATAAGGAATCGTATATTAATGATAACATCACGGTCAGGCGCAGTGTCATCGCAAGGAGCCATCTTCATCCAATCCGCGGAGAGCGCTCACACATCAGCACATCGCTACACTCAAGATTTCAATCATATCAAACGCAAGGCTCGTAATCGCATCTTTTGCTGCCACACAATCACTTTTCACTATAACTTGAAGAAGCTGGACGGCGAGTTTGACGAAAGCGTCCCTAGAGACGAGGACCATTCATCATCGCAGTAAAGATCCGGGCACGAAACTGGGCGTCATTCTGTGTAATGCTGATATGAGGATACCCAAGTCCCACCTTGAGGTGCAACGTTGAATTATTGAAAGGAAGTCAATCTAATTTATGTGCTTCACGCATTCAGTGCACATACCTATGCACGTGTCGCAAAAACGACAGCATAATCATCGCTCCGCGGGATGCAAGAAGATATGATTGCTCGCACGTGCACACACAGACGAGCAAACACACACGCTCGAAGAGGTAATACTTGCTGTACACCGTGCGCCATCGACAGCTTCCGGGAGATGACAGACATGCAGTAATGGAAAAGCACTGTGTCATGATCGTATCGTTTAAACTAACAATATACAGGGTGTTTTCACAAGTGTGTCCAGTTATTTTATTTTTAAAATTACAGAGACGAGGCATCTGCGCTGTACCTGCGGCGTTCCTTTCACTGTGGTAGGATGTGTCTTCAGATACAGCAAGCAATAATGGCTACGGTAATTATAGAAATGAAAACAATCAACTTTTTAACAAGTGCAAATAAGAGGTCGACTCAACTGAACGAAATTATGTCCTTCCTGCGAATAGTCCATAGTGACTTTGAAATTCTTGAAAAGCTGCCACTGGTAATCATAATGGAGTAATGAAATCTGGCAAATTTAGCGTGCCAAACCGAAAACGACGCACCAAACATCGCATCTACTATTCTCTTCTAAAACGCCCTCAATGATGTCGCTGTTTCTCCCGCCCTGTAGGAGTATAAGCGAGCGCCAATAGGCGGCCATACGGAGGAAAGCGTTGCCACGGAAACGAAGTATTCAGACTGACTGTTGATTACGGCGAGGGAAACAGTCATTGAAGGAGTTTTCGAAGTGAATAGTAGATGCGATGTTTGGTGCGTCGGCTTCGCTTTGGCCCGCTAAATTGGATTTCATCGCTCCACCGTCATTACCAGCGGCCGCCTTTTAAGAATTTTAATGTGGCTACGGAATATTAGCAAGGAGGATTTGAATTCTCCCCTTTGTTTGGACAACGTTTCTCCACTGCTTAAAGTTTGATTGTTTTAATTTCTAAAACTACTGCAGCAAATATTGTTTGTGAACATTTGAAGATACCTTCTAACACAGTAAAGAGAATGCCATCAGTAGGACACAGGTGTCTCGTTTCTGTAATTTTTAAATAGTACTGAACACATTTTTAAAAACACCATGCATCAAAAAGGACAAACAAGGCAACAGTGCCCGTCTTCAGCCAGCACTATTTTTACCACTCTATATAACGCGCGCATATTATTGTCTACTTTTTCTTGCAATAAAGAAACAAAGACAAACACGGCTATGAAATCATAAGCCCTAACGCGGAATGAATGCTTAGATATCATGCTGTTCTACACTTGAGCACGCTGCCCGCGCTTGTTCTGAAGTATCATCGAGTGACGCGCATCCACACATAAAAGCAAAAATTGTCTTATTTTCTCAACTTACGCTAAATATCTGCGTCTTTCCTGCATGCGACATTCTTTACGTTCCCAGGCACAGACACAACATTTTACCGTATCCACCTCACACTCCGTTCCTTCATGTCACATCGCTGCAGTAACTGAACGCCGTCACGCCTGGCATAAAAAATAATGCATGAGTATTACAAAGCGAGTTTTCTTAATGGTTAGAAAAAAACTCCGAAATTAACAGCTATATCTTAATGTTCTGAACGTGGATATAACAGGGTGCATAACAACGAAAGAGGAAGCTGGACGATAATCTTCATGAATATTATCGACGACTGATAATGAGGTCCACGGATTGATGGAGTCTGCTTATTCTCTTTATCACCGTGACTGCATGAGTGAATTACCGACTCGCGAACGAGCAGGGAAGATTAAGTGCGCGGGCGAGGGGCAAATGTGGTACGACCAACACGTAAAAAAAAAAGGAGAACATACTTTTTTTCTCTTTACAAACAAAAGCCCAGTTTTTTTCAGTTGTCTCCGAACTCCAGTTTAACGATCACGCGCCGCGACGCTGAGCAGACGCGCAGAGAAACGTTTCGACATACCACGAAACAAGCGAACGGAGAACCCCGCCGTCGTTCTCACCAATTCGACCCCTTGTGCAGTTAGCATCTCCAGGTTTCTTTTTTTTTTCTTAACACTACGCTGGCTCCTGTTTATACCACTTCGTATTATACCCATTTTCATGCAGAGTCCCAATCGATTATGCGGCGGTAATGTAAGTCGGACGAGTAGACGACGTCGAAATCATGAGAACAAAAGAAAGCGATAGAGAGAGCAAAATGAGACGTTTAAAAACCTCTGCCACTTGATTAGGAAACTTAGCGCAATACAAAAAAAATTAAGAGAAAAGCTGTAGCTCAGAAATAAAGTATAGAGAACAGCTCGAGTGCCTCTAATGGTACTTGAGCTTTCTACAGAACGACTAGCATTCCTGCAAGCTACATGGCGCCGAGAAAGGAGAGTGAAGACGAAGTATGTTTGGCACGCTAACCGGTAGTTATCAACCAGGTATGCAGGACTGATATCAGTAAAGTGGTCTCACAACTACGATATTTACCACTACAGGACACAGTTACAGGTTAGGGAATAAAAACAAATGTATCGCATTTCATGGAGTGCGCCGAAGAAAGTTTTCATTAAAAGTTATTTAGAGCAAAACTTCGAAGTGGTATTTTAGCGTCAGACGGGGGCAAGTTTTTGTCAGGCAAGATTCAAGCTGGTAAAGCTGAACAGTCACTCCCTATGACAGCTTACGGTTCCCGGTGTCCAGAAGTGGCAGGGCAAAGTCAAAGATTTTTCAAAAAAGCTTCAATCGATGAACTGTGCACTGTGAGCGCACATAAAATTAATAATAATAATAATAATAATAATAATAATAATAATAATAATAATAATAATAATAATGATAATGATAATAATAATACACAGCTTATACAAGAGGCGCTTATGGTCAAGCGTTGAACTGATTGAATCCAGTGGCGTCACACGACACGACAGTCCAGCCGAACCTAGCGCAGACGCCCATTATACCTCGCATGTCCTCTTATGTCAACTTAAGCGTGCGAGGCGACATCAGCAATGCCCACTGCGTCTCAGCGTTATTCAGACGGCCTTCCTGTGGCTTAACGTGTAATGAAACACCGAACATCAAAAAGGAAACATCTCCCCTTATTTGCCAACGGTGAAAAGCAACACAGGACACACAAAAAAACAAAAACAAATGAAGCTCTACAAAGTTTGCAAGTTTGCGTCAGTGAGCTATTTAACGGGTAACTATTGGCTCGACATCTAAAGAGTTACAAAAAAAAAACACGGTTACTTCGCTGACTTGGTTTGGCTCTCGCCAACGTGATAGCGGCATTCGTGGACGAGAGCGCGAAACAATGAAAACTCGGAAGAGAGAGAGAGCCTAAATGCGGTGAATCGTGCACGCGTAATGCGCACTGACAGGAGGAAGCAGCACGCACGTGTCACGCGATCCCGTATCACGTTTGGAACAAACCGCGAAGGCAGCGGAAAGTGGGTGCGCGAGCCAGATAAAACGAAGACAGGGCGAGAAGAGACGAGGAAATAAAACAAAAAAGACGCACGAGAAGAAGCACAGGCATCCGAGAGATCGACGGACGTCGGTGGGGGCACAATAGGGACATTCTCGAAGGAAAAGAACTCGCGCGGTTTGCTCCTTCGCAGAGCATGAAGGGAGAGAGAAAAAGAACCGGATGCGTAACAGGAAGAACAGTGGATGCATTCCGAAACCTCTTTGTTCCCATACTGGCAATAAATACGGCGCAGAATAAAGCACCAAAAAACAAAAGATATTGAAGATCGATAGCGCATACCAGTTCTTTTCCCACCTTTCGTCCCTAACGCGTGCGCGTGTTTGACTGTCCTTTGCGCCACTGCTTGACGCGGTGTAAGGGGCGGAGAAGGCACAACTACGGGATGTGTGCGAGCCAGTTACGCGGACGTGTCGCTACAGCTGTGTTAGACCGATGCTCGCTCGGGTGTCGCTGTTAGCGGGACGGCGTTAGCGAACTCGGGAATGCTCGGCACGCCGCCGAAGAAGCAGCGGCGACGTATACCACCAAATCGAAAAACACGAGCGGGAGATCAGTTGGTCTCGTCCTATTAACAATCTGTGTTTTTATGATAATGGTTTTTCTTTTCACGTAGACTGACTAACCCACTTTGCAAGGTGGCCGCACTGTGCACTCGTATTTCAAAACAAAAAAGATATACAAAACACGCGATAAGGGCAACAAGCTACATCGGCGAGCGCTGCTTGCTTGGAGCATCTTAGTGGCTCGAAAAGTTCACTTTGCCGGAAAATAACACGTCGCTTATGCTTCCTTTTGCTATATATGGCGCGTATATATATCTCGTGTTCTTTACCGTGCACTTACATCGCGAAGTACGCGCGTCTCTACCGTTTCGCCTCCACGGAAATGCGACTCCTGCGGCCGGGATCGAACCCACGACCTTCTTTCTGGCCAGCAGCTCAACTGCGTAACTACCACTCCCCTCTGCGGCTTACCGGAAGAACTGCAATTCATTGTCACTGCTTTTTAGCTATCACAAGCAGCTTTCATTCAGTCACTGCAAACATAACCAGACCCATTACATCTAATCTCACTATCGAAATTCCCTTGAAAATGAGCAAATCAATTCAGGATTATTTCTCGCTTCCTAAATAGGATAAAAAAATATAAGATTTTCTTACTTGAACCACTGCAGCGCTAGTTTTGACGAGGTTAGGGCAGAGAGGTGCACTACATGACGGGCCCTGCACGCTTTTCTCTCTCTCTCTCTCTCTCTCTCTCTCTCTCTCTCTCTGTGTGCGTGTGTGTGTGTGTGTGTGTGTGTGTGCGTGCGCGTGTGTGCGTGTGTGTGTGTGTGTGTGTGCGTGCGCGTGTGTGCGCGTGTGTGCGTGTGTGCGTGTGTGTGCGTGTGTGCGCGTGTGCGCGTGTGCGCGAGCGTGCGTGCGTGCGCGTGCGTACGCGCGCGCGCGTGTGTGTGTGTGTGTGTGTGCGCGCGCGTGCGTGCGTGCGTGCGTGTGCGTGTGTGCGCGCGTGTGCGTGTGCGTGTGTGTGTGTGTGTGTGTGTGTGTGTGTGTGTGTGTGTGTGTGTGTGTGTGTGTGTGTGTGTGTGTGTGTGTGTGTGTGTGTGTGTGTGTGTGTTCGAACTTCTCTGTCTTGTCGTGGTGAAAGGTAGCGGTGGAATATTTTAAGTAAAAATATATCACCTGAAATCCCCCAGTGTGTATTATGGTTAAATATGAGACTGACACCAGCAACACAGTTTTGCATCAACAAGAAAGCATTAACATGTGTAGAAAAAATTAGCCTTGGTGTTCTATAATGAGGACAAGACTGCGAACTGGTGTGGGCGGAAAGTTAACGGAAGATTAAAATATCTTTGAAAATAAGCCATTCGGCATCCTTAAAATAAGTGAGAAAGTTAATATAGCATCCGAGCGAGTATTTATTGAAAAAGAATATTATGAAACATTACGCTGCTGTACTCGTATGTTTCATGTTCCGTCATCTTGATTTCAACTATAATTGCCAATTTCGAGGAAGGCAATGATAAAAAAACTACTACGTTTGTTTATATAGTAGTATTGACTGCACATATAGTCGTTTTTCTATTTCTGCAGTATTTGCGTCACCATTGAGAGCAATGTTTGTTGGTGTCTATTTTATGGGACACCCTGCAACAGCGAAAAAGTTAAGCATTATGATCAATATGTATTAAGCATAGATTTTCAAGCGAAAACTGTACCCATTCTCCCGGCTTTATAGCAACTCATGCTCGCTTCCGAATCAGCCTACTCAAAATCTTTGTGGTGCTCTCATTATTGCTACCTCTACAGATGGTACAAGCTTAATTGGTAGACATACAGCGGTTGTTTCCTGTAGAAGAACGTTGTTGCACAAGTATTACCACCTAAATATTTTAAGTGTACCAAAGATTCACACTCAACCACATAGCTGAATTGCTAAAGCTGACGCCTTTGTGCCTGCGTTCGAGAAGAATGTAGTTTGGCGCGTCTACTTGGTCAGCCTCTCGACCGAATTCAGCGAAAACATTTTTATGTTATATCAAACTCTAATGTGCACATAAAGCGTAAATATAGCGTCAAAGTAAAATGACACAGTAGCATGTCACGTTATTCACTCGAAGCTAACGCCGTACAGAACAAAGATTTACTATCAGCGTCAAATGAAAACCGAACTGCGGCAAGCCTTATCGACAGTGTAGTGCGCGCCGTCGAGTTATCAACGTTAACAGGCGCGCGCATACTGTTCGGCAGCTCTGCGCATATACGCGTTCTTGTCCGTTGTGATAACTGGACGGCACAAACTATACGATCGCGAGGGCTTGCCGCTGTTCGAGTTTCATTTGACGCTGATAGTGCATTCCCCGTTGAGGCGTGGCTTCAAAGCAGTACAAATCACGACTGAAACTCTGGCTTCACGGCAGTGAGGGTTACAATGCCGTGAAACCAGAAGTTCAGGCGAGATATCTTATCGAAAACGCACACATTCGATCGTTTCAAATACTTCGAATGAGAGCGGAGAAGAATATTGAATTTCATAACCTTCGATCGAGTTTTCGAAAAGGTCAAATATGCGCTTGGAGCCAAAACGTAGGCCGGTGCCCAGAAAGAGTATATGACAGGGAAAGGAGGTCACGTGGTGTACGCGTTCTGCCATCTTGGCTGACTTGTGCTTCGGAATGCCCCCATTATAAAGCGTTGTGTCGATTATGTTCTGTTAAGCACTATGTAATACACGCGTACCCTTTCACCGAAGTATGGCTTCTCAGATTCGAATATGCGGCCTTAATCTGAATAACACAAAGCGAAGCTCTCTTGGCATATTCCTTGAGCTTTCCAGTTGCTGGCTTGCAGGTTACGTCGAGTGGTACAAGTTGGCACCGTGTAGAACAAGCATGGAGCGGACCAGCGGTGCTTCGTGAGATTTCTGAGGCACATACCCATTAGTGATAGCATCTTTCTGATCATCCATTTTAAACCGAGTTCCAACAGCTTCGCCGTAAAAATATATTGAAAAAAAAAGACCTGTCATGTTAAGAATTATTCGCTCATGTCAGTTCTTGGCGAAACATTTCACCGAAGGTTTGCCAGCTGTAAGAGAACTAAATTCCATTCTGCACGGTACCCCAAATACAAAGATAACCTAGAGGTCCAATGTTTACCGTTCCTGCCCTCTCCTTGAACATTCTATCCACCAGCGCAGCATCAAGATGACACTACGCAAACAGGCGACCAGTATTTCAAGAGTTCTGCCACGACTAGGCGCATTGCATCGAGGGTGCGGTGACAGTGCAAGGTTTCTCGATGGCTACGTATGACAAATCGTACAGGGTCCCAAGCAGACTCGACTTACTGCCAGTGTTGCGTATAATGCACAGTCAAGACGTAGGTTGCGGGCACCTGCGTTCAAACATACCAAGCGCAGGATGAGCCGCGGTAGTTTGGTAATCAAATATGTGCCTTTACGCGCTTTTTTTTGGGGGGGGGGGAGGACTAACTTCGGCAAAAATTAATTAACAAAAAAAGTTTTGTAATGGAGTAAAATTATAAAACCCATACGCAATTGCCCTCACTTTTGCTTTTTTTTCAGCCTCAATTCTCCTTCGCATTCTTCGTGCCAGGTACTTTGACAGCCGTACGTCAAAAGGAAACGCAACACAGCCATGCAAGCTTCCCAATAGACAGGCGTGTTCCGCAAAGCCGGCCACGGTATTTCGGGAATGGCATTCGCAGCTGTATCCGCCTGGGAGATCGAACACTCTCTTTCGCTACAGCCTCGCGATTCACGCAAAAAAGCAAAATAATAATAATAGAAAAAAATTCAAAAGAAAAAAACAAACGCTAATAAGAAACGAATCAGACAAAAACTGGCGCACCCATGTCAGTTACCATCGAGGCTGACAGACAGTGAGACGTGCGGAGTGCCAGAAACGCTCGGCTGAGGACGTGCCTTGGCGCCCGATGAGCACTGCAAGGCAAAGCCTTCGCCACGGCACAGTACAGTCAACCGACCATGGCGCTAGGGAGCCAAAAACAGGCTGGCATTCTCTCGCCCACTATTCCAGCAGGCGCTAAATTGCACAAAAAAAATGCTAGAAGGTAGATGTCTCTGGTCGCTTTCTTCGAAAATAGCAGGGGTCATTCCATAACCTATTTAGGCTATTTGATAAGAGTTACACAGTAATACAATTTCACGATATAAATTAATCTTGAAAATAAAAAAATATATTTGCCATCTCTGCCACGTGCTCCTCACCCCCTCCCTCGCGCCTCTTATTTCATTCTTAAAGAAGCACTGAATATTGGTCAAGTATCGCTTGTTAAGTTTGGCCTGGAAATTCGTCTGGGCAGACGCCATTTTGCGTAAGCCGATCCACTGGAGAGGCTCTCTATCCCTTCGGCGCCCAGTCTGACAGACGCTGTCGAAGATTTGAGGAATTATCCAGACCATGCGGCAAGCAAAGGCGAGTTCCCGTCTTTCAAATGCGGACCGTTTTGTCGTCTCTTCGAGCAGAAGCGGTGACTGATGCCCTCGGCGACTCGTCGGGCGACGGGGAAGCTGGCGTGACCGGCGCCAGAGCTGACAGGAGAGTGGCGCTCCTTTTAATCCCCAATCAAGTAGACGACCGGCCAGCTGCCTGTGCCCGCCAGGCATTGTCCCTGCTAGCCGGAGGATGAGACGTCGTGTCGCCACGACGAGGGAGGACAACAAAGAAAGCAAATTCCTGGAAGAGACCCGGGCGGCCACTGAAAATCACCCCGCTAATTGAGCGAACCGATCGGCGGACCCTTTGATGTATGCTGTCAGGATCGTGGGACCTCTCGACTAGCGGCACACACACGACGAGGAAGAGCCCTGCTGGCGCCACTTTGCAGTGCAGTGTTTACGACACAATATTGGACGTTCACGTGGACCGTGCATGCTCGTCCCCCTCACCTGTTGTGTGTGTGTGATTGGTGTTCCACTCGGAGAGGAGGAGCCCGACAGGGCTTAAAACGACGCCGCAGAGTGCGGGACGTCGCTCTGAACTAGGTAACCGTTCAACCATCACGCTCGCGGTTTGTGAAACCACTAACCCTCCTTTTCTGTAAATATGTGTAAATAGTGCCATAAACCATGTTTTGTTTTCGTATCCTCTTCTTGTCAGCGTTCGTTTCCTCCACCCAGTTACACCACGCTACCACAGGAGACCGGGTAGTCCCCCCATTCGCAACAACTGATGGCAGCGGTGGGATGCCTTTATCAGCTACTTCATCCTCGCGACCTTCCTTCCCATCCCTTACACGCTCCAGCCCATTGCGCATGCTCCGAAGGAAAAAAAAATCTGAGGCAGCTTTGCACGAGTGGTACCAAGCCTGAAGAAACACCGGACCTGGACAGCCTTGCTTGCGTTCTGGCATTTTTCTCTTTTAGGGGCGAAGCTCCTTAAAGCGGCACCCGTTCGTCCCTCGTCGTAGTCTTAGTTAGTAACCAGTCTTACGCTTTGACCTGCAAGGTGGTGCCGGTGAGAGATTTCTCCTGTGCGTTGTTGAGCAATAAAAAATTCACAGCGTGCACGTTAACGAAAAGCCGAATTCTTTTGTGTCTCATCCCGCATTAGCAGCCATTGGCATGTACATTGAGCACTATTTGACAAGAAAGGGTTGCTACGTTATACTCGCTGGGCGTAACCTAGGTTTTAGAAAGGTTTAGCGAGCGTTGGGCCGCAGTGCCATGAATAAATACAGTGAACTAGTATATACCATAAACTCGAGGTGGTTAAAGGTGGGAAGTAGACACGAAGCGCAAGCCATAAGAAAGTGTGTGTGTGCAACCTCTCGTTTAGTGCTTGGAATGTCCGCTGGATGGCGGTGCTTCTATATGCGGAATATATGATGAAAAGATGCGAGATGGTGGTACTTGGAGTGTTGATTAGATGGACGAACGGACACACAGACAGATGCATGGACGGGCGCACGGATGGCTGCACAGACGGATGAACGCATGGACGGACGCAGGGGCGGATGCATAGACGAAGACGCACGGACGCACGAACAGACGCACGCACGGACGGGCGAATTGAATCACGGACGGTCACACAGACGGATGCATGAACGGACGGAAGCAAGAACGAATGGACGGACGGATGCTTCGCCCCACTCTGCATCATTCACCCCGTGGATATGCTGCCATTTTTTTGGGGGGGGGGGGTCTCGTTCTTTCTATTTTCTTCTACCTTACTTTTCCCATTTTCCTTACTTTCTCTCTATTTCTCGCTTCCTGTATGTTTCTTTCTTTCTTTCCGCTTTGGTTTCTTTGTTTTTTTTTAATGCAGACGTCGCATAGGCACCGTGTCCACCTGAATGTGTGCTAGCCAAAGGCCTTAAAATATCCGGTAATTTACATGCCGGTACAAGGAAAACCTACAACCACCACCATCGTTTCTATAATGTACGTCACCAAAAGTTAATTGTCTTTATTCACAGAGCATTGTAAGATGAAGCCTACGAAGAGAGCGCGTGTTTTTTGAGCTGCTGCGTAGCACGTGCAAGACATTGATGGTGATAAAAGTTTCGGTTAACGCGATTACATATATTGCCTCCATTACACAGCTCCGCTGCTATAGAAACATCTAGAACGAGGACAACGGCGTGTTTCTGTATATGTAATGTACTTACGTCATGTTGCAAGCGTTTCTGAAACCGGCTACATATGTTCAATTTAGTGCAACTGGAACTATATCATCTTTAACGTAACAAGAACCAAACAATAAAAATTAATTGGCACATCCTGGGTAAGTATTATCAAATGTGCGTCATTTGTATGAGTCAAATCATTGTCGCCCCGTTTGTTTATAAAGGACTCACTCTGCCATGTACGCTTTCTTTTAACCTACAGCGTCAGCCCATTGACTAACAATCTTTTTTTTCTCTTTCTCTTCTCTTTTTCTCTCTCTCCCTCTTTCTCTGATCTTTATACCCCCTTCCCTTCCCCCAGCGTAGGGTAGCAGACCAGGCATGTGCCTGGTTAACCTCCCTGCTTTCTCTCTTGTTGTTTTTGTGCCCACAGCGTTGTCTATAGCGAAGTAAATAAACGGATAGATAAAAGAAAGGAAGTGGATCATGTTTGACGCAGTAACTGGTTAACATAGGTTAAGTACAAAAAGAAAAAAACACGGGGAGTTACAGCTTGTCACGGACGTTAGACTAGATAAGCTTTGTTTTTAGCTTTACCTGCCTTAATAAGGAAGCTACCACGTACAAAACAAAACAGCCTGTTTTCATTATTACTTTTTTTCAGTGTTTCACACAGAATGGCTTGTTCATTTAGGCATTGTTCCAGGCACGGCAAACAGAGAAGCCAGTGGGTCTCCATTAACGCTTCAAGAAAAAAAAAAAGCACCGAGTGCGGACAGACGAAGACGAGGAAATAAAGAGCAATTCGGACCAACGGAAGCGGGCGACCCATTTGGCGGTGACTAGTGGCATCCCATAACAAACGGAACGGCCATCCACGCAGGTCACAAAACACTGAGGCGCAAATGGAGGCGGCAGATGACACTGTACCACGAGACACATTCGCCGCAGTTATTCGACGGTAAACAGCTGCGCGGGGCGGGTCAGGGAAGACCAGCGACACAGGCCAAGGGTCAGATACCACACGAAGGAAAGATGGCGCCAAAGAAATGCTACACAGCAGCGACCACATGCTGCCGTTTTTAGAAGTTGGCCGGCGGCTGCGAGGGGATTGGGGTGCGTGCTCTTTACCTCCAGAAAAGGCATCCGCAGGAGCGGTGCACAGAGGAAGCCGAGAGAAGGAGGAGCCGTCGCTTAGGTCGTATAGGCCAGGACATATGGGATTGTGTCGCGAGGACGATCTACAACACCGGGTCTCTGAAGCAGCTGCTACGATTCTGCTCGCTCTTTTTGCTTCTCCTTTTCTGTCTTTCTTTTTTCCTTTTTTTTATTTCCTGTAGGCCTTGTATATGAAGCCGCTTCCTCCATTCATCTGGCTTTCCGATAGAGCAGAAAGCGTAGACCTAGCTACCAACATAATTTTCCATGGCGGCTTTCGCTGTTTTATTCATCGTTGTTTGACTTGTCCCGAAAAAAAAAAGTAGATAGAGAGAGGGAGAGAGGTAATTATGCGGTACCTTACTGCATCCATGGTTTTCATTAACACAAGGATCTCTCCATAAGCAGCACAACTCCATTTATTTCAGTTTAGTAATTAAACTTAGCCTAGCCACGCCTTAGCGAAAGATGTCTGCCATGATCTCTGATCATGACAGACGTGACTAACTCTGATCTCTGTTGGGAAACGTCAGATGAATAACAAAGCCACAGGATGGTATTGCACCGGAAGGGGAAAACATAGCAAGCCGCACCATCATCAAAGAAATGTATGCAGTGTCGTAAATCAGCGCTTGTTGTCCGCTAAAAACAGCCGGCGGTTTGCGTGAGAGAGCGATTGCAAAATAATGAGGTGACCCAGAACAAGATGTTTCCAATCTATACTTGGCTACGTCTTGGACATGATAAAAAAAACTAACTTTGAAAATTCTTACGTTTCGCTCTCAAGAGTAACACGCATTAACACTGTCGAATCACACTCACAAGACACTGAGCACCTCGGTTGTGCTAATGCAGTTGATCAAACCCTGCCTTGGCTACAGCGCATAAACCTCAGTTTTTTCGTTTTTATTTTAAGTTCACGAGTGGAACTTATTTGTCACATACACTAGAATGCAAAAGTTTAAGTTAACGTAGCGCATTTTAAACAACACCAAGTACAGACAGTCACGAAATGTTCCATCATATCATGATTGTGTTGAGAAATGAGATGACTCTTTCTCTGTGAACAGGTGGATGTATCTATTTATTCTTTTTAAAACAAAATATAAGAAAAAAATATTGATCACAGAAAGGCCCCGATATCCAAACGTAGAAGCTACAATACATATTATATATATATATATATATATATATATATATATAATCAGAGATCGAATGCGTTATTCGAAGATCGTAGGTTCGATTCCTGCTCACGGCAACTTATATTGTCACCCTCTTTTCTTTTTTCTTATTTACATTACATTGGTTCTAATAGCTTCCTCTGTACATTCCTTGGCATTATTGTCTGTTAGATCTCATTATATTGTGCCAAAACACGGAAAAACGAGCCTTTAGGTATACACTTCTTTCCCTTTATATATATATATATATATATATATATATATATATATATATATATATATATATCGCTTGAGCTTTGGAGATACTCAGAATCAGGCTCAGCAACATTTCCAAACTTATTCTGACTGGACGAAACTCACTCTGATTCACACTCGCGATATTATTCTCCCGAACTCACCCAGACTCATGGCTAGATCTGAGACTGAGTGAGTACGAGAAAATAGACTGATGAGTGAGTTCACCGAACTATGATTGAACGTTCATAAATATTTTTTACCATCCCTAGGTTACAAAATAACTAAGAAAATTGAGAGCCAGTCATTAGGGCACTGCGCGATTCACAGAATTGCAAGGGCATGTGATGTCGCTTGTAAAAGTAGATGGAGAACCTGAAACCCTATATGTAAAAAAAAAACAGATCGCGGCAAATGAGCAAAACAAAAACAAAAAAGGAACGAGCAAACGGGAGCTTCTAACATCACTGTGCCATCAAACAGATAAATGAGAGTTGCCAATAAAGGGAAGCAACTGTGCATAGGAAAAAAAATATATAGAGAGCAAGAAGAAGCGGAGAAAAGACGAGAACGGCGAGAGGTGTTCTGGTAAAGCTGTTTCGATTTCTGACCTATTCGCCTCAGTGGTATCTGGGGTACACGTAGCGGACATTTGCAGCAGTTTTCCCCGTTTGCGAGTAAAATGTATAAAGGACTTGCTCGGGAGAAAGATCAAAAACGGGAGACGAACACTAAGGAAGCAACGCGCTTGGGGGAAAAAATGCGGCAGCAAAGAAGGTCATCTCAAAGCCCTCGCGGCGGCAAGGCCTCCGTAATGCATGCAGCCCGATCGTCATGAGTCACAAAATTAAAAAAAGAATAAAATAAATAAAATAAAATGTAAGCGGGCCGAGGGCAGCGATGGCCTTCAGGGACGCGATCAAGGTTACACAAAGCACGGTGATGCCCCCCCCCCCTCAAAAAAGAAAGAAAAAACGGGAAATGCCATCTGCTGGCCTAATCGAAAAGAGGGAAGTGGCCGAGCGCCGACCGTATATACCGGAACAATTTTAAAAATATCGCTGAGACTACTAAACGTTGAGCGAGAAAAAAAGTCACTCAGCTTCTTTCTCCATGCGCTTCACCATTCGAACTAATAAAAGTATTACACATCACGCAGACAGCGACGCCTCGCGAAGAAAAGACGCGCAGTAGACGCGCTCTGCAACATCTGCCCTAATGGTACTCGATCACCAGCGAATCTCAACGGACGCAAGGTCGGAGTACATCGAAAACTCCCACGGTCCCTCAAGCATTCGCCTAAGACGACTGTAACGCGAAAGCCATGTTCTCCTCATCAGTCGAAGTGTCCATCCTTCCCCACTCGCTCCCTAGGAATCTCTCTGCGCCCAACATAGTTTTCCACTCTGCCTCCAAGATCGGAGGCACTGCGCGTTCTGTGCACCTCACTTGGTCTTGAAGTGCCTGTGTGTGATTGACCCACCTATACAACAAAGCAAGGACGTCACGTGATGACATCATACGTAGTCGCGTTGTGTAATGTCATAGTGACGTCATCACGTGAAGACGATTCTTCGCATCACTAGTGTTCACGCCACTGCCACCACTTCTGTCAGTTTTCACATTAGACGAGGCGTCCAAGCCTTCCGCCTCATAACTACGTAAGACGCCATCAACTTTTAATGACGACGGCTGAGTGGGACAACATCGAAAAGCTCAGCATGCATCGGCGCTTCGCGGGACGATGCCCCTTGACACTCGTGTGTTTCCGTTTTTAAACGAGTGAATTGGTACTCCTCTCAGCGTTAGGCTTTTAGATGAGAAACAGCTTATGGTCGAGCTCGATCCGGCGTGCGTGGTATCCCTTACAGCGCATGCGCAACAGCTGGCCTGAACGGGATCACGCGCTAGCGCGTTTCAAGGGGCTGGGTAAGACGCCGTGGACTCTCGCTTTACACCTGAAGCACGAGGCAGAACAGC
Organism: Rhipicephalus annulatus; assembly: GCA_013436015.1. Classification (NCBI taxonomy): domain Eukaryota; kingdom Metazoa; phylum Arthropoda; class Arachnida; order Ixodida; family Ixodidae; genus Rhipicephalus; species Rhipicephalus annulatus. The sequence continues at coordinate 204,467 of WOVY01010212.1, read as the reverse complement.
AGATTCATTAGCCCCATGCGCAATTAGACATCATTCTCATCATCATCATCATCACCATCATCAGCCTGACTACGTCCACTGCAGGACAAAGGCCTCTCCCATGTTCCGCCAGTTAACCCGGTCCTGTGCTTGCTGCTGCTGCCAATTTATACCCGCAAACTTCTTACACGGTTATTTGCTTACGCAGTTATTTGCTTACGCAGTTATCGAGTTCTCGCGCCATTTTCTCCGTTTCAATGATGATCCGGGTATGATGGTCTTTGTGCTTATGCAATACGGCTGTATTTTCTAACTGCGCATGACAAGCTGATATGCTGTGCCAACAAGCATTCATTGTCATTGCGTACATTACGTGCGTGCTCACGCAGGCGCTCATTGAGGCACCTCCAAGTCTGCCCGATGTAGCACGCACCACATGATAGCGAAATTATGTATACTATACATTCGTATCACATCGGATCAAACTGGGACTTGTGAGTGACATTTAATAATAATAATAATAATAATAATAATAATAATAATAATAATAATAATATTATTATTATTATTATTATTATTATTATTATTATTATTATTATTATTATTATTATTATTATTATTATTATTATTATTATTATTATTATTATTATTATTATTGTGGGCATTTAGTATACCAATCCTCTTCATCTGCACATTATCATCATTATCATGTATTGCTTATGCATCCTCATCGTTGTCACGTATCATCATCATCTTGGTTCGTGCATCTCCGCTGTCGGCTGCCGCTTCCTCGGGCCTAATAAAGGTCTTCCAAACCAAGACTTCATACGTGGTGGAGCGTGCTGTTTGATCCCTCGTCATCCTCTCGACCACTCTACCCCCTGGAGCTACGTTCAGGTCGCCGCTTGGGCCAGTTGTCCGAAAATATGTCGCACCAAGAAGAGGTCGGTGCTGCAACCGTTCCCACTCCGCCACCGCGTGCCGCGCCTTTTCACGTCATTAACAGCCCCCAGCGTGAGCCCCATCCCTTCGCCGGTATGCGCGGGGAAGATGTGGAGGAATGGCTGGACGATTTCGAACGTGTCGGCGCTGCTAACCGGTGGGATAACACCTACAAACTCGCTTACGTGTCATTCTACCTCACGGGTGTCGCGAAGACGTGGTTCCTCAACCACTACATCGACATCCCCGACTGGTCCGCCTTCAAAGATCAGCTTCGGCATGTCTTTGGCACACCGACTGTTCGTTCGGCTCTCGCAAAGAAAGCTCTCGCGGCTCGGAAACAGCACATCGGCGAGTCGTATACATCCTACATCGAGGATGTCCTTTCACTTTGCCGCCGGGTAGAAACCCCAATGACAGAGTCAGACAAGGTACGCCAGCTTCTTAAGGGGATTGCACCCGTCGCATTCAATGCCCTTGCAATCCAGAATCCAGCTACTGTTGCCGACGTTATGACAACCTGTCAGCGCCTCGAAGAACTCGAGTCTATGCGCCTACAACCGGACAGTGACGCGGCCCGTATTACGGCAGATCCAAACCTACGAGACACAATAAGGGTGATTATACGCGAAGAATTAGAATCAATGGGATTCACACTACCTTCAGTGTGTCCCATGCAGTCTTCTTCAACGTCATTGCGGGATGTCATCAGGGAGGAGCTCACGTTCATGACCCACATGGCCCACCTGCACCCTACTGTAGCTCGTACTCTCCCATCGTTCTCGCATGCCGTCGCTGCACCATCAGGCACCGTCAGCTCGACGCCGTCGCCACCAACGTACGCGTCGGTTGCTGCCGCACCTCCCAGAAGCTTTCCCACGAGCTTTCCATCACCACCGCCTGACCCATCATCTGTCCCTCTCACTGCTCTCTCTCCCGGTGCATCTAACACAAGCTACTACCCTTCTTATCGATCGACTCGCCCTACGTGCTATTATTGTGGCTATCGTGGTCACATTTCACGCTTTTGCCGCAAGCGCCAGCAAGATGAGCGCCGAGGGTACGACATACGCGAACGAGACTATACCGCAGGAGCCTTGTACCAGGGCCGTCGTTATTCGTCACCGCCGCGTCGGTCTCCATCCCCGCCAGCATCCGGTGAACTGCGCAGTAGTCATCGATCAACCAGACGCCGTTCACCATCGCCCTACCGTCGCTCATCTTCTCCTCTTCAGCCTGCTTCCCTCGCTTCTGATCGGCGTCCGGAAAACTAAGCGATGCAGTTTTTGGAGGACAAACTGCATTCCAACACAGTACTCCAATTCCTCCAGCGCGCCCTTACAATATGATTGCAGTCTCAGTTGAGGGAGTGGACGTTGATGCTTTGGTGGACACTGGGGCTGGGTTTTCTATTATTCGTGCTGATTTGTGTACCCGTCTTCGAAAAGTCACGACGCCTTATGATGGACCAACACTGGTTACAGCCCAGGGAACAATGATTCGCCCTTCCGCTCTCTGTACTGCCCGTGTGCTAATCGACGACATTCTTCATTATATACAATTCGCTGTGCTATCCCCGTGCTCCCACGAACTCATTTTAGGCTGGGACTTTCTTTCATCTGCTTCCGCGGCTATTTGTTGTGCACAACGTGTCGTCCATCTTACTGACACAGACCACTTGCTTAGTGACGAAACCTACAGGCCACTTCGACTCGTCGCTGCTGTAGACATCGAGTTACCCCCAAATGAACATCAATTAGTCACTGTTTTGTCCAACGACGTTGACTCTGGTGACATTTTGGTCACTCCGTCACCGTGTTGCCTTAATAAAGGCATAGCTCTGGCATCAGGTGTGGCTCGCTTCAACAATGGATCAACTGTCCTCGCTGCTACCAACACCACACAAGATAAAATTTTACTGCCACGGGGCACTACTGTCGCCTGCGTTGCCGATCTGCAGCCTGTGTGCGTTGTGCCTCTTACCCCTGTCTCCTCTAAAGGCCATCCTGCAGATCATGCTGCTTCCTCAGCCTTTACGGCAGCCATCAACAAAGACTTGAATGACTCACAGAAGCAGCAGCTGCTTGATTTGTTGGAAAAGCATGCAAATTCCTTTGACGTCGATTCATCCACCCTGGGCCAGACAACGGCTACAGCACATCGTATTCAGATCGACGGAACATCCATTGTGCACGGCCGTCCGTACCGCGTCTCTCTAGCTGAACGAAAAATCATTGAAGAAAACATAGACGATATGCTCCAACGGGAGATAATCCGACCCTCAACCAGTCCTTGGTCGTCGCCCATCGTTCTGGTACGTAAAAAAGACGGATCCGTACGATTTTGCGTCGATTACCGAGCACTCAATAAGATCACTAGGAAGGACGTATACCCCATGCCACGTATCGACGACGCCCTCGATTCCTTACAAGGTGCTGAATTCTTTTCAAGCCTCGACTTGCGTTCCGGCTATTGGCAAATCCCCATGCACGAAGATGACAAAGAAAAAACGGCGTTTGCAACCCCAGATGGCCTATACGAATTCAATGTTATGCCGTTTGGTCTATGCAATGCGCCCGCAACTTTTGAGCGCTTGATTGACACCGTGCTGCGTGGCCTGAAATGGAAGACTTGCCTATGTTACCTCGATGACATTGTTGTCTTTTCGTCGACGTTTCCTCAACATCTGCAACGCTTGGACGAGATCCTGACTTGCCTTGCGGGCGCTGGTCTTCAAATTAACACCAAGAAGTGCCATTTCGCCAGCAGATCTCTCAAGGTCCTTGGTCATGTTGTGAGCAAAGACGGAATTCGTCCAGACCCTGAGAAAACTGCTGCGGTGCTTCGCTTCCCTCGCCCTGAGAAGCCGAAAGATTTGCGAAGTTTCCTTGGTCTCGCCTCTTACTTTCGGCGATTCATACAAAACTTTGCCTCCATAGCCGCACCACTCCATAAGCTACTTGCTTCTGGTACGCCCTTTCAGTGGTCTCAGGAATGTGAATCGGCTTTCGACAGGTTGAAGAGTGCCCTCACGACCGATCCTGTACTTTCTCATTTTCACGATGGTGCACCGACCTTCCTCCATACGGACGCTAGCGGCCACGGTTTAGGAGCCGTCCTCCTCCAGCGCGACAACTCTTCGCGAGAGCGAGTCGTTGCGTACGCCAGCCGCGTCCTCTCCGCAGCCGAGAGGAACTACACGATCACCGAGAAGGAGTGCCTCGCCGTCGTTTGGTCAGTGCAGAAATTTCGTCCCTATCTTCACGGCCGCCATTTCACAATTGTGACCGACCACCACGCTCTATGTTGGCTTTCGACACTCAAGAACTTGTCGGGACGCCTCGGCCGCTGGATTCTACGCCTACAAGAGTATGATTTTGCCATCGTATACAAGTGTGGCAGGAAACATAGTGACGCCGACGCTCTTTCTCGCTGCCCATTACCAGCGACTCCACTCGGGGTTTCCGCAATCAATTCGCACAACACGCCCTCGGAGTCCACGTCTACGGCGGTTTCCTCTCTCGCCTCTATGGACCACCTGCCTTCGGCCGACCCGCACGATTTTTCTTCTCGACAGCTGGCTGACCCATACTGTCGACGTATTATAGGCTACCTCACTGGCAGTTCCCGTCCACCTAATGCGAGGCTCCGTCGCCAACTCTCGCAGTTTAAGCTGGACAACTCGGTGCTGTACCGCAAAATTTACCATCCTGACGGTCAGCGCTGGGTTCCCGTTCTACCCCGATCGCTTCGGTCCGAAGTTCTCAGAGCACTTCATGACCATCCGACGGCTGGTCACCTTGGTTACCACAAAACCTATGATCGCCTTCGAAGTCGGTTTTATTGGCCAGGTATTACCACTAGTGTAGCTCGGTACGTTGGGTCCTGCACTACCTGCCAATGTAGAAAACTACCCACATCTGCTCCAGCCGGTACACTACAGCCTCTTCCATGCCCAGCCACACCATTCGAAGTTGTAGGCATCGATCTTTATGGCCCCCTTCCAGTCAGTGCTGCTGGAAACCGATGGATAGTAACAGCCGTTGACCATTTGACGCGCTACGCCGAGACGGCATCTGTCACTACCGGTTCAGCTTCTGAAATTGCCGACTTCATCCTCCGAGCCATTATACTGCGTCATGGTGCTCCACGTGTATTGCTCAGCGACCGTGGAAGGGCCTTCCTTTCACAACTAGTGAACGAACTTCTTCGCGCCTCTGGCACAACTCACAAGACTGCCTCTAGTTATCATCCCCAAACTAACGGCCTCACTGAGCGATTCCACCGCACTCTTGCTGACATGATCTCCGCCTACATTCAACCAGACCACAAGAACTGGGATGTAGTTCTACCATTCGTCACTTTCGCCTACAATACGGCTATTCAGCGGACAACCGGCTACTCACCATTTTACCTAGTTTATGGACGCTCCCCTACTTCTTTGCCGGACGTCTCCTTCTTTACCTGCCATGCGGATTCATCTCCATCCTCTTCAGAGGAATACGTTTTGCGGCTCGCAGAGAGCCGCCAACGTGCTCGTATAAACACTGAAGCCCGACAGCAAGACAGAAAACTGGTTTATGATGAATCGCATCGTGCTGTATCCTTTCAACCTGGAGACGAAGTGCTCCTTTTGACGCCTATTCGCACACCTGGTTTGTGCGACAAGTTCCAGCCACGATTCATCGGGCCGTACACAGTTCTTGAAGAAACTTCACCAGTAAATTATCGCGTGACGCCACTTGTAGCCCCAGCAGATCGCCGTTATCGAACAACTGAAGTCGTCCATGTCTCCCGTATGAAGCCCTTCATGCGACGTTCTTTGTCCCCTTGACTTGCCGCGGCCAGGCTGGCCGCTCTCACGTGGGGGGAATCAGTGTGGGCATTTAGTATACCAATCCTCTTCATCTGCACATTATCATCATTATCATGTATTGCTTATGCATCCTCATCGTTGTCACGTATCATCATCATCTTGGTTCGTGCATCTCCGCTGTCGGCTGCCGCTTCCTCGGGCCTAATAAAGGTCTTCCAAACCAAGACTTCATATTATTATTATTATTATTTCCTTAATAGTTTGATGCAGGTAAAAGCTGCTCTCCGAAAGGGGCAGCTTAACAAAAGCCCACCGCCAGCTTTTAGCACGACAGCAGTGGCAAACAGTCGGCAATACGAAATTCAGTCAATCAAGCATTATCGTCACTGCTACATTGTCGTGGTCGTTTAGAGACCAAAGAGCGACGCCCATATCTCGAATGTTGCACGGGAGTGCATAGTGTGCGCACTCGAATTATTATTAATCAAATAAGTATTTATCCGTATTCACTCTTCGGTAACAGTTTACACACCATCCACTAAGTAGGATGCGGCCATATATGTCTCATTATCAAGAAAAATGTCACGTGAAAGTTAGTTTCGACAGCAGCAGTGACTCAAACAGTGCACAATGGACAAGGGACGAGGCGTTTCGGCAAAAAGAAGCACACACGCAATGTCACACAATCGATAGACGAGTTTTGTCTTATATAAGAGTACTGTTAATATTGGCTAGAAGTCCCTTTAAACCACTCAAAATGAAAAATAATTCTGTGCCGTTATTTGAGTGAAGAAAAGAGAAAGATTTGATGGCTGGACACAGCTGGGCGCCACTTAGCGCCATTCGGAATGAAATGCTAAGCGCATATTCACAATGTTGGCATGTGATTCCACACGCAAAGTTGATGCTGGACGCATACTGCTTCTCGAGTCAGCATAACACATGGAGCCAAATCATTTGATTGTGGATACCGCGGCTCAGGGAAGTAGATAAGTAGAGCAATCAGACAAAACAAAAATGGAGGCACGCAAGCACTTTCGAAGAAGCAACTATAAGTATAAAGACCGCTCGAACCTCTAGACAATCCCTACAGCGCACTCGAGAGTGAAGCTAAGACTCCGAGAGCATTGAAGGACAGGGAGGAGGGGAAGCACGGGCAGGTCAGCCAGAGCCTCGCCCATATCCGTTTTCCGGGTGCGTAAGCCTCGGCTACCCCGGGCCGCTCCAATCAGCGCATCAATCCCCGCGGGTAAGAAGGAAGGGGCGAGCAGGGCAGCCCGCGAAGCCGGCTGCCGTCACGCAACCAGCCGAGCGTGAGCTGGTGAAGAAGCCCGCGCGTCCTTACAGTAGAAGACATCCATTGACAAGAATGTGGGGGGCACTGGCCGAGTGAAAATGACCGAGATAGGTGCGGAAGCTGGAGAAAGCCCCGACAACCGACAATCGTGGACCCGAAAGACAAAGGTGTTCGCGGAGGGCGGCAACATACGCTCTTCTCTTAACCAGCTGCGGGTGACGTACTCGTGAGCCCCTTGTAATTCCGAACAGCGTCTCCGAATGGATAGAGTCAAAACAAAGAACAGCGCACTTAGAAATAAAATCTTGAATCCCACCAAAGTCCCATCCTTGGTCAACGTCTATGCGAGTTCGAATCACTCAATCGCAAATCGGTGCACTCCGGCAAAGATATTGAACGTATACGGTTGTGCTCTCACTCGCCACGCTTTTGGGAGATTGTAAAATAGTTTTTGTCACTGGAACCAATAGAAAACGGTCTAGTTTCCACTCCCCTATTTAAAAAAAGCCCCCTTGTGTACATGCCTGCAGTAACATTTCGTGTTATACTATTTCTCTAAAATTAAGTCCCCATTTGCCGTTGTATTTGAGGTGGTCTATACTCTTAATCAGGTCCTGTTTCCATTCGACCTAGTTACAGCATAGGTCCTGGTTAAATGCTGGATAAATACAAAGGACTAAACAAAATTTCCGGTTTTCTGGCCATGTCTAACTCATTAAGCGGGATCTGATTAAGCGCGACCTGGCGAGAATCAGACCACCATCACAACAAAAATGTCGCACTCATGGAGACAACAAACACGGACACGGGGGCAAGTAAAGTGGTACAAGGCTTTCACAGTGCAAGTGATAAATGCGAGGGTTTCGACCCAGCGGAGCACGTTAGAGTTAAATATATAGGAGATAGCATCGGCCAAGGAGCCAGCAGTGTGTTAACGCTCGACACGAGTTTCGCATAACAGAGACAAGGGAAGCTCCAGCACAGATCCATTCAGAGCCGTTGTTCCTCTTACGATCACTCCACGCGGAGTACGCGGATATGCCCTCCTTTCTGCACGCAAGCTTAGGAAACCGACAATGGAGAGCGCAGCCCGGGATGAGAGTCCGATGAAAGGCGTACACTCGGCGGCTTCCACTCATCGGCGGCCAACTCTCGGTGAAGGGGCTCATCAGCCTGCGCTCCCGACGCGATGAAGCCCCACCGACACGGCGGAGCACGACGCACTTATCCCGCGTGCATCACGTCTATAAAAAGGGCACCTCTTACAACGGCCGCTGTAATACCACGTAAATATAGAAGAGTGGCTTTTGAAGTCCTCGGCAAAGCGGTATAAAGTGAGCAGTACTCTTAAACGAACAAGCCGGTACTTTTAAATTTTGGAGGTTGTAGTTGATGGCTCATTTGGGGAGTACAAAGGGGTCTCTCTGGTTTCGACGCATCGTGTAGACAGCTTTATGGTACGTGGTTACTTGAGTTTTCTGCTTGTAAGATAACATGAGTACCAAGCTACTATTTTTTGTCCAACGGGTATGCCTATCAATGTGCAATGAAACTGGTTAAGGTCAAGTGAGCATTAAAGGCTAAAGAGGAAGTTTGGTTGACATGGGTGGTAGTTACGCAAAAAATTAGGAGACCTGTACAACCAGTGGAAGGGCAGAAGCTAAATACTAGCGAATCGCAAAGTCTTAACCATGACTGAGGATACTTGCGAGCCGCATCTGCTGCGAGATGTTCATCGAGACACGCATGTAGTACCATGCCACGTTGTTTCTTATGGCCTTCGGTATGTCCTATTGATAGATGGGCTTCATGTTCTTCCCTTGTACTTTCTTGAGTATTACAACAACGTGGGAAACGGTATCGCCCTCACACGTTCGCATTCACTAGCAATTAAAACGAAATGCTTTGAAGGGTGGCGATTGGAGGGTGGCCTAGGAATCCGAGTACTTAAATCGCTCCTTGGTGCCAGCTCAGTGCGAATAGCCGTAGGAGCTGGATGATTTCGACGATCAGGAAATTGAAAGCGAACTTGTTTGCTGTGGTAAAAAACACTCGCAGACTCATATCTGCAGAACAAAAAAAATAAAAAAATCAGTTTAAACTCGTCGAACAAGCATCGTCTCAACAAGCACAGGAAAGCTCTTCTGTTGATCTTTGTGAACGTATCAGAAGAGTATAAGTGCTATTATATTCACATGATTACTAATTAAAAAAGGCGATCGTATTAAAAATTTGCTTCACTAGTTCTTCTAATCATAAACCAAAGAAAACACAACCACGGCGACAATCACAAAATGTTTGAGACATGTTTCGCAATTGCCTTCTAACTTATTGCGAGTACCCGCTACGGTGGTCAAGCGGTTATGGCGTTAGACTGCCGGTCTAATGGTCACAAGATCGAACCCCTGCCGCGGCGGCCGCAAAACGCTGGAGGCGAAACACTGAAGGCACGGGTGCTTTGATCTAGATGCACGTTAAAGTACCCCGAGTGGTCAGAATTCCCGGTACCTTTCCCCAAGGCATTCGTCATAAGTATATAGTTTTGAGACGTAAAACCTAAAAAATTATCGTTTTGTTTATCGATGGTCAACAGTGTAGCCAAATCCAGAAAATGCCTAATATTTTATATTTTACCCTCCCGCGGCTACATTTTATACCTCCGAGCAGCCTATGCTACGCTACTGCAAGAACGCTAGGTGACTAAAATGAACAAAAAAACATGACCTGAAAGGGCACGTATGGGTATACGCTGGATGTGCGTACCTATTTTCAACGCCTATACCACGAAAAACGGCAGAAGAGAAGCAAAAATGGCGTCCAAGATGCGCCGAGGACTCGGAGAAGACGCGCGCTGTGCACACGCCCGAGGTGTTGGTGACAGACGCGGCGGGTTTCCGCCACTCCTCGCAGGAGGCGTACGCCAAAGACATGACGACAATGTATAAGAGTATGGATAGATTCAGCTGGTAAAACCACACGAGCGCAAACATTCTTTCTTCCGCGGTGCGACGATCCACCGAGAAGGAGAATTGACGAGCAGCCTCCAATGAGGCAGTCACCCGAGGAACGAGGAGGGTGAAAAGGGGACGAAACAGGGGTGGCGTCCTATTACTTAAGAAGGGAGAGATGCAACGAAGGAAACTTCGACGCACAGACGAAGTGAACGCAGGGAAGCGTCACTAAGACGCGTGGCTTTCGCGCCGAAAGGAAAGGACTCGGCTATACGGGCCACGGGAGAAAGCGTGTGCGCTTGTGTTCATCACAGCGAGCGAAGAAGCTTGGGTGTATGAGGAGCACGAAGGGACAGACCGCTATAAATAGATAGGCGGGAATACGTTACGAGAAAAAAAAGGCACTGCTATAACGTTATCTTTGTACACGGTGGCGCGTCTTGTAAGAACTGCCGCCCGTATGATGGTCTCCAATGTCCTCTCTCACACAGCTGACACGCGGAGAGGACGACCATCTGTCGGGGAGAGAGTGTGGAGGAAAATGAGCGATAATGATACGAGGACAGCAAGATCCGTCCTGCAGCAGTAAAAGGAGAAGCAAGGGCATGAATCACAGCAGGTCGAGGCAGCGAGGTGTCTTTGTGAGAAGGTTTCGGAATGATGTCGAACAGCACCCCGAAGCGCTCTTATGAGAACAGCCCTCGAGAGGAGCACAGGTTACTTGAAGGGAGACAAGGAAATGTACGAACTCGCTCCGAAAGTTTCAGATGCCAGAGTCCACGAAATTTCCCTATTAGGTCAATCGGGTGACGTGTGCAGATGCCTGTAGTGTCTTGTATAAGGCCTTCAGGGTTTCAGAAATGTTGATTATCAGTGATGATGATGATACTGCATTTGTTTCTCTTCGTGGTTACATGTTCCAAAATTCAAGGACCTTGTGGCACTGGCTTGTCGGCTATGTCGCCCCCATCATGAAGCAGCTTTCCATTTGAACGAAACCCCAAAAGAATGAAGGGAATCGGCGATCCACCCCACTGGGCAAGGAGTTGTGAATAGTGAGGGAAATCATACGGCAAGCGCTTGCCAGAACACCGTAATCAGAACATACTGTATACTTGGAGCGGTAATTGTGTATGAAGCCCTGTCGTCCTCTTCGTGGTATATGGGTCAGTTCAATTTGTTCCATTGTTTGAGGTATCATTACGACTCGCCTGCTGCAGAAGCCGCCCAGCCGGTAGCGATGCGCTGAGCGGATAAGTGCCACAAGCCCAAGGGCGCCAAGAGAACGGAGCAGAGGCACAGGGAAACTAGTGGTGAGAAAACTTCAGGGCAGCTTCTTTATGTTTACAACAATAGAATAGTAAGACTACATCATTGCTTCTTGCTTTTTCTGGGAGTTTATCTGGCCACCCACTCCGCGAGTTAACCCATTTATACAATACCGATAACATCTTCCAAGTTAATGAGCTCATGAATAAACGATGCTTTGTACATATCACGAAAAAAAAAAACGACAACCGTGAGTTACAGACCATCAAGCTTAATGGGACGAACACAAAACCAGGCGCAACGGCCAAGATGCACGCAAATGCGCTATCCTCACCAAGACGCGATGGCAGCATTGAGATTAAATGCATATATATAAGCACCATCATCTTGCAAACGCGTCTCGATCGGTCAATGTACTTCCCATTAACCTCGCGAGACATATCAGAATACACTCGTTCATTCCACGAGTCAAGAATATCAGCACGATGTGAATCAGCATGCAGACAAGTTAATGAACGGCTCCAACAATTAATAAAGCATACAGCAACGCTTTTCGCCCGTATAGAACGCACACTCCTAGATCATTCGAATCAATTAACGATGTCTGAGCGCCTTCTAATGAAACAGGATAAAGAGAAGATTTCTCGTGCTTCAGCGTTTTTATTACGATTAGTTTTACGGTCACGCGAACGGCGTCAAGTTGCGCGCCGATGCGAAAACTACGCAAGCGCGCATATATGAACGCCATAAAGTAGCTGGGGTTATTCGCGACGGCTTATCTGCATATCAATAAACTCCGCGCTCCGCGGGCGTCCTCCCATAAGCTGCAGCCACGCTGTTCCTCTGTGTCACAGTGCGAGGAAACCTGCGTTAATGTTGCCCATTCCTTTATACTACATGCGTTTCGCTTTAATGAAATTAGTGAGCGGTAAAGCTTCCGTTAAAGCGATACGCAGCGTGTAGGTACAAAAAATTATCGACAAGAAAGGTGGCTCAACTTCAATGTCCCACAAGAGAATTTCTGTAGGGTCAATAACGCGGAAATCGAAGTAGTGGTGGAGAAGGATGTCGTAGCTTACCGGCGGATCTGCAGACTTGCGAGGTTTGCAGGCAATGTCCCAGCGCAGTTTCTTTTTTTTTGATGTTATGTTGCAAATATGGTCATAATTTATTAAAACCGAGAGCAGGAATGTCAGCAAGAAAGCGCACAGCGCGATACAATATTGCACGTGCCGGTTGTCTGAATGATTTTTCCCGCATACGGTGCGAAGCCGGACCCCAATACGGCGACACCCCATTCCAATATAAAGAAAAGAAACGACAAGTGAACTTACCGGAAAGAAGCTATGTTTGAGCGTCGGTAAATGGACCATGCAGTTAAGCACAATGGAAGTTGATTCACAGTGATTGGACGGTACGTTTTGATATGAATCAAACTCCTCGAGCACGGTAAAATACACAACGCCTTTCGACAGGTAATGTTGTTGAGGCCGGCTGTTCAAGATATTGACCATGGACACAAAAGGTGAAACGCAGCGACACATTTAGTAGAAACTGAGTGGAAGTAAAGCTTGACGTGCTAATGAGCGAATCGGATTATTTTTGTTTTCAAAACTAGGTGCATGTTTGACCGAAAGAACAAGACCACTAATCAGACAACAGCGGCAGTGAAAAAGCACAAGGTCTAAAAACTAAGCAGCGCTAAGTGAACCCATCGTGAAACAGAAGATGCCACTATACGCCCCTATAAAAAATAAATACATCATCTGCACACGAGCTTATTACGTACGAACCATGACATTTGGCCATGAGCATTCCTGACCAGACAAGTTCTCGTAGTTTTGATTTCATAATTCACGAATGCATCCCTCTCCCAGAAAGCAGTTCATGTTTGGTACATTTTCTGAGCGACACTGATTTGAAGAAGTCACACACTGTGTGTAGGATGCCCTTTCTGTGACCTATCCTTCCAATGAAGCTGTGTTTAAGTGTTTTCTGGTTCGTTTTAAGAGTCTTCTGTTTTATTCTTTCATACTACCTCTCCTCGTGCCAAGCAGCTCGAGGTTCCCTGTCAGGCTTAGTTTCAGAACACTGTCCTTCCTTCGCGTTTACTTCTGTCTTGCAGAAGGAATATGCTTATTCGTTCTATTTCATTGTACTAGCTCAGGTATCGGACAGTGGCTGCGAATTCTATAAGGCAGGTCACGTTTCCAACAAGTAGTTGGATTGTGCTTAGCTATATACAACGCAACTAGATTGAAAAACAACGCTTTTGGAGTACGGGTTCGTTTAAACCAAGTGCATACAAGAGAAAACATGCACATGACAGCCTTTCCAAAAACAAATCTACCAGAAAATTTTAGACTTCCGTTCCTCAACAGTTATGACCAACAAAGAAAAACATCCCCTTTTCCACACTAATAAAAACGTGAGGGAGGAGGGCAGAATATATGCATATATGTGATAAGACAACAAAAGAAACTTTGCACGGACACTACACTACAACTGCAGCGTCCACTTCACTAGACGCTGGTATATATGCAAGTCGCCGTGGCCATTCACTTCACCGAAGCGTCAGCGCGTTGTCCAATTCCCTAAATGGACTCGGCTATTTCCCTTGCTTCCCGGTGCGATACGCGCTGTACGGCCCTTCCTAAAACTTTGTGGTCATCCCTATTTCTTCAGTTTTTCTCCGTTTGCTCTGGTTTCGCTACGTAAATGATCGCCCTCGCCGATGCGTGATAAGCAATAAAAAAGGGGAAAAACTAAGAGATAGACTGGTTCCGCTCTCCAAGTCAATTCGTGCGAATGCAAAGTTCTCCCAACGGTACACACGTCTTTCACGTAAGAAAATAGCGACACTTAGAAAGACGCAGGTCTGCTTAGGTGATTGAAGGCATAAAAAAATAAAAGAGACCAAAACGTGGCCTATATAATTCGAGCTCCCGACATTTATACTACGGAAATGTAGACAAAATAAGCATACACTTTTCTGAACTGTACACGCCTTAATTCGGCTATACACAGTTCAATATTTTCTAAACAGGACACAGAAGAAACCCGCCATATGTATGTTAGGACAAAAACGTTATTATAAACAATGGCCTTGACAGCAGCGCGCTAAAAATAGAAAAATAATTGAAAAGCGGATTATGATTATTTCTCGTAGGTTCTTGTGATCACAAAGAAAAATAAAACAAGGAGAGAAAGGTACAACCATGCATTATATCTGTGATCGCTAAAACAGAGCTTTCGGTTTGAACTATGCGGACACAGAAGTTGTAAATATTATGAATTAAGTAAGTTGGCCGTAACCTTAAATAGATGAGGAGCACAGGTATGCCTAACGGCAACAAGCCTCGTTAGTTTTATAGTCGAGCGCATGAAACTGTAGTACTACCCAAACTATATGCGAGCCCGTCCAAGTATGATTGAGATAGTACAAAGGGCAACTTAGGCAGCATTAGTAATTATGAAAAAAAAGCCGTTCGTTTTACTTACGCGCTAGAGCCGAAGGAAACATACGCTTCTGTACCAACCGCAGACTTGAGGACGTGAGGCGAGGGGGAACCAAGGTTAGGGCACCTCTCTCTCAGCGAATAAATGCACAATAAATATCAACCTGAGAGATACGCACCCAGAAAGTCCAGTCGCTTTTCGAAATTGCAATGTTCTCCACTTACCTGCGAGAAAAAGAGAAAAATAATTGAATCAGCATCAAAACAAGAAACAAACGTCATAACGCCATTAAGCGTACAGTCGGACAAAAAAGCTTGCACAAACACACGCACACAGACTTATATATATATATATATATATATATATATATATATATATATATATATATATATATATATATATATATATATATATATATATATAGGCAGGCATGGTGGTTGAGTGGCCGTAGCGTTGCATATAGTCTAGTAGATCCTCCGTGAGCGGTCACAACGTGGTTTATTTCGACGTTTCGGCCTAGAGTCTGGCCTTCATCAGGAATCCTGATGAAGGCCAGACTCTAGGCCGAAACGTCGAAATAAACCACGTTGTGACCGCTCACGGAGGATCTACTAGACTATATATATATATATATATATATACAGCAGGAGACTCGCGCGTGACCATTCGTCAATACGCACCTAGCACGCTGACCAACATTTTCATGGATTTACGACAAACCGGATCCCTTCATGGTTGTCAAAAGTACACGGAGTGGTAATGCGATTACATTCTCTCACCGGCTAGCCAGACAGAAGCGACAAGTTCTTCGGAGCGCCAAACGCGTTTGCCAAGTAATGTTTACCTAAGCTGCCTGCGCAAACCAGTCAACGAAATTTTGGTCTTAACTGCACGAAACACGCCGTTTTCACGCACTTGTTTTTTTTTTTCAAAACTCAAGAAAATGTCGCTGTTTCAGTTGACGGCGACTGCGGGCCGCGATTCGCCGAGTCGGTAGAAACGGAAAGGCGCGGGCAAGCAGCGCTGAAGTAAACGTGAGTCTATAGAGCGCGAAAACTGCAAACACTGTGTCACGAGACAAAGAAGAAATCAAACCGGACTAGAAGTCCGGGTTTCAAAAGGGTGAAATCCTGGAAGCGCACCAAATATTGCGAAAGCTGGCAAAGGAAGACGGAAAACGATAGAAGGGCAAGAGGGAAAACGAGAGAAACAAAACCGGGGGAGGGGAGGATGGGGGGCTTCAATCGCAAAAACACGAAATATATACTCGAAGGCCCTGCGGCGCATTTAAACTGTATTACGTGCCTCGAACGCGAAAAAAAAATGAAGAAACGCTCGGTATGATTCGAGAGTGGGGCGACTTCTCGGAGACTGCGTTGGTCCCCGATTGTATTTGCTTCTCCTTTCGACGACGAGGGTCGTTCGACGCACGCACGGCACGTGTTTACAGCCCTCCGCGTTCGCACTCGACCGACGTAGAACACGCACTCTGCTGGAAACGACGACAGGAAGGCAGCCAGCCAGGCCTATACTTTCCCAGATTCAATTTTGCCGCAGCACGCGCGACCTAAGCTAACTTACCTCCTCCATGGTCCCCTACACTACATGTTCTTTTTTTCCCCTGCTCTAACGTGTATCACGACATCTAAAAAGTCCGGATCCAGCCCAAGCGTAAACGTACAGTAAGCTTCGAACCTGAAATTTACCAATGTCAGTGAAAACGGCACAGTGTAGTGCATTTCACCAATGGGGGCAGTCGCAGTGTAGTGGCACGCTAAGGCTAAGCTGCCTTTCTGGTTCTGTCAGCGACGCCCAAGTTACACAAATTAGGTACAGAGAGTAGCAAGCTCATCCCCAGTCGACGCACTTGACTCGGCAACATGACTGAACATCTTCCCGTAACGGGACACTTAAATTCACAAGTCAGATATGATTGATTACGAAAGCTATATCCACGCCTATATTTTAAATGATTACTTGCCTGATGTATGAGCGAGAAATTACAAGTGATGGCATAACTTCTCGGTTCCAATATTCGAAATATTTTTGAAAATGCCCAAACAGACGTAACACGCACTACACTTACTGCATATATTAGGCAACGGTGTCTGCAATATCGTGATCGATTTCTTTCACAGCCAGTGCGGATGACTTTTGCGTATAAGTCCATCACAAATAGAAGCATCAGCAAGCCGAGGAACCAAATTATTATTATTGTTGTTGTTATTGTTATAGTTGTTGTAATTATTATTATTATTATTATTATTATTATTATTATTATTATTATTATTATTATTACTATTATTATTATTATTATTATTATTATAATTATTATTATTATTATTATACAGACGCGTAGCATCTGTGTAGCACAAAACTAATCCTGGCAAAAGAAAGCTAGAAGAAGCAGATTGACGCTCTGCGTAAGCGCTGCCGTCACTCACGATAGACTTTAGGGTTACGATAGATGATTTCAGTCTCGAAGTGCTTATTCACCATAAGTCTCTCGCACGAAGATTACCATTGACAAGGGCTATTTGCCTCTTCAGATAACACATTTTAAAAAAGGCAAACAAAGAGGACCTCCTAGTCGAAATAATAATATTTGTCTAAATAATATTCAACCCGTCTTCTAGGGTTTATCCCGTCTTCAAGAGCTTGTTATTCCCCTTGCCTAGAGGCTTATGGCCAGAAGACGGGGCGGGGCGCCGGGTGGTGAGGTAACCTTACCACACCAGAAGAAAAGCTCAAGAACCCCGATACAGCGAGAAAAACCCGAACTCAACAAAAAAAAAACAGAAGAAGATAGAAAAAAAGGCGGATTATATAATAACATTTGCGCGAAGAAAGAGCCTTGTCAGCGAGGCGCTATATCGTTGCGAGAATTAAATATAATTACGCATCTCTGAGAACCCAGGCGACGACATCCACTTCGCATCGACGCTCTGCCTTCTGGCATTTCAGACGATAAAATCTTTCCAAATAAAAACCAGGGTAGGAAAGAGGAAAAAACCAGGCGGCTTGATCCAATCTTCGGAAGACGTTTTTTTTAGCCAGTTCTCTTTATATTCTCTCAAACCCTTTATTGCTTCGCAGGTGTAGCTGCACGCCCGAGGTAAGAAAGCGGGCAACCACGCACGAGCAATCAGAGTTGGAAAGAGAGACTCCCCTTCACCTCTGTTCCACCCCCGGGGTTTCGGAGCTGTCGCCTCGAATTTCGAGCTTTCCAGCTTCGCCTCGAAAGTTCCTCACAGACTGCCGCGTTCCTGCGCGGTGGGCGAGTGCCTTTGTTCCGGACGTGGGCTTGATTTGCACCCGCGCCACGACAGCCTTCCGTGTGCCGAGGGCCTATAGCTCTCTTTCGTTCCACGGACCTCTTCAAGTTTATCCGAGAATGCTGAGGTCTTTAAGAGCACAATATACAAACCGTGCCTCATGCTTAGCTAGTGTGCACGATTGTGGAGTTTTCTCTTTTTTTTCTTCGATCGTGTTTTGTGGCCCTAAGAGGCAGAGTCCCTACTTTGAAGAAATGAACTGTGCCTTGAGAAAAAAATTACATGAACCAGAGATACAATTATCCCTGGGGAAGCATAGAGCCCGTCAAATGTTGTGTTTTGCTGAAGTGATTCTTCGTCCATTTATGTCAATTTGCATCACAATAACTAATAACGTCACTACAGTTAAAGTACACCAATTATAACGTCCTATTACCTTCGTGAAACGCACCTTTGACATTACGCTACTTTTGGTAAGTATGAATAGGACACGCAAGTTAATAATTGGACACAGAAATGGTCACGCACGAAGAAGTAAGAATGAAGAGATTCGACGAGAGAATAAAGCACTCATGGAACCAGAGCAGTTCGGAAGAACAAAGACTAAATCATGACAACGTAAAACAAAAATATGCGACCACTAGCTGAGAGGCATTACAACTGAAACATTCCCAACGGCCCCCTCAGATTTGAGTGAAACAGACAGCGTTCCAGAGCGGACGCCCAATGGCGGCAGAGGAATCTTGCACAACCGCCGACGACGTTACTCTGCTCGCAATAGCAGACGACGAACGACGCTCAGCCGAGTGTAAAACACAAACGGGAGAGGGTGGATGGTAGGGACGCGAAGCACTCGCAACACGAGAAAACGGCAACAAATCGGGCACCATTACAACGTGTGGCTACAAAATGGGAAGAGGCCCAAAAGCGAGCGCGCAAAAAGAGACAGCGGTTTGTGCCTTTCTCGGACCACTGGGCGCGTCTGGCCGTCTGCATCGTGCCGACGAGAAAGAAAAATATGCTCGGCCCGAACTTTTTTTTATTTCACGTTCTATCATTTACCCTGCCTTTCTTCACAAGCTTTATCCTGATGTTTATTTAACCAACTCGTGTACAAAATGTGGCGGTTTAGCCACCTTACACCACATGCTCTGGGAGTGCCCTTCGGTACGTGGCACCGATACAGCATCGTCCAGAAAGTGGGACTCCGCTCTCCGGAGTCCAGACATAACATCGCAACTTTGGGCTGTCCAGAGGGCCCATGATGCGGCGCTAGGGCTCGGCCTTACTGTCCCATCGTGGGAGCGGCCCGCCGTGTGCTAGGGCGCACGCCTTCGGACTTGTCAATAAAGTTTTTCCAAACCAAACCAAATCATTTTTCTTCGCATTCGAAAAAAAAAGGAAGAGGCGGAATCATGTAGTGAGTGCAAACTTTCTCCGATACAGCATGAACAACGTACGTTAAAGTGCCTGTTGTGCATGACAAACAAGGCACGGATCGGCTAACACACGCCGTATAAAGGGTATACATAAATAAAAGCACGAAAGAACTCGAAAAAAGAAGAAGAAGAACAAAGAGCGCGGCGTGCACGAGATGCACGAGCACACACGGCATTCGGAACGACAATGAATATTAATAGACTAAAGCACATCTCTGTGCCAACCGGACAGAGAACTACAGCAAGACGATGCTTCGAAACTTCAGCTCCGCGCCGCCAACAAAGACACCACAGCTTCACTCGAAGCGTGCGCGCCTCCGTAGCGGAAACTGGGCGATACTAACTCCCGTATTTACAAACGCTCCTCGACTCAAATTTCGAAGTGTGGCAGCTTGGGCTAGTTGGTATGGCATGACGACAGCTATAGCGCGAGAACAATACGACGACACAGAGACAAGAGGGTCTTTCGTGTCCCTCTTGTCTCTGTGTCATCGTTTTGTTCTCGCGCTATAACTATCGAATTTCGTCCTTCACTTGACAGAGTTAAGCACTGCGCCGCTCCTCGACTGAAAGTGACGCTGCTGCGCTTCTCAAGAACCATGTGCAGGTTATCGCTGATAAGTAGCACCTTTCTCTGACCTTTCTCAAGTCAAGGTGAACCGTTGTGTGAAGGAACGTTCTAGGCTACCGTGGTAGGCATGAGTTACATTGGGCGCACATGTGATTGGCGACTGAAGCGTACATTATGCACGCGACAGAAAAAAAAAAGCGCTGACTGAAGGATACGCTCTTAACTCGTGATCTGTCGAAAACGAAAAACTTGGCGCCGTCAAAGGAAAAAGAATGAACCAGTTAACAGATGCCGCTTTCGCATAGAACCCGGTATATAGAGTTGTACACATATAGAGTTGTCACTGTACACAAGTGCCCCTGTCCCAGTAGATTTCCTTGCATATCTCGGCGTATGCAGATGCACTCTACTTCTGTACTAGTTATGTCCAAACGAAATCCGCATCACGAAACCCAAATTCTTGTTAACAAATACGTACAGCAATGTAGCAAAGTGGTCTAGTTGGAACATATTCATGACGATCAGTGCAAGAAACGACACAAAAAAAAAAAAACAAGGAAGTGCACGACGCAAGTCCTGTCTAAACGGAGGCCGAGTTTGATGGGAAACAAAACGTGGCATATATAAACATATAATAAGGCACTAAAGAAGCCTTATCAACCCCGACGAAGCATCTAATCACGTATGCGGTAGATATGAAACCTATTCATCCGGGAGAGCGATTGAAGGCTGGCTCAAGCACGTGTCTTCTATTATTTTGAACGCTTCAGCGATTTCACGCGTGCGCTGGTTCCGGCGTGCGCGGATGTACAGCAAGAGCGCCGAATGAAGCCGCGCATGCTACAATGGTCTTATACGCCAGGAGCATAACCGCTACGGCTGCTCTTGAAGAGCCTGCATGGCGCGGTCGATTGGAGCCGAGAATGGCTGAAGGTATAGCTCGAAAACAGCGTCGGTGGCACCTCGCAGATAGCTACGTGCTCCATCAGGCACCGGCAAAATCGACGAACAGCGACCATAAGCGGCGCGTTGCGATGCACAATATATATATAGACTACGCCGTACATCAAATTATGTCCTCATCGGTTCTCCAACATCCACTTCATCGTATACATTCGGCGGCAGCTCGCCCCTTCGCCGTCCCTGCGTGAACGAGCAATCCAAGCAACTTTGCCACCACGATGGACAACGCGGCTAGCACGTGCTGGTGGTGGTCGATTATTGACCAACGCCCCACCCTCTTCATTCTACATTAAACGGAGGCAATCATCGTTCCTTTAGTGCGCGTGTCCACATTAAGCGGTTTCATTCGGCGCTGTCGTCGACTTTAATTAAGGCGCCCTCGGGCTTGTCGCGTTCGCGTCGCTGTAATTTTTTTTATCCTTGGTCGTCCACATTTTTTTTTTTACTTTTTTACGCGCTTCCACAAACGTCTGGTCTTCGATGAGAATCGGGCTAGTTCCGACAATAAAATTTCTTTCCACCCATGATCTCATGCAACAATCACGCACAAAGAGCTCGGCAGTGTATAGGAGGGCTTGTCGAGTCTCCTTCGCCGGTCTTGATCTTCGAAAGGAGTCCCCGTGTAGGTAGGAGCAAACTGTTACGTTATAGCATATAATGTTAAGCTAAACCTGATTGCCCACCTCACTTGTTCCTTTTTTTTTCAGCTTTGTCAACAGGTGCCACCGACTAGTTACAAAAGATCCTAACACTGCGAAACTTCCCTTGACCAAACTTCAAGAGACCTCAAGAAAAAAACCGTAAAAGTGACGTAAAATGGCTATGTTGCAACCGGCTATCTGGAGCCAGCAAAGACTTTAAGCATTTCAAACAAAAGTTCACCATTTCATTTGTAATCCACTAATTATTTGAATGTGAATTGCTGTTTTTTAGCATGCATGTTTCGGAGAATGCAGTAATCTGTTACAGTACTAGGCCACGTACGACTGCACTGACTGCATCACTGTGTTGAAGCTCGCATACTTTCTTCGGCACAAATATCTGCTAAAAAGCTAAAGACATCCCCCCCCCCCTCCAAGAACATCAGTGGTCCTTTAACTGAAGTTTTTTTGGTGCTTCCTCTAGAAATGTTGCTTACTCCACTTTCTCTCCTTATTCTGCAGGTTGAACTACAATCTCTTCGGTATAGAAAGAGTGACGCAGGTCTTAACACAAGAGTTCCGAAATACATATTCTGCAAACACAGAACGCTATAGTATGTACCCAGTCTTTCAGGCAATTTCTGATCAGTATTACATGAAGTAATTTGGGTGGTCTCACAAAATATATCTGTAGAATTTAAATGCGCTTTTCACTACTTCTGTTTAATCTGAAAATTTTGACTATTGAAACTGAACAATTCCGTTATGTTGCGGACATGCGCACACAGGAGGCGTATGGGTGAACGTGTGACGGCTGATAAGAACAAAAAAACGCTTACATACTTTCGTGAGACAAGTGACCTACAAGGCACAAGAACTGGGATGCCGAAGAAAGGTTTTCAGCAAACAAACCTCCGTATTATTGGATTACCACGTGACCGACGAAAACCCGCACATCACCTTGTTGCTTCGACCACTGCATACGACTATATATCTATAGCTCCGCGTTTACGTTCACCGCTCTCATAAATGCGGTTAGTGGCAGCATCGGTACTCATCAGATAGCAATCTTTTAGCTACGACTTTTAGCTTTCCTGGCCGTTTCGATAATGGTATCGATACCAATGGCATATCATGACTGTATGAAGAACATATCTGACTAGTCATAAAATGAAAATCATGACATGTATGTCATGAATGTCATGATTTACATTTCATGGTCCTGCCGCTCTTGCGGCGGTTTCGTTCCCATGGCATGTTGCAAAACTGGTATGGTATGACATGACTGCATGGCGAACACAAGCGACAGACCCTAAAATGAAAATCATGACATGCGTGTTATGTAACAACATGACTACATGCCATGCTCACGATGTGCTCACGGCTGTTTCGCTTGCGTCACATATACCAAATAAAACCGGAAAATAAAACCGGAAACAGTTCGTATACGCTAACGTCTACACATCATCCACTTCACCCGTTCTGTCTGGCGTGCCTCAAGGCACTGTTCTAGGGCCGCTCCTCTTCCTAATCTACATCAGCGACCTGCCATCTACTGTAACTTCTGAAATACGTCTTTTTGCAGATGATTGCGTCGTGTACCGCCCTATCAATAACTCCTCCGACGTTTGTACTCTTCAAAAAGACCTACTTCGTATTCAAGACTGGTGTACCACATGGCTCATGTCACTGAACACCAGTAAGACCGTGAACATTTCATTCCATCGTCGACCCAACTATGCACCCTCCGTGTATAGGAATAATAACAGCATTATAGCTAATGTGCATTCCTTCAAGTACCTAGGACTTCACCTGTCTCAAGACTTATCTTGGACGGATTATATAACCCACATTATCAATTCAGCGAACAAAATGCTTGGTTACCTTCGCCGAAACCTTTTCATGGCTCAGTCACATGAAAGATTACTTGCATACATAACGCTCGTGCGACCTAAACTTGAATATGCCTCTGCTATCTTTGACCCCCACCAATCTAATCTCACTAAAGCTCTCCAATCAGTCCAGAACCGTTCCGCCAGATTTATCCTTTCTGAGTACTCGTATCACGCAAGCGTTTCGTCTCGTACATCTAAGCTGAAGCTGGCGCCCCTTGCCTCTCGTCGCCGCATCTCACGTCTTTGCCTCTACCACAGATTCTTTCACACTATGCCTCGTCACAGTCGGTTGATTCAACTGACTCATCGCACATCCCGAACAAGCCACCTTAACGCAGTTAATTCCACCCCGTACCCACACCACTACATTCCATTAGTCATTCTTCGTCAGAACTGCCCGAGACTGGAATGGCCTTCCAAAAGATGTTGCACTTGTCCGTGATGCAGCACGCTTCCGATATACTATCGAACATACATGAATTGATGCCTTTAGACTTGCCTTTGTGAAATGAATTGTCTTATTTTTATTGCCGCCATTTGTATCCACATTTTGTATTTTAGTGTTATTGATGTTTATTGTTATATTTTTTATCGTTTTCTCTTTACTTATAATACCCACCCCTCATGTAATGTCCCTCGGGACCCTTGAGGTACCAATAAATAAATAAATAAATAAATAAATAAATAAATTTGATATTACGGTTGGATGACGAACGTATGTGACTGGTGCAAACATTATATTCATGTTATACGTGTCATGTAGCAAAATGACGACATTTCACAGTGAAGGCGTCAATACAATTCGACGTGACGCGGTGCGCGTGCTCGCCTGCGTTCATTTTGTCGCTTCACGCCGGCGTTGCCACGCCAGGCGCCGGTCCTGCCATATAATCGCAGGCGCGCGCCGCGCTGCGTTGCTTTGACGCATGCGCGTTTCAGCGCGTTTGGCATCCCTCCATCACGAAAAGAGGGAGACTTATCGGCGCGAAATGCAGCATGTCTCGCGAGATTAAGTGCTCGCGTTTTGCTGACGTAGCGCCGCTGTGTTCAGCGTGCGCGCGCGTCAATGCTACATTGGATTATATTGGGTCCTTCATGATGCGCTCGCGGCCATTTTGCTAGCTCCACATATGCCAAATTTGGTGTTACGTGATGTCAATGGATAGCAAAATATATAGCAAGTAAGCTTCACTCCCATCGACGACAGGCTCACATGAGACTCGGTGACAAATTTGTACCTTCTCGTTGCGAGGCCTTTCATTACATGTAATAACTGTCAACACCAGAAAATTCCGGTAACGTTAACACACTCGTTTGCCTTTTTTTTATTGACCCGATTGACGACTAACAAAGCAGATACAAAGCAAGGAGTAATAGCAGCGACAGCATTACGACTCATGTTGAATTTGAATGGCGGAGTCGGAGCAGGTATTTCTGCTCCTCTTGAAGCAAATGTGTTCCAATGGCAGAGCGAAGACGGGAGTCAAAGGTTCCAGTGAGAGAGTCGGAGTGGATTCAGAGCGAGAGTGACTCCGAGGAGCGGGAAAGTTGCTCCGCCGAAATCGGCGGAGTGGACTGGAACTCGGCGTAACGCGCTCCCTTTAACACTTAGAAGTGTGGCAGCTTGGGCTAGTTGGTATGGCGTGACGATAGTTATAGCGCGAGAACAAAACGACGACACAGAGACAAGAAGCGTCTTTCGTGTCCTCCTTTTCTCTGTGTCGTCGTGTTGTTCTCGCGCTATAACTATTGCCCCTTTAACACGTTCGCCCGCTTGGTGGCCCCGTCACTGCCAAGTGTTTTACGATACGATAAAGGTCAAGTTCTTGCACGAGCAGTTGATCGGATCATGTCGCCGACACTTAAACTACAACGTATGAGCAGTGATTCAACAGAACTTGACTGCGAAATCAGCGGAACAGAATACCTTATAGGCAACGTATCCTCGGCAACTATATCAGACGTTCACTTCTTGTTTCTACGCTCGCTCCGGCGGCGCCGATTGTGCTCGAATCACGGATTCGGAGGCATTGCTCTATATCAGAGTCGAGAACTCGCTCACAGAGTCAGTCCATCGGCTGCTCCGACTCTACCATTTAAATTCAACATCAGACACAAGCCTCCAACACAGCAGCGAATCGGTAGCTTTGTCAAAGCTGCGGCAACCGCCAGCAATTTTGCATAAGATCTATACCACCCAAAAGCAGCTGTTGCCTGCGTATAGAAAACACATATAACAAAATGAAGCAGTAAAATTTATTCATGCAGTTAGGTGCGCTTTCAAATTTTGTGAAAACACCACTGCATTGCACCGTTTGGGCAATTTACAGCTTATTTAATATGACCAGCGAGATCATAAACCAATGTTTTTACGTCACGCAAATGCAAGTAATGTTTTTCGCGCATTTGTCCATTTAGCGAAATCTGACAAAACACATCTTCGATTAGACAAACTTTAAAAAGAAAACATATAATGAAGACAGCGCACTGACGCTTTGATGACTACAATATTGCTTGACTCGCACGCAATCTGTCAAACTTGTTCACCCATCGGTTGTGCGCCATTTCGACGATTCGTTTCAATGCAGTGATTCGGTCAAGAGCGGGTGCGTTAAAAGATCTAGTGAATGAAAAGGAGGGGTGAACGGGGCCCCCGATAACATTATCAGGTCATTGAAGGCACCCTGCAAGATATCTTGGTCAGCATGCCGAAGGCGGATGTGTCCACGCCCTTCTGCCGTTTCCTTACTGGTGAACCATTATTCTTCCCACATAATCGTTGTATGTGGTTGTCAGGTAAGACAAACAGTATAACTTGACGGAGTGGTAGTTTGGGATTCTCGACGATTAAATATCGGCTTGACTGCACAGCAAAACGAGGACGCCGGAGAGGACAGAGCATATGGACACCACCTTCGACTGGTTTTTGAAGTTGAAGCCAGCGACTGCGTTGTGTTTTACCTTGTTTCGTCGTTCAATATGTGCTGAGTAGTCATGTCGATAGCAAAGAGGGGGACAAAAGTTTCAATAAAGAGACGAAAGTGCAGATGGTAGCCATTAAAAAGCGTATCTGGCCAGCCACTCTTGACCGTGATGAGGCAGACGAGCAGCTGGAGATGGGACCCACACTCCAAGGACGAGGCACGCCTTGGTGCGCAGCGGGAAGCCCGGAAATCACGGAGGAAGCGGCGCTGGCTGCGTGGCCCACGAATGCGGCGGAGACGCCGTGGATCTCTGGAGGAGAGAGGCAGAAGGAATCCGAGCTAAGCTTGACGGCCGAGAAAAGAGCGTGCGCCTGATAGCGGCGCAAGGAACAGGGAATCCTTGCATATCACCCCGAGCGATCAATAAGGCCTTGTACGCCGGGCGTGTATTGGACGGGAGGAGTTGGCGAGTTGCCAGCCGGGCCGGGAAATAATGGATTAGAGGACGAGGAAAATGGCGACAGAATGTCTCGCCATATTTTTTTTTTTTTTTCATCTTCCTTTTGCGTATCGTCCGAGTTGTGCCTCTTTCTTTCGCCTCCGCTTTCGTGTACGTCTATCTATATAGTGTCTGTGCATCCGAGCGGTAATAGCACTCTAGATGTCCGAGGCAGGCGGGTTTACGATCGCGCTGTTCTGGGCGCCGGCTTTTATTATTTCACTATTTTCATTCCTTCTTTCTTGGGATAGCTTAAGAAAATAGCAGTGTTCGGTCAGGGCTCTCGTTTGATGGCTTTCCACTTTCTTTATCGACAGTTGCACACGCGAACACGTCTTACCCCCCGGTTCTTCTTCGCGGAAACAGCTGATGCAACCACACGGATACACATCGTCTCGCCAGGGTTGACGTGCGTGGCGAAGTCGTAGAGGGAATCGCGGATCCCGTGTCACTGCAACGTTCCATCAATTGACCAACGTCTTTATATTACGCGAAAACGCAGAACTGCGCACCACGCAGATTATTGCACATCATGTACGCGAACCAAGCTATACTTTGAAGCGCGCACGGTACCATTTTTTTTTTTGAAATTAAAAAAAAACAGGCTCAGTAAAAAAAAAGAAGGTTGTGTTAGGCTTCGTAAAACTTAAAGAGCCATAAATAAAGAATAATGAATGACCGCAGACCTAATTCGGGATTGATCTACCGAGATACATACGCAAGAATGTGAGCCAACGTGGCGATCTAGAGACAATGAAGCATGGATTGTCGGCATCGTTCAAACGATACCTTACGCTCGAATTACGGCGAAACATTCGGCTGAGTGGCCGCCAAAGTTGGCACGCTGTTTTTTCATGCCTGAGAGGGCGCATTTTCTTCAATTTATGAAGCGCTGCAACAGCAAACGTCCGCAAAAATAAATAAACTAATAATAATAATAATAATAATAATAATAATAATAATAATAATAATAATAATAATAATATTAATAATATTAATAATAAACTAAACGGACACGCGAGTTCGTTGGTTTAAAATCCTCTCCGGCGTGGAGACTATCACTCCGTTATTGTCGATAGATCTTTCTTGCTTTTTCCACAAGATTCTGAACTACTGATCGGGTTTCGTTTAGACTGCTAAACCGGTATATTTTTTGCGAGCCGAAGCAGCTTAGCGGCGAGTGTTGCGCCGCTATAGGCTGTAGAACGCGAGTTCGATCCCCTGCTAATGAGAAAAGCTTACTCCCATGGGGTCTCACTCGATCTTCAATTTCGAACACCTTCGACGTACGGCGCTTTTTTTTTGGGGGGGGGGGGGGATACATTGTTTGGCCGAGTTATGCATGGGTTAGGAATCAGCAGCAAAAAAAAAAAAGGAGTAGTAAGCGAAGATGGTGCTATTGCAGCACAAGGTGCAGACGAACAAGGGAAAACACCAGCCACTAAAAAAGGAAGAGGGAGGCCCCAGAGTCGAGCCACGTTCCACCCCCGCCCCTTCGCGGGGTCGGTTTTAGCAAGCGGCTTAAGCACCGCAATGAATCCCGCATCTTATCTCTTAGGCAGGGAAAGGAACGGCACTCCGGAAGCAGCGGAGGTTGTGTGGAAGTCTCGCCTATCTCACCCCGAAAGAAAGAAAAAGAGAGAAAAAAAAGAACGAAGGGAAAAGGCCGCGCGGATCACCCCTTACTGCGGGCAGTTAGCATCAATCGCAGCAAGGCATTGAGCGCGCATGTAGGTTTATATGCACGCGCGCCCTGCATGCCAGATGACCCCGCACACGCTGCTACCCGAACGTGAGCCGTTCTGTGCAGAGACAGGCACGTTTATCAGCAACAGACGTGGCGATCGGAGGGCGAACAACAAAGAAAGGGAAAGCGCACCCGCTTCTTGCTAGGCAAAACGAACAAAACAAAACAGGCAAAAAAGTGTTTCACACTTGCCGTAATGCCTGCTGGCGGCGCTGACTGACGCCCTCATGTTTAAATATATATCCCATAATGTGGACGGAGGCGCGACCACCTCCATACAGCTCAGTGGTATACGAGCATCAGACGCGTTACTCGAAGGTCACAGGCTCGGTCCCTTCTGACGGCAAGTTATTTTCCGTCCACTCTTCCTTCCTCACATTTACATTAAAATTACTTCTAATAACATCCCCTATGTTTTCCTAGGTATCATTTTTGATAGGTTGCTATAATACCATATACATCTAACCAACGTGACGTAACTAGACAAATGGCTTGTTTCCGCTGACACCGAATGACAGGTGTGTAGCGTGGGGAAGCGACTGAAACCAAAGAAGGATAGACATGTGTAGCCAAACTTAGAAACTTGGCGTCTCAAGAAACAGTTTGTAATAACTAAAAAAAACTCGCTATAAGTCAAACACCAGCTCTGCTTCTGGTTACAATCCCGGGCCGTTAGTGGAAGCACGGCAATTTTTTTTTTCTTTTCATTTTCTTTTTCGACCGGAATGCAAGCATATATAGGATCCTCCGGACATGCGTTCGCACTCCTGCCCAGAGAGCCCCAGCCCAAGTTCGAAGTCGGAGTAAGCGTGGTCCAATCACAAACTCGACGAAACAGAAATATCAGCGGCAATATTCATGCACGGGCGCTCAGTTCCGAGGACGCCCCAAAAAGCACCACCACACGGCTTTCTTCCTCATGCAGAAGATTCGAAGGCAGTACTTTGTCACACAGAGCTCAGTGTAAGGAACATCAAAAAGCTGTTAGCCTGAATCCGTCTTTATCCAACGGTCGCACCCATCTGAGTCGCATGTCTCGTCTGGTGTACAGGAAGCGACTTCACATAATAACAGAGATGCGTCCACGGCACAGTATACTATGGAGCCAGGCCATGAAAAGTCTGTGAAAAAAATAGGAAAACACTACAAAAAAAGAGAAAAAATGGACGCTCAGCTTTTCGCGATAGTAGCACTGACTTCGCAGGTAATGCTTCGTTGGTGTGCCGCGGGCTGTAGGTGAGCATGCGTATACTCTTGTTCTCGGCAGCGGAATTACTAAAGGAATGAATGTCTACAGAAAACATTAATCTCACATACAATGAGGCGGGTGTTACCATATGTTGCTCTACGGAATCGTTTAAATAATAACAAAAACTAAATCACTGCAACTGCGAAGCATTATCTGACCCCCTTCATATAGGGGCTTCAAGCGTTCGTCTTGTGAACGCCGTCATAGTCAAGCGTCCTTGCCGGGGACAGGAACCACCGCTCGCATAACAGCGCTGGTAATTCGGGTCACCGACCGGCGAATCAGAACGCGGTTAAGGCGTCACCCATGAGATTCCGGCGACTATGTTAAGGGCAGTGTTCCGTCCACACTGTGGCCACCTGCCGCAGTCAACCCGCTTGGCTGCATATACACACAACTCTCAAAGGAAGTTATGCATGTTAGGAACAAAACTTTATCAAACCCAATCACGTAATCAATTGATTCCATTCAGAGCGGTAATATGCATCTCAATATTGGCAATGGTGATGCGCAGGTATAATAAACATTTAGACCTCATTAAGATATATTTTAATGACAAATATCACTAGTGTGCTGGCGCTCGGATACCGAGAAAACCCGAAAGACGAAAAATTTTTCATCTCAGCGCCATTCTCTGTCATCAGCTTGTTCCCCACTTCGCCATCTTATTTTCATGATCACATACTCTAGTGCGAAATACGAGTTAAATGCACGGAACATGAGCTACAGTAGCAGTTTCAGCGTGCAAATAGAACGGATGTTGACTTCGCCTTAATCAACCCAATGTAAACGGCTCCATAATGCAGGCCCACTCAAACCACCGACGAAATGAGTCTGCTCCATAGCTTCTGCAAGGCTCAACATGAAAAAGGAGCACTCAGCAGGAGCACTTCACATAATAGCTTTCAACGAATTTCTCGAGAGAAAGGTGACACGAATAGAACACACACAAAGAAGCAGCAAGGACTCCCGCGAAAAAATCGAGGCGGAAAAGAAGGTCATAATACATCAATAGACGTAGAACAAAATGTATGCTCACAATTGGTAATGCATATCGATACGAATGAAGCGCCTCGGATTTCTGGGGATACAAACATATGAAGCCCGAACACTGCACTTCGTTCTCAATATTTCCACGAAATGAAGAACAGCGGGCCCGATTAGTGTCCGCAAAGCTCCGTGTCTTGATCCAGATTTATTTCGTTTTCGTTCTCATTAATTTGCATTTGGCTTATTCTATAAGTTTTTTTTTTTTGCTACAACGCATATTCTTCACGTGGAGACAAGGTAAAGAAAAAAGACCACACCATTCCGGAATCATAACGTAGTGCACACTATAGTATATATATATTCCTTGAGCTGGATTAACAGTACCTCGACGGATCTCTATTAGCAGACACTGCATCCTACAGGACTACAAAACTTTGTGAACTTTCGTAATTTTTTTTCTTTTTTCATCAATATGTTGCGCAGTTATTGGCTGCATCATAGACAAATAGAAAAGTGACTTTTATAACACGAGAAACAATTGCTCGAAGCTGTACAGAAGTATTGGGAAGGAAAACATCAGCAAACAAATAAGCAACAAAAACTTCGTGGCACCTAAACCTCAGTTACGCATAAGCGAGTTCATATTTTAGGCGACCATACAGTCAGCATAAAAGAAAACGCTGAGGTACGACAGCTTGTACCAGGAGGGACAATTCCACACAGGAAGGCACTGAATTGGGCTGGTTCATGCACAAGAAAAAATGGAATAACGCCTCCATTTTTCGTTGTACTTATCGGGGGCTGTTCTTTTACTGTTTTTAGACGCTAAAATATTCTCAGTGGAACAGAATAATTGCTGGAAATAACTCCGGTGATTGAATGTGCCCGCAAAAGCATCTTGCACAATTTTTCAATGCGAAGGTGTTCAAAAGTTTGTTTCGCAGAAATTCCGGCATTAGCGTCGGCGTCGTTCGTTGTGAGCGAAAAAATCATCTTCGCATGATCAAAAAAATAGAGAAAAGTGCAAATAAAATAAATCATAAAAACTCCGGGTCTCTATGGGGTTCGAACCGGGTCGTTTGAGTGGCAAGCAGGCGTGCTGCCACACCGCCACAGCTGTGTTTTTTTTTTTTTTACACAGCCACACCTCTGCTTGCGTATACAGTAAAAATAACTTTTTCTGCTTGGAGATGCAGTGAAAGTAACTTTCATGCTTTATTAAACACACGCGTCCTGTATACATGCTTCACACTACAACATGAAACATTGCCCTAATAATGCGCGGTACAAGCGTACATTGCCATCGAGCGTCAGAAGTTGGGATATCACTATCGCGTTTAACTCTTAAGGGCGAAGCTTAAGGGTGCCTCAATTTTTTTCGATACCACCTTGTATATTTTTGTTAACTCATCAACAAGATGTAAACAAAACCTCTGAAATCTGAAGGATACCTATAATCGTAGATTGCGTCAAGTACATTTTCTGTACAGCGGCTAATCCAGCGTGCAGAAACGTGAAAAAAAAAAAGCTATCATGTACGAACGTGAGTTGTATCAGCCAAGGAAAAAAGAAATCAGAAGAACATGAGCCCGGGGGAATAAAATAGTGTACACAACCAGCGCGGAGAGAAGATGACGACATCGAAAACGAGGCAGAGTCTGTCCTCTCAAGGGAGGCGGCCGATTCTCCGCGAGGCCGCTTTCCAATCGGACCGCATCGGACGCCCCGGGGGATGGGTGCGCCAAGTGCCACCCCGGCTGTAAGGACACATCCCACTGGTCGCACTTGTTTGCGGCGGTCGCGGACGAAACAGTTTCGGATGCGAGGCTGCCCGACACAAGCAAGTGCCCGGGAAAGAAGGGCGCCTGGGGACCACTTCCTCTAAACAGTGCTAGGCGGCCGCATCTATCTGCGGTGATGCCCACTTTTCCAGGCTACGGTTGGAAGATACAGGGTTCCACCGCAGTCGAACCGTTTATGCAGCGATTACACCCGTACTGTGGCGGCGGCGTAGGGAATGCATACAGGGAAGGTTTGGGGGGGGGGGGGTGCATTTCACAGGCTGTTATGCTATGCATTTGTATGGCAGCGCGGCCTGCGAACATTCTACCACCCTATATAGTATACCTTTAGAACAACCGTTCTCGACGGCAGACGCAGATAAACTGTCAGTGGCACGCCAAACGCTGTCCAAGCACAGCCGTTGCGAAATGACCCATATTTTACGAGCCAGTAAAAAAAGCATACCAGGAAATTGCTGCCTCGATCATGATAAGTCGGTCACAGTGTGCTGTGTGATAGCTAGCCGTGTGTGCTGGGCGCCAAGACAAATATAATTAGTAAATGGGTAAAGAGAAATGACGTATGGGGTGGCCTACGACCGCATTATAGGCATCCATGATTGGGCCTCTGCTGAAGATCACTGCAATGCGGCTGCTCAAGCTCCGATTAGCCTCAGCTCAAGGGATATACAAGGTACAAGCGACTGAGAGGCGCGCTTATTTAATCATCGATAATTGTCCCACTTTTTCGGAATCATGATACATTCACACCGGCGTTGTATACAGCACTGCCACGAGTTGACCTTCCCTTTGGCGTCGGAGTTGTTTCAAGAAGGCCCTGTTCTTTTCTTCGTTGTGTTCTGGGCGCATGCGTCGCAACACGGAGGTGAACAGTAACTCATTACCTGTAAGGGTCATGAAAAAACTTAATGAAACAATAAGGATTGTGCATTCGTTCGATACAAAACTGCACCTGGTCGCTCAGTCAATAAAAAGCAGTTAAGCCTATCTAGTAAGCCCAGCATACTCCGATTGCGTCTACGCAGCACATCACAAACTAATTTTGAGTGTTTACGCTGAAAATATATATATATGTCTTAAAAGAAAGCACAACAATTGTCTGGGACCCTTACACAAAGACAAACTGCAATAAAATAACAAAAATACAGCGACTTGGTGCGAGATTTATTTTTAATAAATATAGCCGACATCATTCTCCTACTGAACTCTGTAAAAAAGCTGGACTGGATAGTCCTGAACTTAGGACGAGGATTGAGCGTCTGAAATTCCTCTTCCAGTTAATTCATAATCAATTTAAACTAAACTATTCAGATTACTTCCAGGTCAACACACAAGAACACTCCAGACATCGCCATAATATGTATATACCACCCCTAGTCCCACGTAACGATTGCTTTAAGTTCAGTTACTTTCCACGTGCTATTGAAGATTAGGAATATGCTGCCAGAGTCTATAATTGGTTGTTCCTCGCTTACATCATTTGAACAGAATCTAAAACGTTTATTTTCCGAATAACAGTGACATATGTTTTTTTTTTTTGCGTGTGTGTGTACTTTTTGTTGGTTGCATGATCCTGCAGTAGTTGTCTTTCAAATCTTCAGCGCGGTGCAAAAGTGCCGCCTCAAATGCGTCATGTGCTGTTCTGCGCGTATGTATTGCATCGCATGTGTGTTCCATTTATGTATGTTATGTATAACTTCGAGTTGCTGGTCACAATAATACCGAGAAATTATCTCGAGACCTGTACGGTACTTCTGTTTTGCAAATAATTGTTTGTACTTCCACCCTGTAACGGCCCACTTCTGGGCTAACAGTATAAATAAATGAAATGAAATGAAACAATTATTCATGACCTTTGCTGAACTTTAGCGGTTTAATCCCCTCATCCCCCACCTCGTCCGAACGAAACTGTCTGACTTTAAATAAAGTTTGTTTATTGAATCAACGTTCATAGCAAGTGCACTGAGGCTCATGCAACAAGACTACTTTATTATCATCTCAGGTCAATTTTCGATATTGACGGTATGCATTGTCAAAATCGGGAAGCTTTAAGAACATCCAAGTCCGTGGAACTCTAGTTAGGCCCAGAGGCTGTTCATTTCGTAAAAAGAAACTCGTCCAACATGCGGCGGATGCGACGACGTCAGCCGAGGCCTTCGACTGAGATCGAAGTGAAGATGTGAAAAGCACGAAGTACTCGTGATGCATTCCGCCCTTTTCTGTGCTTTAAAAACGGGATGACTGAAAACTAAGAAACACACCGGCAAAGAAATGACTGAGAAGCATAGCTGAAACGTTTCCTGAAATCATTTCGCACGAGTAATAATATTATGGGCGGCTCCCCGGCAGACAGTGGTTTATTGGAAGCGTATACGCGCAGCCGCACGAATGGACTGAAAAGAATCAATCGCCGGAGCAGTGGAGAATGCGACGATGAAAAAAAAAAGAGAAAGAGAAACGAAGGCTAGGAGATGCATTCGGTGGCAAAAGGATGAAAGAAAGCACAGTCAAATACGTCGACAAGCGAAAACAAATGGTGAGATTCTACAGTGTGAGCAATTCGCATGTTTACTTTTCGGAAGTCGGAATATCTGTGAAAAGAAAAATCGCCCACGTCGCGTCGAGAAAGGACACCACGCTCATCATCATTCCCTTTGGCCCAGGCTTGCTTCTTGTTTAAAAAAAAATGTAGTACAGGAAACCGACCTGCGACAGAATTGATCTTCAGCAACAGAATGCACAAACTCATCTGGCCTGAAAGTTCTTTCTGCTCTTTGTTACGTGGTAGCCCTATATGAGGTGCGTACATCGCTTTTACTCGCCCCATTCATATCTCTCTGTCTCTCTCTCCGTCAAACACACACACTTACACACACACGCACACACACACACACACACACACACACACACACACACACACACTATCTCTCTCTCTCTCTTTCCCTACTACTGCCCTTTCGGGCTGCAAGCCCTCTCGGTGATGTCATATTAATCCATGCTTTAAGCGAGCTGACTTCATTATGTGCCTTTAAACTGTCACCTTCTGCCATACTAAGCACACATGCCCAATGCTTGGTATGCAAGAGCCGGCTGGCTTGCCAAGCCACAGCACGTTTCTTTAAAGGCGTTGAAACACGTCCGCTGCCACTCCGGCACTTGGAAACCAATATAACAACACCTTAATTTTCTCACCCAGCCGTATTTCCTGCCATCTTCAACTGTTTCCTTGGCAACCTTATCATCGCTCTAATAGATGACCTATATAAGTTTCCTGCGTATTAAATCGCATATCCAGCTGCGATTCCCCCATGTCATTGTTGACTAGAGTGTAGGCTACATCTCCTTGATGTCTGATGTTTACTCCCTGCCTTTTAATCTTAGGCCTAACATTTCGCTCTCCAGAGCTTAATACGCCTTCCCTAACTACTGTTATACTTTTTTTTAGTAACTTCCAAGTTTCTGTCCCATATGCTACCACCTATAGGATGCAATGATTGCACGCTTTGTTTTTCAGCGACATTGGTGGGTTGTTGCCGATGATTTGGTGATGCACGTTTTTCACCGCTCGAACGCTGCGGCCATCTCCTATTCACTTTTTCAAGAACTTGAACAGGAGAACATAATTTTTACAATGATTTCTTTCAGTCCTGTTGTAGAGTCGAGCATATTGGAATTTTTCGAACGCAAAAATTTACATATACCTGTACCTGGTTGTATAGAAACATCATTAAAAGAAATACTGCAACCTTAACTTCGAACATTCATATAGGTATGTTTGAGTATCATGTGATGATAATCCCATAAGGAGAAGGAGACAGCGAAAGACCAGGCACTCTGCAACTTTCTTTTGGAAAGTTGCCAGAAAATAAGGGTAGTGGAACGAGAAAGAGCGCAAATACACACGGGTACAATTGCAAAAAAAAAATAACTCACTCACCGCAAATCAAACGAAGAAAAAAATCGAAAAAGCAAAGCCGTTCGATCGGACCGTCGGTGCTGAAGGTTTCGACACTTCTTGAGAAATGCTCGCAGGCTTCGTGTCAATGGCATGCTCAGCCAACCCATCGCATCAAAACGAAAAAAAAGAGAGGCTTATAACACAACACGTGATGACGAGTCAGCAAAGCCGAGAGTTGTGGATGCGGACAAGCCAAGCTGCGAAGAAGAGGAAGAGCTGGGAAGGAATACAGGCGAGGAAGCCAGCAAAGAAGGCATCGTCAGCGTCGTTGCCTCGCTCGCCTCTTGCCCTCCTGCCGCGTTTTATTTTTTTGTCACCGAGGAAGCACGCTCGCTTATTCGGGCACCGAGTCGACAATCGCATCGATAACGCATCGATCTCGATTGACTCAGCCTTCACACATCTCAGCTCCGATGAAGACGGGGGGAAAGCGCCGAGTTCCATATAAACGAATGTGCAAGCGCTTCGAGAAGACGTGAAAGAGTGGGGAGGTAAATGCATAACTTCGTACAGCCGTTGGCAAAAGGACGAGAACGACGCGCGCGGTGTCATGAGGAGCTCGAGGAGTGAAAATAGGACAGGCCCCGAATGCGTAAAAAAGAGGCGAAATGCATGGTCGTTGACTACAGCCGAGAGCGAAGATGCCAAGCGAAAGTCGCTCAAGCAGAAGGGCATAGGAGGACAATTTAAAAAGAAAACATTAAGTCACGTATGTGTGCTCAAGAACGAAGACAAGCTCAAGAACGAAGAGTATTAGGGCGAATGGTGTTAGTAAGTCAAAAACAAGAATATTTTAATAAACAAAGTAATAAACAAACAAGAACGCCTGAACTGTAATGAAATTATAAACGAGACCTGATAGATTTATAAAAAAACATAAGTATACGACCGGAGGTGAGAGTGCTGCATGAACAAGATTTTAAACTTTTGGCTATTGGAGGCATAGGTCGGCAAAACTTGTGGAGCTCGCTCAGACTGACGCATGAAATATATTTCGAGCTTTGGACTCACTCGGACCCAAACTCACGGCTCGGTCTGAGTCTGAATGAGTCGACTCATGAGTCTGTTAGCCTAGGGTTAAGTTTTTCCGCCAACAATGGTGCCAATGCTCTTCAACATCAATACCTCACGTAATCGGTGCTCTTCTTGGCACCGTTTGATAAAGCACCTTCGAATACCAATCACAAGAGCTCCGAAATCCGTAAGGTCAATTTTTTTTTTTTGGAAAAGATGCGACATAAGATATAATTATCAAGAACGTGTTTCAAAAAGTTGGGGGGGGGGGAGAAAGTCAAGGCACCTCCTTAAGTATTTTATCACCTACCTAAGGGCACTTCCCTAAGCGCCTCTTATCAATAAGTATTAAAATAGTGTATGAATGACACTGCTTCAGAATACAGATGAGTTGACGAGAGTATCAATGTGATTCCAGGCATAGAGTTTCCCAAAATTAACTAGAGGGCACTCTGGCGCTACGATCGTTCAGCGACCATGGGAATGGTGGGTAGTACACACATTTGCCTAGTCTTCGTACTTGCGGGCGGCGAATCGTACTTGCGGCTTCGTTCATTGCTGGTTACGGTTTTGTTTTAAAAGAAAGAACGAACCCTTTTGAACTTAGTGACTTGATTTGAAATGGTAAACCTAAAGGAATGAGGTTGTGAAGCGCAAACGGTGAACATTTGCTAATTTATGTTTTTGTGAAAAAACAGCTTCAAGCCACACGAACACACACGGCCGCCAGAAGCAGGCCAGAAGTACGAAAATCTGACAAATTTGTGTACCACCCATCAATCCCATGCTCGCTGAAGCGCCGTGCACATGTGTTGAAGCTCCCATAGACACTAGGGCCAGAGTTCCCTCTAGTGTATATTAAGAAACTCCATGATTCCAGGTAAGGCTTTTCGTAATGCTGAAGATCAGTAGATAGGACCATAAATCGTCAGAAGAAAATGGAGCTCACTCAGACTCACTCAAGAAATGTATCTTGCGCTTTGGACTCACCAGGGCTCAGATTCACCAAACTCTTCCTGAACTAAACTCACTCGGACTCAGACTTGAGAGAACATTACTCACCCGGACTCAATCAGACTCAGACTCACAGCTATATCTGAGACTGAGTGAGCCCAATTGAGTAGACTGATTAGTGAGTTCGCCGACCTGTGGTTGGTGGTACATTTAGGTACTTTTCCAAGCCCCCATTTTCCGCGCGCGCTCATTAATTTCGACAAAGCTGCGATCAAATAATTAATTATATTACCTAGGGTTTCACGTCCTAAAACACGGATATGATTATGAGAGACGCCATAGTCAAGATCTTTGGCTATTTTGACCATCTGGTGTTTCTTTAGCGTAAGCTGGCATCGCACGGGGCACGCTCCTCAACCTTTTCGCCTCCATCAAAATGCAATCGGTGGAATCAAACTTGCGACCTGTGATGAAATAATTGTGGATTGTTACTGTAGCTATGGGAAATATTTCAAAACACGGAAATTCGCCAAGCAGCAGAAGAGAGTTAAACCATAGACGTGGTGCCGCCAATCATCCAGAGCTATCGCTGAAATGTAATTCTGGACAAAGGGCCCCATCCTTTGACAGCCTTCCACATTCCGCTATTTCAGCTTTTCAATAGCCGTTCCATTTAATAAAGGAGCAGCGGACAACGGATAACATGTTTTATACGAGGGGAGGGGGGGGGATAGTATACAGCGGCAAGAATTGTAGGGTTAAAAGTGTCCCAGTGCCTTTGTGTAAACACGTTACTTTACTGCAGTAACTATAACATGTTTCAGAGCTCGCGCTTGAACGAAAGTCACACCCAGGATGCAGGAAATGCTGCATTCGACGTGGCGCAGCTGTGAGTGCCATTTCTAAAATTCAATGAAATACATCGAGGTAGACTGCCAATGAGTGCACACGTCCGTTATGTGGCCCTAACCAACCCTCCCCACCAGAATTACTGCAAATGCTGCCTTCTTGTACCTAAAGGTAACATGTACAGTAACTCCACTCCCCAGAGACAACTCGCATCATTATTCCCCAAGCGCGCTAAAGTTGAACAAAGTTATGACGGGAAGATCGAACAAAGTAAATAGTAAATAAACAACGCCACAGTGGTGCGTGCTTGGAGAATCAATCAGCGGGTATAAGTCTTAGTAATCAGAAGGTACGCAATCAGTGTTCCATCATAAGCTTCAGTATCCCCTGACCAAATTACAACAGCGTAGACAAACAACATTAGGTGCTTTTTAAATACCATGTACGCTCAAAGTGGAGATAAACATTGAGGCAGTGCGCGGTAACATTTCACATACACCTTTCCTTCATTTGTTGTCTCTATAGGAGCCGTTCAATGTTTCGGCATCTTCGCAAATATTTCAGTGTGCCACTACAGAAAGGCGTCTGCTAAGCACATAGGTCAGCTGCTACTAAACGCCATGTACATCGTAACCAGAAACAAACTAACCCGAACTGCACATATCAATCGTACATAAAAAAAAACCAAGCCTGCACGTAACCCGCAGCATAGTCACCGCGAAAGCTAAAAGAACGACCTTTCGGGGCCTTTTTTTAAACAGTCCTATGGCAACTGCTACAAGCGCAATTGCAGGGTACCCACTACACCTTACATCATCATAATCATTGTGTAGTTGGGAGGCATTCACTATTCCATCCTTTGTCAATCTTCGGAGAAGCGTGGTACCCGCTACACAAGTGCAAGGAATTTTGTGCAAATATTTTTATGCTGTGGCTGACGATGAAGAATTAAGCCTGAAACATCATACTGTTTTATAAAACTACTCAATTCTAGGCCGATCCCCCACAGTGGGTGTGCGCCACAGTTAATGGGTGAACAAGAACAAGAACAAGCTTTAGTAATGACTTGTTCTTTCGATATTCTAAAATGCTTTATTACTTCAACTTACGCGATCCCTTTCCCGACATCAAGCCTGTCTAGGGTCATTTTGCAACGAGGTTTCAAGCACAGGCGTGGCTCAGTGGTAGAACACTAGGCTGTTACGCAGGGGTCCCGCCATGTTCGAATACCATCGTGTCCATGGTTTTTTTTTTTATCCACTTGAGCTTTTTCTTTCTTTTTTCGCACGATACTGGTAACGGACACCGGCGGCGGACAACTACGGCGCACGCGACCCTTGTGACGTCATAACAGCTTTCGCTGTAAAAGAAAGGATGAACGAACACAAAGGCATGCATACACGCCCTGACATACGAACTGCCAACGGTGTTTATATGCCTATAAAGCATATGGGAAACGATGTTAAGGCGAGAAAAATACGACAGGACGTTAACAGCACGGTCTAGAATGGTCCCCTAATGTACTGTACAGCCCTGCCACTGCTAAACTTTTTGCTCAGCTTGGTTAAGCAGCAGTCACTTAGTCGAGGCTTGGAGCCCCGATGCGGCAGCTGGCACATTTCTATCACATGTTCATGTTAATCAACTTGAGCTGCACACACACACACGCACGCACACGCACGCACACGCACACACACACACACACACACACACACACACACACACACATTAACGAGCACATAAGCTGTACACACATAAATGTATACACCCTGCACACAACCTGCACCCACGCATGCACATGAGCGTGAATATTTGTTTGAATACGTGTATAAACCTTAACGCATCCAACATTGTAAAATATTTCTAATATTTTGGGGTATGATGATACTTAACGGTCCCCACTCCCCCCCCCCCCTTTTTTTTTTCAACACAAAGACCGAAGCGTACTTCTTATCTACTATTGAGACTTTTCTTTTTTACCCACAAAGTGTCACGCAACAAATATGCAGAGCGTTGATATAAGTATACGTATAGACACAATGAAGACAAGTGCGCAATGACGATACAAAAAAACTGATATTTAGTAAGTAGAAAAAAAAACCAAAACGCTTGCCTACTTAGCTAATATCCCAATTTGTTCCCGTAGCACCAAGAACAGAAAAAAAAAACATGCAAGAAGCACAGCACAACAATATAGGAGAGTGAAGCCCAAATAATTGTAATACCCCACAGAAGAAACGCGACGTTACCAACAAGTAATGGCGGTAGTCGCCGGAGGTTTTGTACGGCCGCTGTCGGGAAACGCAGGCGCAGCTGCCGACGTGTTCTAATGAAATTGCCTCGTCACCATTCCTTTCCTTCCGTCGCGGTTCACGTCGTTTGCGAGCAGCGCACCGTCTCGAACGCAGTGAGCGCCGCTTCTACTCTCGGGCAATACGCGTGAACGCCCGCACGGAATGGGAGACGGAAACGAAGCCACAAAAATCCCAACGCCCTTGCTGCAGCAGCACACGCGCGATAAAAACAATAACAGTCGCGCCGTTTGCACAAGTAGCGGGTAAGCAACAAACACATTCGAGCGAGTTACTGCGGCGCCTCCGAGAGTAAACGCAAGACGTCGCGATGTGAAACCAACAAACGCGGTTTACTCGGAGGGGAAACACGCGTCTCTACGGCGGTTTCCTTCCGCCGACGGGGAGGGGGTAATTTTCCGCCGGAAATGGACACCGCGCGGGAAGCAAAATGGTCGCCACCGGCGCCGGATCCCTCAGCGTCGAAGCACGACACTAGGAGAGAAGGTGAGTACAGACACTGAAGAGCTTGAGGAATCAGTTCGTAGTCATAACTGCGCAAACACGCAACAAGAAAAACCGGGAAAGCCCCATCGCGGTGGTCTAGTGGCTAAGGTACTCTGCTGCTGACCCGCAGGTCGCCGGTTCAAATCCCGGCTGCGGCGGCTGCATTTCCGATGGAGGCGGAAATGTCGTAGCCCCGTGTGCTCAGATTTGGGTGCACGTTAAAGAACCCCAGGTGGTCAAAATTTCCGGAGTCCTCCACTACGGCGTCTCTCATAATCATATGGTGGTTTTGGGACGTTAAACGCCACAAATCAATCAATCAAATCAATCGAAAAACTGGGAAAGCAGAGGATGCAAGTGCTGACTTCAACTAACTGTTTATTTTTGGGCCAGCTTGCGTATCCAGCTATTATCGGTATCAGATAACATATCACCAAAAGAGGCACATAAAAAACACGAAAAAATACTAAATCCTAGTGCCAGCACGTTTTCTGTAGAACAATGAGCGTGAACCCTTTTCTAGTGCGAATCTCGCCCGCTTCTTTTCTGTAATTCGAGCTTCTATAGCTACATATTGA
The DNA here is from genome assembly GCA_013436015.1 of Rhipicephalus annulatus. Lineage (NCBI taxonomy): Eukaryota > Metazoa > Arthropoda > Arachnida > Ixodida > Ixodidae > Rhipicephalus > Rhipicephalus annulatus. The sequence continues at coordinate 161,608 of WOVY01010212.1, read as the reverse complement.
CAACGAACAAAAAAAAATAGCGCCGAGGAAGACGTGTGTGTGTCCTCTTCTTGTGTGCCCGTTCATTCAGAACAAATTTTTTGATCGCACACTTCGTCTGCGACAACCCACCTCAAGAAAACACCGCATCTGAAGAAACGAACAACCGAGGCACGCTGGGAAGTTGTGCGCGTAGCCAGAGTAGTTGGGACGATTCGGTCTTTTGCGTTTTCCTTTGAAAAAAGAAAAAAAGCGCCGCGTATCAAGTACCAGAAGACGCGCGACCGAGATAGCGCGGCTGCTCTGATGCCACGATTGTCCCAAAGCAGGTTTACGCACAATCATCGTTTCAGCAGATGCGTTAAAAACGACGAAAACACTACAAAACAAATACAAAATAACAGGAGTAAACATGTTCGTAGCGCTGCTGAATGACACACAAGCAGGCATAATGGAGCTACGTAAGGAATACGACTACCCGCAACGCTATGCGACACCTCGATGTCTTCACCATCAGCAGCGCGCGAAGAAAACGCTACACTGTAAACCAACGAATACATATGCATTCACTCAAAGTAAGCAAGCAGAAACTCCGTGAGAAAAAGAAAGCACGGCGAAGTACGCGAGACCCTAACACCGCTGTCTTGCGTACGTGACGCAAACGTTTCTCTTCCCTTCATTCATTCATTCGTCCAGGTTTCCTCCAATTACCCCACTTCCCTCCTTGAGATTGTCTACCTCTGTCCAAGAAGAACGAGCAGAAATGAAGGAGACCTTGCTTCTTCAACACATCCGAAAAGGAAGACCAAGACCGACAAACTTTGGAAAGAACTGAGTGAACTGAGGGCACAAAGCATCGCAAAGAAAGCATAAAAACAAGAACAATATAAAAACGAAGGCTCAATCTGGCATAGAGGAGAGACATCATCACAGACAAAAAAGGACAAGTAATCGGAGAAAAGGAGAAAAAGAAAACAAAAGCGCGTACACAAGCACCGAGGCCCCCCGGACAAATGCGAAAGCAACTACGATGATCTCTTGATTCTTGCGCTTTCAAAACGGGTATGTCAGGAGTCCGCAGTTTCCGTCCGAAAAGCAGAGCCAAATCTTTGAGATCCCTCTGCGGAGTGCACCGGCCGATCTCGAAAACAGCCGAGAGCTCAGTAGGTTGCTTTTAGCCTGGTCCCTGGCTCACACTTTCAAACAACACGGCGCGTAGCCGGGTTGCATTGTAAGAAGCGCACCATGCGTCATCTGCGCATTTCTCTTAGCTTGTTCTTGTGACACGCCTTTTGGATCACTCCCTATTTTGTGTAGCAAAGAAGGCGTACCCGTTGCCTTTGGCTGAACGTGAAGCAGCGGTTTATCTGCTCTACAGTCTGCTGCCATCAGGAAAAAGCGTTTCGGAGTCCGTGCTAACTCTTTGCACTCTTCGGTCCGAGCGAAAGTGACATAAACCCGCCGACGAAAATTGAAGTATTAGGCCAAGAGCCACTTTCGTCCCTTGCTCTAAAAACGGCAACAGCAGTTACCGTGTGTCTGGGAGCAATGTAGGGACTTGGACAGGTAGCGAGTTGCTAACATGCTCAAGCAAAACGTTTCGAGCAATGCGTGCTGAATGCGATTTTCATCAACGCTAACGTGTGTACTAAAAGTCTGACGTCAAAAGCAACGTGAACCGAGCTGAAACAATTTAGTGGTTAAAAAAATCAGAGCGTTCCCGAGGCGCTACTTTCCTGGGATTATTGAACAAATACGGAGCTATCTGAGGCACTAACATAGGGCTAGAGCAGAAGCAGAAAGAATACGAAGCGAATGTACCTAGGAAAGCGACATGTGGCAGCAACATGTTGTGTCTTTTACCGAAATTCCTGCTCAAGCAATTAATCAGCACAAGCCCACAAGCGAACGCTTCTGCAGTGATATGAAATTGCGAGTATCTAGCCCTCATAGGCTGTACGAGTGAATAAAAGCACCTTTAAAGGCCACCATCAATTCTGTCCCGTTTTAGAACTTGGTACTACGACGGCATATGTCGTCAGGCGTTGTCGGCACTTCCCCTACTGAAAGCAGTCTTTCCCACATAAAGCCTAATGTTGCAATGAAGCAAACTACCATAACGACTTGCAATAAAGATTTGTATACATCAATCAGCGAATCCTCTCTGGAATTGTTGCAAAAAAAAAAAACTGGCACACCAAATTCCTTAATAAGTATGATACGAATTATTCAGTACAACTCAATATAACTTTATTTCAATCTTTATCTCTCTGTGCGCATGCGCGAAACAGAGCATACAGGGCCTTGTTTAAAACAACGTAACGGCCCGTGCGTTGCTTCAAACGAATGTCGCTTTCAAGTATTTTATTTGCGAGTGGAACTGAATTAAACTCCCGAAAAGCTTCGCAAGGGCGACAATGAGATCAGATCGACTGCCTAATGTAAGGGTGCGCTCAAAGACGTGCAGAAAAATAAGAGAACGTGGGGCTCAAGATGAGGGCGAGAGATCCAGGGTATTAAGCGTTGGAAAATGCATCCCATGGAACACGCATTGCTCTTGTATAAGACGTTATGCAAATGAGTTAGAGGCGTACGTATACACTCGTCAGGGTCCACAGCTCTAAATTAAAGTCATGTTTCGGGACTATGCAGAACGATAAAAAAAAGTAAACGTGTCCAAGTGGCTCCCGGGGAATAAAAATCGATGATAAGCAAGAATGGTTGCAGGAAAAAAAAAATCCCCGCCCAATCACTTGCGAAAGCACTTGCAGAAACGTGTGGCCCCAGAAATCAGCAGTTGGTTCAACCCAACGCTCCCCTGAAGCCTCACAATTATTGGCTAGACATATGTTTGCGTTAGACATATGTTTCGCTTGAGTTCACCATAACGTTTATTTCCCATCCCGTACATTGTGCCTCGCATGTTCATGGTCATGGAGGAATGCAATGAATGGTTAAATGCGTTTCGCATTACATTCAACACAGTGGTGGTTCTCGAACCACCGGCGGACACCTAAATCGCAGCCGAAGACTAGGTACCGCTGGAGAAACTTCCGCCGAAAGCGGTCGTTCGCCCCGGTGGACGCGCCCCTGCAACCATCACGTTGACGCTGTTGTACCCGCAACGCCGCTTGTTCGGCTGGGCGTTGTTGCAAATTATCACATCGCGAGCTAACTCGGCGGCATGGTTTGCGGGATTCGCCCGCCACCGGCGCTTGCAATCACGTTTGCGATTAAGCGCGGCTTGGAAGGCTGCCTGATTATGGGTACGCAGTTGCTACCAGCACTCGGCCTCCCGAATCTGTTTTTGTGCCCGCACTGCACCATCGGCCCGGCGAACGCGATCTCTCTCACGTTTCCACAGTCGGCGCTCTTCCAAAATTGTCCGTGGCTTACCCATGTGGAAGCTGTCAGTAGAAACTGGTGCGCCCGCTCTAGGCGTCAAGACTGCGGCGGGATGGACGATTTCACCCACGACGCTGCCAATGACACGCGTGCTTGGGTACGGCTTGGGCGTGATGAGAACGACCTAACTGTCAATACAGCCAACGGTAAACCGCTCTGGACACCCATGCCGTATGGCTTTCCATTTCTCCTGGTCATATAGAGCTTTCGCTGTAAAAAAGCGGGCGCGTGCATGTTTCGCACACAGGGCCAGTTTCTCTAAGGGACGATATTGACTGATACATATCAGTCAATAAAATTCTTCCCAGCTTAATAGCGTCGGTTTGAAGCGCTGTATAAAGCGGACGTAATATATACCTTACTGCATACCAAAAGTTATTGATATCAGAAAAGACATTGAAGATCACGGCATCAGAGACACTGCTAAATCTTTAATTTATATAGCACGAAGGCTGGTGGTGACGCCGTTTCCTGCGCAAGGCTGGCGTACTGTGACGCTGTCTGAGTTCCCTCTCTGTCTCTCACTGTCTTCCTCATCGAACTTTCGAACTCTCCTGTTTTTTTTCTCTGTGTATGGTACCATATCAGTGTTTGTAAACTAGTAAAACTCACTGCCTTTTCATTCTCTCCAGTTTTCCTTCTTCCCTACCTGCCTACCGGGATTGCAATATTAGCTGCTGCTGGCAGCCCGTTACGATTGTAACGATATTTCCCTCCCAGATGCCCGTCACCAGCAGTAGGTGGTAGATATAAACAACTAGTAGTTTGAACGTTGAAGGAGGTGCTCCTTCGTAACTCAGTGGCTAACGTATCACACTTCAGCGGTCCCACGTTCGATTCCCCGCGCTGGAATCTTTTTCTGTATTATTTTTCTTTTTGCGTTTTTATATGTATACATCTGTATACATATACGGAGAGTGACGGCCATGCAGATGTCGAACCAACGCCGGCGGCAAAATCCAATTGCTATCGCAATGAAAGATAATGCATGTTTTAATATGATGGTTAATGAGAGCACCAATTGGATTGCCAAGACAAAGAAAGGGGAGATATATCCTTAGATGGCATGTCGTCTCTAATTGCCTGATATCTGACATATATAAGCATAAATGTATAGCTTCGTATTTCATAGAAACATTTGCAGCTAGCTACGCTACTCTGCGGCTTGGATGGGTAATAATGGATGCGGTACAGAAATTACGAAGTCCAGTGCGCTTGATTCGAACAAAGATCAGCGCCGTTTACATTTGCGTCCCCGGAGAACTGTCAGTGCAGAATAAATCCATAATTTATCTTCAGAAGAGGCACAATTGGGGTGTATTCATATATTTTGTAATCGTAAATTTAACACACGGGCTAGAAGGCACGTACACCCTTCACGAATGGGGTGCCTCTAATTCTAAAGCATTATTTAGTAAAAGCTAGACATGTTCTTTTTTTTTTGCTAATACTGAAAAACACAAGACGGATCGGTTAAGAAATATCCTATAATTTATAAAATGATTCGGTCAAATCAGTGGAATGAGAAGTACAAGCAAACAGCTCATTAGCACGACAGCATCAAAGAGTTCATTTCGCAGAGATCACGGCGTCGCTGTTAACGTCGATGGGTGTCGTTGGCTGTGAGCGATAAATAATTGTTGTCGTGACCAAAAATATCAGAGATGCAAATAAAATAAATAATAAAAATATTCGATTCGAGTGAGAATCAAACCCAGGTCTGCTGCATAGCGAGCAGGTGTTCCACCACCGAGTCAAGCAATTGCTTGAAAGTTATTAAAAATAAATAAATAAATAAATAAATAAATAAATAAATAAATAAATAAAGCTAGGTGAATATGCAAAGGCAGGATCCACTATAGCGCCGGTAATATTTCGCGGCATATGCGTAGAATCCCGTCAGACGTCAAACATGTGAATACGAGAGGGTGTTTTAGAGGACCACTCATTACAAAGCACTCAGACATTTAATCATCGTCACCAGCAAGAACATCGGCAAAGTTACCAGCTACGTAGGTTTGCATGTTGTATTAAGGATGCGTAGTGGGACCATCGCCGATTCGGAAAAAGAATAATTATGGAGTAGTGGGCGCTTTGCGAATGCACCCGCACTAGGCCTTCTAGGATAGTTTGATACGGCCGATGTTACGCGCATGCAGAGGCGTTTCTTTTCTCGCACCGCGACTAAAGCTATGTTCACACTACGGTCGTAACGTGCGTAACAGCTCATTCGGCGTATGGAACGCAACGGCTAGAAAAAGCGTTACCGCAGGTATGCCGATACCTTTGTTCACATTTACAGCTACGTACATTACGATTTTTACGATAGGCCAATCATATTTGTCGCTGTAGAATCGACGTCACTAGCGGTCCAATATGGCTCCCATCAACACGCGAACGCTGGCCGAGTTGGAAGAAATTCACGCTCAAAATGAGCTTATAGTCGTGTATTCAATCGCCCGAAGACGGCGAAGGCGACAGAGAAGAGTTTGGGTGCGCCAAGTATTCCTCGACAGGGCCGTGGATGGCGACTTTCACAACCTTCTCATCAAGCTCCGACTTGGAGACGCTGCGATGTTTCATAATTTCATGCGCATGTCGACCCAGCAGTTCGACTTCCTTGAGAACTTAGTGAGACCACTCATCGAGGTTCGGAGCACACATCTCCGTTCTGGTCGTTCAGCAACGGTCGCCAGCGCACTTCTTCTATTAATAAATCGTCGCTAGCAAGCGAATCCATTGCGCACACTTTTCACTTCCCAGAAATGTCCAACGACTAAACCACACCAAATGAAGACAGTACGGCAGGCAGCGCGGAACAACTTTTTACGCACGTTGCGAGCAAACAAAGCCAACCCAATCGTCACCGCGGAATGACGAAGTAGCACTTCCCGCGCCGGCAGCTACCGCCATCGCCTCCGCGATGCTGCTGCAGCCGGGAAGACGGAAGTCCCGTCAGATCTCGTGACCGGTTGTTGAAAACCGAAAGCTGATAGGTCATTGGCTGTGTCGTAACGGTCGTAGTATCGCAGTCGTAAAAGTTGCCTAGCCTTTAACACTCTCACCCACGATTTATGCGTTCGTTGCGAACGTTGGTACCTTTACGTTCACAGTTTGAACTAGACGCATACGCTTGTTGTGCTTCCGCTTACGAGTGTTATGAAAAATCGACGCCTTACGACCGTAGTGTGAACATAGCGTAAGGCATCTACCGCCGAGAACAGAAGCAAGGCTAGCCGTTGAGAAGGAAGTGGTCACGGGTCTAGTTACTCGATCGCGTTCTACACTTGAAGGCGACCCTCGATCGTCCTCAAAATTTTGCATACGCTGAGAACTAAACCAATGCAGAGAAATAACTCTCACCCGCTGGTCACGGGTCGAACCCCAGCTGCATTTTCGTTACAGGCGAAAATGCTTGAGGCCCTTGTACTTGAATTTACGTGCACCTTGAAAGCCCAGGCGGTCAAAATTTCCAGAGCCCTCCACTGCGGCGTCTCTCAATCACGTGTCTACTTTGGACATTAAATGCGAACAATTATTGTTATGCAATAAAGCGAGTTCCAATGAGAAAATAAAATGTTTGCTTAATGACCAAGCATTGCGCAATAATTTGATATCAGAAAGTGCACCCACCACCATGGTTTATGTCATGCAAGTTAAAAAAATCGCCAACACACTCCCACTCACACATTTTCTCTAACACATTCGTATTCGGTTCTGTTTCTTTACAACCGTGAATGACATCCACGTCTCATCATGACATCTTTTCTGGCGAGTTTAATACGAGCGCTAACTTTGAAATAAAGTGAGCAATTTCCTTCATTGTTTCTGTTTAGTGTTTTCCAAATCCCAGGTGGTCGAAATTCCCGGAGCCCTCCACTACGACGTCTCTCATAATCATATGGTGGTTTTGCGACGTTAAGCCCCACATAATAATCAATCAATGAAAAGATCCGAATACACTAGATTTCAAACTTAAATTTGAAAACACATTGCCTACAAGTTTTTTTTACCGCTCAAACATAAGAGCTAGAAGGATATTTGCTTGTGTTTGAGATTGCTGGTGAACTACCACCAACATTTCTTTTTCCGTAATACGTGGTAATCAAAGCTGCTGTCTATATTCCCTCATCATTAATTAAAATAGTAAGAAATCACAACGATTGTGACCTTGTTTATGTCTCAAATATGGGCTAGTAAAAATATAAATAATAACTCCCGATGGCTTCCCAGTCCTGAATCGTGCAATCCAATTAGAGCTTTCTATATTGAAGGATGGTTTTCCAGAATAAAAAGCGAGGGCTTAAACCCCGTACTCCTTTTTCATTTCGCTTTCATTTGCACCTCGTGGCTGCTCTCTTTCCTTCGATACGACAGAGTGAAAACATTTCATCGTTCACGCGGGTCCTTTCAATTACGTAAGCTTCTATCGACGCCTCTCGCGGAACGCTTCGCCATGTCCCTTATCAGAATCTCTGCATCATTCATAAAGCCATTGATATATGCACGATAGAGGCATTCCCGAAAACCCTGAACGGCTTCAATGCCTCTTCAAACGGCCCGCACGGAGCTTGGCGATAAATATGCGCCACAGAAAGCTCACCAATACCGGAAGTTCTGAACAGTTGAAATTAATTGGATGCGATGAACGCCTGGATGGCCTTTCGTAAAGTGGCTGTGCATTGACGCGGTCTGCTCTGGATGCGAAGATGAATAGGCAACCATCCTGACAAAAAGTTCAGAAAAAAATGAAGCGAATTCAATAGGACCGCGTCAACAGCGGCCTATGTACGGCTGCAGTGTGCACGTGGTCACGCGTTCGATTCATTCCGGTAGCAGCGCAGCCACAATGCGATGCAAACAGTGTAGGAAAGCTTCGCGCAGTCGTATTTATCTTCCCTTTCATAAATTAAGGTGGCTGAAACTGTTCCGGATTTCCACATAACAACCTTATTTATAACCCGTGTGTTGCCTTGCACTCGTAAACCGCATAAGTTTCTTTGTTTTCTTTCTTTTTCGCGTTTCATTTGGTAAAAGGTATAGAATCACAGTAAAGAGCCATAGTCATTAACATGTTTGCAATTTCCGCTTCTGCTGTACTTTTCATGCAGTGCTTTTCGATGCCTGAAATCTTTTCTTTGATTACTACCATCTTCTTCTTCTTTAATACGTCAAAGCGATGTAAGCAAATGCACTTGAGGATAACTCGTCGATTTGACCACTATTTCGCTAAAGCACAAGATCGAAGACGTGTTTTGAGAACACACCGGGAGAACAGATCAGATAGAACTTTCCAAACTGACCAAAGAAAAACCCTTGGGCATATAAGCTTGTGCACGTCAGAATAGGCGCTCGATATGGTTCAGAGTAATGCTGAATCTTCGTGCAAGTTTCTTTTTTTCTTTGGCCACCGTTCATAGAGGACCCAAGCGTAGAGGTGCATTTTCCGCTCGCATCTCACAGCCACGAGGTAACATGGCAGCAGCAGTGCGGAAACCATACCGGCAAACCGCACGGAGTGCCGCCGTCGCCGCTGCTGGAACGAGCGGTGCTGGAACACCGCGTACCAAGATGGCGATGGAGATAAACAGGAGGAGACACATCGCATTGCTCCCAGTTCGGCAGCTCACTCAGGTAACCTACGACTTCAAGCCGACGGGAAACGTTCATTACGGCGACCGCTCGGGTTTTCCTTTCGCTCTATTCTCGGTGACTTGGAACTCCGTCTGCCAAAGCTCTCCCCGAGATGGAGTAAACTACGGCGCGCAATCATTTCTTCGTATAGGTTCCTTCGTATCAACCTTGATCCGGCGGACTGGGAACTGAGAAACCGCGAGCGGGCCATGGAGTCTCCCGGGACGTCGCCTGAAAATAGCGCCAGAGCTGCCAGCCTGCTAGGCCGTGGCGGCGGGGAATGCGAAGTGTTTGACTCAAAACAGCGCCCGCAGCCACACACACGGTCGCCATGCGTCAAAGACCCCTGGGATGACACGCGGCGAAGGCGGCAACGAAGAGCTATGGGCGAGTCGGCCGTGTTGCCGGAATGGCTCCCTGTGACAAGCGACGAGCGTGTGTCGCTGTGACACTCGGCCGTCTGTCGTCGCTGCGATGGCCCCTTTTCAGGCGAAGTTGCACGTGCCGAGAGAAGGACATTTTTAGTAATCTGTCTCCATACCGACGCCCATCTGTGGTTTGAGTCGTATAGAGACAGATTCGTATGGAGACCCCCCCCCCCCCCAAAAAAAAAAAAAGAAGGCCTCTTCTTGGAAGTTGTCGAGTCTTACTTTCAGTGACCAAGATGGTATTTATTCTTATAAACTTAAAGACATCTTACTCTGACTTGAATCTTTACATTCCCAACTGCCGGCCTCCCAATGAATGTCTCGCCGTGAAATTGTGCGTAATATTGTTGCGTGACTGTATAAATGCACATCATCTAGGCCACAGTTTATTTGCAGATCCATTGACTACGGGTAAACATGACAAATACTTCACCAAGAGTTACTCAATTTGAGTGTCAATCTAAGCAATAGCGGGGGGGGGTCTCGGGGGGGACGAAATAAAAGCGAAATACTGCTTTACAGAAAGGTTGTTGTTCTATATTTGCTGTAAACAACCAGGTGTGCCCACTGACCATCAACGCACACACTCAACATCGAATGTGTCTAAATCATACAAAGAAGAGTACCTGTACGTCACAAAACGCCATTTACTACCGTCACGAGATACAGATGCACGAGCTCAGGCAGGCGGGATGTTTCATACGTGTGACAGGCGGCCGGTGATTGTCACTCGTACCGTAACAAAGAAAAGAAAACCGTCATTGTCCGCCAACTTGCTATTGTGCGGGCAGTGCTGATAGTAATAACTGCACCAACATATTTGCACTTCGCAAGACTACCCCTCGTATTCACAAACGTTCCTCGACTCGACTTTCACCCTTTACTTGACAGAGCTCAGCACTGCGCCACAGCTCGGCTCAAAAAAGACGCTGCGCTACTCAAGAAGCGCAGCAGATTATTGCTGATATGCAGTGACTTGCCGTGCCTAGAGACGGCGCTCCCGTCGGCTTTCTGAAGTGAAGGTGGAGCGTTGAGTGAAGGGACGTTCTAGAATACGGGGATACGAGTAGTTACGACGTAACTACAGAAGAAGAGACAAGGAAAGAAAGAGCGCTGACGTCCTTGTTTCTTCATCTGTAGTTACGTCGTAAATAGTCGTAGTCTTGCGTTGTGCAAATATGTTGATTCCAAATCACCAACTAGCCCAAGCATCTGTCTTATCAAATAACTGTACATCATTATGAATGCTTATTTGACATTTTCGCGAATAACACTTATCGCGGTCCTTTGTCCAAGCTCTCTTACACAGCGAAATACAAAAAAGTTAAAAAAAAACGATCCATGAACCATACGCGTCAGAATGCTCGTTTCGTTTTGTCTATCTACTCGCTTTCCACGGCTACCCAAGTTTTTTTTTTCTTTGCCTTTCAGGTTTTTTCTCAGAAATTGTCTCAGGGCTGCCGCAACATTTTTGACCGGTGTTGTCATACGAGTCTAATACGAAGCACCACAGTGCAGCCTGTCAGTGTTTGAGTTAGACGAACGATACACGAACTGCAAAAGACAATGACCTTATTTTGCCTCACAGATTATCACAAGTACAACGATACAGTAAAGCAAATCTGGCAGACAATGTAATTACCTGTTTTGCTAGTCTAAGTATGAACCGGTGCATAAATGAAACGTCGTCTGAGCTTTGCTATAAATTGCCCCGTAAAAACGCATTCTTCTTCGCAAAAGCACTGGCAACCCGAGCCGCAATTTCCGAGTTTGTTCCGGCATCTAGAGGGAATATACTACGTTGATATGAAAGCGTACACGAGCTATAACGAGTTACGGGTCCTCGCCCTCCTCCTTTCCCACACGTTTTTTCTTACACAAAAGGACGAACATACATTGCAACAGATCAGACGCAAGTTTCATGTGCTGCCTCCTGGGATGCTCAGCTGCGTCCTTCGATTTTTTCCGTGCCTTGTAGAGAATTCCCATTCGATGTCGTTTTTGTTTACACAGTAAATAAAAAATAAAGTAGAGTTGAATTAAACTGAGCTAAATAAACATTCCGTCGACGTACAAATTTTCACGTGTCCCCTTTTCCAGAAATGGTCGAAGACTTAAGGGCAGTGCTGGACTACGAGTCCGACCACCATGTCATTTATGTGCGTGAAGCCGATACAAAGGCACGCAGACAATATTAATTGTTGAAGCCTGTAGCGTCAAGAAACCCCATATCACTCACATAGCCCAAATCAAAATAAGAAGCTGAACAGGCCGGCATCAGCCTAGTACAAAATGTTCTAGGCATAGAAACAAACAAACAAGCACACAAAGAACAAATAAAATAAATCGTCACAGAAAATACAAAGATTAGCTCGGCGACGCGATCACAGCGCCGTGGAAGTCAAACAGAAAGTATCAAAGTCGGAAACATGGGAACGCTGAATGCAGGAAAGAAGCAGAAGCGAAGAAAAAGAAGAAAATAGTGGGAACAAAACTGATACTGGTAAAAAAATAGGACCATGTGTCGAGGCAATTTCAAAGCGCTACCGGAAACTGTTTTTATTAAGAATGCAAGCTCATTTGAATAGCAAAAGAGTTTGCCGGGGCGTTTCTGTAGAGCGACCTGCTTTACCACGGCAGCATTTTATTACGCGCGACTTAAGGACATCAACGTCGTATCGGCTGCCTGGTCTCTGCGGTTTAATAATGCGCGAGCAAAATAATAATAATAACAAACACAGAACAGCTAAGAGTACGCGGTAACGAAAGAGGGGGTGTTCAAGGCACCTATAGTGTCGTCAGCTTTAATGCACAATACAATGTAGCTGACAGGAACGCATCAGATGGCTTATGCAAAGAAGCCTGGGAAAGATAAAACAAACCAAGCCACAAGACAGGCGACTCTTACAAGCTGACTTAAGCGCATTACACACATGAGAAACTGACTATGCACTATGTGAACAGCTGATAAAAGGCCTTAACGGCTCACGAAATTAGACCGTGCATTACTTATACGTTGCGTTAACGGTTGCTATTGGTGAAGTTTTCGACATTTACTTTGCTGAAGCAAATACCACAGGCTAAAATTTTATACAAGTATTATGAAGAGCTAAGACAGAGAAAAAAATATTGAAAGGCGGGGGCGTCAACCCAAAGAAACTTTTCGGTTTGCTACCCTTTACTGGAGAAGACGTTAGGGGAGAACAGAAATTCATACACGTAGCTTCCAGCCTTCCAACCTCTTAATGGTTGGAAGGAATGCCGAGCAATTGTGATTAATAATAATAATAATAATAATAATAATAATAATAATAATAATAATAATAATAATAATAATAATAATAATAATAATAATAATATCTGGGCTTGACTGTCAATTTTGACCACCTGGTGTTTTTTACACGTGCGCCGACAACACACAGCCCGCGAGCGTCTACCGTTTCGCCACCATCGAATCGCGAACGCCCCGACCGGAATCGAACCCACGACCTTCGGGTCAGCAGCAGAGAACCATAGCCACTGATCCACTGTGGCGGACCAGTGCGATAGATTACTCTTCAGAAATTTATTACTTCCCTTTGTGACGCGGTAACAGGTAACTGTAGCTAATTAAATCTTGAGTGATGTAATTTTACCACAGTAGAACTTAGCGCAAAAAACAGCGACGAAGAGGATGTTGTTTGCAAGGCATGTAAGAAAGAAGTATGCACGCTCGAGCATATGCTCTGGGAATGTGGGTCGCTTGGCCGTGGCATTTCCCGGAACGGTTTACAGGGATGATAAAGTTTCACGACCATAATCCTCCAAGTCCTGGCTGTCTAGTACGCCCATGATAAGGCTAGGGGGTTTGACCTCCCAGTCCCAACGTGGGATTAGCCAGGCAGGTGGCTACAACCTGTACAGAATATATAAATAAAGTTATTTCCAAGGAACTCCTCGAACACAACTCATACTGCAAACTGAGTTTTATTGAAAGAAATTCATATATAAGAAGTTCAGATAGTCGCATGGTCAGAGTTGATTTCATATGTGAGGTTTAACGTCCCAAAGCCACCATATGACTGCGAGAGACGCGGCAGTGGAGGTCTCGGGAAATTTCGACCACCTGGAGTTCTTTAACGTGCGCCCTAATCCGAGCACACGGGCCTAGAGTATTTTCGCCTCCATCGAAAATGCAGCCGCCACAGCCAGGATTTGATCCGGGGACCTGCAGGTTACTAGACGACTGCGGCGAAGCCACATGGTCAGAATAAGAACGGTCACCCACAAGATTAGGTATAGTGGCCGGCGCTCAAGAATTATGTTTCTGTTGGATGCAGCGTGACAGATACTCTTCAATAAAACTCAATCGATAGTTTTCTCTGTGTTCGTAAGGTTCCTTCTTCGTCCCTCGTTTTCTGCGCTATTATCTACAATGATGATGAACCAACTAGACCAACAAGCCACCTTTTTGACATAATCATAATTGTTTACATTTTGGGTGCAACGTGTGCAAGTGACTCCGCACACACAGACAAAAGCGCATGTGTTCTGAAGAGAAATTATTAGAGATGAAAGACTAGTGGCGTCCACCACATGCAGGCATTCTCGTTTGCTATACTGTAGTGATATAAGCAAATGCGCATTAAAAACGCGAGAAGAAGAGAATTGTCACCACAGTCTGTGCAACACGTCCTAGACAAATGTCTTTAGCTGATCAAAATACGGCATATGTATTGCCTCCGAAGACGCACGCAGTGCCAGGAAGCAATACGCAATGAACGCTAAAAAGAGGACAAAGACTCGTAAAAATAGAGAGATAACCTTTACGGCGGATCACTTGAGTAGTTCGAAAAAGAAAAGACCCGAAAAAAAAAAGATCGAGAACAAATGAAGCCCAGCACATGCGCCCAAATAAAAAAAAAGCAGACGGATGAAAATAAGAGGATGAGAATGGTCTACAACATCAAAAGCTCTGCGGGACGCCTTTTTTTTTTTCAAAATATGCAGATTCACGGCAAAAGAGCAAATCCGACGCTGCTCGCCCCCGACACAGCAGCAGCAAACAAACGTTCGCTACCTACCATCGGCACGGAGACGACAAATGAAGATTCTCGGGCGTCGAAGGAAAGGACGAAAATGAAAGCGAAAGGCAAAAGCAAGCACATGGGGCCCTGTTCTGTTATGCACACAAATGTAGCCAAATAGGAAATTTTTAAAGGAAGCAAGGTAAGAACAAAAATCAGGGCGTACAGGAAAATCCGCCGAAGAACAACGGCGCGGTCGGCTCACCGATTGGGCTACCAAAATTAGAGAACGTACAGAGCCAGTGAAAAAACAAACAAAAAACAAATAGGCAAACTGGATAAACAAATGAAGATCACCGTCTACAGAAGAGCACAAAATGCCCAGCATTGAGAACAGCGAAACGTTGAGGCCCTAATTAAAGGACGTGCGTGTTTCGTGGCACACTAGAGTTCATTGCTGTTATTTCTTTTTTTCATTACACTTTCCAAAAAAAAACTGCAATCAACGTTTCAAATTCGAAGACAGCCGTGAAAGCAGGGCCGAAGCGACGACATGCATGAAGATGTCGACGCGGTGCTCAGTCTGTTCGCTCGCTACTAGTGACCGGGGACTACAACTGCGTGCCGGTTAAGTTTTTTGCAGCTCGCTGTAGTGCACACCTTTATCACCAATGAAAGCTGTATGTGGGCATGTGCATTTATCTGTCTAATAGTTCCGTGTGTACGTGTGCGTGCGCGCGTGTGGTGTGTGTGGTGTGTGCGCGGTGTGTGTGTGCGCGCGGTGTGTGTGCGCGGTGTGTGTGTGTGTGTGTGTGTGTGTGTGTGTGCGTGTGTGCTTGTGTGCGTGTGTGCGTGTGCGTGTGCGCGTGTGTGCGTGTGTGTGTGTGTGTGTGTGTGTGTGTGTGTGTGTGTGTGTGTGTGTGTGTGTGTGTTTTGTACGTGAGCGCACGCAGGTCGAGTATTCACGTGCAGAAAGGGAAAAGCAATGGTTAACCCAAAAAGTAACAGTAAGCTGACAGATGATAACGGGCTCTGCGTGCATTATCAGCACCTCGTCTGCCTTATTTGCAGTTCGGCTTTTCGCGCGACAAAGCCCGGAGGAAAGTCTCCCATACAAACACGCCTGTTTGCAAGCGTTACCGTGCGCACGGCTGATCTCCGGCAAGACACTCCCCTATACGGTGTCCAACGGCTAGCTGAGCCCTGCGATTCCTTAATCACCGGCGACCCACGTTGGTGGGGCCCGACGTGAACAAGGTGATCTTTGATGCTTGCAACGTCTGCATGACAACACATACGAGGGTGAATTAAGCGGATTATAGCGATAATTAGCGCGCGCTTCCGTGTACACGCCACACGAGTTGCGCATACGCTTCATCATGCCTTGGGTAACAATGCTAAGTCAACACAACAGAAAAACAGAAATAAAAAGAAGCCACCTAAGGGCGAGAGATGTCACAAGCACAGAAGCAGACACACCACCTCTTCGCTGCATTAAAAAAAAAGAGGGAGAGAGACAAAAAAAAAAAGCTTCAGCACTAGTGTCTTAATTCGATCTAGACAAAATACTGCATATAGTTCAGTATTACCGGCTACGGCGAATTTTAATAAAAGGAATTCAATAAAAAGAACACGATTTCCATCGAGACTGAAAGCAACAACTTAACTAGCTGTCATGCATGTTGGGAGCAAAGTAGCACACGCTGTATGAGCATGTGGAGGCTTAACGTAGTTAACTGCGGAGTTTCAATATTCGCGTAAACATCACAGCTTGCAGATGCTCGGGTAAAGCAAGAATAACAAAAAAACGAGGTGCAAGAATTGTGAGAACACGTCGTTTGTTATTTCATTATTCAAAACCAATTTAAATATAGTGATGTTGATTAGCGTAACGCTCACAAGTTCACAAATCTACTACGACGGAACAAACGAAAGCCGTTGTGCAGAACATTAAGAGTCGCAACCGATAACATATGAGTGAAATGTTAAAATAAGGTGAGCAGGCGCATTAACACATACTTGAGCCATTTGTCAGAAGCTCGTAGCTGTGTTTTGCGCAGAGAACTGACAAATTCTTTGTTTTTACTGCGATAGCAATTAAATGGACACTCTCGGCTGGATTTCGGCGCCGGCGTCTGCATGGGCGTGAGCGTCGACGTCGATGTCATGAACCGTATATGTATACGTATCTATGTATATGAAAACGCAAGAAAGAAAACAATCCAGAAAAAAGACGCCGGCGCGGAATCGAATGTGGAACCTCCACGCCGTGAATGCGAGATGTTAACCACTGAGCCACGGAGGGGTACTTCCTTCAACGTTCAAACGGCAAGCTATTTTTTTTTAATGTCTACCACTTGCCACTGTTGGCGTGCATCTCGGGGGGAACTATCGTCTTTTCAGCATCATGAGCAAGATGGCGCAATGAGCGCGCGGCGGCTCTCATCTCTCACGCGTACTTTGGCCCGCGGAGAGGTGGGAAGTGGACGATTTCTAGAGCGCCCTTATCTCACGGTGGAGAGGATCATGCATCTTGGCTGGCATGTGCCTTGACCGAAACGACTCTGTTGTAATACTTTTTTCAGAAGAATGACAGAGTGAGAAAGGAGTAGCATGCACGCTCTTTCCTCATCTTCTGAACAATTTTCCGACAGAAGAAAAAGAAAACACAAACTTCTTTGTGTTACACACACACACACGCACACACACACACGCACACGCACACACACACACACATCACTCAGCACCATAAAAACTATGTCCTTTTCAAGTGTTTCATCCTTGCACACAAGACGTCCAAAAAGACGTTACAGTAACCCGAAGGCGGCTACCAATGGCTCGACGAATTCGTACATTTCCTGTCGGATTTAATGAACAACTTGTCTTTGGTGAAAGATAAAAAGATCACAGGAGGCACGAGATGCAGAAAAAGAAAGAACTGTACCGTTGGGCGACCAACCAGTCGGTACACAAAGCTTTTAAAGAACGGAAGGCTCCACCGTACTCACCTGCAAAGAGAAAAAAAAAGGAGTGTGGTTCATTTTCTTGTCTGTTTTCCATTTATTATAGCACTGAACATAACGCTGGTCAAATATGGGCACACAAAAAAAAAACATTCAACAACAGGCGTGACTTTCGCACGTCACAGAAATGGGTGATTGATTGATTGACTGATTGATTATTTGATCGATTGATTGATTGATATGAAGGGTTTAACTTCCCGAAACACCATATGATTATGAGAAACGCCTCAGCGGAGGGCTTCGGAAATATTGACCACCTGGGGTTCTTTAACGTGCACCCAAATACAGAAATGAGTGCGGCTGAGTAGTAGGGTTTATAATAAGCACAATTCATTGGCACAGCATGAGGTTCAAAACACTGAAGAGCAACGAATCAATAATATGCAAGAACAAAAAAAAACATTCTCTGCAAAATGCAGGGAAAGTCAAATAAAATAAAATATTAGCAGAGAGGAAACAAAGCTAGAATTTCAAAAAGTGCACAGCCAACCAACAATCAGTAGATTAACACCATTCAAGATTGTTTGCGTTAAGATACTGTCAAACACTTAAAGACAGACACACCAATGTATTCGCTATCGGTATAAAATAACCGGCTGAAACGAAAGTATTCGCGACAGTTTCATTCTGCAGAGCTTGGTGAAGTCGGAATATTCACAAGTACAAGAGGATGTTATCCACATTGTACAGAAGCAACACTACACGCCTGTAGTTTTTTTTTTCAGATCGGGTTTCATTCAAAACTATTACTGAATCATATACCAGATGAGCGAATTAGATGACAATACAGATAAAACATACGCCCAGTAGTTACCAAAAACGCGAACTAATTATTCAAGGTAACAATCATCTTCCTGAAATGTCCCTTCTTCACACAAGCACATATTGAAGGCAAGAGTTAAGAAAAATAGCACTCGGAAAAAAATTCGCGTCAATGCAACAAGCCCTGACCATCGGGAACAAAACCACCGAAGTATATTTAAAAAATGTTAAAAAAAATCTGGTAAGCCCACTGTAAAGCTAACTTTGATGCATGGGTGTGTTTGATGCATGGGTGTGTGCGTGTGTGAGTGATCGTGTCAAGTTTTCGCGCTCGAATTAATTTTTCGAAATAACTTTGCCACATTCACGGTAACGTGAAGGTGAAGCCACCACCAAACCACAGCAGGTCAAGCTTTTTATTGACTACGGAAAAACTTTTAAATAGAAATTTTATTAAATTTACTCCATTATTTTCCTAAAAAACTTGAAGGTGGGTGAGAACATTGGGAAACACGCAAGGAAGCGCCGACACACTTATCATTGAAACAATCGTCAAAACACCCTGTAACCTCTTTAAAAAAACAAAAAGCTAAAAAACAACTACGCACGTGCATACGGTGTAAAATATATTAAATAAAGGTAGTACGGACGACGATTACAACGAAAATGTAATATTGGTTACGCCTTCATTAGAAGATGTATTTTTGTCGCTTATTACTTGGAAGTAAAACGGAAACGTTCATTCATAACGTGAAAGCAGCGTAATAAACTAGACAGCCAAGGCAACAGATCGCTCATCATCTGTTGTCTAGGCGGTCTAATATTAGCCACTGAAAATATCTTATCTGAGGTGAGAATATATTGTATAATTTGGCTAGTTTGGTGGTAATTGTACCACACGACGTTGACACGACGCTGAATACTTAGGGACCGAACAATCGCTTTTCTATGGCTCGCTATACTATTTGTTACGAGGCTTTCCGGGCTTAGTCTCAATAACGTCCATATAATAGCGTAACCTATTATTGGAGCTGCACCATAGCTAGAAGCGCGAAAAACGCTAACGACCCGCGCGACTTCTCCGAAGATGGCCGCATCGTACGGTCGCAGCGAGACGGCTCCAGCGAGTGGGAACGGTAATCGAAACAGCGCAGGACTGACGCTCACAGCAGCGAGGTGCACAAAGCGGTTGGACATCGCGTCGAGCCATTCAGACTGCGACGGATATGGGGGGTGTACTGGGACACCAAAGTATACACCCCGGCAATGATGAAGGAAGAAGTAGAATCACACGATACGAAAGGAAAAAAAGGAAAGGAAGCGGGGGGAAAAGAAAAGCCAGAATAGTCCTTAAGGTAGAACGACGAGTGACAGGACGGCATTAGGAAATAAGTTGTTGCGAACGGAAGCCGCCGGTCGGTATAGAATTGCAGGAGAACGTGTTCTGGGAGCGAAGACGAAGGCTTCCGAGCAGCACTTCGGAGCAGTCGTTGTCGATCGAAGGATCGAAGAAGGAACGGTATCGAGTTTGGGGGCCATCGACTCGGCCGGCTACGGGGAAAATGATGACACCACGAAACACGGAGACTAATGACGGGACAGGACACAAAGTCACACTGGACGGAATGGTATTTTACGGGACTCGCATTGTGCCGAAGGAAGAGCAGTGAAGCTCTAACGCGCCATGTAGAGGCACCGACGCGGTTCGCGAGTGGAGATCTGAGCGCGAGAGGAGCATTAACGACACCGAAGGCGAACTAGAACACGCGGGATGTGTTTGTGGTTGTGTATACTATAATTGAGACGAGGTGTAACGGTAAAGATTACGCAACGCTCCGGACATCTTTTCCCGAAGAGCTCCTCACCAGATTTGTGACATGCAGATAAATATCCCAGGTATAAGTTTAACAACACTTTAGAGAGACAAGGCGGTTCTAAAGAAAAACCAAGACGCACATGCACCCTACATGACGCAGTAGAGATGAAAGAGCTGTGAATGAGACAATTCAATACTAAAAACAAACAAAAAGGATCTAACAGATAAAAACATAGCATCCGATACCTTCCAATTATATTTCTCGAAAAGGCTACCTGTTTTTATGACAAATATAAGGAAGCCACACTTACACACCGATATTGTATATATCATTGCATTTCATAAGCTTCAATCAATTCTCTGAGATTCCACGGCTCCTCTGTCAAACTAACGATATGGGATCTACAAAGGGCGCTTTTAAAGCCAATAGAGAGGAGAACGAGAACGTCCGTCTCAACACTAACTGTACCTTAATTACGACGCCACCCACACTCTGGTGAACAAGCACTTACACGCCTAGAATAACGAAACGGGTAGAGACGACACGCTGTTTGCGCACTTGTCTTCCGTGAGCCTAGCGTAAAGGGTGGTGATTCAGAATGGCAGAATAATCGCGTCTACTTGATGTTCTTTTATTAGCCTTTTGCAATGGAACTCAGTGAATACGCGGTCGCAGACGGGGAGAATGAAACATGCAGCCTTGTGTTTCAATTCACTCAACTACCACTGTTTTTTTTTTTATTAGATATGATGTGAAGGAGATTCATATGAAGGAGATGATGTGAAGGAGATGTGAAGGAGACAAATAAGAGGCAACGGATACTCTTAAGCTCTTAGGTGGGTCGAGTAAACAACACAACAACTAAATATAAAAACAGCTGAAGAAAAAAATAAAACATACAAACATCTGCGTCAAGCGAAACCATTATAACGTAAAGAAAATATCCGAAAGGCAATTAGCCCAATAATGCCCCTTTCAACGTCTCTAGTGATTTTGTAGAGTAATTCTCTCATACTAGCAACAGTCCGCGCGAAACAATAACTATAACGTCCATATATTGGGCAAGAACGGCTAAATAAAGGGATTGTTTTCTTTTTTGGACACTACACTAACGAGAACTGTTAGTTTGCGTCATTATATTGGGTAAGACATTACTGAATTCACTCATTCTACGTACGTGCAACTACCCACCTATGCGTGGAAAATCCATCATTTGAAACAAATTTTTAAAGGTAGATATGTAAACATAGCCCCCCATCCCGTACCCTTCCCCTATCACGCCGAAGACAGAAAGGTAATGTTGAATGTTTTAACGTCATCCGAATACTCTAACCCATACAGGTACTTCAAAAAGGTGGTTAAGCGAGCTTGTTGCTACGTACGCACAGTAATTTGACTCGTTTCTGTGCTGTTTGGAATAATTATGCATACGAGTACACCTCATCAACGAGTAGTGTGCCCAACCGATTTATATGCCCGCAATTGAAACCGCGAACATTAGCGATGATTTGAGAACGAGGTACTGTGTCGAGCACCACCGAATTGCCCTTTTCCGAAAATCGTTATTGGCACTAAGCGGGATAATAACGCATGCACGACACAGAGCTGACAAGGAAAAATGAAGAAAAATATCCAACGGAAGTAAAAAAAATTGCGCGAGAAAAATATATTAGCTAGGTGAAGCGACCGTGGTACAGAACACACTCCCTCACGATTTCCTAATGACCTCGTTTCGAGGGATTTGTCCGATAGTCGCTAAGTGCGCACAGGAACCCACCTCTTCACAAAAGCAGCCATCGCAGATTCGCATCTTTCTCCTCAACGACTCTCTCCACTCGCAGTTCGCCCCCCCCCCCCTTTTTTTCTAACCCTGCTACAACGACCGTGCTGGTTCATTTTCTCATTCGTTATACTTACCACCATCCTATTATCGATTGGCGCTCCTGTTGCTCTGAAGCTCGGATACTGAACGACATTCAATCAAACAGCCGAAAAAAAAATGTATAATAAAAACAGGAAAGGTTGAAGATTACCGCAGAATGAGGTTAAAAAAAGGGCACACACGTTTGCTGCGTGGTGCTCACTTACTAAGTGGTATAACAGAAAAAGTATCAGGAGGAAAATTGAAATCTTCAACTGCCTCTAATGGGCTCACGTAACAGCCCTGCATGCAATACGAACTTTATGCGAAAGCAGGCAGGTCAATAGTGGTAATTAGCGAAATTCAACGCGTAAAAACACACCTTGTAACGTTTTAGTCAATCTCTTTACTGATATGGTATACGACGATGTTTCCGCAAAAATAAGGCGCCGGCTACTCTGGTTTTCTAAATAGCTGAAGCTTAAATGCAGACCAATATACTAAGCAGTGATTATAAAATGACCCCTTCGCCTCATAAATAAGAAAAACAAGATTAGCAAAAACGCATTCCCTATAATTCAAGAAGTGACATCAACAAGTTTTGACGAAATCCACACTATACGTCGTGACTATTATTTCGGTTCGAGTAGCAATCACTAAACTACTTTTTGTTTCGTCTCAAGCCAATTTGCAGTGTTATGCGCAATCATTCACATAATATACCATCTTGGTAAAGACATATACATACATACACACACACACACACACATATATATATATATATATATATATATATATATATATATATATATATATATATATATATATATATATATATATATATATATATATATATATATATATACGTCGTCACACGACATTTTGTTTCTTCTTTCGCTGTCTTCTCGAGAACCTTAATCGCTAAGGATTTTAAGGGTTACAGTCAATAATACATAAACAGACTGCATAGACATAAACCACAAACGATATTCCGCGCGCGATATTGATCGAAAAGCAGTAGTGGTACTATAGCAACAACAAAATCATCCCCGAAAAAAGAAGTTCTTTGATAATGAACAAAGCACATTTTATGACCGGCCATAAATCACCGATACGTATTAATTTGACACTGTACGTACGCACCACGAGCGAGTAGCCTCTGTCTATATCGTATCGACCCTTCACTCTTCACTCACGCGATGTTCTATTCGGCGTATATATATATATATATATATATATATATATATATATATATATATATATATATATATATATATATATATATATATATATATATATATCGCTTTCTAATTACAAGTGAGAGAAAGAGAGAAAACAAAGGTTCTTTCACACCGAGATGCCTGTATCAGCACAGGAATCTTCAGGCATTCCGGACAATATACTGCCTCTTTAAAAAACTCTGCGTAGGTTTTGCAATCGTCTCGAACACCCCTTCACAGGCGTCACAGAAGTTAAACACCTCTCCCACTGCTTATTCCTTTTTCTTACCGTTACTCACCTCCATCTTTCAATGTCACTTCAGGTATCTGTTCCTCGTGGACCACGCGAAGAACAAAAACAAAAAAGAAAGAATCAAGCCTTCAAGACAGGCAGAGGGTGGAGAAGTCACCGATAAATAAACTATTGGTATCTCTGCTTCGGTGAAGGTCCGTCTAAAGGAGCTTCAGGGTCGCATATAAATTGAAGGCGATAATTTATCGATATCGGACAGCTCGGCGCAAGCTGGCTCCAAATATTTCCTTCGCCTTTCTTATTTTTCTTCCTCTACTTCTTTCTTTATTTTTTTCTTTTCAGACACGTCCTCACGCGTGCCCCAGAGACGTCAAGTGGCCGAGCAGGCTCCGAGCTCCGATGCCGTCCAACTAAAACGCTGTCGAGCTTGACACCGAAAAATTCGCCTATCTGTCTTTCTTTTTTTTTCTTCTGCCTCTATTTTCGCTCCTTTATCCATTCTCACGACAAAAGGTGGTAAACTGCAAGTGCGTGTTTTTAGCCTCGCTGCCTTTTCTTTACTTATTTCCATATTTCTTCTTTTTTTCTCTTGCTCCAGAGCGACTAATGCAGTTGATCACGAATATAAAATGAATTAACTTCTACGATTAATATTAGACGCAACCAAAATCACCTAAACTTCTTCTGACAAGCTATTTCCGAAAAAAAAAACGGAAGGGTTTGATCACCTCGCATCTGTTTTTCTTCTCCCTAAGTTGTACGTACACGAAAAAAAAAGCAAGAACATCGGTAGAGCCAACGTATTGTTGACCGAAGATGAGAGCCGGGCGCGGCTACACCATGGTGAAGACGCGCAAAGCCAAACATAACACAGAGAGAGAAGGAATATAGGAAAGCTGGGCAGGTTAGCTAGACTACGTCCACTTTGCTACCCTACGCGTGGGGAGAGGGGAATAAAAGAGCGAGAGAGAGAGATACAGAGCGAAGGACATGCACACGGCACACCACATGCGCATTGCAGGGTTTCACAGCCGGTTGCCTGACTCTCAAGTGTGCCTTGAGGACACTGGATGATCGCCCCTTTACACGGGAAAGGCCTAGGGCGCATGGTCACACATTACATCGGCTCACAAAGTCCCACGAGCCCTTCTGCGATCCTTGAAGGCCGAACGCTACAAAATTATTAACACTGAAGGCAGAATGAGCGAGGTAAAGAAGAAACATTCATAAAGTTATTGTACAGTGTCAGTGCGCGTCTAGCAGACAGCGAAGAAATAAAAAGAAAAAGACAAGTTTTAAAGTGATCGTGATTGAGCCGTTTCAGAACAATCCACGTTCAAAACACGCATGCAATTAGAAAATTAGAGTGAAAGAAGGAGCATT
The DNA here is from genome assembly GCA_013436015.1 of Rhipicephalus annulatus. Classification (NCBI taxonomy): domain Eukaryota; kingdom Metazoa; phylum Arthropoda; class Arachnida; order Ixodida; family Ixodidae; genus Rhipicephalus; species Rhipicephalus annulatus. The sequence continues at coordinate 136,837 of WOVY01010212.1, read as the reverse complement.
TAACCAGCGTGAACTTTCCAACGACAACGGAGCGCCGTTCCAGATCGGCCAGACAGTTAAACTATAGCGTGACAAACAATGCGCAGTTACTGCTCCAAGGCCTGAATTCAACCGAAATTTCATGTTCTCAGCCTTCAACACGGGGCCGCTCACTGCGCAATTACGTCAAGATCCTCCCCTTCCTTTTACCTCTTTTTTGTTTTGTTTTTCAGACAACGGCACGAAACAGCTCCGAATTCTATCGTAGTAGATTCCTTATTCTGCATCCTGTCCAATTTACACATACCGTAATGAACAATACTACTTAGAACGGGCCACAATCCCCACAAGCAGTACCCCAAGAAAGAAATGAAGGCCACGCAGTCGCGAAACAGTTCTTATTCCCTAAGGACCTTTTTATTTGATAGAGAGCTCGAGAAAGAACACTCCATTACGTCGATGCACTCGCAAGTAATAGATGGAAGTGCCGTCCGGATCAGTAGGCGCCGCCTTACATCGAGGACACACAAAGGCATGCAAGGCAATCCAAGTGGACGAGTAAGACTGCAACGACACACAGCGGTCGCAGGAACGAAATAATGTAGGCTAAGAGGGCTCTAAAAGCCAATTTCGGTATCTCTGTACGAAAGAACAGCAACGTTTTCTTTAGTGAAGGTCCGTGGCCGGTTGAGGCGGCTCGCACAAAAACCAAGCCGCGAAGAAGGCTTTTCCGACAACCGTCGTCACCTTCGACATAAAACTAATATCGTCAGAGAGCTCGCGTTTAGAGCGACGTATAAATGGGAAAGGACTAGAGGAAATAAACACGTTGTAAAATTTAGAACTATATATATAGCACGCAATTCAGAGACAAAAAATGCAGAACAGCCAATTTGCAGCCGGCCAGTGACGAGAAAGTAAAACAAAAAAAAATTGAAGTATAAAGCTTCATTTGCACTACAAATCACCGAAGCACTTGGCGTTTGTGCCAACGCTTGCGTCACACCTCCATTTGCACAAGAATAAAAGGAAGCAAAAAAGTGAAAAGTACCAACGCGATCATTTCAGATCGAAGATGTCGGAAATTTTAATCGAACACAATCGGTAACAAATAGTTTGAGCACTACAACGCATTGTTTATTATTATTATTATTATTATTATTATTATTATTATATTATTATTATTATTATTATTATTATTATTATTATTATTATTATTATTATTACTGCTTTATGCCCTTGCAATATTAACGAATCTGCAATGCAAGCGCCGCATTAACTGACATGCGAACAAACACATCCTTCAAATATTTTGAAAGACAATCACTGATTGAACGACGGAACTCGATCACACATTTCGCACTCAAGGCTTAATATGACGGAGTCGGTATGCGGACAACCTATGTGACAACGACTTAGCCTGATGAAAAGTAAAAGGGACACTCAAGAGAGGAGGAGGAGGAATAAACTTTATTGTAAGAAACCAGCAGGTTTAGGTGAGCGGGCCTATAGGCCTCCCATGAGGGGACGTCAAAGGGCTTGGCTCATATTCCCGGACGTGTACACAACTTCCCCCTGCCGGTGCTGTGGCACTCACCCGGCTACGCTTCCGCATATGCCGTGGGAGTGCCCGGCACAGTACAGGCACACTCAAGAGAAAAAAAAAACTTTTTTTAAGATTCATAAAGTACAATTCCACAATCCCGAGAACGCTCTTACCTCTATGCGACGTTTGATAAGCGAACAAACGCAAAAAAAAAAGAAAAAGCGGTTAGAGAAGCCACTTTGCGATTCCTACGCCAAACACCGTGACGTCGCAAATTTTGACAGCGTCTACAAGGTCCCACGAGTTTTTTTTTTTTATTCAGTAAAAAGGAAGCATACTGTCAACCGCGGGGTCCATAGACCTAATCGAATTCCACTAAGCCGATGCCGCGAAAATATGAACATTACTTTTTGAAATCAGTGGCGAGAAGTGCGCTGCTGGCGCGAAATTTAAAAATATTTTGCTGTCCCACACAACTGAAGCAGCAAAAAATCAATTACAAGACATGACAGCGACGGGTACTATCCATTTAAGCGCAAAACATACAAAAACAGTAGACCGCACGATTCGACAAACAAAACGACGAAGAAAACCACAGCACATTCGTATAATCTAACATTGGCGATCCCAATATGCTGTCTGCAGTTCAGACGCGAGGTGCCTAATAAAGCGCGGCGTCCTGATACGGCCGTCGCAGCCTTCGCAGCGTCGACATTCGCGGCAGCGTGTCAGACGGCCGGGCCACACGATGCCGAGGTTATTAAATTGGCGCCGACAGGAACAGCTCGTAACGACCAATGCGAGAACAAAAGTCAAAGAAAACCCGATTTGTTCGGCAACCACGAAGCGTCATCTGGCGTGCACAAACACACACACACACGCATACACAACACCCACCGCGCGAGCACGCGAAGTGGTGACAAATGACATCGCTCCCCATACCGCTAAATGAATCCATTTGATAGCGGAAACAGGCTCCGCCAAGAAACAAGCGTCGACGACGGTTAATGTTCTCTCCGACCGGAGGAGATGCGAGAACAGTGTCTGACGCAGAAAAGAGAAATCGCCAGAGCCGTTAAAACCGCGGCAATTCAAGCAGTCGACAGACCAAACATTCCGTTGTGGAGACGCCAACACGTTCTCGTTTTCTACGCAAAGAATTCGACAGGACTATTCGTCATCTTGTCCTCGCGTAATTCACGCTAACTACATTCAACTGTAATTGTGAAAAAAAAAGCGCACAAAAAGATGGTTTGACGCCAGCAGGGGCCGCACATGCGACCTTCGATAACGCGTCCGTCGCCCTATAGAGAGCACCACTAGCCGAGATGCAGTGGCAATCATCCCTCCTACACCCTTTATAGGGTGTATACGTGCATATAAACGTGGGAGTTTAAGTCAGTGCCGTCAGTATCTAATACGGCGAGCTTGGATTACTTTTTTTTCTACCCATTGACGTCGTATAGCACTTGACTGTTGGCGTCATGTGCATGGCAGCACCGAGAGGCAAAAAAAAAAAGCAAGAGTGCCCCCCACTCGCCGCGATTGCTATTAGTGGCGCTGACTGACACTACACCAAGTGAGATAGCTTTTCTCGCAACCACGTCGCAGTCATTCACTTTTGAGTTCGGCATTCACCGTCTTTCACCGGGCCAGACCAAACGACAATGCATCAAGGCCTTCAGTGATCAATAAGGGCAGTACATACTTCCCCTCACCACATAGGTAAATAGTACGTCTGAAACTCGTCACGTTGATAAAACAAATAACTGGTAGAATGCGAAAAAAAAAAGTACAGCTGCGGTAGATGCCAGCGTAAGCCTCGCATACAAACTCCTTGACAGCTCTGACTGAAAGCTAGAAATGTATACTAAACGCGCCTTCGCGCAGGGCATGTTCTAGCATAACACCGGCCAATATTCCCCGCCACGGTGGCCACTAGTGGCCAAGGTACTCGGCTGCTGACCCGCAGGTCACTCGTGGGATCGAATCCCGGCTGCATTTTCCGTGGAGGCGAAAATGCTGTAGGTCCGTGTGCTCAGATTTGGGTGCACATTAAAGAACTCCAGGCGGTGAAAATTTGCGCAGCCCTCCACTACGGCGTCTCTCGTAATCATACGGTGTTTTTGAGACGTTCAACCCCCCAAACAATCGATCAACACCAGCCAATGACTGACGCATGCATTCGAGATACCAACTGCTTAACATTTCTTCGACGTCCCCACATGCAAGTGACGCAGTCTATGACGTCATACGAACACGTCCCACAACAACGATCTCGAACGCCGAACGGATTCACTCCCACGACAACAACCACGCAGTGCATGGGGCAATCTGTATCAAATTGAGCGCGTATAAAAACACGGCCGAGGCGATTCGTCGAAACTTGTTTGCGGCAAAGCACACGCGCTGCATGCGGCGCTGACAGGAGGAAGAGGTTTCCGGGTGTGCGGCAAACTCGCTCTCCAAAGGCGTGCCTGAAAGGAGCGGCATCTCGAAGGGCGAAGCGCCAGTGCACGGATGCATCCCTCCAGAGGTCAAGTGGATTCACCCGATGCCGGGGGCGCTCGTTATACGGTATAGCAGGAATGAGCCCAGTCGCCGGCACAGCACTCGTACTCTCCATGGACGCGAGCGAAAGAACAACAGCAACATACAAACAACAACAAAACTACAACATGTAAAAACAATAAAAAGAGTGAAATATAGCGCTGCAAGAGGGTGGGATGGGGTGAAGCTGCTCAGCACTCCCACGAGCATCTTGAGAACCAAAAACGTTGCATTTTCCTTCACCATGCAGTCGACACAAAAACAAACAAAATTAATACAATAACAGGCAGTTCTTAATTAACCGGCGATATGGTCGCTCGAATGCGGTACGCAACTGCAAGAAGCGCTTGCTCGTTCGACTCGCACAGTTTTCTTCTTGTTGATTACTCTAATCTCCTAGACTGAGGGATAGAAAGTTCTATGCTGTCCTGACCAAATTTTTGAAAGTCTGCACTAACTATTGCGCGGTGAGATGCCACAAAACCAAGTAAGGCATCTGTTTATTATTATTATTATTATTATTATTATTATTATTATTATTATTATTATTATTATTATTATTATTATTATTATTATTATTATTATTATTATTATTATTATTATTATTATTATTATTATTATTATTGCACAAAGAACACTGCTGTCAAACGCCATATTAGCGAATGGCGCTTTTCTGCACGCGTTATCGCCAAAACAAGCTAACTAAAGCGCCTATGTCACTTTGCACCGGAACATTTCCGCGTGAGCTTGTTGAGAATCCTCCTATGGTTTTTCTTTTGTCCTTTTGTTTGCCTAATCATGCACACAGCTCGGGAGACCATCACTTGTCCTCGGAGCAAGTCGGACTCGCGCGTTCGGTGACGCATAGTGTCCTAAGCTCCTATGGAAGCACCCACTCAAACAGCGTAAGCTTTGTCGCGCCACCCTTTATTCTCAAGTTGGTACCACACGTAAGAATGACCTTACGCTGCTCATGTTACGTTGTTCACGTTGTCGGTGTCACAAGTGACATTCGAGGCATCCCTGAATATGCGCCTTTTTTTCTTTAAATTGAGCTCTGGATTACGTTGAAAAGGGTTCGAGTTCGTCGCTATCAAATAGACGGCTGCGTAGACATTTGAGAGCACCACTGTCTATTATGAAATTTCCAAAACGAAAAGTATTAGGCGGCCTATATTCGTCCTGTCGCGACAATAAATTTAAAAAAAAACACACGTTTCCCGGAGAGAACAAGTGCGAACAATCAACTCACTAGGTATAGGCTCGCCATTACTTACAAAGGCGTTTTATTAGACGAATTTCGTTTAGCGTACCAGAAACCAACTCCAAATCTTGACGAAGAAGACGGAAGCTCGCAGGAACGACGACCGGGTGCAGCAGTCAGCTATCTCTTCGCAATATTCTTCTATTAGGCTCACGCGCGCTTTGTTCTCACTTTCCTGCTGCCAGGTGCTGCATTCGAGTTGACAAACGGGCAAACGTTCCTGCTGGTCATCAGCAACGCGCAAGCGACCGAATAAACGGCCGCAGCGGGAAAAGGCGAGAACGCGCACGGCCAATGCTGCGATCAGAACCCACCCCTCCGAAACAAGGGGAAAGGCGTCTATCGTGGCGCTCGGAAACAGGGAACAACGTCTATGGTGGAACACAGGTGACGCCTCGGAACAAGGGAATGCTTGTAGAAGGTGGCGAGAGAAACGCAAGCACCACAGACACAGCACCGCATTATTCGAATGTGTGGGCGTACACGCGATGTTCAAGGGCTCGCGGCACTGCAAGATCAACCGCACTGGGAGAGCGACGTACAATGGATGACGCCAAGCAATGCGGCGCACGGACATGTCTCGTTATGCGCACTTAGACCGCGGCTGCGGATGGGACGTGATCCCATCTCCCAGAAAAGACACCCAGGAGCCGAATGAAAACGAAGAAAGCAGAAGAGACTGCGTCGTTCGACCGGGATCGTAGCCCCAGACACGAGAGAACGCCTCGCAGAGAGCCACTCTCTCACAGTTTAGGAGGAGAAGAAAAAAAAATCACGGTGTTGTTGGCTGCTGCAGTATGTATATAACCTTACAGCATAACTGAAAGATATGCTTCGCCACACAGGCACGATTGCAGCAAAGTTAAAACTAGACGTAGACTCATGTGCATCACTCAGCGAGTATACTGGAAGTCTACCAAGAGGTCTTAATTACCTTCAAGAGACACAACTGTATGAAATTATGCTCGACGCAGATTTATTTTATGAGAAAATACGTTGATGGAACAACAGTGGCGTGGAACTTAAGGCTACTTTGAACACAAGAATGCAACTTAAGAACAACGACTTTCAAGAACTATCAGACCTTATGAGGCATGATCACACGGGCCCCGTAACATTGACGACATTAGGGATGCTTATCCCGCTACTTATACACATTATAATTTCCATCTGAAAACTCTTTTTCGCCATTCATATAAATGAGGCATTAAGAAGAGAGACAACCTTATAGTTGAGGCAACGTTACGCTCAGTATCCGCTGTGTTCGATCCTTCTTTTTTTTATTATCCCTTCGCATTGCGTGCGTGCGCGCGATAATGAGCTCTGGCCCCGACCGCAACACACAAGCCGCAACGGTTCGATGGAGCGGTTCCGGGAGTGAAGCTCTGGGCACACAGCGCACAAATGACCCGTATCCAGCACCGCATCACTTCTCTCCTCTGCTTCTCTTGCGGCCCCAGCCCAACCTGGTAAATTAACCGGGCTCTGGTTCCGCAGCCGTCCACAGCTGTGCAGAGTTCAGTTCTTCTGCCGGGCCTTAAACACGCTTAATGTTCACCGGAAACATCGCGAATGGATAAACTCCAGACGAAAAGATGTGGACGCAGTCCGAACACACTAATTCAAGACTGAATATCACTTCACTATGAAAAAGATATATTTCAACGAAATTGAGAATGTTGGCAATGGCAACTACTGTTTCACCAGTTTCCCCACAAACACTTATTTGTGCAATAAGTGGAAGGATAACATGAGGTGACGCGACGAAAACTCACCGGAAATATAGCACATTTCGAAGCGTGAATAATTTCAGTAATGAAGAAAAAAAAGGCTACAAACTATTTCCGGCGCTCTTTAGAAAATCAACAAAGCTCAGTCATTTATGACAACCTTGAGACAAACTAAAAAAAAAAGGACAAACAAAAAATAGCACTGACGACATGCCCTGTGTTCATGAAAGAGATACAATGAGAGGGGTGCGATGTAACACAACACGTATAGAAATGACAGTTTCCTTGAACTGCCGCAACATCTTTCCATAGAAACGATTCTTCACAAGGTATATTGCGACTTATCAGCGTGGCGATTCGGTGTGGTTGTGAACTCTCATGCGAAAGCGCGAGTTATGCCAAAAGTCTTTGGCCACTTACGATGAACCTTTTGTCATTGTCAACAGACTCGCAGAGGTCACCTATGTATATTATAGCTCGCATCACGGAGAGTGGTCGACGAGCTTCGAAGACTCATGCTGCCCGCCTGAAATTATACACGCCAAGACAACTCGACTGACTCGTCCGGCGCCCTTCGTCTGCGCGGAGAGGAATGTTGCACACACGGACGAAGACGACGAAGACTATACGATGAACGCGCTTGCCGCTCCGAGTTGGAATAGAATAGGAGAACCTCTAACTAGTCTGCCGCTTCTGAGCTCACTCTGACGACCTACCAAACAGTCCCGTTCAGCCTGTGTTGGTCTCCTCTAAGCGTAACAATATTATTTCGAGGTGCGAAGCACCTTATGGGCTCGGGTTGTCGGCGTCTGCTGTCGTCACCCATCACGGTAAAGCAAGTGGCAAACGTAACGGCAAATTCGCCCAGGAAAATCTCGCGAGAGACAACGGTCACTCCGCTGCGAGAATCAAACCTGCGTCCACATTTTTTTTGTCATTATGCAAGCGAAACACAAACGTCGTACTGCTTCCGAAATAACTTTTTGCTAGAAAAGCCCGCGAAAGGGGAGAATAATAAGAACTTCCAAAAGCATACGTGTGGCGGGCTAGAAGAGCGTCAAAATGAGGAACTAAAAATACAGCTTTATAGAATTACATCCATGCGGGTAAATTATGCTAGGAAATCGAGGGCAGTAAACAAAGAGCATTCGCAACTGCTCACGCCCCAATCCTGAACTGTTTCCATCCCTAGCATCCGCAGTAAGAGCCATATATTTGAGGCTCCCTTTCAGTCACCCGAAAGAGGAAAGGAAGCCCGACGCAATCAGAGGCAAAAGATGAACATCTGAAAAAAAAAGCATAAAGTGGAAATATGGCGGCGGTCAATACGCCTTTCAAAAAACGAGCAGCGTTAAATTCCCTGTAATGAACGTCCTGCGATATTATACAGAGAACGAAGCGACGCAGTACAAGAAAATGAGACGAAATAGTAAATATTTTGCTGGTTCTCGCGGAAGTGATCAGGGTTATACGAAGCAAATTGATGTTCGTGCGCGCTAAAAACGCATAGATTGCGGGCGAAGTAAACAAAAACCTAAATAAACAAAGCAAAAATAAGAAAGGAAGGGGGTCGTCAACGTCCTTCCGATTTCACCATAAATTACACGTCCACGGCATAAAAGCGTACGACTTACTTGGTCATTCGGTCAGGCGACCACTATTTCGAGCGGAAACGGTTCCGCGTCAACATAAATTGACGTTTATAAATCTGCGCCTATAATAGCAATGGCTATAGACAAATACGCGTAAGCTAGCAAGCCTGTGTGAGCTCTGCCGGGATTCGTTTAACATTTCCCTGCGTCAACCACCATTGGTGACGGGCAGACACGAAAGGAAGCAAAGACCACTCGATAACATCACTGAGAGTGTTCCAGCTGTGTTTACTTGCCCAAATATTATATTTTATGCGCTGGAAATAGTTTATATATTTGTTATGGTTTCGTAATGTCCACGACTGGTTTTTAGCGTAACGCTCGCGGGTAAATACTTAGACGTCATAGAATCCACAGAATTCCAGTGTCTTTTTAAGCAGAGAGTGCCATAAGTCCGACTAGAGTGAAACAAGCTCGATGGTTCTCCGACGTCACGCTATACGCTGAAAAGCGCCCTTGAAAGCAATATAGTTTGCAGCAAAATATATGCATCGCAGCGGACACGACGACACGTGTAGCCTAACTTGCCTAGCCATGGGGAGGAAGGAAGTAGTGGGTGGCTTGAGGCTAGCCTCAAATGGGCTTTACAGCAATATATCATGGCAATACTGACTGAATTTAGTGATGTTCTTATGCTACAGCAACGGCTGAAAGAACAAAACGTACCGCAACACGCTTTCCGGCATCGAATTATAAGGCCGACTACCGAAGTCGCCGGCTTCCAAGGGGGCTCATTAACTTCGAAAGGGCAGGCTAATGAGCAGCACGAGTGCGTGCTGCTATAGACTCCTGTAAGGCTGACTCGCAAAGTGGTCACGCAGCAGGGGGGATGTGAAGTGATTAGTACCGAAACACAGGCAATGGCTGCAAAAAAAAAAAAACAATTCGCCCATTGATTATACTTTATTAACCTCTACTTTCTACTTGCTCCACCGGCCACTGTTTGCCGGATATTGTATAAACCAATGCTCATTCAGCGGTAATTCAGGACGCCCCACCCCTATTTGAAGCGTTGTTAAGTACTTTCGTGAAGAAAAACAAGACGTCCACTGTATTCAGGACAGCGGCTCGACACTTAATGAGCTAACTACCAATCCCCGCGCTTTCGAACCTTCTATGCTGTTGCCCTGTCGGGATAAGCACGAGCTGCGCCTCAGGGGTTCTCTTATGTAAAGTGAAATTTATTGATTGATTGATTGATTGATTGATTGATTGATATTTCTGTTTACAGTTCCAAAACCACCACATGATTATGAGAGACGCCGTAGTAGAGTGCTCCGGAAATTTCGACAACCTGGGGTTCTCTAACGTGCACCCAAATCGCAGCACACGGGCCTACAACATTTCCGCCTCCATCGGGAATGCAGCCGCCACAGCCGGGATTCGATCCCGCGATTTGCGGGTCAGCAGACGAGTACCTTAGCCACTTGACCACTGCGGCGGTGCTATGTAAAGGGAGGGCGATATCCATTGAGACGTCGAGTATCGGAGTGTACGTCCACAAGAAAAAAAAAGAAAGTTAGTAGCGAAGCAGTAAGCCGGTCGCTTTTATTATTTGTTTTATCAATTTCTAGCATCACACTAAGCTTTTACGGGCGAAAAACAATCTGTACCTGGAATGGCGACATGTCGGATACGGCCGCACTTGTTTATGATGCAAAAAAGGCGAAAGAGCACCCATTCTTCACTAGGCAGCCTTCAATGCACGCCGAAGACGTGAGCGTCAGAATGAGTACGAGCGCGCTCGATTACTTATGAGTGTACGGGCACGAGCAAGCGCGCATATTGAAACTCCCTGCACACATCTTGTGGCCGCGATTGGCCAACACCGGCTCTCATTCTTCTGACACGAACAGTCCGAGCACGACCATGCACCTTCACCCTGGCGACACGGGTGAAGGTGAACCCTACGTTCGCAGTACATTGCCCTCCTTCCAGGGCTTCTCGTTGGAGCTGAATGCCTTGAAGTGCACTGTTCAGAGCAAGCGTATATCATCAAAATAAAACGAAACCCCAACCAGTACAACGGTAATGTTCCCAACTTCAATCACGTCGCACCGGAAGGTAGGGGTTTGAGTGCTAGAGAAAAGCTGATGTCAGATGCATATACAACAAGCCGAGCTGCATATTTAATCGGCCAGTAGTCTTTCATCCGAAATGAGCAGCCGCTTGCCGTCTCACTTCATTTAGTTTTATAACACTCAGTCGGACAAAAACAATCCGCATAAATTAGAGCTGTTCTACCTAGAATTTCTTTACTGCTCACTAAAGGAGCCCTTTGGAAGTTTTGCAAGTATACTAAAACCTTATTGAAACACGCATTATGACTAGCTCTATTGAAAGCTGCATTCGAAAAGTAAACACTATGAAGGTGTCGACAGCGAAAACACATGCGTATATATTAACATCGAAGTTTGTTGGCGCCGAAAAATCAGTACACAACGTATCCTCAGTTGCACCGCTCATGGTAGAACAAATAACAGTGATAAAGCGCTTAATGTAGTTCAAATGCTGAAAAAGAAAGATTACGTACCTCAGGAAAACGAAGACAGATAACAGCGCTTATAAATGCTGACAGCAAGCATTGCGTGTCAGTTTTCCGTTTACTTGTAAGCTCCGCCAAAAGATCGGACATAGCAAAATATCGTCATTTTGCGAGTCACGCAAAGAAACAAATTAGCACATCCATATACTGCAAACCGGAATCTAAGGAAGCGAAACAGCAGCAAACTCGCGCGCACCGGGCCGCGGGCTCACAGGGAGTGTCGCTCACAGGCGTACCGGCGTTACGCTAGATTTGAGGCGAAGTCGAAGCTCTTGTGACGACACTGCAAGAGCTGCGCCAAAGGCAGCGAACCGTTGAAAACGGCAACGAAATGCGGGATATCTTAACAATGACCTTCCAGACGTACGATTCTCTCCACTGCAAGATAAGGGCACGCGATCGAGCGTACACCACCTTATTCTCTACGCAGGCCAAAGTAAGCATAAGAGATGAGAGCCACCGCCCGCTCACTGCGCCATCTTGTTGATAATGTTGAGAACACGATAGTCCCCCCCCCCCCCCGAAATGCCCGCGAACAGCGGAAACAGGTAGAATGAATATCTTGGTTATCTTGGCTATGAATACCTATCGTATTCATATCATAGATATGAATATCTTCAATATCTTAATTAACGCCTCGCATTCACGACGCGGAGTTCCCACGTTCTATACCACGCGCCGGAGTCTTCTTTTCTGGGATTTCTTTCCTTTCTTGCGTTTTGTATATATAGATACGTATACATATGCGGTGCATGACATCGACGCCGACGCCGTCGGCGAAATGCAGCCGAGAGTGTCCATATAATTGCAATCGCAATAAAAGGCAAGAGTAACGCGCTATCTCGGACAGAAAGTTTGCCACGACAACGTAGCGCACATGACCATCCACTGATACACCAAGACACCACATACTTTCGAAGAGAGATTCACTGGGAATCACGCTTGCGCCTCGTTCTGACCTCTACGCGGCAGTTGCATGAAATAGGACATGTTGAACGATGCATTCGCCAAAATACCAGAACTAAACATTTCCTGTAGTTGCAAGATACACAAATGAAGCTGTATAAACCAAGGAACAGAAACTGCACACGCAGAGAGCGCACAGCGCCAAACATTGAGGCAACATAGCGAATTTTATCGATTGATTGATTGATTTTCGAAAGCAAAAATGTAGCCTTTGATCGAATTGTGATTACTTCTGAACAATTCTGGTCGCACAACTTTATTTACCACACATCTAAATTTAAGAAAATGAGCGTTTACTATTTTTTTATTTTATTCCTTCCCCAAAGGTCCACCACACCGTCGCGGTTGCGAAATGAAGCAGCGATTCACCTTTAAAGTATTACGCCACATTAGAGGCGAAGCACCGCTAAATGTTCCGCGCGTACATCGAACTAAAGACCACACAAATGTAGAAGCGACGTGAAGGGAGAGCCTCGCGAGCAGCCTCTCGGCCCACCGGCTTATCTGCATATCAAAGGAAACTGGGCTCAACAGTCGTCAATCAAGAAGCTGCAAAAGTACGTCGCTCAATCTGCGGATCCCCGATTTCGGAGTCCAGATCTTTTGAGCTCGCACAGCGCCGAATTTACGCAGCTCTTTAATGGAATTAGAACGACTAATTGAATTGAACAACGCCACACGCAGCAACGGGGAAACCTCTGAGCATGTCGCGGAACAAGAAGGCTGTAAGAAATGAACTTTGTCTCAATAAAGGCACCCGGATGCTTTTCCCCGTACTGCGCAATTAAGCGTAGCCATAAACGAGGTCGGTTGAAAAAACAGTTCTTTTTTTAAGTGTGAATACACTTTATAAGCGACCCCAAACCATCCACCGCCGTCGGCGGCGTCCGCAGTCTTCTGTCTATCTTTAAAAGAAAGAGGACTTGGCGGGCCGCAGCGCGACGCTCTACCGAATAAGCCACGGACGCGACGCTGATATCGGTGTCGCTCCTCCGCACTCCTCGCTCGCTGCAGCTGCGCGCGCACCCCTCTCTCTCGCGCGCCCGCCTTCTCTCTCAGTCTCCCGTCGAGAGCGGGTCGTGAGGGGGAGTAAAGTTAAAATCCGTTGGCATTCGCCAGTGAGTTAACGTAAACTCCCCGTGTGATCAAATTGCGATTCCCAGGAACCATTACACCATAAAGGCACCATAGTGTGATTAATAAATATAATAGTGCGAATTAATAAATACCCCTCATAGCATCACCCCGTGTATTCGCACTTAACCATGTTCACCCTCGGGAAAATGCTTGGGAGTTTTTCTTATTCACGTAAAGCAACAAACCATGGCCAGTTTTCTTAGGTGCAGATGCGGAGTGGAACTTGATGCACATACATACGTTAATTTCTTTACGTTCGCAGACTTTATTGTTGGCAATCTTCTCATGAAGAAGGATGCGCGTACTGAGCACCTGTCGGATTCCAGTAAGCAGTAAAATGAGGAAACAAGCTGAGCATCTATCGTGCCTTAAATTTCGCCGAAATTTCGACAATACCAAAACAGAAACTTTCGACGAGTGTCAACAGCCTTTCGGTGACAATGCCATGAGCACTACTCAGACAATTGATTGGGTATTGGAGGGTGCAACCAACACCACCATGGCACTCCGCTGTTCCCGCTATTTTGTTAGCATCCCTACTATACTGCCAGAACCAGGATCGAAATCGACGTGCCGATACTAATGGCGTCTATAAAGTGACGTTTCTTCTCAGATAGCGTGACTCTGACGTATATGACACCAACCGGAAGTTCCGCCATATTGTGCTATTCGGCGTTTACGGTGTCCGCAACGACAGACCAGCGGCTAAGTCGGAAGGTCGCGGGTTCGATTCCGACTGCGGCGGTCGCATTTCGGTGGATGCGAAATGGTAGAGTCCCGTGTATTGCGCTGCCTTATTATTATTATTATTATTATTATTATTATTATTATTATTATTATTATTATTATTCGGCGTATGGAAATGCGTGTCTTTATATCGAAGGTTCGAGCTTCTGTAGCCTGTGGGTGAATTTCTTTATGGTGAGTATCCGTGTATAGCCCCTCGAGAAAGTGTCGCGAAGCGTGGCGAAAGTTAGGGAAAAAGGCAAAGGGGCCACGGGGCTTGACGTTCAGCGGGCTTCAATGCATGCATAATGTGCAAACGGCACGGCGAGCCAGCAGCCCCACAAGCTGCACGCGTCGCTTCCAACTTTCTCGATCGAAGGAGCCACGTTTCTTTCCCTGTTACCGCGTTTATCCTTCGTTCTCGTTGTCTCTGCATTTCTTTACTCTTGAACTATACGCCAGTGACGCGGCCAGCTCAACCGAGGCCACGCGCATTTTTCGCAAGCGACTGATGCATCGGGCGGGTTCAACTTGTGCTATTGCTTCTCAAAAGTTGCGCCTATTCGAAATTCACTATCATCGTCCTCAACATCATCTTCATCATCGTTTTCTTCTTTATCTTTCTACTCTTCTTCGTCTTTTCTGTCTAGGATAGATAAGAATAACTGTGCGGAAGAGTTGGCCGCACGAAAGAAACAGAGAAAGCCAATGCGGAAAGCCAAGACGGAAAGGCATGGCCGACGGTCTGTCTGCAGACCAGTGTCATCACGGCGATACATAATTGTGAACAAGGAGACACCTAGCTTTTACTCAAGAAGGTCAAAAGCAGCACAACAAGGCGTTCGATAAAACAACTTACACGTCTGACGCATGGCCGCAGCATGCACCGATTGCCACAAACATGGTGTGAACATTGAATGTGGCTCCGCACACTGCTAGCTACAGCTGACCTACACTGTCAGCAAGACCCAAGGACAGTGCGAGCCGACACGATCACTCAAGGCGTAATCCTCACATTCGTTAGCGGAATGAAAAGCCTTGAAACTGAATTGACAAAACCGAAGTCATGAAAATGTACTAAACATTGAGAGAAGGGTAAGAGGATGAGAACGACAGAGAGTGTAGGTTTTTCAGCACTAACGTTGTAAACGATCCCCGTGCGACCCCCCCCCCTCTCCAAACAGACGCAAGATAGATAGATAAAGAGAGAGAGAGAGGCGTAAATTTCTCCGTCAGTTAAATGAAAACTACGGAAAATGTCCCCTGGCCTAATAAAAAAGAAACACCTCGCCTCGGCAAAACACTTCAGATTGAGGTTACACTTCACATCCGAAATCAATTCGTCAGAGCACTGCCCAATTTCCTAAGTGGAGCCGGCTATTTTCGCATTTCTCGGCGTATAGATCTCACGCTTACTGGCCCTTCGCAGCAAGCGCGTCTGTGCCGACGCTGTTTGCTAACTCCTTCTCGGATACTGTACAAGATCATGCGCTGCACTGTCAAGTCGGTCGTCGGTATATCAAGAACGAATAACTGTGTACGAGCAGACAAATGATTGTTTTCGACATTGCGACTCATCTGGAATAATCCGGAAAGTGACGCATGCAGGACAACCATGCAAGACGCGTGGTTCTCTTCTCCAATCGGGAAAGATGCGCTTATTCCTCGCGTTGACAGAAAGTGTGATCTATAGGAACTGTGCTTCGAGAAATTTAATTTCTACAATGGCTCACCTATCGTTACCGTTTTCCGTCTTTAATTCACTTCCAAGAAAAACGCCGTACCATCCATTCATCGACAGAAAAAGAAAGCGATGCGGAATGAGGGCATGCCCTGCACGCGCCCGACTGCAGCTGTTTGCCGATTTTGAATAAGAGCGACGAATTGATTGATGATTGATTTGTGGGGTTTAACGTCCCAAAGCCACCATATGATTATGAGAGACGCCATAGTGGAGGGCTCCGGAAATTTCGACCAACTGGGGTTCTTTAACGTGCGCCCAAATCTGAGCACACGGGCCTACAACATTTCCGCCTCCATCGGAAATGCAGCCGCCGCAGCCGGGATTCGAACCCGCGACCTGCGGGTCAGCAGCCGAGTATCTTAGCCACTAGACCACCGCGGCGGGGCAGTAAAAGCGACAAAGACGAGAGAACACAGGCGGAGCGATTGTTGACCCAGCGAATGTAAAAATGCTCGAAAGAAAACTGAACTCGGTCAGTGGCTGCAGCTAAGCCGCGCAAAGTGGCTCCAGAGTGCACGGTTGCATCGGTGGCAAAAGGGGCGGGATCACTTTGCCCCGAGGGATGCGAAGCCCTCGCGCAAAGAAAACCCCTCGAATGAGCTACAAAGTGTGAGAAAGCGGGGGACAACATATAAAGAAAGTGAAGGTGCCTCTCCCTCCTGCGACGTTGTCCCCTTCGAAGGTCAGCGTCGTTGGGGCCACACGCACGTGACTCCAGCGTTAACGGTCCGGCGTGCCTATAGGGAGCCCTCATGTGCGCGCCGGCTCCCTAGGCGTGCTTGTATATGAGTGCCGTTAATTACTCGGAGGAAATAGCAACAATATAGCCAGTGAAGCGCGGCTTCTCCGAATTAAATTTAGCAGCAGCAGTCATACACCACGTTTCTTTATAGCACCATCAATGTTCAAAAAGAAAAAGAAATTAAGGGTCGTTTACGCGATATCGGGGGCTTATAATATACACTGAATCGCTAACGGACAGAGGTTATTAATAACTAACTGGATTGTTCTCTCTCTTTCATTTTCTCTACCTAATAAAAACAACTGGCATTGAAGCTAAGGAAGGTACAGCAGACTATTTGTATGTTTTAACTGTAGTGAAGTAATAATTACTTAAACAGAAAGGTAATAAATTGGGAGATAATATTTGATAGTGTTTGACGTCCAAAAATCAGAATATGATTTTGAGAGGCGCCGTAGTGCAGGGCTCGGGAAACTTCGACCACCTGGGGTTCTTTAAAGTACACCTATTTCACACGGGCTCCGGGCGTCCTCACATACACAGAAAATGCGATCACCGCAGCGGGGGATTCAACCCCGCGACCTGCTGGTCAGCACTCGAGCACCATAAACAAACTAGCGTGAATGAAAAATCAACTTATCGCGGGTGGAATCGAACCACCAACCTACGCATAACACTTCCGACGATCTAGAAACGAATGATTTATTGAATTGAAGTGAATTGAATAGCTTATTTGCAACATAGTACATGTCGAGGAACGGTGCGGCTAAATGTAGAATTAACTGCCTGACGATGGCCCTATTCCCCAAGCACTGTCCAACAGGGTTGTGACTATCATTAAGAAATTATACACTAGAAAGCGGAAAGTCTGCACGGAAATAAGAAAAACAAACATGACATAGCACTATTTGCAAAGGATGGCGACATACATACAGATATAGTACAATTGAGTTTTTTTTTAATAATGCAACAGGTCATAGGCAACATGATGTTAGAGGTCGTACTCATACTATGAAGGCACGTAAGACAACAAATGTGATTTAACAACACGCTTGATCAGTGATGTTCATGAAACTTCATACGCATTGCTAAGTACTTGCGGATGTTGGTTTAAGAAACTAGGGATCATGTATTTAAGTTGTTTTAGGGCCGTATTTTGTTCTGCAAAACGGAACTTCGAGGTGGCTATGTCGTAAAATATATGGCTTGCGGTTACTCAAGTACATGTGTGCAAACATAGATTCATTTTGACGCATCTTTCCATGTAAGTATGTAACAAGTTTGAGTTTGTATAACCGATTCACTCGCAAAAAACGAAAAAAAAAACAAACCCTCGATCAATATTCTTTCTTTAGTTTGACACCACTGATCACTCGCGCAAGACATGGCGTGCTATTTTGAATTATAAGCAAATATTTCGCATTTTTAATAGCAATAACACAAACTTTCAGAAAGTACACGGTCCACTTTGTTGTAGATGCTGACATTGGTTTCGAAGAAAAAACTCTCTCCACTGAACCATGCGCAAGCGGAAACCGTGGTTAAAGGCGTCAGTGAAAACGCTGCTCGCGCATGCACGCTGCAGCGACGGGGAAAAGAAGACGGAGCACCACGTCGGGATCGCCTTCTGCTGATGGATGAGCCGACTTACAGAGATAAAGCGAGCCCCTCTTGTGCGATGCAGGTGACGCCGATGTACTACATTGCGGTGGACACACTTATTCGAGGCTGCAACGCAACTATAACTTCGTAATTACAGCACAGACAACAATACTTGTCCTAAGAAATGTCAATGTGTAAGGAAATGCGCACATGCACCTATGCGGTGAAAGATGTACCAGCAAGCGCGTTGACAACGCACATAAGAATCCTTTTATAGCACAATGCATATGTAATACTAGAATGCAGTAGTACAGAGGGATGAGGCGATTGTTCCGTAGTAGCATAATCCTTAATTCTAAAACGCTGCGTGGTTATAGTTTTTTTTATTCACGTTTATACAGCATACATATAGCCTCGCAAGTCCAGAAAAAATCACGGCGACATTGAAGTCTAAAAGAGTCGTCTGGGTCTTGTAAACTTTAAGGCTTGCGCAAAGCGAGTATATATATACTGAATACCGCAACCATGAAACGATAGATTATTTATCACTGAAATATATGCCTCCTTTAAATAAATGGTGAGCAGATATCTGCAGACCTCTGCGTGATCATTCAGAATACCGTATAACCCCAGTGACTCGGTGGATTCACTCTGACAAGACTCGCTCCCGGGATTTCGTGCCGACCGGTTGTGCCCCCGCGATCTCCGACGACAGCGCCGCTCTGCTCGACCGGCTCGCCTACGACATCATGCTGCCGCCGACAAGAGCTCTCGCTGAGTGGTGCCCCGTCCTCGGACTCCCTGCGACCGTGTCCATCTTTCCTATTTTCTCCTGGCTTCTAAGTTCTGGTTGTCGCTGTCCCTGCGCCCCGCTCTCCCCCCCCCCCTCTCTATCTCTATACCTTTATTCCTATTCTTTTAATCCCTCCTGACCCCCCATCCCTCGTGAGCTACTGTTGAGGTGTCGCACTCTGATGCAGACAGCTACGGGGCTCACTTTTCGCTTCTTTTCTCTTTAAGAACCACATAACACAGCCACCACGATAATACTAACGAACAGTTTATACTGCTTATTATCTACAACAGCCTGGGTAGCGGAAATGTTTTCGATTCCTCAAGGAATATGGGACTGGCACAAATTCAGTGTATTAAAGAGCTGTAGCTTCATATATTATCGCAGCGACCATTATTCCATAAAGCTACACCTAGAGACAAGTCACACAACAGAAGTTTGCGCAAGTTCGCGGTTACGCACGTCGTTGTCACGTGATAAGAAGACCACGTTAAGACGATAGTTCCGTCGATAGCTTGCAAAAGTACGGTCAGCCGTACGACACAGCTCGGAAACTGATTTACACAGCGACCTGTTTTTCTCGTGTCCATACCTGTCTGCTAAAATGGGGAATGCAGCATGAATATAATCACCACACGGATTCTTTTAAGCAAGGAAAAAATCGGCCACATATCTGCATGTTACACTGCGAATGTCGTCGAAAGACGATAGTCTTGCGTCTGGAGAGAGTGAAAAACGTTTATTGATGTTCTGCGCAAGAAAAACAGTGAATGGTATTCTGAAGGGGCTGCGTTAGAGTGCCTCGAGCATGCAACGGAGACGAACGAGCGCATCAAGTCACGTCACACGTGAGACATGAGCGCTATCTGGGAGTTATATTGAAAACGAAGCGCGTGGCGTGCACGCCCGTCTCTGAGGTGATAAGGTGTAGAACGCAAGGCGACGGGTAGGTGTCACCACCGTGTCTTAGCTAGTCTTAACTAAAGCCTTTCGTTAGTCTTAGCAATGCATTAAAAACACTTGCCTTTTGTGCAGGCGTTGCGTGGTCAGCGCCGCGTGGATAAACGCTACGGTCCTTAGAATTACTTATGTATGCGTTTTATAGTAAAAGGCACTCAGAATATTAACGTATTGTTACGGTGCTTGAGATATGCGCAATAATTGCTTTTCAATTGACAATCGTACAAGTATGAACGCTGAATCTTAAGCAATATTGGTGGGCGCTGCGGATGGGGACGGCCGTTTGGGGTTATTGTCTGGTGCCTTTTAGAGTACCGTTAAGGGCAGACAGGCAGGCAGGCAGGCAGAGCAGGACAGACAGACAGACAGACAGACAGACAGACGACAGACAGACAGACAGACAGACAGACAGACAGACAGACAGACAGACAGACAGACAGACAGACAGACAGACAACAGACAGACAGACAGACAGACAGACAGACAGACAGACAGACAGACAGACAGACAGACAGACAGACAGACAGACAGACAGACAGACAGACAGACAGACAGACAGACAGACAGACAGACAGACAGACAGACAGACAGACAGACAGACAGACAGACAGACAGACAGACAGACAGACAGACAGACAGACAGACAGACAGACAGACAGACAGACAGACAGACAGACAGACAGACAGACAGACAGACAGACAGACAGACAGACAGACAGACAGACAGACAGACAGACAGACAGACCAGACAGACAGACAGACACAGACAGACAGACAGACAGACAGACAGACAGACCAAAATGTTGGCGTCGAAGTTCCCCCAAAAAGACTATAGTATTTAAAAAAAAACTCGGCCGCGGCCAGATTTCGAGAGGCGTGCATGCGCTGCACGGTCCATTCCCGCCGAGCGTGGGTTGACGCGCCTTGGATTCCACAGCCGCGCGCTTCGGAGATAGCACGGTGCTCCATCAACAACGACCCAAATCGATGAACAGCGGCCATAAGTGCGGTGCGCTGTAATGCGCTCCGAAAAAGGCACCGCATATCAAATTATGTCTTCGTCGGCCCTCCTCTTCCCGCCATCTTGCTCCCCGTTTCTTACCCGCCTGCTCTTCCGCCTCATCTCCATGGACGATGGAGGCAAATGGCTGCTGAGGAGTCACGGGGCTAACTTCTCCCCCCGCTTTTAAAGGGCGAAGCTGCTTATAGCGGCACCCGTTCGTCCCTCGTAGTCGTTGTAGTATGTAACAAGCATAACATTTTGACTTCCAAGGTGGTGCCGGTGAGAGATTTCTTCTGTGCGTTGTTAAACAATAAAAAATGGTGCTCAATAT
Source organism: Rhipicephalus annulatus (assembly GCA_013436015.1). Classification (NCBI taxonomy): domain Eukaryota; kingdom Metazoa; phylum Arthropoda; class Arachnida; order Ixodida; family Ixodidae; genus Rhipicephalus; species Rhipicephalus annulatus. The sequence goes on along the minus strand of WOVY01010212.1, from coordinate 115,567 downwards.
ACATGCCAATGGCTGCTAATGGGGAATGAGAGATAGGAGCATTCGGCTTTTAGTTAACGCGCACGCTGCGATCCCCATTAGCAGCAATTGGTATGTACATTGAGCACTATCTGACAAGAAAGGGTTGCTACATTATACTCGCTGGGTGTAACCTCCTTAGTTTTAGAAAGGTTTAATGAGCGTTGAACCGCAGTGCCATGAATACAATGAACTAGTATAGACCATGAATGAACTCGAGGTAGTTAAAGGTGGGAAGCAGACCCGAAGCGCAAGCCGTAAGAAAGTGTGTGTGTGCCACCTCTCGTTTAGTCCTTGGAATGTCCGCTGGATGGCGTTGCTTCTGTATGGGGAATATATGATGAAAGATGCGAGATGGTGGTACTTGGAGGGTTGAATAGATGGACGAACGGACACACAGACAGATGCATGGATGGACGCATGAACAGACGCAGGGGCGGATGCATGGACGAACGCCGGAACGGACGCACGAACAGACACACGCACGGACGGGCGGATGGACGCATGGACGGTCACACAGACGGACGCATGGACGGACGGAAGCAAGAATGAATGGACGGACGAATGCTTCGCCCCCACTCTCCATCATGCACTCCGTGGATATGCTGCAATTTTTTTTTTATTGAGATAGCAATTATATGGACGCTCTCGGCCGGATTCCGCCACCAGCATGGGCGTGGGCGTCGACGTAAACGTCGGCATGGATGTCATGCATCGTATAAGCATACGTATTTATATATATGAAAATAAAAGAAAAAATCCAAAAAAAGACTCCAGCGCGCGGAATTGAACGCGGGACCTCCATGGCGTGAATGCGAGGCGTTAACCACTGAGCCACCGAGTGGTTTTTTTTTTTTCTTTATTACTGAGCCACCGAGAGGTAACTCCTTCAACTTTCAAACGACAAGCTATTCATATTTGCCACTTACCGCTATTGGCGGGCGTGTCGGAGGGGGGGGGGGGGGGGGACTATCGTGTTTTCAGAATTATCAGCAAGATGGCTCATTGCGCGGCGGCTCTCATCTCTGGCGCGTACTTGGCCCGCGTAGAGAACAAGGGGGTGTACGCTCGATAGCGCGCCCTTATCTTGCAGTAGGGAGAATCGTAAGTCATGGCTAGTCTTTGAGTTTCGTCGGAATAATTCTGTTGTAGTTACCGGGCGCACAAAGGTCACTGCAATCGTTGCACAGCCTCCATTTGAGAAGAGGGGGCGCTTTTCAGACACAGCGAAGTAACAACTGAGACGCTTATTCGCGTTAGTGTGTACCTGTGAGTACGTTTTGTGCGTCCTTTGTGCGTGAGAAACGCGGGGCACGTTTCAATCTGCTTGCCATTCTGCGCGTGGCCTTCCAGCTTGTTGCTGTCGCGTTCATTGCTGCGCCTTCGCGGCAAGGCTGTGACTTTCTTTTTTTGTTTTTACATTGTAGGGGGACATGCACCGTCTGCATTAAGCGGTTTTAGTCGACCGCTTAGCTCATTTTTATAGTAAAACACCCCTGTTGCCGTTCCACCATTACTACAAAGTTCTGCTCGCACTAGAGCGTTTTTTTTTTTTTAATCAATGTACTATCAGCGTCATATGAAACCCAAACAGCGGCAAGCTTTCGTGATGTTATTCGGTCATTGCAGCGACGCAGGCGGCGCCATGTAGCCGTAATCCGAAGCTGTCACACGGTGATAAAACAGCGAGGCAGTTCGGTCTCTGGTGGTAACTGCAACGCACACGGTGGTAACTGCGACGCAGTTCGGACGTGCACGCTCGCGACATCACCGTCTCGTCCGCCATTTCGACCTACCGCTGCGCCACCTATAGTCGCTGGAATGGTCGAATAGTGCAAGCCGTCCATTAATCACTACGAACAGGCACGCATGTATGCAGAAAGCTACCGAACAGTGATGCGCGCCTGTCAATGATGATAACTGGAGGGCACGCACTACACTATCGCAAAGGCTTGTTGCTGTTCGGGTTTCAGTTGACGCTGATAGTACTACGGTGTTTCACCTCGGCATTACAGAAGGGCCCATCTTCATCGTCGATTATTTGCTTGAATGCCAGTCATGGCGAGCTGACATGCTGGCGGGCAGTCACAGGGGCCTCATATACAAGTTGCGGACGGTGATCGTCATAGTCTGCCGAGATTCGTTCAGCGTGTGCGCGTATGGAGCTAGTATAGCTAGACTTGTACGGCACAAAGCCACAAGGAACACTCGCGCTCTACTATCAAGCACCTTTCCGGGAGGTGGAAATATCTCTCTGGGTGAATATTCTCTGGTCGTCATAACTGTCCACGATATCTTGCCCTTGCTAACCTCTCTGTCTCTCGCTCTCTCTTTTTCTACCTATATTGAAAACTAGGCTTTTTCTGACGCACTATCCTCGCAAGAAATAGCACTAGGTGAACACGGGAGCAAGAAAAAGTCACGACACATACAGCGTGTGTGTCGTGCGTCTTCTCGAGTCATTCTTCGGCTTGTGCCGTACTCATTTTCTCTGCATGAAGGTAAGATATTTTACGACGTATAGTTTTTAATGGTACGAGATACAGCAATTGTACGAGATACATGTAGAACAGACAGACGCAGAACTTTACCGATTTTATTTATTATTACTTTTTACTTTCGATTTCACTTCACGGAGAAGTGCCACCTCAAAATCCCTTTTCGGTAAAACCTATCAGTGACTGATGAACAATATTGTGTGCTTCCTTTTTATTAAGTACGCGATAACACAACTGTATAAACGCAGCGAATATAAAGTCCAATGAAAACCCATTTTGTCTGGTTTTATTTGATGGGCACCTGCAAATGCGGCTATGTGAACGAATTACATTTCCAGAGAGCCACACTCTATGGCGCATCAACATACCCCACCCCTCCTTTTTTTTATCATATATGCGCAACCACAGTGTCAGAGGCCAAATGAATGAAGCTTGAGCAATACGCATACTTCAGTGCGTTCGTATCCACGCATTCCCTGTTTGCGGAGTAAGCTGTTTGGCGCCATTTCAGCGTGAGACGGAACATGATTGATTGATTTGTGGGGTTTAACGTCCCAAAACCACCATTGATTATGAGAGACGCCGTAGTGGAGGACTCCGGAAATTTTGACCACCTGGGGTTCTTTAACGTGCACCCAAATCTGAGCGTGAGACGGAACAACAGGTGGTTAATGAAGAACAATGCCACGCACACCGCGGGCGCGTGTACACAAAGAGCGCGTCGGGTTCCATCATTGGCCCTGCGGAAGATGCGCTCCATCTCGGCCAGACGGTGTAAACGACGCCGATGCCCTGCGGCACCACGGCGACCCAAAAGTCTTCCCCAAAAAGGGCGAGTCCAGTATCCCTCTCCCGCGGGCCATTCCGAGAACGGCCGCCCTGTGCATTTGAGCCGAGGCTTTGAGGGCCGCGGATGGTTCGCGTAAAAGAAGAGAGACGTGGGCGGCTCATGTGTCTCCGGTCCGCCGCCCGAGATGCGTTCATTGGACGCCACTTCTGCGGTCCCGCGAGGCTCTGGAACAGAAAGATACGCGGCTGGAATGCATAGGCGCAATCTTCCGAAGGCATAAAATGGTCGAACAGCCCCTTATTAATCTTTTTGGTCTGCTTCTGCTACGCACATTGCACGCAGATTCCATTTGCACGACACTGCATAGAGTTTGGAGTTATAGTTCGAATAGACCGAAGATATTTATGTGTGCTTTATGCCGCATTATGTGCATTTTGAATGAAGTTATTGCAACAACCACACGCACCAACTTTCATCAAGTAAGTAGGTTAAGAAGAAAGAAAGAAAAAAGAAAAAAGAAAGAAAGAAAGAAAGAAAGAAAGAAAGAAAGAAAGAAACGAAAGAAAGAAGAAAGAAAGAAAGAAAGAAAGAAAAGTTTTTGCTTCATTTACCTTTGTTGCCACTGGCTAACGAAAACGCGGGATATCGATCTCGAGTTTGCAGTTGTGGGAAACATGAAAAGCCCATTGATAACCGCAATTTTTTTTCCCAAATCATTTCCTTGCTTGAAGTCATCAGCATACTTTTTGCAGACAAGTATTTGCCTTACTTCCGTCGCCCCAGTGAGCAAACTGAAGATACCGGTACTCGTTGCGATATTTACAGCAAAGGCGTGACACCGACGCCTAGACAACTATAGGGTGAGCGCGAAAAGTTTATTTTAGAGATATAAAAACACAGACGTGTACATCGAAGTCTGTGGGTTCAGATTCCATAACCGCGAAAGGTGATTTTTCGTCCGCTTTATTTTCTTTCAATATAAGTGAGAAATATTACTATACAGTAAAGAAACCACAATAATGCCCCTTATGCTTGCCTTTGCTTGATTGTGTGTCGTTTTCATTAGTTTTTTTTATATTAGAGAAAGTGAGGTCCTCAGACTCCCTTCTTCCCTATTTTCGTAAATGCAATTGATTAATTCTTTGATTGATTGATTGATTGATTATTTGATTGTTGATTGATTGGTGTGTGTGGTTTAACGTCCGAACACCATCACATGATTATGAGAGACGCCGTAGTGGAGGGCTCCGGGAATTTCGACCACCTGGGGTTCTTTAACGTGCACCCAAATCTAAGCATGAACACGAGCTTACATAATTTTCGCCTTTTCGTAAAAACAAACAATTTTTTACCGCTCAGTTTATTTATTTATTTATTGAAAATACCTTACAGGCCAGAAGGCATTGAGTAAGGGGGGTTACAGTGAAAAATCGCATGTAAATTTCAAAATAAAAACGGTACAATGTCGGTTAGTAATAACAAAAAAAAATTAACAAAGCAATAAGTCAGCAATACGTAAACATGGCGATGATGTATATAAGAACACTCCGTAACATAAAAACGCTCGGAAAAGAAGTAAGAGAACGTCAAGATGAAATATTAAGGAAATGCGTCTGAACTTTTTGCCGAAACGTGTTGGGGTTGCTATCAGAGGCGATATCGTCGGGAAGATCATTCCACATGCGGATGGCTTGTGGTAGTGCGGATGTGTTGAACGCGTTCGTGTTTCCAAAAATGCGAGTGAAGCTGAGATGGTTATGTAATCTGCTGGTTATGTAATCTGCTGATGGTTATGTAATCTGATGGTTAGTTATTCTTGTTTACAGGCAGGCTCCCAGGAGAAATCGCATGCAAAACAGAAAGTTAAATCATTCTTTTTAAAACCACGTTCACTTTTCTATTTGGGCTTTCTCAGTGTCATTAGACGCACAAAAGCAGAGAGCGCGTCGATGCCATACAAAGTTCGTCACCTATCCCAACAGCAACCGAACGCATAAACACCTCGGCACCGGACTTTAGTAAGCACACAACACGTTATCCCTACCGCTGCATACTCAAGTGGGTTGACTGTCGCTTATCGTCATCAGAGCGGTGCTCGGACGACCACTCTTTCCCGTGGTCGGAGGTCGACAAGAGCGCCCCTACATATATACCACACGCTTCCACCATGGATGCACTCGGAGGGCTAGCTCAGCTGGGCTAATATCAGGAGCTCCCAGTCAAGCGGCCTCTGCGCTGAAGGAGAGACAGGAATCCTATACACGAAGACACCAGAGACATCGCAAATGCAGAGAACACTTCTCCGCGGGAATAAGATACCAGCTTAGCGGCAGATAAAAGTGTACGCGAAAAAGACAGCGACAGCGCGAGGGAACAGTCAATCGGTGCATTCACGTCCTAGTGATCAAAAAAAGGCTATAGGCGCCGGAACGGGAATGTATTGCATAGGAAAAGTTAGCCAGCTGGCAGTCTGCCCGTGGAATATAGGCTTAGCGAGGAAAAGGGATACTGAAACCCTTTCCCGCTTTGTTTTCGCCTTGCTTTTAAGTTACCCTTGTGCCCTGCGATGCTGTCTCAGAATACCAGCCATATATATAATACAGCTCGAGGCTGGGCTTTTTACCACAGTGCAGTTGCTGGCCACTCTTTCTTCGTTTTTTCCCGATTCCATAGTTTAATAAAACGCCAACATGGCGGTACACCGACTATTTCAATGGCTCTCCACAATTTTTTTATCGGGAATCTTCTTGGGCGAACCCTGCCCGACTGTCAATTATATTGATCTATTTTCCCCGCTCGCCACTATACTGACAGCTTAGCGAGGACACGCAGGCGGAGCGACGTCATCAAGAGGCTGCAGGCATCGAACGTCTCAGCCTTGGTCCATCGAACGCCGAGACGCTCATAAAAAAGCATAGCCGCAAACGACAGCACATTCATCCTTCTCAATGCAGACCGCCCGGAAGCGCACCACGCCAGATGGCGTGATGTTCCCTCGAGCCTCGTCTGGTAAGATGGCCAAGCGAAATATTGAAACACCGAGCGGAAACGGCGGTATGCGGCTGTAACGACATGCGACCGTTTAGGTTTGATTATGGCAACCATTTCGATCAATACGTTCTCGTTACCGCATTGCTTTCTCTCGTCTGCCAATTAGCCAGTTTGTCATTTCTTTGCTATATTACCGATGCTCGCCTTTTTTATCGTATCATTTTTTTTTCGGAAAAAGCAAGAGGCCACTTCATTTTAGGTCACCCCATATAAACGCCGTAGACATCTGTGAAATAGTTTGCCAATTTTGCAAACCTTTTGAACACTGTATACAGGTGTTAAACCTGTGACAGGTGAAAAGTGAGTTCTGTCATCAAGGCCATCCGGAGAACAGGTGATTAGTAAGGTGAACAAACCATCGAGGAATATATAGGAACAAAAATCTATACGAGCACAGCTTACCATATATACGGAAGCGTGACCTCGACGACCGAACATACAAAATCAGCCTATAGGCTGATTTTGTATGTTCGGTATGATTTTGTATAGGCGTAAAAAATAAATGAAATAATTGGCATTTATTTATACGCATAAAGCCAAGGAAAGTCGTGAGCTTTTTGCGCTTTCGGTTGCAACACATCTGCGTCTCTGATAACCTTTCTTTTTTGCATTTTCTTCTCAGTGGACGTGACACTTAATCAAACATGGCACAATGCGAATAAAATCTAAAGTAACTATGAAACAATGCTTCGGTCAGCACTATAGAGCCAGCACCCATAAAAATAAATGAGAAAAGCCAAAGAACCAGCTTGCGCTCTCCAGCATACATATAGTTAAGTACGGTGGGTTTTTAATCTCAATAAGCATTGCAGCCACTTGCTGGCATAACAACGCGTGCAACTTCTTTAGTGTAGCTCGTGGAAGGACACTTCCGCGCTCGCAGTTTGTCTTTTATTCAGGCAGGCGCTCACAGCACTTCAAAGTTCGATATTGGCCACGCATCGACATTTCGCCTGGTTCAACTGGCGTCAAAATGTCATTCAGCTTCCTGACGCAACGCTCGTGTCTCCGAATATAAAAGCTATTTTCTCATATTCCGCCTACAGGCCCTCTTGCTTTTGCAGATTCGAACACGCTAAGGCACAATAAAATGCCTGTATATTATTAAACGAAGGTATGAAAAGCATCGATGCATGGAACCAAATCGTCCGAGAATTCCGGAATTTTTTTTTTACAGCAAGAACCAAAGCGATTGTATACTATATGACCAAACACACGCATCACATAGAAGGGAACTACAGCTGGGGCGGCGTAAAAACCGAGGAGTGTGAAACAAAGCAACGATACACAATGCGACAAACTGCGAGTGAAGACAAAATGCGAGTAAAAATATTAAACAAAAATAGTATACTCCTTTTTTTTTCTTCTTGTGCTGTTGCTCCTGTCTCCGTGTGGCGACAGTTTCACGCTCGAATTCCCATCAAGATTTTCGCTTGGTTTGGCAAGTGGGAAGAGGAGACGAACGTCCGCTCTTCTTTATTTGTTTATAATATGAATGCCTTCTCTTGTCCTTACTTTCTTCTTTTTTTTCATGTCGCATTGTTGCACAAGCGCTAAAGGTGAAAACCTATCAAGTATACAAGCAAACGAAGCAGGCACCACGTGTTTCACGCGTTTCCATCCATCGTACGCGTTTCCATCCATCGTATCTCGCCTCTCGTTTTTCCCTAGATACAGACCCTGACCAGCTCGATCGGCTTTGTCGCAAAGTCATGACTAAGGAAAATGTGCTGGTGTCGTGTAGGTTCAAAGATAGAGAGATAGAGAGAAAGCGGCGAAGATGAAAGTTTGAAGAGAAAATTCGTCAACATTGGAAGTTGCTGCGGCCGACGTTTCGGCAAACGGACTCGTGTTCTTCTTAATTCGTTACAGCCTTGAAGCCTCGAAGACAAGTCCACCTGTCGACACGTCGGCTCCACCAATACTCCGTGTTCACGAATTCTTCGCATACGACATCGCACATAAATACAGACCCGGTCAGTGTTACTAAGCATTAAAGTATAAAGTAGAGTGCTGCGCGACTCCTTTCTTATTGTTTTTGATGGCTAGGTATCCGTAACAATGAAAAAAAAAAGCAATTATATAGCAAATATGGGGAAAATGATCATGTTATGATGTCGTAAGACACAGAAATCGCCCAGCTGCAGAGCATCGAAACGGAAAGTGTCTTTTATAGATATGCGTGTTGAAGTAAATTATTCAGTTTCAGTTTTGGATATTCCCATAACTATAGAGTCCTGTAATAACTCTTAGCACGTTGAAAAGCTACGAAGAGACTGTTTTAGCGCGGTATTACTGTGGTAGGCTCTAATATGACGAGGTACGCCTCTGGTATTGCTTGAAGTCTTCAAATGTATTGTGCAAACTTACGTTGTTTGCGTAAAAATTTTATGCGCACACTTGCAATTTGCGTGTTGTCTACTTCTCCAAAACCAATGAATTATTTTTTTTTTGCCGAGCTCATGTCAAAACTATGAAGAACTATGGAGGGACAGGGACCTTCGTCAGGCTGTTTGCCTTAGCTGCTCCTGCAGTCACCTATGTATTCTGCTTACAGTAAATAGAAGTACTACCGCTACTGCTACAAAAGAAACGGACTTGTCGAAAACGCGCCAATACCCAAATATAGAGAACATGTAAGGCACTATTGTCGTCTACGTGGGATGCGTTGGAAAGTGGCGTTCCAGCATGACTGTGCATATATATTACATGTATCTAGTCCAACGAACGACCCCGCAGGGTGCGGGTTCGAATCCCGGCTGCGGCTGCTGCATTTCCGATGGAGGCGGAAATGTTGTAGGCCCGTGTGCTCAGATTTGGGTGCACGTTAAAGAACCCCAGGTGGTCTAAATTTCCGGAGCCCTCCACTACGGCGTCTCTAATAATCGTATAGTGGTTTTGGGACGTTAAACCCCACATATCAATCAGTCCAACGAACGACAGCAGAAAGCTGAAATCTGCAACACCCAGAATAAAGCTCACCGGGCTCTTCAGAGCTTCATTAAACTTCACCATTTCCGGTCGTGAGAGACAAGGCACGCGTAAAGTGCTGCTGTCCGGAGTGTCTGCATCATAAACAACATTTGGCGCAAGCGCACAAGGCAGGTTCCCGATGCCGGAATGCAAACAAGATACCGCAGAGCAGTGGAATGCACGAGAGATACGAAGTTTACACCTACACTAATGTTGCACAACACTTCGATGACTGCTGCGATCGGCGTAGCAGAGTGACAGCCTATAGAACTAGGCCAATAATTGGCGGAGAAACGCAATATACGGCCCATACGCAAAAACTCAAGGCGAAGTCAAGCGGCCTTAGACAACAGGAGTTCGCCGCGGAATAGCGCTTATTTCAAACAGGAAGCGTGAATCCATCAACGCCGATCTTTAAACGGCGCCGCGGTGTTCGATTCACTGCAACGCAGGGACTGTCAAAGCTGATATAACATTATGGGCTCCCACAAGTAAAAAATGAAGTCATTACCTGTATTTCCATGTGGTTGTGCAGGTTTTTTTTTTTCCTGAGATTTTCTTCATAATTCATTCGCGAGAATGCTGCGCTTTCAATGAAGCGGATAAAAGGCACACGTCGGATTGCCAGCGAGACCAAAAGACGAGATTCGATAGGTTGAACTTGTTGAAAAGTATACACTTTCCACAAAACAACGATGACTGTAATCAAGGACGTCGCATTCTGCACTGATGGAAGAAGATGTCCACCGTTTATAATATCGAATATCAACGGATATCGGCAGAAAGCGCTGAATAAGTTGGGCTCTATAGCATTAATTTTTTTACGATGGTTGATGGAACGCGGCTGCATCGTCGAAGAGGGCCCCGCGACTGCTGGTTGAACGTCTGAAGCCTCTCAGCAGATGTAATAGTAAAAAGCAACAGGAAATGACGCCAAGAGAGGAGGAGGAGGAATAAATTAGGAAAGACAGGGAGGTTAGCCAGTTCTCAGACCGGCTGGCTACCCTGTGAAGCCAAGAGACCTATATGAAAGGCCATATGGGTGAGACGTATATGGGAAAATACTCCTATACCTTCTTGAGAGTCATTATCTGTTGTTTTTTTTTTAGTAAGGGTGCCTATAACAAAGAAGAATTGGCCCGTAGTGGCCCCTTCTTTCATTCAGCACATATATATTTGCCTTGGTACAACTAACTCAACCAACTATAGCACGTTATTCATTCTCTTCCCCAAAGCACACAAGCAATGTACAACGCTCCAAAATATAAAACATTTTATAGATCACGTGCCACTTTCGGAGCGCAAGCTAAAGAAGACACTAGAAAAAATGATGCCAAGATTTCAACTAAACATTTCCTACCGAGATTGCTTGAAATATTAAGCAAGGAAAGAAAAAAAACGCAAGCCGGCAAGCAGGACGTGTCTTTTGGAGCAGTCTTCGCGCTGATTTTCTAACTTAATTTTAATTCTTTCAACTATTCAAGCATCGCTAATAACAAAGACAGAATGACGCAACATAACTAAACAGCCTTATAAGGTGTTCACCTGATGCGGATCGCAGCAAAGAAAGAACAAAGAAAGAATGACCCAATATATTTAAACAGCCTTATAGGGTGTTCACCCTGATGTGGATCGCAGCATGTGCATCCAGTGAACCTAGTGCGTGCCAATGGGACAAGAAGACAATCACGCAACGCACAAAATGTGGCACTATCGAAAAACTGCCACATAGAAAAGAGTACATACGATAGAAATAAGGCAAGCACATAGTTATTGGCGAACTGCATCCGCAGTTATCGGAAAATATACTAAGCGAGACAAACGAGCTCAGGACGTGCGCTTTCCTCCTCGTATAAACAACGGCCTCGTCGCGAACCTATAGCACTCAATGGTCTAAAGAGCGACAAACCGCGTAAAGCAGCGCTATAGAGACGGTGCGCCTTTTCGTGTGCCATTCAAGCGGCTCAACATTGCGCCATTAGTCGTGGGAATGTCTGCTAAAGCACCCATTACCGCCGGAGACAAAACAGTGCACTTCGGCAACATCTTGAGTCTCGGCATACGCTATACGTGTGGACTTACCAGGACAGAAAGACTGCATCGCTGGATCCATGTAAACGTATAGCAATGTCTATAATGACACTACAAAGTCTTTAGTATAATTTGAAGCCTACAGAAAATCGAAAAATGTTCACCCAATGAGTTATAAAAGGTATACACACATAGCATAAACAGTGTCCTATAGTGACAAAATGAATATATTATATTAGAGGAATATAAATCACACTTTGAATGGAATAGGTTATAGAAAAGTTTAAAAAATAAATGGTGACATAGACCACTACAGCAAGGAGCGATATGCATTCAATACAACCGGCAGCCTGCCTGAATTGGGAGGCTGTACGAAAAAACAAGAGAAAAAAACTGATTATCGATTGTCAAAAAAACTATAACAAGAAAGAAAGAAAGAAAGAAAAAGAAAGAAAGAAAGAAAGAAAGAAAAAGAAAGAAAGAAACGAAACTGATGGTCATAGCGCCGGTGACATCATGCGCCGCCTAAAAAAATGACATCAGCATTTTCTGCCGTTTATCGAGCTCAAATCGTCTTTTCCGTAATTAGATCGTTCCCTTGGCTTCGGGTGAACGGCTATGGACGGTCGTCGTAACGAATATGTATTCCGGTCAACGCGCACGTTTCGACGCCCGCGCGCGGAGAATCTCCTGGCATTGCCCTCAAAGCTCTTTCCTCTGCGTCCTTGTTTAGCGCCCGCGGTTTTACACTCGATCCAGCCTGCTTGCATCGCAAGCGGGCGGAGGCAATTAAGCTGACGTGCACGATCTATGTATGAAAAATGAAGGGAAATAGGAGGAAAAGAACGGCAGGGAGGTTAACCAGACTATAGGCAGCCGGTTTGCTACCCTGCGCATGGGAGGGGGATGGGGATATGAAACATAAAGAGCAGAGATGGAAGAGAGATAAACGCAGCACATTAGGCAGCACACTTTATTTTTATGAAAAAATAACGGGAAAGAAAATAACGCTGTATACGCGACACATGGGCGATTTCGTTTTTCGTTTAACTAAGTTTCCCTGTCACCAAGAGGAAGAAAAACTCCGAATAAGCAAGTGCATCGGGTATATACAGTACAAAAAAGAAAGCCAAAATATCTTATTATTCTTTTTTTTCATTTACTCATAATATTGGCCTGTCAGTCACTACAAGGTGGTCCAAGCGGCCCATCCACCATTATTATACAGTACATGAATAGTTCATTCTCACAAAGTAAGAGCGTTTATTACGTGGAATAATACACATAAGAGAATCACGATAGTACATAACGATAACTGTTGGTGTTTTGCGCCCCAAAGCCCCGATTCTGTTATGAGAGACGCCGTAGGATGGCTTAGGAAATTTAGACCATCCAGAGTCATTCCGCAGCACTCCGCCTATGCATTGCATTGAGGCCGCCGCAGCAGGGATTCGACCAAGCGACCTTCTGGTCAGTAGTCGATGCAGTAATACTGAGAAACAGCACTTCGTACATTAGCGAAACGCTGTGCACGCACACTGACGAAAGAATACAATACTGCATATGCAAAGCACACAAGAGAGCTCACATACTTAGAAAATGGATGAACAGGTCACGGATAACGAAGAGTAATTTTCTCTTTTCGGTTGGTGTTCACAGTTGTGCACAGGTGTTTCAAGTTGGTCAAGCCTTTGCTTCAAGCCGGTCATGAGGTACTCGGCCTTCCACGAGTGGTGCGTCAAACATAATATTTTAAGTAGCGCACCACCTATTTTGCGCCCATGCACTGCAGAACTGCATTCGAAATCTCATCGAAGATTGCCGAGTTCTTCCAGTTGAAGTTTTGCTCAGTTACCTGTGCGAACAGGTGACGCAAGCACATTTCGTAGACTAATGGCCAATTGTTCCACACGACGTCACGGCGCCATATTGCCTTTCGCGACGTGCGTCCATTCGAGAACGATTCTTTATATGGCGAAAATCCCGTTATGTATACGTAGCTTCAGCGTGTTACACATGCAACCACGTTTTTCCTACTATACCGTATACGTTCGCTTATTCCGCTTTCCAGCGACATTGCCACGTCCTCTCATGTAAAAGTGTATGTAACAAACTGCATTATAAAGCACATGTGACGTCCCCGCAAACGCGGGCCGAATCCCGGGCCTTTTAGGATGTTTACGTCCATTTATTCAGGCCACGCTTCGGCAACAGGAAAACTGCCGGGTTCACGGAAGCGCATTTCGGAGTGTATAGTTTCTGGAAGAATTCTATCAAGGGTTCTTGCGGGCTCATCTCGCAATTAAACACCAGGACCGCGTCGCGGCTGCTTCTTGCATTCAGACACTACGGTGCCGATGCACCATGCACGCCTTTCAGATTTATGGCATGAGGGCAGCAGAGCGTCTTTTGTTGGTTCAGTACATGCGACCCCTGCTGTTCTGCCGCGCTGGCCCGGCTTGACATTCTGTCAGCCTCTGCGGCTCCCGGGCTCATTACTGCGTTCTGACCGGATGACCCCCTGCGGCGTTGAAGGACGAAGTGGCGGCGACTGCGGAGAATCGTGCTGAAGACACCGGGTTGGAGGCGTTGAAACTCGATCTGGGCATCGGGTCGTCGGGCACCGGAAACTGGGGCAACTGGGACGGCCAGGGACTTTTCAGCGCAGCACTCTAAACTCCGCGCGTCGGCCATTACAGACGGCGCGCTTTGAGCGTGAGGACTCCCGGCCGCCTATAATTCATGTGTCATCAGATAGTGCGCCGTTTCTCTCTCTAAATTTGGAGTTTGTACGTTGTTGTTTGCTTTACTTTGCTTGGTATAGGGTTTTCCTGTGGTATGGGCTACGGGGGTGATCGTCAAATCTGACACACGCCGACTGACATAGAAATATGTTGCATCAACAGTGGCAATTGGTTAGGTGCCACGGAGATGCCACGGAGGGGCTGGGTCAGTTCCTACGAAAAGGAACCGCGGAACCACGGAGAGGAGACGGTGTGATGAGACCGAGATGGTAGAAAGACGGAATGGAAAAAGAAGATGACGGTGCGAAGAGATAACGATGAGAGTCGATGAGATGATGACTGAGAAAGGGACGGTATGATGAGGAAGAAAGGTTAGAGATGAGAGACGAAAAGGCGAGTGATTAGGACGTTGTGAAAGAGGACTAAGACGGAAATGACTGAGGGATGATGAAGGAGACGATGACGATGAAGACCTTGACGAGTTGGACAATGACCCCAAGAAGAAGCCCTGAGCCCCGACTCGAACAGCGAGCCCCGAGGCCCCCGATTTTTCGTGAGACGAACTTTATGTACCTTATTTAACAAGCTTTGTGGTAAGAGAGGTGGTTCGTTGAGACACTGTGTGGTTTTATTAACGAATAACTTCATCATATGTATGTCGTTGTGCGTTCCCTTTGTATTGTCGCAGTTATTTTTCTTATGAACCCTGTGTCGCACGTCGCGAGCGTATAAACCAAGTGTTATAATTTCGCGCGGAAGAATTGTAGCACGCGGGCAGCATGTGCGTACGTCACTTGCATTTAGTAATAATTGAAATACATCAGTAATTAAGAAAAAGACGTAGCGTCTTCTATTTCCCGGCCCCAGCACAAATCCCTGTGTGTGGAAAGTGGCTGAGACGCATAGCCAAAAGGGAACCGAGGAAAAAGGTTGAGTGGTCCTCCCTCTGTTTGGCGGTCGGTATAGCGGGGGACGTCTCACGTAAATGCAAACACGTGGGGTACATGGCCACAGCAAAGCATTCCTTGGATGAGCCTTTGTTCACACAGACAACCCTGTTGTGTCAGCACGTGAGCCAAAACTATTTATTTATTTATTTATTTATTTATTTATTTTTGCTCCAAATTGTACGGTTGCTCTCTAGTGGCTGATTATGCCTAACGAGCATACACTCTCAACGGGTACAATTTCAGACGAAACTGGCGGAGGCGAAGAGAAATTAATTATTCTCAGCAGTACAAAGTACATAAGCAACGAAGGGGGATCCTTGCATATTGATAGACCAATAGGTACGGCAATACTACCGGTTGCAAAGAGGTATATGGCACTGCCTAAAGCGTTTCGCCCCACAAGCAAGTGGATTAGCCGAGACACTCCTCAACGGCCCAAGAATGAAGAACTACGTGGCATCAACGGCTACAATGACTTGTTGCAAGAAAGAAAAAAAATCTCTCCAGCGCACTGTATCCTTCACTGTCTCACTCTTGCTCACTCACTGTCCATGTCACGTATTAACTCCCCCCGCCCCCTCTTCGTCTATCTCTCCCTCAGTCTGTCTCTCTGACAGTCCCTCCTTCAGATACAAGCACTTTCCCTCAGTGACTCGGATACCTTGCTTTGCTCCTCAGACCCGGAAAGGCAGAATATCACCAGTCGGCGGGCTGCCAGCGTCGTGAACTTATTTTAAACATGAGTGTTTAACCCCCGTATTCACAAACGCTCCTTCATTCAAGAGCTCTCCTCGACTTGAAAAAGCCGACGGGAGCGCCGTCTCTTGGCAGACCAAGTCACTGCATATCGGCAATATTCTGCAGCGATTTTTGAGAGCGCGCAGCGTCAATTTCAGTCGAGCAGCGGCGCAGTGATTAACTCGGTCAAGTGAAGGATGGAATTCGAGTCGAGGAGCGTTTCTGAATACGGGGGTAAGCGTGATTTGGTCGCGCGGGAACCCATGGGCCGGAAGGTCCGAAATTCCTCTGCAATAAAGTTTTGTTTTTTTTTTCTTTTCGACTCGACTCGGCAGCGTCAGAAGCCCCGCTTGCCACACCATTATTTCTTCCCAGTTCACTCCTCGATAGGTGTCTTGCTCTTATATTTTGTCACGAGCTGTCACACGCCTATAATGCGGTCGCTGCACGTATGTAATAAAGTGCGCACAACCGTTAATAAGCGGCAATAAAGAGATACTGAACGTAGCCGGACGACATAACGACGCACGGAAAATTGATGGTGCCGCTTCGCCATCGTTTCACTTACACCCGACGGCTTGCAACATCTTATTGGATGTTGCCGTTCCGATGGGCGTGTTCGAAGGCTTCGCGGATAGCATGCCCCGATTCATAAGCGTTGTGACCCCGCTCTTTTCCCAACTCGTAAAGTAGGGCAACAAGGCAGGGCACCGATTAACGTACTGCTCGTAATGTTTCACCCAAGAAGCCAAATGAACTCGTTTGCTCTGCCAGGATTTTTTAAATCAGCGAGTGAAGAATTTTCCTCTACGATGTTCAAGTTAACCCTAAAAGTGGCTGGTCGATTCACGGGTATACCTTGCCTCTAACGAAAAACGACATTTCGTATGAATACACGGAAGCCACGACGAAGCGACGCTGAATAAGCTACAAAAGAAATTACGCGCACGTAGATAAATAAAAAAACTTCAATAAATGAATATTGTGGTGTATACGTTCTGGCGACATTTTATTAATCTAAGCAAACACCGTGTGTTTCACTCACACATAATTACTCTATAAAGCGAGTTACCAGTGCACAAATTGATGTAGAACGAGAACACACACGCATGCACACACACACACACACACACACACACACACACACACACTCACCATAGAAGGGCTATATTTACAACGAAGTTTTATTGAAAAAGTACGCACAAACGATTCCGATACCTCGCATTGCGAAAACTCGACGCGAAAACCTAGGAGTTCTAACCATGCGATGCATGGGGCAAGATACTTGGGAGAGAGATACATGCATATCTCGGCGGCGCTGATGAATATATTGTTAAGCTTGGCCTGGAAATTCGTCTGGGCAGTGCCATAAACCTGTTTTGTTTTTCGTAACCTCTTCTTGTCAGCGTTCGTTTCCTCCACCCGGTTAAACCATGCTACCACAAGAGACCGGGTAGTCCCCCATTCGCAACAACTGGTGGCAGCGGTGGGATGCCATCATCAGCGACCTTCTTACTTCCGACCCTTAACAATATCAGCCATCGTCGTCGCTGATGTCAATCCGCTTCGGCATTTCATTCAGCAGCAGCAATTAAAGGAAGTACTTACACAGGCTGCGTCGCTTAATATACTGAAATAACTGGCTGAAACTTCTCTGATATAGTCACGAAAACGTTTCGAGTAGCGTGAATGGCGCGGAAAAATTTCGGTGCGACAAATTGCATCGATGTACAGTCGCCGCAGACAAAATTCCACCGCTTCGTTTCCAGTAATGGTATCGACGGACGCGGTATAACCACACACCGAACCAATAGGTCTTCGCCGAACTCGACGACGGTGTGGTACCCCTCTTCATGCAGACCACCGCTCATGCAGAAATATGTTTCTTTTATGTTTTTTTTACTGTCGCTAGTCTATTTTCGCCCTAGCTTTTCACTTTCACCAATTTATCTTTCAGTACGCTTCGCGTTCCTTCTCTTTTTATTCTTCCGTGTGCCTATCATTCCATCTGCGCCAAATATTAAACACGCACAAACAAGAACTCCAAAGCTGCGCTCTATATAAACAGAAGTTTTGATTTAAATTGAATTATATGCCGATAATATGCGCTTCATGACCAGTACCTGGCTGTAAAGTGCGACGTTGCGAGACGTTCATTTACTCTTCATCGAGAGTTTCTAAACTAAATGCGGCTTCTATACACTCAAGTCATGCACATGTCTCATCCACCCAGCATAGCTCCATTCCATTCTTTCCCTCAATTGCCTTTACAACGATTCTGAACAATGCTTACGTCATGCTGCCTTTTTCACCGGCAAAGCCCTCGAGTAATCGATCGTGTGCATCGCTCTTGAAAAGCGAGCGATTGAACAGGATATGCCCCGCCCCTTGAATGGCGCGTATACTTCGGGCACCCGTTCAGATACTTCGAGTCGCGTCGCGTTCCACGCGTCAGCCGCGCACAGCTGTCTCGCATGCATAATGGATACAGAGCCCCCTCGTGTTCTTCGAATTGTTGAACGGGAACTATAGCGAGTGTTGCGGCAGCCGAGAACGCGTGCGATGCAGATTGCAGCGAGCGGATAGATCGCGCGAACCTCCGTTCCTGCGGAGAAACTTTGAGGATCACAGCACGTGAATTCGGTCAGGGCTTGACACGGTGCAGGCAAGCCTGAAGACAGAAAGAGAAAAGGTAAGCGCGAAAAAAGAACCGAAAAACTTCCTTCGCATGCGAACTATCCACCCAGAAGAAAGCGCAGACGAAAGAATCATCGTAGCCTTGCACGAGCGAGTGAAAATTGACGTATACACACGACGCCAGAAAAAGACGACATATTGAAAACGAATGGGGCTATGGCAAACAAATCCATCAGATCAAAGAAAATGTAAGGATAAAAAGAATTATACATATACTTCATTTTTGGATGCACTTGAAAAACAAGGACCCATTTCAAGAAAAAAAAAGACACAAGCTAGAAATTAAACCGCTTTATCTGTGCCTTGATGTAACCTGCTATTTAAAAAGCATCCAAAACTACAGCCAAGAACACCCCCCCCCCCCCAAAAAAAAGAGAAAAGGAAAAGCATTTTAGAATTAGTTACCCGCAACGGTGGTGTAGTAATAGTGCCCGAACTGCTGACCAGAAAGTCCCAAAACAGCATCCCCGTCGCAGTTTCGATGGAGGCGAAAATGCAAGAAGCCCGCGTGCTCATTCAAAGCCACGCGTTGAAAAACTTGGGGTAATCGAAATTTCCGCAGCCTTCTACCACAGCGCTTCTCCTAGTCATATTCTAGTTCAGGAACATTAAGCCCCCTCCCCCAATTATTAACAATATAGTTGCCTCTAATTCGTAGCATCTGCCGTGAAATGCCTGAACTGCAGAGCAGCGATCTGCATCGAATTCGCGACCCCAAATTAAGTAGCACAACGACGAAGCCGCTACATCGCGGCGGACGGACGCAAGAAACCCGATGCCTCATACGGTAACACTCGTAGATCGGCACAATATAATAATGTTCCTCCAAAGAAACAGCAAAAAAAAATAAAAAAGAAAGAAATGAGTGAGCTGTTCTGGCTAGAAAGGAAAAAACGAATGTCGCATAAACCCCTTTGACACGCCCTTTTCGTTAATCTTCTACAGGCATGAAAAATCTCGACGCGAAGAAATTAGAATACAGAGAGCTTGTCCACCTTGCACGTATTCGTGCCAAAAATACTGGGCGTGCAAGCTCGGGCTCGAGAGATAAGTCATAACACACGCGACAAGTGGGGTAAAATTAGACAGGAGGCAAAGCGCGACATTTCGAATTTGTCTACCTCTGCTGCTAATACCAAAAACTGCTTTTCTTTGTTCCTCTTTTCCAGCTATAAGTGCTGGTTTTTGTCCACCTTTTTATGTGCAAAAAGTTGATTGCTCACAGCATGAATTCTCGCGGGAAAAATTACCCGGCTGATGTACGAGTGTATTCTTGAGCCGTCAAACAAAGGTGAAATTCCACTCGGCCGAATAACCGGATCCGTACATGAAGCTGCTCCTGTGTCATTACAGCAACGTAAATATTTATTTTGTTACTTTAGACTACCAGCTACATAACACCACAAGTTTAGTTCGTCTGGTACGGACAAAACGGAATTTTTTTTTAGTTCTGACGTGTGAGAGGGGCTCAACGCGACAAAGAGGCTTCCAAGTGCCTTAGAGAGAGTCATTAATTTAACCATTAACTTACACACACATTATATAACATTAAATTGTTTACGAGGGCTTATACATACAAGAAAATGTCATATAGAGCTTCCTGGAAGGAAAACGACATGAAAAAAAAAAGCAGATCAATGATATGCGAATCACGAAAGAGGAAGGTTCATATGTCACTTTAAAATCAGCACAACGTTACGAGGCAGACGTAAATTATGCCGTACATCACTTCGATGTCATGATTATCATGTTTGCGTCTGGCACTTGTGTTCGTCATTCATTCACGTCAGTTATACCAAATTAGGTATATGTGAAGCTAGCAAAACAGCCGCGAGCACGCTATGGGCATAGCATGTCATCATGTTTCACGTAACATGCATATCCTGATTATCATGTTTGGACGTGTTATTTACCTTCGCAGTCTATTCACGTCACGTGATCCAAATTTTGGTATATCTGAAGCTAGCGTAACGGCGCAGAGCACACCATGAGCATGGCATGTAGTCATGTTCTTACATGACAGGCATGTCATTAATATCGTGTTTTGACGTGTCGATTACCTTTGTCTTCTATTCACGCAACGTAACACTAAATTTGATATATGGGAAGCTAGTGAAACGGCGGTGAGCACGCTATGAGCGCGGCATGTAGTCATGTTTACATGACACGCATGTCATTATTATCATGTTTGGACGTGTCATTTATCTTCGTCGTCTGTTCACGTCACATGATACCAAATTCGGCATATGTAGAGCTAGCAAAACGGCCGCGGTCACGCTATGAGTGTAGTCATATTTTACATGACACGAATATCATGATTATTACGCTTGGACTTGTCATTTACCTTCGTCGTCTATTCACATCACGTGATACTAAATATGGTATACGTGGAGCTAGCGATACGGCTGTGAGCACATCATGAGCGTGGTATGTTGTCATGTTCTCACATGATACACGCACGTCACGATTATCATGTTTGGACGCGTCATTTACCTTCGTAGTCTATTCAAGTCACGTGATACCTTTGTTATATGTGGAGCTAGCAAAACGACCACGAGTGCATCAAGAGCGTAGCATGTGGCCATGTTTGAAATGACACGCATGTCATGATTATCATGTTTCGACGTGTAATTTAGCTTCGTCGTCCATTCACGTCACGTAATACTAAAGTTGGTATGGCGTTGAAAAAGCTGTCATCATCATCATCGCCATCATCATCATCATCATCATCAGCCTGACTACGTCCCACTGGAGGACAAAGGCCTTTCCCACCGGTTAACCCAGCCCTGTACTTATACTGAAAAACGTCGAACAGGATGGACGCGTAGAAACGACGCGTTGACGGAGATATATATATATATATATATATATATATATATATATATATATATATATATATATATATATATATATATATATATATATATATATATATATATATATATAAGCAAGGAGAGGCAGGGAGGTTTACCAGACACACATCCTGTTTGCTACCCTGCACTCGGGAAGGAATGAAGGGGAGAAAAGATGTTGCAGAGAAATAAGAAGGTACACACAATCACGAGCACACTCGGGGGAGCACACACAATCTACAGGCGGTTGCTCCGGTTTGTTGTCTTCAAGTAATGTAGGAGTGTTTTAGTCGCTTTCTGCAAAGTTGAGGCAGACGCCCAAGGTCCCAGAATCCTCTGCACAGAGAATGGCCCAGAGTCCAGTTGGTTCAAAACCATCCGGAGCTGGCATCGTTGTGTGTCGTAGCAAGCGCAGCTGCACAGGATGTGTTCGATGGTCTCTTCAGTTCCGCAGTAGTCGCACGTAGAGGTGTCTGCCATACCGATGCGAAGAGAGTACGCCTTTGTGGATTCAACAACCAACCAAAGGCGGCATAACACTTTCGCATCGGAGCTGGAAAGTTGTGATGGTAGCTGTATCTTGAGCGAAGGATCCAGTTCATATAAGTGACACCTTTGGAAGCTGGTAAACGACCAGAACGTGCATGTAAGATCTCGAGCCAGCAAGTAAAGTTGTCTTGCTGCATCAGCCCTTGACAGAGGAATCGGGACCACACGTGTTTTTTCATGGGCTGAGCGGGCTGCATCATCGGCTAATTGATTTCCTGTAATACCGATATGTCCAGGCAGCCATTGATATATAATATCATGCCCTCGTGCGAGAACTCGATGAAAGAAGTAATTATAGATGTCACAGTCATGATGCATTACTACATTTAGCCAAGAGCACGGCAAAAAGACGAAGGTGGATACAGAAGGCGTGTTTTTAAAGCCTACGAAAAGTGTGACTGCGGTGCAGACGTATTGCGTGCTCGGCATCTGTTGTCGCCGACCGAGAGGTCGTAGGTTCGACTCCCGCGGTGATGAAACTTTGTTTTATGATCTGTGTTTTTGACGTCATTTCCATTACGTAAATACGTCACTGAAGTCTAGGTGGACCCCGGCATAAAACGTTGTATAGCCGGCATCAACAAAACTAACGCGACGAAACGACACCTACTGCTCGGACATGGGGCACCGGGAATGAAACCTTCGCTTGGGACAAGTCTAGCTCTTTGTGAAAACATTTTGAGCAATATTAAAGTTATAAGTTATATCAAAAAGTTAGGCTCAGAGCCTTAATATGCTGACTGAGAAAGACGGGGCATTTAGTTGGCTTCAGATTGTACTTAGAATATCTGACGGTCTTTGAAAAGCACAAAAAGCACGCTATAAAAGACGTTATTGCCCTTTGAACGTTCGAAAATACGGTAGCCGTGGTCACTACTCAAACCCGCAGCTTTGAGTGCAGCAGCAGAAGTGCCACAAATATCTATTCAGTCTTGATTGACCTTTGTTTAACTTAAGTGAATGTTTCATCACCATCGTTACGAACCCACAGGAAATGCAGAAGCTTCTACCTAAGCACTTAGCTAACGAAGGACTGAAGAATAACATAATGATTTCGTTGCAGTCTTGAAAAAAAAAAACTACTTGTCTGAACTTCATCTCCTGCTTACAAATTTCTCATCACAAGCATGCATATTATCCTGACACCTGCCTCCTTTTGGACATTTCTTAAAAAATGATAAAACTATGATAATATAGCCTTAAGGAGTCATTAAACAGTACATGAACCAAATAAAGCGATCTATATGCGCACACGGTGAATTGCGTGAAATCCAAACTAAAGGAATGATTGCGACTCACGATATCACTTCCGGAGGGGACAGTCATTATCGACCTCTCACATTGGTATGATCGGTACATAACTGAACTTGGACGGCGGAACAACGCTAGAACAAAAAATACAGCGTCTCTGTCGTCACTTCTTTTATTCTTGTTTGTTTCTATGGCTTTTTCGTCGACTTAAGACGGTCGCTAAACGCGCTACGTCGAGCGGAGAAACAAGCCTGACTGTCCTTGATGAGCCCTGTCGGCAAAAGCGCAAGCATTTTCCGCGTTGTTGTTTAATTAAGGCACTCGCCACTGTTTCCTCCGTCGCCTCTAGAGAGCTCGCCCCGTCGTGTTGGGGTTAACGTTGACTCCGAGCGGTCCCGTCTGCTCCGGAATGCGCGTGCATTAAGCCGACGTAACATGCATTGCCCGCTACAAGCTCGCAAAAAAAAAAAAACGAAGGAGCAACGACGGAAAGGGAAGCCAGAAGACGGAAAGGCTTGAAAAGGAAAATGGTGTGCGACTGAGTTCCTCTCGCTGTCGTACGCGAAAAGAAGGAGAATAATAAAGAGTCATGCAGGCGGCGCGTATAGTGAAACAGAGCCAGGCCGGTTATTGCACGTCGTCAAGAGACGCGGCTGCTGCTGCACGGGAGACGTGCGAGAAAGGCACCGAGGGAACGCGCTGTATACGACTTCGGACACACTCCCTGCTGCGACGAAAGTGTCCGACGCGCTTTTGCGCGCGCTCCGTCTCGCGGAATGGTAATTTCCCACCGGAAATGGAAAGCCGAGCGTAAAGACAACATTCTCAGAGAGGCCATCCACCCTTCCACCCCATTTGACTCCGAGCCACGGCGTCTGACGTTCGGGACCTCAGGTGAACGACGCGAAACCCGGGAGTGCACCGGTTTTATGCGCGCACCTCATTTACGACAATCAGAATGTATTTGTGAGCGCGTAACAAACACGCACGCAATATATATATATATATATATATATATATATATATATATATATATATATATATATATATATATATATATATATATACATACATACAGGGTGTCCGGCATAACTTGAGCCAGCAATTTGAAAATGAAACTCTTCATTGGTGAATTGAATCAAACGCAATAGCCTACTACTACTCGCAATAGCCTGTACGTACTCAGGCTATTTTTTAGGGGCGAAGCTCCTTATGGCGTGGCTTGGGCGTCCCTCGTATGTAACCACCAGTGGCACATACCCGAAATAGGTATAACACTTGACCTCCAAGGTGGTGCCAGTGAGAGATTTCTTCTGTGCGTTGTTTAACAATAAAAAATAGTGCTCAATGTACATGCCAATGACTGCTAATGGGGAATGAGAGACATGAGCATTCGGCTTTTAGTCAACGCGCACGCTGCGATCCCCATTAGCAGCCATTGGCATGTACATTGAGCACTATCGGACAAGAAAGGGATGCTACATTATACTCGCTGGGTGTAACCTCCTTAGCTTTAGAAAGGTTTAGCGAGCGTTGAGCCGCAGTGCCATGAATACAATGAACTTGTATATACCATGAATGAACTCAAGGTGGTTAAAAATGAGAAGTAGATACGAAGCGCAAGCCGTAAGAAAGTAAAAGCCGAATTCTCCTGTCTCTCATTTCTCATTAGCAGCCATTGGCATGTAAATTGAGCCCTATCTGACAGGGAAAGGTTGCTACGTTATACTCGCTGGGCGTAACCTCCTTGGTTTTCGAAAGGTTTAGCGAGCGTTTGGTCGCAGTGCCATGAATACAGTGAACTAGAATATACCATGAACTCGAGGTGGTTAAAGGTGGGAACTGGACCCAAAGCGCAGGCCGTAAGAAAGTGTGCGTGTGCCACCTCTCGTTTAGTCCTTGGGATGTCCGCTGGATGGCGGTGCTTCTATATGGGGAATATATGATAAAAAGATGCGAGATGGTGGGACTTGGAGTGTTGAATAGATGAACGAACGGACACACAAACAGATGCATGGATGGACGCATGAACGGACGCAGGGGCGGATGCACGAAAGAACGCAGGAACGGGCGCACAAACAGACGCATGGACGGTCACACAGACGGACGCACGGACGGACGAATGCTTCGCCCCACTTTCCATCATTCACTCCGTGGATATGCTGCCATTTTTTTTAATTCTGGGCTAGAAACCCAAAATATGAACACTGAGATGGAGAGCACTTTTTGAAACAACCGACTAAATTGTTTCCTATACGATACGTCCCGCACTGTTACTTCTTGCGCGTTGTAAAGAAAGCCCGCGAAATGTTAAAAGAAGCCGCGTGACGGAGCGCGAGCGCACTGCTATAGTGCTACTATAAGCTTTCTCGTGACACAAGAACTTTAATTATAAGTGTGGCAGCTTGGGCTAGTTGGTATGGCATGACGATAGTTATTGCGCGAGAACAAAACGACGACACAGAGACTATAAGCCGAGCAGTGCGACCACAAAATACCTGACGAGGGACAAACGTGCGAATGACACGCATGCGACACATGACTGGCGTTTTTGTCCTCGTTCACTGCTCTTTGCCTACTCTTTCAATATTTGTTATAACTTAATCCTTTATGTTCATTCTACACAACCTAAAAGAAAAAAAAAACGGCAGCGCTTCATTTCAATACGCGTCATCTGAGTGTTGTTCGGAATTGCAATAAACGTATCAGAGCAAAAAAAAAAAAGAAAGCTAAATGCAAGAAACGTCGTGAAAGCAACCTAAGAGCGAAAACATAGTTGGCAATGTAAAAGAAATAACAGAACACGAAAACGCAGAAACAAGAAAAGAAAACGGGACCTCAGATGTTAGAAAAGGACTATTCTGGGCTAGAGTAAGAAGTACTCAAAGCGTTGCAGTTGGGAAAAAAACGTGGAGTCGGGGGCGGACATCTCAGCCTCGTTCGCGTCCAAATGGGAATGCGAGTTTGCAGTAGCTCTCTCTTCTGGAAGGCGGAGCCGAATGTTTTACATTCGTTCGGGGGAGTGCACACAGCGATCTCAAAAAGGGTCACGGAGGCAACTTGGCTTCACGAGAAAATATCTGGAGTTTGCTTTCAACTCTGACCCCACGCTCTCGCATGTCACGCGCCACCGGAAAGCGTCGCGCATGTGCACCTTGCCCCTTTTCACCCTTTTCTGCGACCCCGCTTTCGAGATTGCGCATACTTTATCTTATTTTCTTGCCCCGACTTCTTGTCTTCGTTCCTTCTTTGCAGCTTTCGGGCAGTTCCCGTTTTCTTGGCAACATTTGTTTTTGAAAAAAAAGAAAGAAAGGAAGCTATAGATTCAGCAGAACTCTAGAGATAATTCAGATAACATATGGGACGATACCTGAACGACACAATGCTATTTCTTGTTTAGTTTCGGGATATCTTGCAAAGTAATATCGTTTTCATTCATCACTGCCTTTCGTATCTGCCGTACTAGGCAGACGTAAAGTACTACAATCGCACAATATAAGAATCCGGACGAAATGACAAAGCATGAACTTAGAAAACCTACCAGATGTGATGGCTTGTTTGCATTTCCTGTCCTTGTATTTTTGTCTTTTTGTGTAGGCAACCCCAATTTTGATGCCCCTGTCTCTGCTTTCCTACCACAGTACACTCCCCAACACCATCCCCTCTTACGGAATCAAGACATTTTTTTTTCTTTAGAACTACTCTACATATCTCTCGTACGGCTTACACTACACAAGTTTTTCTGTCGCGTTACACAGGTTCACAACGATGTACCTTCCTTTACTAATTCAAGTGACGCCACGAATGAATGGGAACTCAAGATCCAGTTTGCGTTCTATACGACTTCATTGAGAGGCACTTAGAAATATTGTACCTAGCCTCTTTTACGCACGCCAGCTCACACAGGTCCGTCGGTTTACGACCAACCCCTCTGGGCGCACACGCTATTGCGTTGTATTTTTAAGAACCTTAAGAAGGTCAAGAAGCTGGCTTCACGCTGCGCTGGTCCACAGTCCAGATCGGCCTCAAACTCGAACCATCCTCGGTGATCTCTCTTGATTCTTCCAAAAAATGTATAACATTGCAGAAAAAAAGGAAGCAATAAGCGCTGTGTCACGTTTGTTAAGCGTGACACAGCGGACTCAGCCTATTTAATGCGCACGTGTGTGCTCGTGCCATGTCCGCTGCATCAGAACGTGGAGGCGTGCCGGCGTTGCCGAAACGCCAGTGACACCATAAGTAGACAAGTTTGATACATGTCCTTTGTGCTCCTGAAGACGTTTCTTTGCGGCCTCCGGAATACCATCTTTCGATCTGATGCCAATACGTAACATCGTACGCCAGTAAGTAACAATATTATAGTTTGCTAACAAACCTTCCAGTAAAAGACATCGCGCGTAAGTGGATGCATTCGAAGGCCCGACGAAATGGAAAGTGTCACCACATCTCTCTACTCGCAAGAGGGAGCGAGAACTCTTAAAAAAAAAGACGTTAGCCATTCGCCAAACTAAAGCGGAAAATGAGCGTTGCTAAATGTCTGTAACTAACACACCCAGAAGCGTACCACCGCGACCTTAAGCGCCTGAGACCGAGGTGGGAGGGCACAAGGGCTGTGCGTGAACAAGGAGGCGACCTGAGTGCACAAATTCGCTGCTTAAAAAAAAAGCAGCCAGAACATTCGTTGAAAGCATGACCGCTATAGAAACGCTGCTGCTGCTTTACGCATCAGGCCACGCACAAATTGGATCGTCGTACCCGCGCGCTCGTGTGTGTGCGGTGCTCGAAATTAAAGCCCTGTCCCGAGGCTCTGCGAAACGAGCCGGAACGAAGCAAGAAACGACGAGCTGGGGGCGGACGAGGCTCGAGGGGATTAAACGACGACGATACGCAAGAACAGCCCTCCTCTCGGCAGCGAGGGCGTTGCTTGTTCCTTCGGGAAAGACAAATTGCAAGAGATGCACACATTTGGGGGGAGGAAAAAAAAACGTGAGAATGAAAATTCCTCCGTCGTTTCTCCTCTTGCCGTTACTGCTAACCACGCGTCGGAGAATACGAGGCAAGATGAATGTGCAACGCTTATTAGTTGCCGACCTCTGCGGGGACTGACTGCTTAACAAGACTCAAAACGAAGAATAGAGCACCGCACTTACTACCAATATACAAGTTCTCGCATATTCCGCTTTTGAAGCTTTGTCTTTTCTTTCCTCCTTTTAACTCTAACACCTTAGCTGAAGGCCTCGTATAAAGAGAGGACTGTGTTTTTTGAGCGCGAGAAACAGACATCTGCGATGTACCACGAATTCCGCTCAAAGCGTTTACCTTTCGTATAAATTGACGTAAACGAAAATTAAAGACGCCGCATGCATGCGCATCTTAACGTTAGAACCATAAGTTTGCAAATTGAGAATAAATCATAAGCGACGACGGGCAGCACTGAGAGAATTTCATTTCTGGTTTCTATGAGATTATCTCTTAATCATTAACTTTTTTTAAAAAATCAAAGCAGCGGAATAGACAAACACCCACAAGAGGACTGCCCGACCGGAAAATCGCAAACACGAAAAACGCATCAGCATTGGACCACACTTGCTGCCCCTTGCCGCATGTTTTGAGGCTGCTGCGATTTCAAGGGCATCGCTGAGAGTCCTCGGGGAAGAACTTGCAAATCCACGTTCAATATTTTGGTTCCTCGAGCACACTGGACTCGAAAGCCACGATAGTCCCGGCCGCTATTGCAAGGACAGCGTTGCGAATCCTCGGGAAATAATTTGCAAATTAACGTTCAATTATTTGGCGCCTATAGCGCACACGGGACTCGAAGGACACGATAGTGCCCGCCGGCTTGCTCGCGAAAATAAGCATTCGAACACCGGTCGCAACCCTCGAGGAAACTCCTACAACTTCACGAGACATCCTCGAAAACCAAAACTAAGAACGGCAGCAATACAGTCATCCACATCAACATATTTTACGAGAGAGCTTTCGCAAAATCGACGTTGCATGCAAACAAAACACGTGCCCCAATCTACAAACAAAACACCAGATGAATACCACAAGTATATGTGGGATTCATGTGACGTTTCCGCGGCGTTGGTAACTGCAGACTGTCGCACACATAACGTTGCGAATCACGGCCACGTGACATGAATTCTCTCATTTCTGTGCACACGTTTCGAGGACGGCCGTGCATGGAATAACTGGTTTCATTGCTAGTAGGGATCGTAGTAGACTGACTCTGCTGAATTGAGCCCAGCAAGCCGCAAAGTCAAGCAGCGGAGCTGGGAACTAAGAAACCCACGCACTCAAACAGAAAATTATAAACAGCAAAATCTTTACTACCACGGTTCGCTAAAGTACTGTGACTCTCGTCTAAACGGTAATTTTTATACAGTTGGGCAAACATAAGTCTTGCCTCAAACACCTGTGTCATCGACGTTATGATCATCGACGTGGTCGCATTGATATTATGTTGATCAGCGGATACCAGCAAAGTAATTTCTAATTAAAAAGTATCATTATATTGAGCCCAGCAAGCCGCAAAGTCAAGCAGCGGAGCTGGGAACTAAGAAACCCACGCACTCAAACAGAAAATTATAATCAGCAAAATCTTTACTACCACGGTTCGCTAAAGTACTGTGATTCACGTCTAAACGGTAATTTTTATACAGTTGGGCAAACATGAGTCTTGCCTCAAACACCTGTGTCATCGACGTTATGATCATCGACGTGGTCGCATTGATATTATGTTGATCAGCGGATACCAGCAAAGTAATTTCTAATTAAAAAGTATCATTATATTATAAACGAGACAGCACCATTTCTTTTTTTTTTTCATCTGGGAAGGAATGTGGTTGGGGGCAAGGGGGGAGGGGCTAGCTCACAATTCATAAAAACTCCTTTTGAGTGCTAAATTTAGTCACCATCCCCTTTCATCATCCTGTTAAATATTCAATGTTTCATCAATACGACGATTGTCATTGATGAAACCATCGTCATATCAAGTGGGCAATAAAACAGGCCTCTCTCTTGCCATTGCAAGGGGTGCATGCTGCGGCTGCGTAGTTTATATAATGAAGTGCCATTATTTCCTTACTGACGTGTGACACTCATTTAAGACTGACAGTGACGATGTACCATTCGAAAACGTCCAGGTAACGGGTGCGTTCGCTGGAAACAAATAATGGTTATTCGTTGATCCACGTTCTTGTCTGCTTTCTATATAGGTGCACTCCGCAACTAGACAGTGTACGGCCTTTGTGTGCAAGCAAACCATTAAAGAGAGTTGCTTTCAACAACGGCCGCCGCTAATAGCACCTCTTATAGCA
The DNA here is from genome assembly GCA_013436015.1 of Rhipicephalus annulatus. Lineage (NCBI taxonomy): Eukaryota > Metazoa > Arthropoda > Arachnida > Ixodida > Ixodidae > Rhipicephalus > Rhipicephalus annulatus. The sequence continues at coordinate 85,100 of WOVY01010212.1, read as the reverse complement.
GGTGGCGCCTGTTTAAGGCTGCATTGAAACATATCAAACGACCTCACCTGCCGCACCCATGTGAAACGTCAGCATTGTACTGAAAAGAGCGAGTTTGAGCGATTTCGAAGCACTTAATGCGCTAGCATTTTTTGTGCGCCATCCAGGCTTTATCGCATCTTTAATTAAAGGCACTGCGCACTGGCCCGATGGCACTGAGTACCTTTTTTATAACGGCCCGCTACACTGGTATGGCAGAAAGTGAGAAACGCGCATGCGTACCCCGCCTAGTACGGAACACATGGTCTCAAAAGTCTGACTCGGAGAAAAAAAAGTATAAAGGAAAATCGCCTCCTGTGCACTCCGATACAGATAGTTAATGGCATGCTTTGGTCGCGAATAACACACACACACACGAAGTAAAGGAACACTAAACGAAAAGCACAAGCGGCACTTCCAACTGTTGAAAGTGCCGCTTGTGCTTGTCGTTGAGTGTTTGTTTACTTTGTGTGTGTGTTATTTGCGGCCAAAGCATGTCATTAAGCAAGTACCAACTATAGGCCAACGATCAGTACTGCTACAACAGATAGTTAAGCAGCGGAGCTGCAACGAGATACGTTTATCAGTGGTTTGATCGCGGTGGTTCATTAAAGTCTTTCCCAACAAATGGTTACTCCTTTCCAGAAATATTCTTTGGTTTCTGACCCTTTCCTCTCCACTTGAGCCGCGATGGTCAGCTGTACTCACACGCTTTCACGCGCAAAACATACGATGCGCGGAATGATTCTATCGATTCGTACTCAATACGCAACCTTACAGCGGCACCGATGGCAACTACAAAGACGCGCCGAGAGTGTCCCTGTAACTGCTGTCACAATGAGAAGCGAGACGTGTCCGCTTCAGGCCAACGGTTTCCTGCAATAAGCCGCCCAATCATGGACGAACTGAAAGGAGGAGACGTGCACGGCCACTGCCCAAATTCGCGCGTACTTCGCCTATAGCTCTATGCTGTGCGTTCTGGTGCTATAGTGTCATGTTTCGAAAACTCCATTGCAAGCTGTCAATCGAAACAAATCGATAAATTCTCTCTCCGACGCGTCTTGTGGCCAGAGCCAGGATTTCCATTAGGTTGCGCAACATGTAATGACTCAGTGCCGCGTCTGACATGGCACTATCCAGGACAACACGGCAAGGAAAACAGGCTTGGACAACCTTCCACGTGGCTTGTCAGAGGCACAGCTGGTAATCCTCAAAACGTCCGGCAAAAGGAAAAACGCGGTAAAGCTACTATATCCGACAACTCAGCTCGAACCGAAGCAAGTTGAACGTAGTGTCAGCGATCGCTCCGGAAATGTTGACAGTCTTGAGAGTCCTGACTGCGTGCCAACGTAAACAGGACGTCAGGCTGAGCGTCGCAGCGCAGCTCACGCACCCTTCAGTGGAGACATGGGATAAATTTTGAGCGCACATGTTTTCTCTACCATCAGTTATCACGGCGCATAGCGTCACAGCTCAAGAGAACTTGTAGAGAATAGAAAGCGTTGACGTCACAAAAGTGAACCAAAGTTAAACATGATCATCGGGGGACGATGACATCCTTTCCTGTATTCTGAAAGTCCTATAAAAAACATACTGCTAACGCAACATACTTCGTAACGAGACGGCTCCAAGTGAGAATGCTTCGACCCCAACTTAAACCCAAACAACCCTGCTTCAGTCCCCACTCTGCTTCAGGATTTTTTTATCCTTTATTTATTTTATTCACATCGTTCTTGATTTTTCGGTCACGCATAAGATAATGATTTTTCGCTCACAACCAACACCGCAGGCCCCGACGCCGACGCCACGGAATTCCTGCGAAACGAACTCTTTAACGCTACATCGTTAATAAAACGTGAACTTGGTCATTCAAGAGCTTTGAAGTGAATTTATCCACCCAATTCTCCGTACGCCACATCAATATATAAAGAGGGAGCGAAAGAAAAGCGCCGAGTTTTTCTATATTCTAAAGCTCAACACAGCAAACTTTCACGGAGCTCAAAATCGATCGGTGCTTTGTGCGTGCTCTGAGGCCAATGCCTTGTCGGAAGCATCGCAGCGCACAAAACGAGCGCGCCTATATGAAACATTGACGAGCGGGTCGACGGCTATTCAAAGCGCCGTCCGGCGTCAGTGCATCCACAGATATACCGCTCATTGTTCACTAATTCATCTCAGTCTCGTAGAAGCCCAATATCGGCTCTTCAACATTGCAAAGCAGCAGCTCAACAGTGCACGTGCTCCGAAAGGTACCTAAGTGGAAGTTCTGGTCCAGCTTTTGAAGGAAGAACTAATGAAGCAACTTAGTGGAGAAAAACGAACATATATAACTTAAACATGACAGCATGAATTGGCGTCACTTTATGAAGTTCTAATATAGCTAAGAGACAATAATATAGTTCTTCATACCATACCATACTAGAAGCAAAAATTTGGTTAATTGGTGGCTAATGCTTGGATGTAAACGCAGCGCAAAAATATAGACGACGAAAATATAGAAAAGGACGCAAAAAGAGACGACAAGGCGCTGATCAGCGCCTTGTCTTTTCTTCCGTCCTTGAGTATACTATTGCGCTGTTTTTACATTCAAGCACGAAATAGCTAGGAGGACTGTCACGAAATACAGTTCTTGTTTTCTTCTTGCATACTACGTGTAACGTGTAGTACACCAAGGACAGTGCAGAAAATACTCGCGAACTAAATTAAATCCGTAATACTACAGAATAGAATCGCTCTCTTTTTCTGTCGATGAGCGACAAGCACGCAAACGCACACACACACACACACACGCACACACACACAAACACACAACATACAAGTTAGAGGGAGGGTTGCATGCGCTTTCAGTGCATCCATGCGACACATACAGGCACGCCCGTGTCTCTGCTCGACGACACCGAGAGCCCGACGCCATGTTTGTCGTTCGGCATGAAGGCGCTTTCTTCTGCCCCACGCACGTCGTCGTACTTCCTGGAAGAGCCAAACAGCGACCAGTGGCACGCTGCGTTCCACGCAATCGCATTCCGACGCAGTCAAGCGCGCTGACGGACGTCCCGTATAACGCTCCACCTATACAGCCGGTTCCCGATCTCAAGTTCAAGGCAGCGGGAAGAGGCGACTGTGCCTTACCGAGCGCGTCTCCATGCTCTTTTCTTATACGGGGTGCTAAATATAGCTTCTACTGGCGACGTGGCAGCGTCACGTTCCTGCGGCCTACTCGAGGCATTCTCGCGGATTTAGCGAGCACAAGGGGGCACGCACACGCGTCATCTATTTTCCCGTGCGTTCCCAGAACTCCGGATGGCTTCCTTGCACGTTCAGCATGGCCGTCGGTGCCAGCAACAAGCACACGCCTTCAGGTCTGTGCCTTGCGTGTGCGAAAAGCCACATCGTCAAAAGGCGTCGAACGCTGCCGCGACAGCTGCCAACTCGTGCTGGTCGAAGGAGGAGACGCTCCCGGGCATTTCAAGCCTGCGCGACTACGAAGCGCCTCAGGGTTGATCCCTCATCGTTTGACAGCGCGCTCAAGTCTCCCGACCTCCGGCTGCAGTCGAAACCGACGTACGGCGTTCACTAGCATGGCGCTTCTGTGTGCTTACTGTATTTGTTTTTCGCTGTCATCTGTCCCCCATAGGCTCGCTGCGCGCCATACGTCTCTTAACGGAGCAGGCTGAGCAATAATTTCAAGGCTGCGATTCCACGGTGCCAACCTTCATCCGGACGTTTCGAGGCGAGAAGCCGCGAGTGATCCATTGAGCCCGTCTCCGGGGGTGTCACCTCAAAATAGCGCTCGCGCCATTTTACCCCCCTCGGACGCCGTCGCCTCTTTTGCCGTCTCGGGAGAAGAAGCGATGCCGCACGAATCCGTGCAGGGACGACGACCAGCGTTGACGCTGTGTTTGGACCGGATGCAAGGCGGCGGCACGCGCTGCCTGACGAGGCGCACGTGTCGTCGCCAGCCGCTGTTCTGACGAGGGCGCTCTGACGTCGCGCGTAAGCGTGCGCAGGGTTCTCCATCGGGGAAGGGGGGGGTGCTGGGGGGGGGGGCGGTCTGTGGCAGCGCGACCCCTACCTATCAAGTCAATGTGTGGGATTGCGTCCCCCTCTTCGGACACCGGCGGCGGACAACTACGGCACCGCGCGTGACCCGAGTTTTGATTTCATAACAGCTTAGGCTGTTAAATAACGGGCAAGTACCAGTTCCTTCGAAACTCCCGCATCTTACGAGTACCTCCATATAAAAAAAATGTCCCTAAATTTGCGTGTTCGAAATTTCAGGACGACACATTGTTTATTCGATAACTGAGAATATCACAAGAGTTCCACGAACAGGCTCTCTCTCTTGAAGAAAATGTAAAAGACCTTGATTCAGATGTCGAGAGCAATAAAAACTATCAAAGATTACGAAATTATGTGTTGCAATACAGAATTTTTCGTTAAATCACTCCGTAAAAAAGAGACAAAGAGACACCACTTGCGAATAGGTGAAAAAAAAAAGGGGGGGGGGGTGATGCCCAACCAAACAGTTTCCATTTTTTAAAGCATAAACAAGGGCGAAAGTCAAGACAAACAAAAAACACAAGAGAGAGAGAGAGAGAGAGATAAATAGAGAGGAAAGGCAGGGAGGTTAACCAAGCTTGGCTCGGTTGGCTACCCTACACTTGGGGTGGGGGAAAAGGGGAATAATAGAACGGAAAGAGACAGAAAAGAAGAGGAGTAAGAAAGAGAAGCATGAATAGTCAGCTCGAGACTACACAGCACGGCCTCGCACAGTTCTTTCACGAGCGGTCGTGAAGTTTGGTGGTCTTTAAAAAGTACAAGAGGGCTTTCGTGGCTTTGCGCGTATGAGAAGCCGTCGGCCAAGGTCCCAGGATCTTCTCTGCTGTAAGCGGCCGTGAATCCAGCTGACAGAGATTGGCTTCCATAATACGTCGTTCGGTCTGGTATGCTGGGCAATGACATAGAATGTGCTCAAGCCCCGCCGTGGTGGTCTAGTGGCTAAGGTACTCGGCTGCTGACCCGCAGGTCGCGGGTTCGATTCCCGGCTGCGGCGGCTGCATTTCCGATGGAGGCGGAAATGTCGTAGGCCCGTGTGCTCACATTTGGGTGCACGTTAAAGAACCCCAGGTGGTCAAAATCTCCGGAGCCCTCCACTACGGCGTCTCTCATAATCATATGGTGGCTTTGGGACGTTAAACCCCACAAATCAATCAATCAATCGAGTGTGAGTGTGCATTATATCCATCCATCCATCCATCCATCCATCCATCTATCTGTGTGTGCGCATGTGTGTGTGTGCGCGTGCGTGCGTGTGCGTGCGTGTGTGTGTGTGTGCATGTGTGTGTGTGTGTGTGTGTGTGTGTGTGTGTGTGTGTGTGTGTGCGCGCACCCGCGAGGCAAATAACAATAACCACTTACCACTATGGTATTCTTTCCTGTCTATGTGATGTTTAGAAGAATATAAAATTATTGGCACCGCACTCCCACATTTTATTTTCCTTTATTGCGTCCGTGGTACCTAAAGTGCATCTGTGTTATGTGCGCATGCTTGAAAGACTACATGCTATAATAACATTAGAGCACTGCTAGCGAAACGCTTGCATTCTTCTACTTATTGCTATGCTTCGTACTTACATTAGGTTTTTAAGGCTTTTCTCCAACCATTTGATTTGGCAAAATTTACCTTATTGATCAAACAAACGACGCTCGTAATTTCGACTTCCATAAGAGCCTTTCCTTGAAACAAACAAACAAAAAACGACGTCGTGCACTAGGCTTTCGTGGACGGTGGACTCGTCGCCGACAGAGCCATCCGTCCACAATTAAGACACAAAATCTAAGGAAAACGGACAAATGAAGGGGGCAAACAATCGCAAGTCTCATTCCGAACGGTTATGCGACCAGACGGCGCGAGAGAAGAGTGGACACAGCGGACCTGCAGGAAGTGCAAGGAGCACGAGAATCGGAATTGAATAAAAGATACCACTCGCTCTGTTTCTACGTTGACACAGGAACGCGCACAAAAACACTTTTTTTTACAATTGTTACGCACTGCTTTCTTCGCGCACAAATTAGTGCCACCGTCCAGAAACGTCAATTAATTAAAACCCTTGGGAGAGGTCCGTTGATTAAAGCCGCTTCTCTTCCAGAGAGCCCTTCGCAGGATAGAAATGAAAGAGCAGCCTCGGACTCAGGGAGGGTGCAAGAGTCCCTCCATCAGACAGAGGCTGAATACCGCACTGCAGCCATGCCATTGCAGCTGCCAGCGTGGAGAACGCAAAGGACCGCTGGAGGAGGACGGATCGTCTCTGAAAGAAGACATGGCTCACGTCCACGCTTCATGGGCGTTGTTACTATCATGTACAGCTATAATTAAACAGTGTCATGAAGAGGCCCTGGTAATTTAGGGACATCGGCTAAACTAGTTGCGAGACCATACGCTGAACAGGGTAGCTCGGAGTTACGTCAGGGCAGGATTATTTATTTATTTATTTATTTATTTATTTATTTATTTTATTTATATGCGAGATTTAACGTCCCAAAACCACCATATGATTATGAGAGACGCCGTAGTGGAGGGCTCCGGAAATTTCGACCACCTGGGGTTCTTTAACGTGCACCCCAACCTGAGCACACGAGCCTACAACATTTCCGCCTCCATCGGAAATGCAGCCGCCACAGCCGGGATTCGAACCAGCGACCTGTGGGTCAGTAGCCGAGTACCTTAGCCGCCCACTAGACCATCGCGGCGGGGCAGGCAACAGGACACCTCGAGACAGGGAAAGGCGTACCTCAACAACATATCGTGGTTATGGCACATAAAACCACAGAAATTACCATACAGCATTACACCTCATATTCTCATTCGCTGGGAGAAGAGACAATAACAGCCGATGCACGTTAAAAAATAATGATGTACTCAGCAATGCTCCTTCATCGAGTCCATTCCCTTCCTGTTTTTTTTTTCTTTTTTAATACGCTCTATATATATATATATATATATATATATATATATATATATATATATATATATATATATATATATATATATATATATATATATATCTGTTTTCCTACCCTAAACACTAACTTTTTTTCCCTATTATCACGGAAAACAAACGCTCGTATACGGAATCCGAGATTTGATTTTTGTATTTTTCTGCTTGAGAGGATGCCGCCTATAGCAGCACGAGAGCACCAGCCAGGTAGAACACGACACGCATAGCGACAGCTTTCGAGAAACAGCATGCTCGCGCGTCGTTGTTCGCGCCTGAAAAGCGGAACCGGCTGCTCTTGACAGGCGCCGACACGCGCCTGCAGCCGAATCAGTGGCTGAGTGGCCGGCAAAAGCGCTGCAGCCGAGCATCTGTTTGCGCTTTGTATACAATGATCGACCCATGCACACACGATGGTATACTCGCCGCTCGATATGCTGACAGCTACGAGCGTGGACACCGATTTCTCGATGTTGGTTGTCTCTAGCAGCTGCCGAAAGCATAAACACGTTGTATTTCAATGGCTCTATATCTTTATTTCTCCGAAAGTTATGCCTCCGTCGCCGTTCTCAAGACAAGCAGGATACATTTCCGTCGGCCTCCCTCGCTTATAGGTTTAGCAGATGTAGAGATAGCGGGACAAAGAACCAAGCAAATGCATGCTAATTAATAATATGTATAGCCGCGGACACATTGAGACAGTTTGGCGCTCTTACGTAGTCAGCCAAAACATTATATAGGCCAGTCGTGCGCCTGTCACAACATGACAGAGCCCGAAACTGCCTCAAGGTGCCGCCCCGCAGAGCGAAGAACCAGCTCTAGACAGACGTGGCCACGGCTGTACTCTCGATTTGCCGTCTTGCCATGACAAAAATGAAAAAAAAAAAAGGCGAAAGGAGGGAGATAACACTAAAAGTGCGCACTTTTGCAGGTTCCCATTTGGTCACCTAAAATGAGGCTACCGAAAAAGTTTTCTGCGGATGCGACGCACACGGCTATGAATTCAAGAGCCTTCGGGTATCCAAGAACGGTATCGCAGGTTTATAGATGTAGATAACAAAAAAAGGGCAACGAAGATGCAAAACAGAGCAGACTTAAGGCTTTTCTAACCCACTACTTGACTATCGAAATTATTGCTGTTATGGTGCTACTCGGAGTTGCGAATCAGAGTGTTTCTCTATAGATACCGCAATTACAGCGACGCCGATGAAAAAAAGAGCAGCCATCCTAACCCGTTACTATTACCACGAGCCTGCATAACTCGCAAAGCACCCTGGCACTTCATGTTTTTATGTTAGTTAATGCGGGACTACAGGCATAACGCCGCCCATAAGAAAAACAAATGAAATATTGCGAATCCCGTCTGCGCAAGCATTGCTGTCTGCAACACGCCATAACAAAGCGTCGCAAACGTCGCGATATGGAACACTCGGCACGGAGAGCAAATTAAAATCTCTCCTCATGTTCTTTCGGCCAGAAATAAACGCCGCATCTCTTGCACGCTTCGCTCACAAAAGGCGCACCAAATGATTTGATATGTGGGGTTTGGGGCCTCAAAACCACCATATGAATACGAGAGATAGCGTAGTGAAGGGCTCCGGGTATTTCGACCACCCGGGGTTCTTTAACATGCACCCAAGTTTGAACACACGGGCCTGCACTGTTTTCGCCTCCATCGAAAATGCAGCCGTCGCAGCCGGGATTCGATCCTGGCTGCGGGTCAGCAGCCGAGTACCTTAGCCACTAGACCCTCGCTGTGGGGCAACAGGCGCACCAGAGAGAGAGAGAGAGAAGGAATGTAGGAAAGGTAGGAAGGTTAACTAGACTATGCGTCCAGTTTGCTACCCTGCACATGGGGAGGGGGAGGGGGGAGTAAAAGATACAGAGAAGGATAGACACATGTCACATCAACAGGCGCTACAAGTGCCCTAAAATCACACAGTGGTGCTCTGAAGCCTTAAGATCTTATTCCAGTAACGAATAAGAATAACGCCCGCCAGGTCAGCATTGATAACGCGGCTCAGCCAGGGGTCCCAAACTAAGCACACAGCCGAGAACGGAGCAAAATATAGTGAAGCGAGCGGGGCACGACGCACATGCAGAGGCGGCTGCAACGGGACTCGCAGCCTGCGTTCGGGTGGGCCAGGGCTACGAAGCACCCCGTAAACATGTACAGGCAAGGATTTCGGCGCGTAAAAATGCGCAAGGCTGCGGGGAATGAAGAGGCAGAGAGGGAAATTCGTAAGCTGCCTAGGCGCGAGCGGTGTCTCGCCGTATATAGCGGCAGCCGAGGATGTTTGTGTACAGCGCGTGGATCTCCATTAAGGCTCGCTATGCATCACAGCTCCGTGACAAATGACGGCCGGCCGCGGACAGGGCAGCGTAGTACTGCGTAGATGCGCGCGTTAGTTGCGTGCAATGGTAGATGGCGGATCGTTACAAAGAATTGCCATGTGAGTCATCGATTATTGACTTATAGGCTCACGTTCTTTTTTTAATAAAAAAACAAATTGAACAAAGGCAAATTTTTCAACTCGTTAACAACAAAAATGCGGAATCTCGAAGTACCGATGTCTCACTGATTACATTAACAAAAAAAAACAGAATTGCATACCATTACACCAGGTCAGCAAAGCATTCCCCACTTTCAAAAAAGAACCAAATCTCGTTCGAACTCACCTGCAAGAAGGGAGAAAGAAATAAAATAGTGCACTTTCTGCTTCCGAATGCCTACGTACTAAAAACAGAAAGAAAAAAAACGAGAGGACGTGCAAACTTCGCATTACCCCCCCGTTGAATAATCACTTATTTCCCTAAATAAAACGAGCAATAGTTAAGCACATAAATCAGGCGCCCTGCTATACCTTGTAGCTTGACTGCGTTTTACCTTTGAAATGTTTACTGTTTTGGCTCGTTTAATTGCTACTGATGCACACTATATTTGGTTGCAAACTGCTATATCAACGAAAGCGCTCACTTATCACTATATCTCATACGTTTGCGGATTCAAAATCGTGAAGTGATATTTATGTTTTCAACGTATCTCTCTCTCTCTCTCATATATATATATATATATATATATATATATATATATATATATATATATATATATATATATATATATATATATATATATATATATATATATATATATATATATATATATATACTTTTGCGGCAGACACTACGCCATCTCGAAGAACGGTAGACAATAGAAGAAGAGCGGGCGCTGTACGCCCCGTACAGCGACCTCTGCAAGAGCTCCAACAAAGGCAGAGTGCGCCTCGTAGCAGTACTTTCACCCTCAGACACCCCTGTTTGCGGCAAAGCATCCTTTCGAAATCTGAGCACGCGATTGCAGAAAACCGCCATGCCATATAATTCTTCCCAATTGAACTGGAAAACGGTACCCACGCAAAACTATAGACGTACCGCATTTTAGACATGGGTATCGTCCAGCATGTCTGGCCCCTTCCCCTACCCTACGCCAGGAAAACAGATGCGTTTCTGGTTGAACTCACAGGAAGTGTTTCATTTCCCTCGTGTCATTGAGTGCCATAACCAGAATTCGGCATTTTCATTTTCTTCATTAAAAAGACATTCTGCAACGCAAGCGTACAAGTTAGACTTCCATCTGTGCAAATTTCGGAATAAGCGAAAAAATTCAAAATATGCACGTTAATGATTTTCTACCAAAGTGAAAAAATCAATACCAAAAATTCCCATGCCCCGTTAAAAACATCACATAATACAAAAAGGAAAGATGAGAGAGAAAGGCTAAAGTACAACGAAGAACAGCAACAAATTATAGAACGTAAGTGAGGAATGAAGCCTAAACTGGAGCGCTAACTGTTTTCCCTTACTCCCTCCTCTGACTGCATACGTGCTCGTTTTCCTGTCGTGCATCACACTAAGCAGGAAACAAAGAAATCACTGTCTTTGTAGGTCGGATACTGGTGCGTCGCTTTGCCCTTCACCATTAAGCTATCTGTGTCTCGCTCTGCACAGTCGAGCTCTGTTCAGCACCGTGTATTTGGCGCTGTCACCGTCGTGTCAGTTACAACGGCGTAGCTCCAGAAAGTGAAAGCCGCTAACGATCCTCGCAGTTCTTCCGCCTCGGATGGGTGCGTCGCGTGGCGTCATCGTGAAAGGTTCGTTCCGGAGAACGCGACACAGACAGCGGTAATCGAAGGAGCGTCGATCTGCGCCACGCAGCATCCAGTCACGGGAGGAGGAGGCGGGACATCGCATCCAGCCATTCAGGAATCCATCGACTCGGAAGGACAACGAAGACGATGCCAGTGATTGCGAAGGAAAGCAGCAGAGAGTGCATCGCAGCTGTCCGAGAAGCAAATAACGAGAATAAAGAGGCAGTACATTGTGATGAAATGATTTGCTGCAGCAGCCAGTCTGAAAGGATTCGCACATGCAAGAGCGCGGAATCGAAACCCAAGACGGCAGGTGGCATCCACGGACGTCGATCGAAAGATCGAAGCCAACGAGGATCGCAACAGCGCCACCGAATCCTCCAGACACGGCGGTACAATGATGGCGCCGTGTTGAACGGGAGGTAATGGGAGCAGACAAGCGGACCTACAACACAAATACCTTACAGTACTGTAGCTTTGACATAGATTTGTGGCGTTTTTTTTAGACATTATCAGCTCTCAAAGCTCTTACAGAGCGCAGCGAAGAGCACACAGCACGCAAGCAACAAAAAACAAGACGTGTTCTATTCATGGTTGATTAGAGTGTTATGTGTATGTCTTTTGTTAAGTGCCAAATAACAGACAAAGTTTATGCTGATCCATTCAAGCAAAACGGATCATTCCAATCTAAGGCCGTTACATTGCCATTCGAGGAAGTCGTGCTAAGCTCTTTTCGCACATGCACGACCAGGCGATGCAAATGCGATCGCGGTTCTTCCGTGACGCAACAAGCAATGTGAAATATATATACTAGCGCCCTTTCCAGATAAACAAAACGTTCAAAGCACATTGTGGTGTCATGCGGTGGTGGAAGCGACGAACGTTTAATATTCACGTCCCAAAACCACACGATATCATTATGAGAGACGCCGTAGTGGAGGGCTCCGGAATTTCATCCACCTGGTGTTCTTCACCGCGCACTGGGATCGCACAGAATTTCGCCTATGTCGAAATGCGATGCCGGAACCTGGCCCGAGAGTTTCGGGTGAGCTGTCGAGCCCCGTGACCACTACACCACCGTGGTGGACAAGGTTTCATACTGGCTATGCCTTCTGACTCCAAGGTCATTCTCTATTGGCACACGATTTCACTACACAATTGACATTAAAATACAGCGCAAAAAAATACAGCGCCACTAAAAGTCAGCGCCAAAAGCACAGAGGCTAACGAGGTACAAAAAATATTAATAGGCTGAATATTTACGCTGCCCGAGCAGACACGTTTAAATTATATTTACAAACTGTTCTAAAACGCACTGCACTGTGCAGTTCAGGCTAATGCAGTGACCACTTGTCAAGAAATTCGGCGTTTTTTTATGTCTTTATTGATATTTTACATTTTAATATATTATAGTCTATTTTATTTTAATATTTACTAACTCAGTTTTACGTTTATAAATTTTCCAGACCTTGCTGGTCTCTAAACGTTCGACGCCGACTGTAAAGCTGATCTTCGTAAAACTCCGTTATGCAGACCCCCTGCGCGTTTTCGCAACGCGTCACTAGACGCTCACGAACGCCCAGAGTGGGCGTATATATGTTTCTTCGCACGGGCAAAACTTCGATGGCGAGCGAAGCAGCAAATGCAAATGCCACAAACAGCAGCAGGCGTGCAACGACGCCCCTGTCGAGAAAACGCGATCCGACCCGAGCCGCGAGACCCGAGGTGCGATCACACGACAGTGGGCGCGTCTCTCCTTTCGTGGGACGAAGGTGGGCTGCAGCAGAGATACGTGATCAGGTCAGAGAGGCCCGCGCGAGGTGCCGCGTGCAAAACGGAACAGAGAGGGAGGGGGCGGGGCGCACCCTTGCACACCGCTCCGAACGATAGTCGGGGCTCGCTCGCCTCAATTATGCATCCCGTGCCGAGAAGAGACAGCGCGTATAAGCTTTCGTTCGAGACACCAGCACGCGTCGAGCGGCACGCACGCATCGACGAGAGGGGGAAAAAAGGGTAACGACATGAACGAACGGTTCCACGATCTATACTTATACTCCCCTGTTTTGCGTTCAGCTCTCATCAGTCTATGTCTATAGGGACGATCACTGCTGTAACGAGCAGAGCGAAAATTACCTGCAGTTTTTGAGTAAAATTATTACAAAACGCGAGTGAAAGTAAGGATACTTACAAGATTGAAACACTTCAAAACCTTTGGGCGCCTTATTACAATAAATAAAGCTCCTCCTGCGTCGTCTAAGCTTGCACAATTCCTATCGCAGAGCAGCGTCTCAGGTCGCCTGCATGCTTGGTGTTTTTGATTGCAGACGGCATAAAAAAAAGCAGGTGGCTATTCTTCCGTGCAAATGTAGGCTTGCCTAGCTATCACACTAATTTGAAGTTATTCGACGCCACACATGGAGGTAAGAAATCCCTCACAGCATCAGCTCATCCGCATTAGCCAAAAAAGTGGTCGCACGGTTTTGGGTAGGAAAAATAAAACGCTCAATTACGAACGCATCTTCCATTTCTCTAGACATTTTACTCTTCAAAATGAGTACGAAAGCGCGAGAGTGCAGCTGAAAGCACCTTGTGCGCGTAAGTCCGTGATTTTAATCAGTCTGCTCCAGTCAGGCTTTCTTGAACACCGAGTATGCCACGCAGACGAAAAATTCCCAAACGCCTCATGAGACACAGAAGGGAGCAATAAACGAGTTAACCACGTACGCACATTACATGTACGACTAACGCGGCAACTACAAGCTATCGATCTCGGAGGCTTTGTGTTTGTGCTTACAACAGGGTCCGGTGACCAATGGCGACACAGTAGTACGGTGTGCTCTGGCACAGCAGGCCGTCGTCGCGAAAAGCATAGAGTTTCCTAATATACACTAGAGGGAACTCTGGCGCTAGTGTCTATGGGAGCTACAACGCACGGCGTTTCAACGAGCATTGGAATGATAGGTAGTACACACATCTGTCTAATCTTCGTACTTCTGGCCTGCTTTTCGCTCCGAGTGTGTTCTTGAAGCTTGGAGCTGTTTTCTCACGAAACCAAAATCAGCAAAAGTTCAGCGGTTGCGCTTCATCACCCTTTTGTTTTAGACTTACCCTTAAATTCGGCTCACGAAGTTCAAAAGGGCTGAACCTTTTTTTCAAAACAAAACCGAAACACAGGAATAAACGAAGCCGCAAGTACGATTTGCCGCCCGCAAGTACGAAGACTAGGCAAATGTTTGTACTACCCATCATTCCCAATGTCGCTGAGCGATCGCACCGACAGAGTCCCCTCTAGTTAATATTAGGAAACTCTATGACGAAAAGAGCCACGTTTTCGGCACAAGACGATATATTTCATTCCAGTACATCATGAGGCGGACGCGGCAAGAAAGCGAACTCAGCGAAGTTTGCCCGACCTTCATCATCATCATCATCAGCCTGTCTACGTCCACTGCAGGACAAAGGCCTCTCCCATGTTTCGCTAGTTAACCCGGTCCTGTGCGTGCTGTTGCCAATTTATACCCGCAAACTTCTTAATCTCATCTGCCCACCTAACCTTCTGTCTCCCCCTACCCCGCTTCCCTTCTCTGGGAATCCAGTTGGTGACCCTTAATGACCAGCGGTTATCCTGTCTACGTGCTACATGCCCGGCCCATGTCCATTTCCTCTTCTTTATTGCAGCTATGATATCCTTAACTCCCGTTTGTCCCCTAATCCACTCTGCTCTCTTCTTGTCTCTTAAGTTACACCTACCATTTTTCCTTTCCATTGCTCGCTGCGTCGTCCTCAATTTAAGCTTGAACCCTCTTTGTGAGTCTCCTAGGCTTCTGCTCCGTAGCTAAGTACCGGCAAGATACAGCTGTTATATACCTTCCTCTTGAGGGACAGTGGCAATCTACCTGTCATAATTTGAGAGTGCCTGCCGAATGTGCTCCACCCCATTCTTATTCTTCTAGTTACTTCAATCTCGTGGTTAGGCTCTGCGGTTATTACCTGCCCTAAGTAGACAGTCTTTTACAACTTCAAGTGCACTATTACCTATCTCGAAGCGCTGCTCCTTTCCGAGGTTGTTGTACATTACTTTCGTTTTCTGCAGATTAATTTTAAGACCCACCTTTCTGCTCTCCCTGTACAACTCCGTAATCATGAGTTGCAATTCGTCCCCTGAGTTACTCAGCAATGCAATGTCATCGGCGAAGCGCAGGTTACTGAGGTACTCTCCATTAACTCTTATCCCTAACTGTTCCCATTCTAGGCTTCTGAAAACGTCCTGTAAGCACGCAGTGAATAGCATTGGGGAGATTGTGTCCCCCTGCCTTACACCCTTCTTTATTGGTATTCTGTTGCTTTTTTTATGAAGCACTATGGTAGCAGTTGATCCCCTGTAGATTTCTTCCAGAATGTTTATATATATTTCATCTACGCCCTGATTCCGCAGTGTCTGCATGACGGCTGATATTTCTACTGAATCAAACACCTTCTCGTAATCTATGAAGGCTATGTATAGTGGTTGGTTATACTCTGAGCATTTCCCTATTACCTGATTGATAGTATGAATGTGGTCAATTGTTGAGTAGCCTGTTCTAAATCCTGCTTGTTCCTTTGGTTGATTGAATTCTAATGTTTTCTTTACTCAGCTAGCAATTACCTTTGTAAATAGCTTGTATACTACAGAGAGCAAGCTGATCGGCCTGTAATTCTTCAAGTCCTTGTCATCTCCTTCTTATGTATTAAGATGATGTTAGCGTTCTTCCAAGACTCTGGTACTTTTCCCGTCAGGAGACACATCGTAAATAGAGTGGCTAGTTTTTCTAACACAATCTGTCCTCCATCTTTCAGCAGATCTGATGTTACCCGATCCTCACCAGCAGCTTTGCCTCTGTGCATGCTCTCCAAAGTTTTTCTGACTTCTTCTATCATTACCGGTGGGGTGTCGTCTGGGTTACTGCTAGTTCTTATAGTATTAAGGTCGTGGTTGTCTCGGCTACTGTACAGATCTCTGTAAAACTCCTCCGCTATTTTAACTATCCTATCCATATTGGTAGTTATTTTGCCTTCTTTGTCCCTTAGTGCATACATCCGCCTTTTGCCTATCCCAAGTTTCCTCTTCACTGCTTTGACGCTTCCTCCGTTTTTCAGAGCGTGCTCAATTCTCTCCATGTTACACCTTCTTACATCGCATACTTTACGTCTATTAATCAGTTTCGAAAGCTCTGCCAGTTCTATTTTGTCTGTTGTACTTGACACTTTCATGATTTGACGCTTCTTAATTAGGTTCTTCGTTTCCTGGGAAAGCTTGCCGGTGTCCTGTCTAGCTAGCCCTGCCTCCAACTTCCACTGCACACATGATGATACTCGTCAGATTATCATTCATTGTATCTACGCTAAGGTTGGTTTCCTCGCTAAGAGCAGAGTACCTGTTCTGCAGTGACACTCTGAATTCCTGTACTTTCCCTCTCAGTGCTAGCTCATTGATTGGCTTCTTGCGTATCAGTTTCTGTCGTTCCTTCTTCAAGTCTAGGCGGATTCGAGCCCGTACCATTCTATGGTCACTGCATCTTACCTTGCCAACCACTTCCACATCCTGCACGACTCCTGGGTGTGCAGTCATTATAAAGTCTATTTCGTTCTTATTTAGGCCATTAGGGCTCCTCCATGTCCACTTGCGGTTTTCTCGTTTTCGGTATAAGGTATTCAAAATACGCAGATTATTGCGTTCTGCGAATTCTACTAGTAGCTCTCCTCTGGCGTTTCTAGTGCCGATGCCATAATCTCCTACTGCCTGGTTCTCCAGCCTGCTTCTTCCCTACCTTTGCATTAAAGTCGCCCATTACTACAGTATACTGTGTTTTCACCTTACTCATTGAATCGGCAATGAGTAAGGTGAAAACACAGTATACTGTAGTAATGGGCGACTTTGCCCGACCTTGCGCACCACCAAATACGAGCGAAAGCATCAGCCAAGGAGGCCGCGTAAAGCTCCTTAGAAGATGCACTACTTCGCTGTTTCTTAAACTTTGCTCGGTTAGTGCAAACGCTTTTTTTTTTCTCGCAGACAAATAGTTTTTCTTACCTTTGCACCTCTAGCCTGTTCTATAATTTCTGTCTGACAGGCTTAACTCACAGACTTAAGTTTACAACGCCAAGGACATTACTTAACAAGTTGCCGGAAAGAACAAATAGGTAATTATAATCTGCATCCCTGCCCGAATTCGCACACGTACGGGGTAATAACCTCCGTACCAAGAAAATTTGGCCTCATCGTGTTCGAAATTCAAACATCCTTGCTCGGATCAAAAGAGCTCTCCATAATTTGGCATTCGCTGTAGCGTTAGCCGTAAATTGCGCGACAGCGGCGATTTGACAACCGGTTAGAAACCGCCCTCGCGTCTCCGTGGGCGGCGAGAGCGGATGAGGCCTGAATATAGCCGCCTATACACGTGCGAGAGAAATTCGAGCGGAGCCCCATTGTCCGCGAAAGATTAATGAACGCCACATGAAAGCTTCCTTCAGGTGAGCAGTCGACGGTGGTCTGTGGAAGATAGAGCCCGTATATCCAAGATCACGATTGCATATAGGCCGCACGAAAGACAGTCCTCAACTTTGCGGGAGCACCATCGCATTAAGACCGATCCCCTCCTTGTTTTAATTATATAGCTCGACGTGGTACAAGCGCCTCCTGTATGCCATCTTCCATGCAAGTCCCCTCTACCTGCCCGCCTTCTTCCTCCGGATGCGAACTCTCGAAAGGGAGCGTGACAAACAGCCCCGCCAGGAAGGAGCCATTCATCTCCTCAGCGACGCGGTGCACCGCTCCGACGAGGCTTCGAGTCTTCTTTCCGGTCTCCGACGTCACCAAAGCGATCATTTTATCAAGTGGCTTTATTTTTGTTCTTCTGAATATAGTGAGTCATGGAAATGCGTAGGTTTTATAGGTTCAGGTATAGACGGAAAAAGACGCACGGAATAATCACGGCTTTGAGGGCTCCATGAGGGTACGTTTTATTTCACGCCTCGATGAATCACTTCCCTCCAAAAGTATAACATACAGCGAAAAGGGGCTAAAGCGTGAAATATTTAGAAGCTGAAAGACTTGCTTTGAAAGAAAACAGATTTCTTCGAGCTACAATGAACCACTTCATTCTGGCGACATGAGCAGACCATGAACCATATCTCACGGCAAAATCATCACGACTATGTTTTCCAGATGAGAATATTTTTTCCCGGGCGCTTCAGAAACTTTCGCTGCATGTCACAAAACACGGAGGTTTTTCCTCTGTATATTTTCGTCAGGCAACCCCCTATTGTCAAAAAGAAATTATGATGGTGCTGAACAAAATATGAAGACCCATTGTACGTCTTTACAAAACGACACGCTCCGAAATAATCAAAAGTGGATATTCGAGCAAAAGATCATTCGCGATCAGATATGAGTATACATACACAGTGATGAATAGAAAATATTGTGAACGACGGCGCCCAGCAAGAAGCGTTCGCTGAAAAGCAATTAAGCCAGTCACAAAAGAGATCTCCACGTCCACCTCTCGAGAACCTATAAACATTTTCAAGGTTTACAAACACAGCCCCTTCATGACTTACGGTTTTGTCCATCGATGTGCTTCAATAGCATTGAAGGACCACAAGAGCTTTAGGAAATAGCCTGTTAATATTCTACAGTTTCCTTCCCATATTTGGCAAAATATATTCAAATAAATGTTTTTTGAGCTACATAAAATAACAAAACATTCCTTAGTAGTTCACGCACGTTTCTTTTATGTGAAAAACGAAAGAGAATTTCTTTACGCTTGAAAAAAAAATTGAAAACGTGCTTTCAGTTTCAACGTTCGGAGCTGGTCAACGAAGAGGCCAGAAGTTTTTTTTTTTTTTGATAAAACGATTGTGACCTTGAAACCGTCTATAGTGTACGTCGCACCACAGCTCAATGAAGGGCACTCGTTCGCGGCTATATAGGCAACGCAGTGGCACCATTTTCAAAGTGCAATAGATGCTTCGGAGAAAGAGCATATCTCATTGCGTCTCTCATAATCATATGGTGGTTTGGTGACGTTAAACCCCACATATCAATCAAGAGCATATCACATTCTTGTTCTCGAGATACTTGAGGACGGCCGCGGGCTTCACGAGCATCTGTAACTACCAGTGCGAGTTCATATTGCGCGTGTTCACACCAACAGTTCATTTCTTCTTTTTTTTTACAGCTGTTCTTCCTTTTTGTTATATCTATTAACAGCAAAACTGTTTCAACCAGTTGTAATCTGTTGAACGTATACGTAAAGAAACTCCACCGCGACGACAACACAACGTGTCGCTTAGCAATGACAAGGCGACAGGCGACCCTGCTGGACTTGATTGGAACTTAGCATCACTTGGTACCACTTCACTAAGTCATGACCAGCTACGCCTTCAGCCTTACTCCACTTTAGTGCAAGCTACGCCAGGCATTTCTTTTTTTTTACTTTTTTTCTTTTCATTTCCCACGTTTCACGTGTTGGGTAGCCACAAATGAGCCATGACATGGGTTAACTTGCGTATCTTTCATCTTCGTTTGTTTTTCTCTCACTAGTAGAACTTTTGAATGGTAAAACGAGGCTGCCGCATTTCGTAGTACTACAATATCTTTTTTTTTTATTTCGTCTTTTTTCCTGTGCGGTGTAGTGCAGCGCCGGGCATGCCAACAAAAGCAAACAAACAAAAAAAGTGCGCAAGCATAAGAATGTAACGCCTTGAAGGCTCGTCATTAGAGATCACCGACATGCATCTTGATAACAGTTACGCATACTTTAGCCACACGCTAGCTCGAAGGATATCGCCATTAGAACCCCGCTTGCGCAATGAGCCATAGAACGACGGCAGCGCGAAAAACCGACTAAATGCGACGGGGCTCATCATCAAGCGTCGACATTGTTGAAAGCATGACTGCCGACCCGACGACGTGGTCACGTGCAGACCACCCGCGGTGACTGAACGCGCTCGTTTCGACGGCACCATCTCGAGTTCAAGGCGACAGGTGCATAAAGGGGGTGCTCGGGAAGCTTCCTCGGCCCCAAGCAAGGCTAAATATACCGCAACACGCGGAGTCAAAGTCACGGGCACCGAGAAGGGGACAGGCAATGAACTCTCGGTTCTTTCGACAGCTGCCCTCGCAGTGAACGCTGCCTTCTGGCGAAAGGCTGCGAAGGAACCCTCCTCCGCTATCAGGCGGACGGAAGCAGCTGTAGGAAAGTTCTTTTTTCAACCGTTGACATCACACCGTCGGCAGCGTAACACGTTTAATGCACGTCGATGCAACACAGGAACAAATAATGTAAGGAACGAAAATAGCGACGTGAGCGAGGGAACGTCTCCAGCTACATTTGTACCACACATTGATAAGATCGCGAAAGAAATAACTTACACGGTCCGTTACGCATTTGCCTCAAATTTAATTAATATGTGCGGTTTAACGTCCCAAAACCGCCATATGATTATGAGAGATGCCGTAGTGGAGGGCTCCGGAAATTTAGACCACCTGGGGTTCTTTAACGTGCACCCAAATCTGAGTACACGGGCCTACAACGTTTCCGCCTCCATCGGAAATGCAGCCGCCGCAGCCGGGATTCGATCCCGCGACCTGCGCGTCAGCAGCCGAGTACCTTAGCCACTAGACCACCGCGGCGGGGCACACATTTGCCTCAAAGATCTGCCTCAAAGATCTTGAAATCATCGTCTCTTTTTTCAGTCGATGTGTTGATCCTCTCCCGCCCCCGCCCCCCTTCGAAAGCTTTCTGCACCTCACCTTGATTTTCTGTAGCCTCCGTGATCGGACAACCTATCACCAAGCGACCATATCATGCAACGACGTCATCATGTGACGCCGCGTAAGCCATCCTGACGTCATCATGACGGCATAACGTGGTGAACTTTTGCATCACTCGCGCTGACGCCGACGGTCCCTTTTCGTGCTTGACGAGTCATTTGAGGCGCTCGCCTTGATGAGCATAACGCAATCAAGCGGTTCCCGAAAACTGCGAAAGGTTAGTGTTTATGAACTTCGAAACAGTGGTTAAGCGGACTCGTTGGTATACGAATACACATGTATATCTCAAAGAGCGCAAACACGGGACACTGGTGAGACAACACATAACCAGCGCCTGTTTTGTGTGGTCTCATCAAAATCGCGTTTCTGAGCTGTTTGCGATAACTATATGTACCGTTTATATTGATGATAATGGCGTTTTCTTTGATAATGGCGATTTCTCTCGATTACGAGTATAAAATGGGCAGTATATAACAAAATGGCGGCTACATTGAGGTGTGGGAGGCCGCCGTATATATTAAAAGACAGTTCTTAAAAGCAACACTTTTCGCCTACGCGTCCGGTCGCTTGAGGTATGACGGCGGCTTTTGCTAAAAAAAGACAAATGTACTATACATTACATTTAGCGACTCAGGCGAAAGGTAAGTATTCATGCCAAAGGCAGCGCTGCCGACAGGGTTTTCCTTCTGCCTAGACACTCGACAATAACTCCGACTGCAACTTACGCCACTTGTGAGGGTGAATGCCAAAAGAAGCATCCAAGCGTAAAGAAACACCGGGTCGGGGATCTGTCAACGTATACCAGTTCCAAGCAGAGCGCCAACAGTAACAACTGCTGCTGGAGTAATGTCACTCGTCGCCGCAACCCAACGCGTCGAAAGCCGACCGTCAAACAACCACGGAAAACCGTGGCAGTGCAACTCCTGTTTCTCGTAGAGCTGCTGGGGGAGTTCACGACGCACGGTTTACCTCGCTTCGCAAGCTGGGTGGAACGCGTGACAGAAAAAAAAACGCAAAAAAGCCTCCTTTGCAATGGCAGTGTTTTACGTATGGGTGGTATCAGATGCAGTTAAATTGTTTGCGCGAACACATCACAACTGAGAGTGGGTTCTGTGCCGGTGCGTGAGCGATTACACCATCAAGGGCGTGACAGCCCGTTGTGCGCAGCTTGGGGCTCCTGCGAAACACTTGAGCATCTCGTAGTGCCCTGTCCCACATTTTCTACGCAGCGGTCTTTGCTGATTATGGAATATAAATTCCTAGGACTCAAGTGCGCGACCCTAGACGAGTATACCTCTTTCCGAGTGGTAGTGCTTCCCGACGCGACCAAACCCACCGAGCTCTCCTTACATTTATGAACCAAACGGACCCGGCCACCCGTTTATAGACAGTCTTTTTTTTCTTTTTTTATTATTTTTATTTATGTTTTTTACTCATACTCATCGAAGTCTTCGTCATTTTTTCTTTCTTCCTCATCTTCTTTCCCCTTTCTTCCATCTAATCTCTGTTTTCCTCTGTTTCTTCCCTCCCCCGAAAGAGAGTGAGCAGGCGTGGTGCCCCTCCAGGTGGCAGTTGCCAGCTTGCTCTCTCCCTCTTTCCTCTGTGTCCTTGTGTAGCTGCGTATGCAAATCAAATAATAACAATAATCACAACTGAGGCTTTTTGATGGTAATATGACGGGCTTACCACGTTTCATTTATGTAAAGCTGTCCCGGAAACATATTCGCGCGAAGTTGACAAAGCGCAAATGGGCGTAATCACACGAACAGTTGGGTTTGATAAGGCACGTTGCCGGGCTAGTTGGTTGGGATTCATCATTTTCACTGGTATAGCGCACCAAGACAAGGACACACACAAAGGAGAGATTCACACACACACAGCGCTGTGTGTGTGAATCACACAAAGGAGAGATTCACACACACACACAGCGCTGTGTGTGTGTAAATCTCTCCTTTGTGTGTGTCCTTGTCGTGGTGCGCTATACCAGTGAAAATGATGAGTTGGGTTTGAGGGATTTATAATCCGAAATCGACTCAAGCTGTGAAAGACGCCGCAGTTGCGGGTTCCTGGTAATGTCGATTACCTGGGGTGCTTTGCCATGCATCCAAACCGCACAGCGTGCAGGCCTCAATTTCATCTCCATCGAAACGCCACCGAAGCGGCCGGGTCGACTTTTGGGCCAGGAGCCGACACAACCACGGCGGATATACTCATATCCAAAATATATCAACGCCTTTAGTTTACCGCTATACCGCTATTCGCCACAACGAGCACTCGTGGTCGACTGTTTATGGTGGTCGACTGCTGACTCGAAGGTCGCGGGATCGAATTCCTAACGTGGCGGCTGAATTTTTTATTGAGGCAGAAACGCTTGAGGCCCGCGTTTCAACATTTAGGCGTGTGTTAAAGAAAAACTGAGAATCCCCAACTAGCACATCCCTTATTATAATATAGTGGTTTTAGTAAAGTAAACCCCGACAATTATTATTATTATTACTATTCAGCGCACATAGGTGCACGAAACAACGTATTTTATGAAGCACATGAAGTGCTAAACGCAGAAACATTCGGGGAGACATGTTGCTATTAGAGCGTACATACAAAAGTGTTAGGGCGCCAAGTACAGCAATGACAAGAACATGAAAATGTCAAAAAGGCAATTTAAATACAGGAAAGATAAAACGAAAAAGGGCACAGTGTTGAAGACAAAAATAACCAATATCAAGATAACAAAATTTGGATGTTTAATTTCGAGGAAATTTCAGACATTGCCTCGCCGAAAGGTCTTTGTAAAGCAGGTCTGGCTACTGGCAAGCAGGAGCGACGACCACAGACACTGATCGTAGTCATCTTTTTTTTCTAACAGCGGAACTTCTGTCGGTCGCACTGAGCGCGATGTCCTTACATAATCAATGTAAGGGTCAATAAGTTGCATTGTGCTGCACCATATTAAGAACAGCAACAGGTAAATACAAAATACATTTCACAAAGTGATGCATACAGAACAGATCTAAATTTCATGTATTTTGTAATTGCCGTTGAACACATTACATTTCCTTCAAGAAAGTATAAGAGTGGCATTAATCAGGACTGCAATTTATATTGCGTGGCCACGAGCTCAGGTACACCGGTTGACATGAAACCATCTGTCCATTTGCCACCGATGTTCACACGGTTCTGGTACGCTAATCAATCATCAAATGTGCCACCACATATACTAAAGAGCTCTATAGTTCCATGGGAGCGATATGGTGGTGAATTCCGCAGGGCACCACCCGATCTATTCCACCACACAGCGAACCACACAAATTGCGTAGAACGATCAAAAACCTTTCGAAGTAAGATTTGGTTGGCATATCAGCGTAAAGACCAGCAACGCCTCAAACGCTTGCCTAATTCATTGCATGTGTGCTGTACCCAGCATTAACTCAAAATGCAGGTAATGATTACGATACCACATGCAAGTGAAAAAAACGTGTTTCAGCAGACAACAAAACTTCGAGATCAATAACAAGCATATAGATTCATGGAATCAATTGCAAAAAAAAAAGTTGGCTAGAGTTCAGGACAGGAAAAACTACACGATCAAAGACAGCTAACCGGGTCAGCAAAGACATAAAACTTGGAAGAAAGATGTCTCAGTGGCGCCCTCTTCCATTGCGCTATGCATCGACATCTGTACACACAGTCTTACTGAAATCCTCTAGCGCTTCAAAACGCCATAAGCCGCAAATGTAATGTTTCGTCATTCACGCTAAGCACCACCGAACATCAAGGCAATATATCTGCTTGTCGTGTCAGCAATCACGAGAATACGCAGCTATTTTGAAGAGTAGCTGCGAGGACTTTCAATATCAAAAATGAGACCTTAAGAGGGAGGCAGCTGCACCAGGGCACCAGGCACATACGCGACAATAAGCACTCAACAATGGCACTTGGCTCCGTCGACAATTTGTGCACTGCACTCTCTGTTTGAAACTATATAATCAACGGTACAATCGGTTCCTCAAACAGTCCTCCGAAAGAGTCGAAATGGAGGCGCCATAACTACTTCAACGACTTCAACTGCGGTCGAAAGTTTGAGTGACTGAACACTAACGACTTTGAAGAAACACAGTGATGATTGTTGCTTCGCGCAAATAAGCATTACTGAAACCCGTGCGGTACGTGCGACCAGGGGCGCCGAGGTAAGGTGCGTTCAACGGTATGATGCGAATTTGATGGCATGGGTGAGCAAGAAGATTATATGGTGGTAAATATGATAATCTGTTAGTACTGGTCTGCCCAATCAGCATACCAAGAAATGATACGATATGTGAGAAATGGCGTCGTAAAACATCGTATAAGGAAATGAACTATACCTAATGGTGATAATGGTTTTAAAATGCAGTTGGCTCTGCAGTTATGTAAAAGAGCGCGGAAGAGCGCCGCTGGGGCCCCGATTGTAAGGTCGTGGTACACACCTCTGCGCCCATAAGAAACACCAGTGCGTGACCCCAGCACTGGTGGTCCGAATCGAACCCTGTACGTCGTTGCGCTCTCTTTCTCTCGTTTATGATAGCTACCATTTAGATAATTTTAAAATATTCACAGTTATTCCCAAGCTGAAGCTCAACAGGGAAGCAGTACATATACGAACCAACTCAATGCCTGCTGTTCCATTATATACTTCGCATCCACTTCCGACTTTTTTTTTTTTTCTCCAGTGTCTTCTCCTTCGAACTCCTGCCCCGCAGACTTTCCTTCATCGCTGCTGCTTCAATCACGGCGCAAATGCGCTCGCTGTAGTCGACTTCGCAAAGACAAACCAAACAGAGAAAGAAGCGACATCTCGGAACTCTGTTCCATTGCCGACGACGGCGCGCCACCAGAGACGTGCTCAAAGAGAATGGAGGAACGCAAGCCAAGTGTAACGGAGCCATCGATTGGCCCGGCACTGGAGAAAGCACATAACGGAGGACCGCAGAAGAAAGACGGCTGTTATTTCCCGCGTACACTCGAAAATATCAGGCACCGCTGTGGCAAGAGCAACGTGTCGAAGCGACGAGTGGTGTGGAAGGGGGGTTCTGCGCAAACGAGCTCGACATCATGTGAGGACGAGAGTGAAAATCACGCGGACGCCATATTTAACATGGCAACATACGCGCGTCGACTGTATACAGACGCATTTCGTAAGTGCCACTGAAGACTGTACGAGCTGAACGCCAAAACGTGTGCACGTTTAGCCATTTTTAATTCAGGCAGAGGAGGAGGAGGAGGAGGAATAAATGAGGAAGGACAGGGAGGTTAGTGTCTGCGTGCTTATCTATATCGATTACTGATAAGCCGA
This sequence comes from Rhipicephalus annulatus, assembly GCA_013436015.1. Taxonomy (NCBI): domain Eukaryota; kingdom Metazoa; phylum Arthropoda; class Arachnida; order Ixodida; family Ixodidae; genus Rhipicephalus; species Rhipicephalus annulatus. Next base: position 58,796 of record WOVY01010212.1, on the reverse strand, counting down.
GGGTGAAGAGAACGAAAGACAAGACGAATGTCACAGCATGCCAGCCTATCTGTTCTTGTGTAAAGCAATTTTGGACGGTGTGGTTCGTGACATTCCACTTTGTAAACGAAGTGCGGACAATTCGAAAAATGCCTTCGTCTGAAAAATGGTTAGCAAGTTCCACAGCGAGAAAACGGCCGTTTGGTGATCATTGCATGGGGATACAGCCACTAGGAAAATCAACGCATGAACAAGTGTCCAGTGTTCTCTTAGCGTAGTGAGTATTTCTTTCTGCTGTCCTTACTGTCTCCTAATGAGCTTGCACCGCATCCATGCAAATGCAATATTAAAGCGCGACTTGAAATAACCCACAAAGACCACATTATTCTCGCTGAAAATCATCCACTTTTTATTTTTACTTATTCTGTCAACCATTTATGCTTCAACCTCACACCAAAGTAAACATCTGATCCTCTCACTTTCTTGTCTATACACAACTCTACCAATTGAACAATGCGGCGTTTTTCAAAGTTCGGCACCACTACACGGTGCTGCACTCTGTAAATAGGGTGTCAACAAATAAGAAGTATCAATATTAAAGCAAGTCAAATCATCTACGACACTTAGCGAGCTCACATAAAAAGTGGTGGTGAGAAAGTTTTAAAAAAAAAGTGGCTGCCTTTTGAGCTATGCATGACGTCAGGCATTTTGAGCTATGCATGACTTTGCATGACGTCAGGCATTTTGTGGTTTATGTCATAAACCCCGAACCACTGCCCACGGTAGTACTCTTCGAGGGTTGCTGACGTTACTGATCTGAATTCACGATGTGTGCAAGCAATCGCCGACCACTTGAAATAAGGCGCGAACAATGATCTGCCGAATATAAGTAACTACATCAATGTATCCATGCACAAAATTCAGCAGTTTAACCGAGCGGCACTAAGGCTTCTTCCTGTCTTTATGAAGTACAAGCTGTTTTACTTTAAACCATGACGACAAAATAAGGTTACTGGTAACCATCTCCGACATTTACTGGCACGCAGACAAGATGCTCTTCGTGTCAGCGTCGGACGCGTCCTTCGATGTATTTTAAACACACGTAACGTAGACGTAAGAGCTGTCTTCGCATTCCGCTATCTCACTCACACTTATCGACTAGGTCATATGGAGGCATGATATGCGATCAGCAGACTATTTCCGTCGGCGCCGTCACGGCAAGGGCTACTTAAACAGAAAATCGATAAAGTGACTTAGGCGCTTCGATCAACAACGCCTGTCTATGCACGTTCGCCGTCGTCATCATTGTTGCACTCGCATACAGCGAGCGAGGTTGGGCAAAGTGATCAGCATGTATACGACAACCTTCGCACTGGCTAATATGTAGCGTGCCACGTCAGTGACTAACTGTCGCACATGTACAGAGTCGCTGACACTGGAAGATAGAGAGCCTCACCGGTCTATGAAACTTCAGAATCAGGTAAAAATGATCCGGTACTTTTCATATCTAAACTGAAGGCAAAACACGCCAAGGTCACTTTCACGTGTTAACTGTATACAAAGGTACGAAGGCCTCGATAACTGCCACCTAGTACAAACCTTGCAATAGGCTACGTGCAGACAAGACGAAATAATTTTTACTATGCATTTTACTATGCATTTTTACTTTGCATGAAATAATTTTTTCTACTTTTTTGTCTTTTAATTTACCCGACGGCACATGACGTGCGTAGTAACGTACAGCGACCAAAGGTGCGATAAAAATCTAACACAGCGGGACTCGTTTCACACTGCAGAGAACCACACTACAGCCCCAAGTGGTTCGGTTGGTCAACGCGGTTTGAAATCCTAAAGACACTCATGCTGTGACATCCCGCATAGAAGAGGGCTTCAAATTATTTCGATCCTGCGCGACTCTTTAACACCCACTTTCATGAGGCAGAGCAAGGGCGTGTATTTCACCTCCATCAAAATGAGAGGCCAGGACCGAAACCACGTATTTCCTTTCAGCGGCCGAGCGCAGCCCGACGTGCCAGCTATATACAGTTTGAAACGTATAGTCCGAGCTCCTTGTATGACAGGCAGCACATATCCCTTCAAATCTGCGCGTACTGCAATGCCTGAACAACGGTGTCACAAAAAACCCGCTAAGGGTGGTGTCAGTCTTTATAAAAGCCTTCCGGCTCTTCTTGACGCAACAAAAAAATAAATACAAACAGTGACATTTCACTACCTGGTAGCACGCATAAGACCTACCGAGAACTCGCAAAGTATGCCTCGAAAACGTGACCTGAGACCACCAACAAGCGCTTCGCAAAGTCAGGAAAGAACGCAGAGAAGAGGAACGCGGCGGCAGGGAATCACGGTATGTGTGCAAGAGGCAAGAGGAGGCGGGGAACGGCGTCCAAATGCTGCAAATCGTTCGGCTACGTGAGCCGTACGCACAGAAATAGAGAGTTGTACACCGAAAGTGAAAGAACAATGGCACGCCCCAGGCAGCGGCGCGTATCACCAGATCTCGATGCGCGTCCGGCAGAGGGTTGAGAGTACTAACCGCGGCGCAGGAGAAACCCCCCCCCCCCCCCCCCCCGAGTACGCGGCGGACGATGCGGAGAAGCCGACTGAGTGCGGGCTCGGAGAAAAGCTATCGGAACACGTCGGCGGCCAGACAAAAGGGAACGAGAAACAAACGCCGCACTACCGCAATTCCTTCGTTTTCAAAATAAGATCGGAGGAGTTACCGCTAGATGAGGGAGTCGGGGCCCGCGACTTGGCACGCACCCTTTGTTCCCGTAACGACAATAAATACTACGCGGAACGCAGGAGAGCGTATAAAAACAGCGACACGCATCTCGCCGAAGCTTTATGATTTTGCTGAGAGAGGCACAATTGTTTCGCGCGACCATTAAGCATCCTCCGAGAAGAGCAACAACGTCACTGTTGATTACGATGGTGACAGTGATGCTTTATATCTCCACGACGTTCAGTTGGGCCTGCTTAACCAGTGCTATACGACGTCAGCGACCACGTCAATGATCACTGCAAATAACAGACGAAAGAATGAGCTAAATGTGGTGTGATTGAATCCCTTCTACCGTTCAGAACAAACGGTTTCTCTCGATGTTGATTAATCCATTTAGTTTTTCTTTTTCTAAATAAATATTCGCAGAGAACATAGTTCAACATACAAACAAAGACACTGCAGTGTCCTTGTTTGTACGATATGAACATGGTCTAGTGCCCGACTGCCGTGACAAGTGCACACAGTTTTTTTTTTTCCTCATAACGCCATAGACTTCAGAGTAATAAATGAATCCAGCGAATGACCAGCCATGACGATGGCATCGCAGTGTCGTAGCTGAACGTAATCATCGCACAATGAAAAGCATTCTCATCTGTGAAACTTGGGACACGTTTCTGCGCATTACTGCACAGCTGACCGTTGTACTGAACCATGCCCGGCTGTTCAAAGAATTACGTCGAACCCAGCCGGCAGCGTGCGAAGCATTGCCCCAAGAAATATCCCGTAAGCGCTCAAAGAAACGCTCCGGCAAAGAAGAATATTTTAGGGCCAATGAAGTGCGCGCTCCGTCCATCTTTGAATTATAGTTAAAAAAGTAAGAGGGACACTGCACTTGGTCGATGCGATGGCAAGTAATTAAGACAAACTGCGCCGCGCACTCATTCGTGCATTCGCTCACGTTACAATGGGCAGCGCGCGCATTAGACCGAGCTCCTTCTCTTTTTTCCCTCCTATATATATTAGCGCGCTGCAGGTGAATGCGCAGCGGGCCGGCCACATGCATAATAGATGGCAAAGCCATCCCTATCAGCGGGAGCCGCTTTCAGATCTCACCAGACAGCCGAGCAAACGCAACAGTTCGGCGAGACGAGAAGACAAAGGCAATATTTGCACCAGCCGGCACAAGATCCCAGCGTGAGTTGGAAAGAAGTAGAAGAAGCGCGTCAGCGAGGGCGAAATGAAGCCGCGAATTTCGACTCCCGAGAAGATCTCAGCGAGCGCGCTCTTACACCAGTGGCTCCAATATTGTTCGAAAAAATAGGCGTGAACAGTTATGCTGCATTCACGCGTATGAGCTCTATTTAAACAACATTTGTTGCTGGACTGTAATGTATAAGGCCGGCATCTTCACACCGGACAATGAGATAAACTACGTACATGCGCATGTGCTTTTCTGCCTTTTTGCTGCAATTGTTTCTCTTATCCTCTCTCTCTCTCTCTCTCTCTCTCTCTCTCTCTCTCTCTCTCTCTCTCTGTTTCTGCGTTTCCTTTTCCAAATCCGTGCAGCGAAGGGCAGCCAATCACATGACTTTCTGGTTAATCTCGAACATACCCAGAAATTCAGGACATCGTATTTAGTTAACCGTTTTTCACACCACGTGGCGTACAGGCCTTCATGTTGTACATCATATTGTACGTCATATTTGAAGACTTCTTCTGAGGTTTTACTACGACCAATTTCCACTTTCTTATCAATTTACCGACAGGTGATTCTTTTACCCCTGTAATGCTGCTTTTCTGCGCTACTGGTTTTAGAAAGCTCTTCAGGAAAAAAACTCCACCCAGCGTAATCTCACTAAATTGCACATACAAAGACAGGTTGTACTACCGTACATGCCACTACCGTGCAATTAGCGAATAACGTATTGTTGCGCTACAATTAGCTTTTTCAGAAATCACCCCATACATTTTCAATGGACAAAGAAAAGTGTCTCGGGGAAAAAAATCCAGCCGGCCAATAAAAACTAATCGCGTTGTGCAGCATAAAGACGTTGTTAGCATTAAGTTCCTGATGTGCAATTAGCGAAAAATTAGGTATTGTTCAGTAATCCTTCTTTGAAGAACGCTCCCCATAGCGTTACGCCCAGCGCTTCCCCTTGGGATCGGCTTTGACGCCCTAGTCGATGTCCCAGATTGCTGGACATGCTTGTTCACCTATTAGCTGGGGCGCACACGCACTACCTTCTGCTTTTCTTTTTCCTTGCTTATGTGCCCCGTGGAAACTAAATGCTTTTACGAAACACGAAACAGCAGGTGACACTATAAAACTTTTGAAAACTCAACCAATGCATGCATTTTGGTGGAGAATGGACTTGAAATGGCACCCCCCCCCCCCCCTCTGTGCGCAAAAGGCGCGAGCATTCCGACAACAGCTCCCTTCAGTAAATAAGAGAAAAAAATGCTCTTCTTTGTCAAAGTTTTGTGAAATGAACAAAATTTATTTTGAAAACGCATCGCGTGACTCCGTTGGCGAAGAAAAAAAAGGCGAAAGGACACATCTGACTAGGACCCCAACAACATAGGTACAATGTAAAAGTACAGCCACTGAAACGAACTAATCCCAACATGATAACAATGCATAACGAAATGTATTGCTATATTGGGCCGGCAATTATCCGTTGATCCGAACACGCTGAGCATACCTTTAGGGTGCTTGCATGCCTGAATAAAGATGAATTAAATTGAATTACCTTTGTATTTAAAATAAGCAAACAACACGAAGTGATAAAAATAGCAAAATATTTCGACGTACCCACCGCTAATACTGAAGCCCCTACAAAATCGAAACTGTCTGCGGGCTTACTGTGAAAGACAGGATAAGCATAGTCGCACGAATTGTCGGACGAACGCAAGGCGCGACGCGCTGCCTTGCAGAGAAGCGCGAGAAAAGCGACGGCAATGGGCGTGAAATGAAACCTTCAAAAAAAGTGCACGAAGAGAAGGGGAGAAGCGATGGCGAAGCTTCACTGCCAATGGAACCATGCCTTCGCAAAAGCTGCTCATTTGCATAACAGGGAGAGAACCGTTCAGGCGTCTCCCATAAGCGACTTTTCTTACCTTCGCGCTGAGCTATAAAGCTGCGCTCTACGCTATAAGCACATCAGTAACACACGCCGCGCCACTCAAGCTCTTCAAATTCACCACGGGGGGAAGAAAATTGCTTCGCCAAAAAGAGAGCCGAGGAGAAAATTTCGGACTTACGACTGCATTATGCGAGAGGAGTCTCAAAAATGCCGGAGGCGGGAAGGGTGGAAGGGGGGGGCACGTGCAAAGGATGCCTCGGTTTCGATACGAGAGTGATACGTAATCGCTCGAACAAAAAGGGAGCGTTTACAGGAGCGTGATGTTGCATCGACGTGGCTGAGCGCACGCTCAAGTATTGGCGTTCGCAAAAACTCTGTTGCGCCAACGTACTATGCGAGGGCTCTCGAAAGAACGACGCATTCGAACTATGATCGGAAGACGAGAGAAAATGATGCATGGGGCCATCGTGACATTCGAAACCGTTTCCTCATCGTCGGCGCCGTTTCGTGCGTCGTTTTGTGATCAAGGGATACTTGGCTGCGATGGCAAAGCTTGTTCCTGTTCTCATCGTAGCACTCAATTTCTACTCGAAGCCTCTGCGACGACTTTCGCCACAGAAAAGGCGCGTTTTTCTGTCTGTCACCTGCTGCCGACGTCTGTATATATAGCAGTCACACGCAGGGCACGCATGGTGACCACAAATGGTATACATACGAGAAGAAACATATTGACAAGAAGCAGCCAGATGAAACAATGTTGCGCATATATCACAGACATACGCGTTTACGTGGTCGCCGAGTTCCTTACAACAAATACAGGCGCTCTAAGCCACTAAGTTCGAGGACATGCGACAAACACTGCGGTCGCTTTGCTGCAGGTCGTCGTCAGTTCTAGTTTGACATCGCCTGCTGATGCATTGCATGCGTGTAATTATCATTGAAAGATTCAGTACGGGAGAATAAATATATTTGATGATGATAATTGTTATAAACAATTTGTTTTAAAGAGTTTTTTTGCTGCTACTTTGTTTAGAGGCCTGAGAAACAATAGCTCGCACACTCGATATTTGTTACTCCCAAGGCAGCACACTGCAGTGGAAGCTGAGGCACTCGCATTTAAAACGCGTGCAGGTGGGTAACAAATTTTCTACTATAAGCAATACTGCAGAAACTCTACGGGCTTTAATTCTACGAGGAGGGCCTATGCTTTTACGCACACAATCTCGACATGAAAAATTTGTTTGTCCTATACTCTACTCATGTTTGCTAAATCGCCATACCGAAAATTGGTGCACTTACGGGCAGCGTTTGTTACCGATCGACAAGGCTACGTCATGCGCGTATGCCGCACACGATACACAGTTAGCAAAGCGTATTCCCATAGATGTAAAATACAACACACGATCCCCATGGACCGGCTGGGCTCATTGCGTAACAGCGCCTGCAGTAGCAGCAGGGCACCATATATACAGGAGCACACGAACAGGGGAAGAGGGCGGGTTATGAAATTGCCGCTGACAGGAACAACTCGTAACGATCATTGCGGAGAAACGGCGGCAACGAAAACCCGATTTGTTCGGCTGCCATGCACCGCCGCGGTTGAATCGGCCACACACGCACACAGGGTCCGTGCGGGCAAACTGGTGACAAATGACGTCGGCTGCTGCTGCTGCTGCTGCTGTGCCGAAGGGAACCTGCAGCAAGGAGCTATATAGTTCTGCGGGGAAATACACGTTGGTGCGCAGCGGGATCCGACTCTGCTTTTTGCTGCCACAGCTCGGTGAACGAAAAAAAAAAGAAAGTAAACGTGTCAATGGCGCGAACTTCAAAAAATATACCATGAATTAATCCTTTCCTATAGAGACGAACAATCGCCGCTCAATATCGTCAAGATACGGAGAAGTTATGACTGTTCCGGCTAGGATTATAACTACAGGCACCGCTACTTGGAACACTGGCCATCTGATGTACAGCAACAATATCGGCAGTAGACCATTTACAGCGCTGAAATTCGCAATCATAACAAATAAAATAAAAGCGAAGCTTGATCTGAAGGCGCAGTGCTAAGTTGTGCCAAGCGTGAAGGAAGTACGGAGCTGGCAGCCTTCTTTCCCTTTGGTTTTCTTTCTTTCCCTCTTCTTTGCCTCTGCTCTGTTTCTGGTATTTCTTGGTCTGTTTATTTTTATTTCTCTCTCTTTCTTTTCTACTTATTTTCTATTTCTTTCCTCTCTTAGTCTCACTAATTCTGGCTTTCTTTCTTTCGATCTTTTTCCTTTCTCTTTCTCTTTTCTTGATCCTATGTTCCCTACTCTCTCTCTCTTTTCTGCACTTTCTAAATTTCTCTCACATTCTTTCTATGGTATGCATTGCTCACTCTCCCCATCACGCCCATTTTTTTCTTTCCAGCCCCCTTACTATACAAGGGTAAGTTATGATCTGCTAACGTGCCTGAATACCAGAGTAGTTAAGACGCGCGCTTTCAGATAACGAGTACGCAGGTTCAAATCCCGAAGCCTCGTGAGGATTTTCGCTCTTTCTTTACACCTTGCATTTTTTTTTTCTCTGTTTCTCGCTCCTCTGTTTTTTTTTTTTTCTCTTTCTGTCACCTCTCATTGCTACGCCCCGGACGAATCGACGCACGTGTTCTGGGAGCAAAGTAGAAGATGCAGAAGAATGCAAAGTGCTAGTTCATTATGATGATAATTATAATGATGACAATTATGATCATTATGATAATTATGGGTCACGACAGACATTGCACGCCGAGCCAGAACAGCTTCTATGTTAAAGAAACTGAGATTTTGCGTGAACCACGACGTCATTATGAGGCATGCCGCAGCACTCTAAGACAAACGATCAATTTACAACATCCAGCTGGTTCTTTACCGTATACACCGTAATGAAATCACATACGCCCGTGATTTTGCACTTTTCCCCCTACCTAAGTGGAGCCGCAGCGGAGAGATATCGAACCCGTGTCCTCATGCGTCACGACCTTATTGACTCAGTAATCAATGCGGGCGGACCACAATGCAATCGGAAGGAACAAAGCGCAATAATAGACAGTAGCAAAGAGGGGCGACGCGCAAACGCTGTGCTCTACGCGTTCTTTCGAATGTTTTACCAACAGGCCCGAGCTTCTACACTAAGCCGCAAGGCAAGTTTGCAAACCGTGTTACGCGCATGTCTTCACTTCTTCCTCTTTCTTCTCCTATATACTCTCCTTACCTCTCAGACCTTCTGAAATTCAATACAACACAGGTTAGCGCTTACGTCCCTTTAATTGTGGTACTAATGTTTTATCACGAAAAACTATGTTGTCATCCGGAGGCGAAGCTCGCCCTCGAGGACATGGAAGACCAACAACCACTCGTCGCCAGGACTAAGAGGGCAGTAGAAGGAGCCAGAGGGTTCCTGGACTAAGAAGCCCTCCCACCTCAGGGTGACACCGGGCATTGCTCGGGTCACTGTTTCAAAAATAAACATTCACTTCTCTCTCTCTCTCACCCGGCGAGGTGGCTCAGAAGCCGATTGGCTGGGCTGCTGAGAAGGAGGGCCACACATTCAACTTACGGCGATGTCGGGCGCATTTCTATGGGGGCGAATTGAAACGCAAATGTCTGTGCACTTGGATGATATGGGTTCCCGTTGGTCGAAATTATTCAGGGAGCTCCCACTACGGCGTGCCCACGTACTAATATTACCGTATATCCGGTAAACCACGGAATTCCTATCAAAATCCAGAAACCGCGTTCGCGCAGCTTAAGCTTTTGAATCACCACCACTTCCGCATGCATTACTTCGTCAGTACGACTTGAGGGCGTCCAACAACAAACCTTATCGTCCATTGCGCGTAGGTGACAATGTCTTTTAAACGGAATATCAGAGGAGGAGCAGAAGGAGGAGCAGTAACAAAGAACAAAACAAGAAGACAGCTTAGTCTGCTCAGAAGATTTCGAGCATGGCACTTGAGAATTAAGCAAGCACGATATGCCGTTAGGTGTAATAAAACATCAACTATCTTCACATTTGGAATATATCCCACGATGCAGAGCGGTCTCGTTAGCGGTTCACTAGACGCTCTAATGAAAAGTATGCCTGCAGAGGTGAGATCAGAAACTTAATACAAGAGAACAGCTGGTTGAGAAATCAGAAACCCAAAAAATGAAGGGCAGAAAACGTATGCGGATGAGAAACGAAATGCAAAAAAAATGTGAAAATGTATGAAACAAAAAGCAACGGGGGAAATATCACGAAACGAAAAATCGACATTCAATTTTGCTTGAAGATAACAGAAGAACAGACTGTCTTGTAGCACTTACAAAAAAAAAGAAAAGGAAGTAATAACACAATTCATAAGTTCAAAAAAAAAACAGCAACAGAGAAACCATGCTTGAAGAATGAAACGTGGCCGAGACAAAAGCCTGAAGGATGGATTAAGGATCGCTGCGTCTCTGCGATAACAATTAGCGCCGAAGCTGCCGGATGCCCGGCTGCAGATAAGGAAGTCGGGAATCGATGACAAATCGCGACGAGCGTATCGACATTCTCGCTATTAGTAAGTGTCTGTGAATAAATTAGAAGAGGTGACAAACAACAGGCAGATGTCACATGAGGGTGCCACGAGGAAAATACAGCGAAGAGTAAAGATGGCAAACGTTATGTCGCACACATTTGAAATAATGAAAGTATAATGGCAATGATTGAAAAAGAGAGGTGATAGTTCGGAGAAAAACGAAAGACTCCGGTTGGTTTATTTTGTTTTTTTTTTTTGGGGGGGGGGGGTACTAAGTTGTCTTTCCTGGAAGAAAGCTGCTTGTCACGTCTCAATACAACAGATTATGCTCCGGATCACCGTTTTTCTCAAACATAAAGAAAAAATATACGGAAATCAAGAAAAATAGATTCGCAGCACTGAGACACCAAAAACCTTTTTAAAATGTTATTTTTTCTTTGTTTCAACAATTTTCAGAAGAAAATGCACTGCAGACGCCATCGAATCGTACAGGACGCAGAAACATGGGCAAAACTTCCTGTATACTGTGATAAACAAGCGGAAGTTCACTTTTTCTTCGCACCGGAAAGTGTGTCAGCACACAGAAATTAGATTCAATTCACCAAACGGCGTCCGTCATTCACCTTCCTCTCTCATTGACCATCGTGGCGGTAGTTTCCGCGGTGCACATTTGCTTTGACGAAAACTCATTCGTTTCTTCAAAACGCGGGGGAAATCCTTTCCGGTGTTTAGAACTTCCAATCGGCCTTACATTTATACAGTTTCTTCTTTGGGATTCGGGATAAACGTAGCATTAGTATCATCAGAAAGGAAAATAAGATTTACGCAAAGGAGTCCACAGCCAGAAAAACATAGTATACTATTCCACCATACTTAGGCCATCCTGAAGTTAAATAATATATCCGAAGCGGCTACATCCACGTCCACCTCTGGGCTTAGAATCCTTCCGGCACTAGCACCTGGCGGTAACAATATTTGTGTGGCGAGTACAGCTAAGCAAAAAAAAAACACCAGCCCGCAGTAACTGATCACGTCCTTCTAAGAACGATAATCAACTTTTGATATTGCGAATCTTTGCAGTCGTGAAAGAGACTTCCTTTTTCGTGCATTGTCCATCTGCAATAATACGTCGTTGGAGTGACCCGACAGGCGAGAAAGACAATCTTAATGACAACCCGCAGTTCTAAAAATCGCAAGAAATTGGACCCGACTTTCTCACAAAACTATTTATTAGCGAAAATCGCTCGTCGTCGAACAGCCGCATTCCACAAAATTACGTAGATCGGCTGCTCACTGCTGGCATGTTATTTTTTTTTCAACAAACACACCACAATATTCATTAACCTTTTTTTAAGCACGAAGCCAGTTCTAACCCAAACCTGAAATAACCCCGAAAAGTGCAATCGCCTTCGCAGCGTATCGCAAAACGGTCATTCCACGTCAAACGTTCCAGCCATTCTGACAACCATCCCAAATGTATTCGAACAAAAAAAATCGTGCTGATTTACTGCATTGAATATAGTGATCTGCTAGAACATATCGGAAAGAAGAAAATGTTTTCGTCACGTGACTGCCTTATGAACCTCAAGGGATGTCGTTTCGGTGTTGTTTGTGGAAAATTTAATTTTACCAGTATCGCTCCTTCTTTCTATACCAAATTTGATCTACATGTTAAGTAAATGTACTTGTGTAAGCTGTTCGAAGCTCAGTAATATTAGTGCATGTTTACAGGAACAAAGGCCTCCAAGAATTTAGCTAAGAATGTGTTATGCTTGCATTTTTTTCTATCGCGATACTGCATTTTTTATGAATATCTGAGTACTGAACACTTACTCCAAAGAAAGTATATTTTAAGAGAAGGATATTTTTATACCTCTCAAGCTGCTAAACTTTGCGACAAAAATAAATCACAAATTTCGCCAAATCGCCATTTTTGCCCATATTGAGACGCAATTTGCACCACGTGGTGGTCCAATTAAAAATCACTTTTATGTTTAAATCAAAAGCAAGGAAGCAGTTCTTTTCATATGGCAAATCTTATTATTGCATTTTTGTTTTAAGAAAAAAATTAACTTTCGCACTTTCCAATTGGCACCTAGCTTCCCATTTGGTCATACGACACGTGCCACCTTGTACTTCACCACTACCGTCAATGGGAAAGTTCAAAAAAATATTTTCTTCTTTATACCAAATATGTAATGATAAGATTTGCCATATGAGAACAAATGTTTATTTGCTTTCGATTAAACTATAAAACCGATTTTTGATTGGACCTCCACATTGTGCAAATTGCGTCTCAATATGGACATAAATGACAATTTGTGAAATTTGTGGATTCTTCTCGTAAAGGTTAGCAGCTTAATAAGGTCTAAAGTGTTTTTTCCTCAAAATTTACCTTCTTTAGAGTAAGCATTCACTACTCAAATATTCGTACAAATTGCAGTATTGCAATAGAAAATAAAAACATAACACATTTTTGGCTAAACTCTTGGAGGCGTATGTGCCAGAAAAACTGAACTAATGTTACTGAGCTTCAAACACCTTACACAGAACCTTTACTCAACATGTAGACCAAATTTGGTATAAAAGGAAAGAGTGGTACTTTTAAAATAAATTTTCCACAAACAACAAACACACAAACATTACGGGAAGTTGAGAAGGTACCCACGTCACCAAAAAATTTTATTTCCTCGGAAATATTATACCGTTGCACTGTTTTCAATGCCGTAAATTAGCAAAAGATTTTTTCAATACATCTGAGATGGTCACCAAAATGGCTGAGACGTTTGGCATGGAATGACCTAAAACCTCATCGGGCCACCAATGCACTGAAAGAAGCAAAACGAAATGCATCCACACCACTGCGATTTCGGGCTTCAATGAGCGAATATAGAAAAGAAAACTATGCCATGCAACACAATCTTCGCAAACAAGATTAAAAAGGACTGAAACACAATATTCCTTAAATTAACGGACTGGAACACTAGCGGAGACGTCACCGATGCATCAACCATACCCTTGCCCCGTAAAACAATTGCACGGTATCCAATGAAGCTCCGTCCCTGTAGTGCACGAAGGTTACGGGAACTTACCTGCACAGAAAGAAAGAAAAAAAGGTTAGCACAGTGTTTTTACGCAGCTGTATACGGTACAAATGGAGACACTGCTACGAGCATGCTGATGAGCTGAAAAGAAGTCCGTGTGCTCACCACAAGACCTGTGCAAAAACATTCTCTCTGTCTCTACATTATTTATTGATCGAGTATTGCGAAGTTGTAGAGTAAATAACTGCACTCCATAGCGAATACTGCTCAAGTACTACCTACTCTAGTGACTCGCCAAGTGCCGACCTACAACTTCACCGCACGACTGACCCGGTTAGTAACGCTAGACTGCAACACCTGGCCTTTCGCATTTGCACAGTAAAGTGCCCTCCGATTAAGTCACTCCATATAGAAACTCCCGCAGTACTTCAGGCGTGATAACATTCCGAGTTTAAAAGGCGTGTGCCTTGCATAGAACGAGTACATAGGCGCTCGTCTTTGTGCAGCGAGATAGCACAGAGACAGACCTATTCCATCCCGCCTAGAGAGCTCGTAGTACGCTCCATCACTTCCTTCTCCCTTCACGCGAGTTGGTGGAGAAGGTCAAGGAAGGGGAGATAAACCGGGGTCGGGGTCGCGCCGGTGGGGACCTGGGCCGCGATGCTGGCTCCTGCCAAATGTTGACTCGGCAGAACCCAGGCTCCCTGTACAAACACCTCTCCCGCACAACACCGCTGCCCGGCGGCGAAGCTCCCCGTATCTGGTTTTTCGCGCGGGCAACGCGAGCGAGACGACGAAGGATGCAGGCCACCCACAACAATAGGGATCCCCTCGGCTTCCGCGGCCGCTGCTGCCCTCATTAGAAATACGCGCTTTCGCCGGGTGCGTACGCTGTATTATTCCGGTTTCGCCCAAGCCTTCGCTCGTTGGAAGCGAAATCCTCTCGGCGCGCGTTGAGAATTTCATCGCCAGCCCAATACGGCAACGAGGCAATTTTAGTTAAATGAAACATTCGAAATGAAAAAAGGTTTTCTATATCGACCCACATGAGGAGAAACGTAACGCAACAGTGCGGTGAGGTTACGTTGCACGACAGGCGACGCAAACAACATACAAACAGATAATAATAATAAATAGAGTTTTACAAGCAAAAACCGCCCCACATGATTATGAGAAACGCCATAGTGGAGGGCTCCGAAAATTTTAACCACCTGGTATTCTTTAACGCGCGCGCACTGACATCATACAGTACACGGGCCTCGATAACTTCGCCTTCATCGAAATGAGCCCCCCACGGCCGGGATCACACCCACGGTCTTCGAGTCCCGAGCATAATAACCCTTGCTCCACCGCGGTGGACTAAAAAACGCGTTGACCGGCAGTTTTGTCTAGGCATGAAATGCTTCATGCGGGTGAGTGGCTCCTAGAAGCAATGTTCCACGACACTGTGCGAAGCAAAGCGACGACAACGCGACAAGACTTCACTGCGTAAGCATAAGGCATCATTGCGTCGTATACGGGGCAACTGAACACAGAAGGGAAATTTCCAGACCGTTTGTAGTTCTAAAGAAGCAATAAAGTGAAGTACGATATCTGTTTATACCGGTAAAATAATATTGAACACTCTATACATTCATTAATTTCAGGCTAGGAGGTCCCTTACCTGAGCAAAACGACGTAGCTCAGGCTTGCGTAACCACGGGACGCGAGAAAGAAGGCAGACGCACAAAACAAAAAACTTTGCCTTCATTGCAGGGACACGTTCAACCAAATAAGCTTACAAAGCAAGCCAACTATAGTTACGTAGTGACGCAGTCGTCACAACGTCACGATAAACTGGTTCAGGTATCGACTCTTCTGTCTCAAGCCTTGATTTTTCGAATTTCCCACTATCACGGGATAGTGGTACACGTCAGTGCGACGCCATCAGTTCGTGCTTATACCCTCGTATTACCGTGAATAATGTTGAAAAGATAGGATAGCGGCCCTTTTTTACACTCACCAGACAAGGGCAAAAGGATCGAACGCACACAATGCGCTGATAGATAATGCCGAACCAACTAATCGTACGCCCAACAAAATTGCCTTTAGTAGTGAACCGGTGCCCGTCCTTGTGGTTTCATCCTTTTTGTGTCTTGTGTTTCTGTGCCGTTCTTAACTATGAACACACAACAACTCGCCCAACAGCCAGTGCCACTAAATTACATTTTGTTTTGATTATTCGCACGGTGCGAGCGGTGCGAAGGAAAGTGATAGGTGTAACCTTCTGAGGACAGGAAGATAGCAGAGTGGGTCAGGAAACAAACCGGGGGTTAAGGGATACCACATATAGTTCAAGTGGAGAACGAATGGATTTGGGCATGGCGCACCGCGCGTAGGCGCCACATGGCCGTTGGTCAGTACGGACTGTTCCAAAAGAAGGCAAACGAGTGATGGGGAGACAGGAAATCAGGTGGGCAGATGAGATTAAGAAGTTGAGATTAAGAAGTTGGGAAGATGAGATTAAGAAGCATAAAGCACAGGACTGGGTTGATTGGCGGAACATAGGGGGAAATATTTGCCCTGTAGGGGGCGTATATAGTCAAGCGGTTGATGACGATTCGCACGCTGATCCCTTACTGGGTCGTTTCGTAAGGTTGCCAGACCAGTGAATGAGAAGATAAAAGATGGGTGTAAGATAGGTAAAATTTCTCACAGCAGAGCGTAATATCCGTATGGCAAAGGAGGAAATTATCGACATCGGTAGCCTAAAAGAGATAATGAAATGCGAGCGAAATTCACCTGAAAGCAGTGAACAAGAACATGAGTTTTAATGTGACGCTTATTCTGCTGGAAAACGAGAAAATATTAGGAAGATCAATCGTTGCCATCGTTACCAATCACTGAATGCACAGCAACACTCTCACCGAAAACATGGACTGCACCTTGTTAGGTTTGGCCTGGGGATTCATCTCTCAATCCCTTCGGCGCCCAGTCTTACCGACGCTGTCAAGTATTTGAGTGATTGTTCCAGACCCGGCGGCGGGCAGAGGCGAGTTCACGTCCTTCAAAAGCGGACCTTTTGTCGTCGCTTCAAGCAGAAGCGGTGACTAATGGACTCGGCGACTCATCGGGCGACTGCAAAGCTGGCGTGGCCGGCGCCGGAGCTGACAGAGGAGCGGTGCTCCCTTTTGATCCCCAATCACCAAGCCGACCGGCCGACTGCCTATGCTCGTCATGCATTGTACGTGCTAGCCGGAGGGCGAGACGTCGTGTCGCCAAGACGCCGCTAACCATTCGAGAGAGGCCAACAGAGACAGCACCTTCCTGGAGGAGACCAACGGCCACCGCAAATTACCCCGCTAATTGAGCGAACAAAATCGGCGGACCCTTTGAAGTATGCTGCCGGGCTCGTGGGAACTCTCAGGTGGCGGCACACACACGACGCGGAAGAGCACTGCTGGCGCCACCACCGTGCAGTGTTCACGTGGACCTTGCATGCTCGCCTCCCTCACCTGTGTGTGCGTGATTGGTGTTCGACTCTGAGAGGAGGAGCCCGACAGGGCATAAAACGAAGCAGCAGAGTGCTGGACGGCTCTCTGAACCTGGCTCGGAACTATGTAACGTTCAATCACCACGCTCGTGGTTTGTTAAACCACTATCCCTTCTTTTCTGTAAATAAGTGTAAATAATGTCATAAACCCCTGTTATGTTTCCCGTATCCTCCTGCGTTCCTCCTTTCGACATGTACAACTGATGGCAGCGGCGGGTTGTCATCATCAGCGACCATTCCTTCCTTCCCAGATTTTACAACTGGTGGCAGCGGTGGGATGCCATCATCCTCAGCGACCTTCCTTCTTCCCAACCTTAACAACCTCGAGTGTGGCATGTTCACAGAACGATCTGATATGTTGCACGCGTGTCGCGAACATAAGCCCAGTTTCTTACATTATATTCTGAGTACGCTGTTCTCAGAGCAGATTCTCCAAACAATCCCTTCTTCTGCTGTTGCGTCTCTCACTGTAGTGCACCAGAGCTCATAGTGACCCGGCGTCATAGGAGCAAAGCACCAGAAAAACTCTCTAAATCTTGTACGCATTCGCCCAAGACGACTAGAAAACGCGAACCATCTTCCTCTTTTTCTTATCATTCGATTCCTCGCACCCCTCGAAAAATTTTCTGCGACAAACGTGGTTTTGCATTGACTCGAAGATCGAAAACGCAACATGCTTTGTGCTCCTCACCTGGTTTAGCATAGCCTCCGTGATCGGCACACACTTGACCAAGCGACGATGTCATGTGAGGGGACGTGACGTCACGTATCTCGGCGATATGTGACGTCATGATGACACCCCGTTTTGCCGTAACCAAGCGATTTTTTTTTCGCAACCTACCGGTGCCCATGACGCTGACGCCGATCGTCGAATTTCGCATTCGATGAGTAACCTATAAAACCTTTAAATAACGCCACTCGCGTGTCGTAGAAGTTCTGAGACACGTTCGATTGATTGATTCGTGGGTTTAACGACCCAAAACCACCATATGATTATGAGAGACGCCGTAGTAGAGGGCTCCGGAAATTTCGACCACCTGGGGTTCTTAACGTGTACCCAAATCTGAGCACACGGGCGTACAACGTTGCCACCTCCATCGGTAATTCAGCCGCCGCAGCCGGGATTCAATCCCGCGACCTGCGGGTCAGCGGGTCAGCAGCCGAGTACCTTAGCCACTATAGACCACCGTGGCGGGGCCTGACACACGTTCGAGTGATGCGTGATGACTTGAGGCATCTCAGTACGCACACACGACTAAGCCTTTTGCGCAAATATTAAAAAAAACGTAGCACGCTTTTTTTTTCAGTAGCATTTTGACTTGGCACATTTTTTTTCCCCTTTGTTTCTCTCTTCGAAACTTTTAATCGCGGAGCAACGGCGCGTTGCGCAGCGCTTTCAGGCGGCGCCCTCCGATGTGTCGACGCTGTCACCCTTCCAAAGCAGCGGCGGTGCAAGCACAGCAGGGGATGGTGCCATTTAAGATGGGAAGGGTTATTTTACAGGGCGTGAAGTGCCGGAGCAGACAAACGCGAAATCGACGATCCATCCATCTTCCGGCCGTGTCCCTCGACACTCCCTCCTTCACGTGACGTTATCCGCTATTCTTCTTCGCCGCCGCTTCAAAGGCCTCCTCTGCCACCTCTTTTTTACACGCTCGTCGGCCCCCCGAGGCGCTGCCGGAGCCGTGGAATGAGGGCGATGCCATCACTCAAGCCACAGTGTTTCAACCGAAGATAATTGGAGACAAAATGCGACCGTCTGTAAATTCCGCCAATATACGACGCTTCAACAATCACTACCTTAAAATGATTGGACAAGCCTAGTTTGCACTATAAAACAGAGGACAAGTACTTACAAGGATTTTTCAACTTAAGTGCGCATATTCGCTATATCCTAATGACAGTGTTAACTGCAAAAAAATAATGAAAAAGAAAAAAACAGTCCGCGGTTATGAGAAAACACGCGAAATCGTTCTTTTTTTAGGCTGAGCAGCATGTGAAAACAGTTCATTACTTTCCAACTGCGGTTGTTAGTCGAAGCAGTCTGTGCCTGAACCGTTCACGTGGGGAGAGCAGGGTGGAAATAAATAGGAGATGGTTTAAAAGAGGGATAATAAGCAGCGGAAGACATTCGTCTCTTCTAGCACAATGTTTTTGTAAGTCCCGCTAAAGGAACTCTACATTAGTGGCTTTCGATAATTTTCAGTCCGATTCCATTTCTGTTTTTTTTTTTATTGCAACCCGTCGCGCCCTCTAACAAGCAGGCTTGTGCTCTGCACGAGCGGAAATTTGCGGGTCACGAAGTACATGACGTTACTACACATTTTGCTCGCCGGGCACACAGCGTTGAACGCTATACGTGAAACAGGGTATAGTCATACGTATTCGGACGAGGTTATGTCATAGATATCCACGCTACATTAGAAAGGGGGAGGGGAGGGGGTAAGACAGCGTCGTTGTCAACACAGTCCTCATTCGGTCCCAGCGGAACGAGGAAAAGTGTGGAAATAGAGGCGACGGGGAAACCGCGAAGAAGACGCGTTCTGCCACCATGCACGTTCGCGCCGCGGGGGAGCACGCGTCGGCAGGGCGAGGTGTCGGCGAGCAGGATGGGCGACGCCGTGAAAACAAGAAGGGAGGCGCACACGGGGAAAACGAGAGGAGGGTTAAGAGGATTCACCCGACCCCGGTGCTCGTTATACGAGGCGACGACGACACACGCTCGCTTGTATATACTTGGTATACACACAGGCTGCAAGAAAACGTGAGAGCCGCAGCGCAGGGACGAACCAACACATTAGCAGTGCTTTAATTGGAGCGAGATGCGGTAATCTTCAAAGGAGAAGACTCGAGATGGGCTTCATGGTGCCCTTAGCGATTTTCATACGGCGCCAGCAGTCGAAAAGAAAAAAAAGCTTCATAAAGCGCTTGGATGGCGCGAGCAGTGCCTAAATAATGAGCTCTCTTGTTTTTACGGATCTGTCACCACCGCTCTAGGTATACAGGCCCCATTTGGCCTGTATACCGTAATTACTAAATTGTCACGTAACTGAGAGCACCGAAAGAAAGGGCGTCGGTCCGTCAATTTACCGACTGCTTCTCTGACGCAGCTATATCTACGTCAAAGAAACAAGAAACTTAATCAGCATAGGAGGCGCGCGTAAAATCTAGGGAAATATTTCTGTTTCGTAGGTCAAAGCCAGAATGGCAAATGAACGGGAAAAGTGTCTGATGATTGGCCAATTTGCTGTCCGGCTATTGGGTAACGTAAGCCGTTCGAATCGCGAAAAAAAAGTATTGTACAGTAAATGTGCGTGCGAAAACAATATTACGCAGGAATAACGCAGACACTTTTTTCGGGCCCTTAAAGCCAACAATTCAGTCTAGCTGCATTCAGTTGTGCGCTGCTGTGGTTAGGTTTCGAAATAAGCAAAGTCGGCAGCGTTCTCGGCAAGAGGCGTATCATCTTTCTTCACAGCAGGCACGGCCGTGTTAATGAAAGTTCAATGTTCAAAAAAAAGTATCGTTAAATATCAACTGCGGAACGACGCCTCCCCGCTTTATTCCACGGATTGTTGTTGCTTCACTTGTGGCTGAGAAAGGAATTGACAAAACACCCCATTGCTCCCTTCGATGGATGGCACGTTTCATGTGACGCAACTGTAGAGAAAAGGACGAGCCGCCGTCTGCATGGCGAAGCCCGCCCATTCACCTCTTCTTTATTCCGAATGCACTGCTCTGATCTGATCTTAATGATGATACCACCACTCCTCGTTTTCTACATAATTTTTAACAGCCACAATTATACATAAAAAATTAAGAACTGCCCTGTGAGACGCGTCTTCTATGGATAGGATTGCGCAAAAGACGACACGCGTATTTTTTTTATTTTTTTTTCAATGCAGCCCACGTTAGACCTCTCGACTTCCAGAATATCTCCCATTATATTTACATCTACTATGTACTCATACGTACTCCTGGATTATACGTCCTCCCCAGAATTGCTCGATTAATCCGCCTAAATATATAGATTTTATGAAGACAGTTCGCAGGCCACAGTTATTACTAACTTAAGCCCATAATTTCGCCGCGAATAGCAACGCACCCACAGAGCCGCGTTCACCTGTCGTTGTGTTCCTGACTGTCATTTACTTGGCGGCTAAATTATGTAAATGTTCACGTAATTTCGGTGGGGCACACGCCCCGGAAGAAAACATTCTGCGCAGCTGCAGTTATCTTCGGGCACGTTGCACATACACTGCAGCTATACGCACCTGGTGTTGTTTTTCTCTCTATATGTTTCCATCTCATGCGCTTACCACTACATAGACTATCGCAGATGCTCTTTCTTTCTTTCTCTTGCTCTCTTTCTCTCTTTCTTTCTTTATATCTTTATTTTTCTATTCCCTTCCTTCTTTTTCTATTTCTTTCTTTCTATTTCTTTCTCTTTCTTTCTCTTTATTTTTCCTTTTTACCTTCTCTTTACTTTTTCTTTTCTCTATTTCTCTCTCTCTCTTTCTGTGGCGTCAAATCAGCAAGCTCCTTTCTTAAGATACAGAAGCGATGAATCGGAATGAAGTACAGATTGAAATAGCAATATGAGTGAAAACAAAATTTATCATTCGCATTTTCTCGCAACAGTCAATTATAAGTTCTGTGAGCGTCCAGAATATGCGTTAAACGGCGTTTCATTGCCACGCGCCAATTGATGTAGCAGATTTTCGCATCACCGCTTTTATACTTTACAACGATAAGCCGCCCAAGTCCCAGTGAGCCGAGACTGAGAGCTCGTGCACTCTTCCCGGCATGTGATGGTCGCTCCTTGATTCTCCCTGGTTCCCCGTGCTGTGTTCATCATTGACAGCCGTCAAGAAACAATGCAGCGCTTCAAGAACGGCATCCGGAACTGCATCCGCCGGTAACGATTCAAACGCCGTTCAGACGGCGCGAAAAAGAGCGGGCCGAACAAAAGGTGTGAAAAAAATAAGTACAAAACGAGCCCGAATGGCGGGAAGGAGGAACGATGCAGCTCGCGTACTGCACAGCCCAGCCTGCCTCTCCTCCTCGACACGCTGACAGAGACGTGTCCCGGTCTCGTCCATTGCGAATGACGTGCTTCGGTGCCCGAGGAGACTGACTGCGCCCGCGTAAAACAGGCGAGGTCCTTGCAGAGTGACACCAGGCACGCTTCAGGCGTTCGGCCGATGCGTTTCGCAACGCACGCGAAACAAAGAGGCTCATTGTTTCAGCAGTTAACCTTAATTACCGCAAACAAACCAGACCGCAAACGAAAAAGAACCGCTAACTCACTTATCGACGAGGAAATCGCCTGCAGATTTTAATCGCAAGAATTTTCCCCGTATGGCAAATTGTTACCACAATATAAGGTCTGGGAGGATATGATAGGAACAAAGTATACACAAAAATAAGTAAAACCAGGCGAATATCAGTTTACTTAAGAATGCGATACGGTACAGTCTTGAATCTTATCGTCGAACATGCGAACCAGAAATGTGGCGACCAGGGTCTGCGGAAAAGCGAGAAATTAGCTGTATGCGGCGGTTGGAGGGGCAGTTTTGAATTGGTAAGAGTATACTTGGTTAGAGACGCCGGTGAGAAATAGCGCCAACGCCGATCTTCCTGTGAAAACCGCGGCGAGCACACGCTGTGAACATCCAATAAAGATCTACCCAACACATCGGCACGTCGAGTATACGCTTTTAGCGCTCACCGAACATCGCTCGCTGCTTTAAAGGCTATGCGAAAAAAGAAGCCCTCACCAAACGACTATGCGTCAACTTGGGGGGAAAAAACTAAAGAAAGAAACAGAAACGCGCCGCTTGTCACCACAATGTCATTGACAAATGCTTCGCGTTACGTATACTCATCGAGCTGATTTATAGCTTGCATGTACAGTGATAGTAGGAGAAGGGATGGGGGCGTCATAGTCTGACTTCGTGTCATAGTAAAATAGAGAACTGAGTGCCCGTTGCTACGCCACTGTTTGTATATTTCGCGCCGCGTCCAACATGTCACTTTGAACAAAAGAAGTTCTCTGATTGGCCACACAGGTTTCTGTGCCGCATACGCCATAGAGTTTCCCACAATACTTACTAGAGGGAACTCTGGCCCTAGTGTCTATGGGAGCTGCAACACACGGCGCTTCAGCGAGCATGGGAATGATGGGTAATACACACATTAGTCTAATTTTCGTACTTCTGGCCTGCTTCTGGCTCCGTGTGTGTTCGTGTGGCTTGGAGCTGTTTTTTCACGAAAACATAAATTAGCAAATGTTCACCGTTTGCGCTTCACAACCTTATAAGATCTTTTAAGCTTACTATATCGAATCAAGTCCCTAAGTTCACAAGGGTTCGTTCTTTCTTTCAAAACAAAACCGTAACCAGTAATAAACAAAGCCGCAAGTACGATTCGCCGCCCGCAAGTACGAAGACTAGGCAAATATGTGTACTACCCATCATTCCCATGGTCGCTGAACGATCGCAGCGCCAGAGTGCCCTCTAGTTAATTTTGAGAAACTCTATGGCATACGCGTTTGTTGGGATAGCTGCTGCCTTCATTAGTGAACCAGTGGTGAGTGGTGGGACTGCAACAACACGGCTAGACGGGCTAGCTGGTGATCATTCACGAACTAGCCAGTTTGGTGAT
The DNA here is from genome assembly GCA_013436015.1 of Rhipicephalus annulatus. Lineage (NCBI taxonomy): Eukaryota > Metazoa > Arthropoda > Arachnida > Ixodida > Ixodidae > Rhipicephalus > Rhipicephalus annulatus. The sequence continues at coordinate 35,233 of WOVY01010212.1, read as the reverse complement.
GGTGCTTACGATTCACCAACTAGCCCACTTAGTGATAGTGGTCACCATTAACCAACTAGCCCATTTAGTTATATTGCTTACAATTCACCAACTAGCCCACTTAGTGATTGTGGTTACCTTCACCAACTAGCCTATTTAGTTATATTGTTTACCCTTCACCAACTAGCCCACGTAGTGATTGTGGTTACCTTCACTAACTAGCTCACTTAGTGATAGTGGTTACCATTCACCATCTAGCTCATTTGGAGATAGTGGTATTTGACCATGTCCATGTCGCATACCCGTTTACGATGGCCGCAAGCGTTAACATGGTTCCCCGACATGAAATGTCCGATTAAGATGAGATTAGCGTCGCTGCTAAGACATCCTCCCACGTAGACTGCACATATGTCCTTTGTCTAGATCAGTTTTTTTATAATAAATTGCAGTCTTTTTATGACTTTGTAACTCGTCAATATTAGGTCTTCCAATGAGGTCAACGTTGCTACAGCAAAATTGTGGGCCCTGATCACGCTGAAGGTGGTTCTCGAAAGAAACAATGGGCATCAATAGGTAGTGACATCGACGTGGTAAGGGCTAGGTCGCGCAACAAGCGAAACGTGGTTCAGTAATACCCCAGTAGAGCATACCACGCAGTTTAACTCACACATTATACGCGTTTATAGAGTTTCACTAAATTACAGCGAGTACCTTCTCCAACAAGTTTTCGTCGACAGCCACAGCCGACATGAGGCTGCCTCAGAGAACGAATATTTTGGCGCATTCCCTATCAATGAGATTTCTCTGCCTCGCGCCTGGGCTCGTCTTTGTTTCGGGGAAGCCTGGAGTGCGTACATGACACTAAATACCAGTTCCTCAAGACTCCAATTGGGTTCTAGTCATGTCATATCAGCGACAACGTCACTCCCATTCATTGCTAGCTTAGTCGCGTTTATGCATTTGGAGACAACGCTGTCACCCAACCTGCCACGCCGTTCACTATTAAACGCATTCGCGGGGGCGCAGCTTCCACGAGACAGCCCTTCGAAGCAATTCCGCGAAGGTGCACCAGCTAGAAATAGCCGTTCCTCCGACGCCGTCGCTGCAAACTCGATTGCTAAACGGCGACATTACACAAGGCTTCTCGGAGAGCACTGAACTCTACACCATTGTGTTGTCATCCCCAGCGCGCTGCAACATCTCAGTTTACTTTAGAGTAAAACACGTATATTGCAAAAAAAAAAGGAAAGAAAGGCACTCAATGGCAAAGCGATCCCTTAAAGTCAGTTTAACCACCATCCCACACATTGTGGTCGATATCGCATACACATGCGTGTACATATACGTCTACTCCACGTTCTCTACCGTAAATATGACCAACGCGCGAGTACGATCCTGCATGCTGACAAAAAGTGGCACGAATGGTGCACGCTCACGAATCAACATGTTAAGCCAATGGCTCCCTAATTTATGTAATGCGTCACCTTTTCGAGCGCAGAATTCAATCTAGACGTTCAGCTCGCTCTAAGCTATATATACGTAGTAGCATCGAGCAGATATCTGCAACGGATACGGCGCAAGAAAGCAAGTCGCGTGATGGCACCTGGCAGAGACGGCAGTGTAACAAGGGCAGGTGAACGAAAACGAGAGGATGGCAGGAGGCAAGCACCACCTCGCTGAGATTGATCGCGAGTCCGAACAAGAACATTGCCGTGGGTCGCCAACACAAAGGGCGCAGCTGAGGAGACACCGATACAGCAGCTATTCGTTCGTGTGGTCCGTTCGAGCTGAGCAGCAGCGGCAGGCCAGAGGTCAAACGCAGCAGACAAAAACAAAACTTAGGATGGGGGTCATGAAATGCGACACGGCCGGCATAGGTTGTTTCCGTTTTTAGGCCTCCGCCAAGGCTGGGACTCGAGTGCAGCTTTACTTCCGCGAAGGGCATCCCGAGAAGCACGAAAAAACCCAAAAAAGGGATCCATGGCAGCAGCCGCAGCCGTCGGCCAGGTCGTAGCCTGAGACGTATGGGAATGTGTCGCGCCGGCGATCTACAACGCCGGCACCCGGGGTCCATGGCAGCCGACGCTCTTTTTCGGCACCGAGGCTCCCCGCCTCTTTTCTTCGAAACAGAGCAAATACACGGGGGTGCCGTTCCTGGAAGTGCCGCCGCCATGCGCTCGCCTTTCACTGGGCTGAACGAAAAAGCCGGATGGCACCCTTATAGCAGGACTGCGCTCCTGCGTGGCAAGCATGTGGCTTGGGGCGACATTTCGTTGGCCTGAGGCGCGGGTTTTATCAGGGGCAGCTGCTGGCGCGTAAACTACGTCCATGAGAAAGGAGTTCACCTCCGTCCATCAAAATAGTTCTTAGCGGGTTCAAAAGGCAAGAACTGGAGTCTTGTATAAGAACATGGGCATCCACGTTATTTCCCAACAGGGGAGCCCCCTCATCAAGAGGAAATTTACTGAAGCAACCAATCTAAATATCTTTTGTGACTACCTACATTATAGTGGACAGCGACTATGCCTTCGCAATGGGTTCAGAAAATCAGATAATCGGAGGACAGAATTTGACAATATCGCCAGGATGCAACGTCACAGAAGAAGGCCCACGCCTTAAGGGCGAAGCTCCTTATGGGCTGAGCTTATGGGCGTGGGCTGAGCGTCCCGTCGTAATCTTATGTAACCACCTCTCGTTAGTTCCTGAACCGGCTGTAGAGGGCGGTACTTGTACATATAACTGAAATGCATATACGCTGAAAAATGCAAATGGTACGATACTAAAGGACGTTATTGTAGTATGACAAATAATAAAAAATCGCAGCATGGCCATGGACATGCTGTGATGATGAGTGGGGCGAAGCAACTGCCAGTCCGTCCGCGCTTCTGTCCATCCATCCGTCCACGCGTCCGTCAATCCGTCCGTCCACGCGTCCGTCATCCATGCGTCCATCCCTGCGTTCGTCCATGCGTCCGTCCGTGCATGCGTCCATGCGACCGTCCCTGCGTGCATCCATCCGTACATCCGTGCGTCCATCCGTTCATCCGCGCGTCCGTTCATTCGTGCATCCGTTCATTCGTGCATCCGTCCATGCATCCATCCGTCCATCGGTCTGTGCGTCCATGCCTCGTCCTCTCGTGCGTCCATCCCCTGCGTTCGTCCATGCGTTCGTCCATGCATCTGTCTGTCCGTGCGTCAAACAGACAGACAGACAGACAGACAGACAGACAGACAGACAGACAGACAGACAGACAGACAGACAGACAGACGACAGATAGATAGATAGATAGATAGATAGATAGATAGATAGATAGATAGATAGATAGATAGATAGATAGATAGATAGATAGATAGATAGATAGATAGATAGATAGACAGACAGAGAGACAGACAGACAGACAGACAGACAGACAGACAGACAGACAGACGACGGACGACGGACGACGGACGAACGCGGCCAGTGGATGATTCACGGTTTGCCGATAAAACCCTCCGAAGCTTCACCCTACTCATCATCATTCACGCCATGGATATGCTGTTTTTTTGAGATCGACTGGCGTTTCTGAATGTTTGTAGCCAGAACGCCCTTCCTGTGTGCGTTTTAGATGCGGAGCATCTAATACTCGAGGCTTGTAGTGCGGCGCCGTCCGCAAGCTTCCTCCTCCTTCTTTTACCATCTGTGCATCCCTTCCTCCTCTACACACACCGCGCGCGCTTCACTCCTCCACCATCTGTGCACCCTTCCTCCTCTACACACCGCGTGCGCTTCTCTTCACGAACATTCGCTAGCTGTATAATGTAGCGCGCATGCGCCGTCACGCTTCGAGAACATCGGCAGCTGACGCGCGCGCATGCGCCGTCGCGCTTCGAGAACATCGGCAGCTGACGCGCGCGCATGCGCCGTTGCGCTTCTCCCCCTTCTCGAACATTCGACAGCTGACAGTGCATGCGCCGTCGCGCTGTATATATACTCAAGGTCGGCGCTCGCTCGCTCTGTTGCCGCTCGTCGGTTGGTTTGTACGGCGCGTTGACGTCCAAGGTCGCGGTGAAATGAATTCCAACGAATCCACAAACACAATGATCGACGTCCCTTCGACCAGCGCCGCCCTTTCGCATACGTGTGTACGTGTTCACTCATTTAACACCCCCTCCTACAACCATGTTAACCAATTTAGCCACCGACCCAAGTAAGTCGCAATTTAACACCCCATTTCACAACCACGTTAACCAATTTAGCCATCGACCCAAGTAAGTCGCACTTTAACACCCCGTTAACCAATTATATGCTCCGCATCCTACTCAGTGTTCCCCCAGGGGAGCTGCGGGCAATTTTTTTTTGTTTTTTCATGAGTGCACGTGCCTTTTTTTTCCTATTTGTCTACAACCTCTTTTTTGTCCCTGTCCCCCCTCCAGTGCTGGGTAGCAAACCGGATGCCAATATCTGGTTAACCTCCCAGCCTTCCTCTTCTCTCTCCCTCTGTTACCGAAGAATAAGAATTTGGTTTAAGCGTACACGGCAGGCGCAGGCAAGTAACTGCAGGCAGTCTGCATTAATTTACTTCAAAAGCGAGAATGAGCTAAATAGATGTTCGAAATACGTACATTGATGTACAGCCAAAAATGGCCTATTCTGCTTAGTACACCATCCTACGTTTTTTTTTCTTTTGTAACATACTTCATTTCCACCCGCTTTGTAAAACTTTTTTTAGTAACCCGACATAAGAATATTTCCATGATGTAACTGCATTTCTGTACCGTTTCAAGTCTGAAGTTTGGTTTGACGTTAGAAATTTTTTCACCATCGTTTGGAGCATTCATTCCTTATCCAATGATTCAAGGCCTGCCTGATGTAAATCGCAATAAAATAAAACAGACATCTTTTTTTTTAATCCTCAGTTGACAGGCCGCTGAACTGCTATAGCCTGCAGCACGTCATAGTGGTTGTACGCATATGTTGTTGAGCTTGCCTAAATTAATCCGAGTCACAAAGCACCACGTTTCTTTCAGGCGGCGTGAGTGTAGCACACACGCACTCCACTGTCAACATTTGTTCTGCACGCTCCATCGACACGGTTGACAACGCAGAGGCGCCATCGATCACCCCGGCAGCTGCGGTGGCCATCGCGCCTCCCCTGCCCCCACTCATGAAACCGTAACGGCGAACCGCAGACTCGACAGGACGCTGCATCTGCACAGTGTTCAGCCCGAAGATGAGAAGAAGGTCAACTGTGGCTCTCTTGATACGCCCTTAACCGGAGCCGGCACAGCCAGGACAGAGACGAGCCGAGAGCGTCTTTCGCAATCCGACCCAAACGACCACCGCCTCCAGGGCGTCCCGGCTATTGACGGCTGCACCGCCGCCGACTTCGGTGTTCGCTGCTGTTACCGTAATTGCTGCGACGAAGCTCTTTCCGCGATTATTGTACACCCGCGAGAACGCCGCTCTTTCCTCGCCTCTCAGTGGATACCGAACAGCCATTTCATTAGTGTGGATGTAACGCGGGCCACCAAGCACATCAATAAATAAACGGGCGGAAACGAAAGATGGTGGATAGGGAGGGTCACTGAACCATTCAGCCGAGATGTGCTAGAAAGATATATTTCAATAAAAAGGTTCACAACGCCCTCAATTTAATCTTATATGTGTACACTGTATAGAGTGGTCACGGTGGTACCGAACAGTGTATACAGACAAGGTATTCTAGTTATTGTCTCAAAAGTCCAACGCTTCCTCACTCCTTCGCTTCAATACTCTACCTCCCAGACCCTCACTCATTTATACGCTTCTACACAGTCCACTCCCTTGCCTACTGACTCGTGGGCTAGTCCGCTCATGCGCCAAGCCAACTGCTAATTCCCTCACTTTACTCACCGTACGCTCACAAGCGCACACATTATTGATCAACGGTAAGTGGCGGTTTAGTAATATGTCGGTAGGACATGTGGCTGTGCAATCACTGGCAAGAGACGCTGCTTTTACAGCGTTTGGCAGTATTTAAAGGGCGCAAAACACGGAGAATTTTAAAATTTAGAAGAAGAAAGTTGACACCCGCCATCCTACCCTCCCCTGGCTTCACCAGTGGTCCAACTGCACGTTTTCCCAAACAGCGAAAACGATCACTGAATGACCCGTAATCACTAAACCTAACACTATAGCTGCCTTCATCCAGCGCGCCAAACAGCCAACAACGACTTAAAAGATTACTTTAGGTGCGAGTTGAATTTTTTTTTTCTCTGAAGAACAGAACATAAACTAAAGATATCCGCGAAGTCGACGCTTCTTTGTTTTCATAGATGGCTGAGGAGGAAGCGTCTCACGCTCGAATTACAGCGAAGCTTAGCAGGCCCATCCGTATAATGAAAAGAAGCACATCTTGGTCGCTTCCTTCTTTAAGACGGATATTTCACGCCAAATTTGTTTTCTTTTCCGAGAAATTTAGAGCGCTCGTGCGTCAACAACCATGCACGCGTAGGCGTAATAATATCAAGTTAGTGCACCATGGCATTCTTGGCATGAAAAAAAGAAAAACTGTGAAAACAAGAGTATCAACGGCAGAGCTGTCGAAGCGCATATAAGCAGCGAGAGGCACTTTGGATGTCTGTGGCACGCCGCTTGACTTCCCGCATTTGTTGTTTGACGACGGGGTGGCTTCACTCTTCACCCATTCTTGCTCGGCATTTGAGTACGACGTTTGCAAGCGCCGAAGAAACGCATGCTTGGGTGACAAGCGAGGCAGGGTTTTCCTCGGTGAAAGCGAGGCAGCGAGGCGAACAAGAGGAAATGTAGACAGAACAGTGTGCAAACGGGCAAGCAGTCACGCACGAAACAACAAGAAAAAGAAAAAAACTAAGAGGAGAGATAACAGGAACAGCTAATCTCGAGTCTCTTCCGCGCAACCAATTACTCGTGCAAAAAAAAAAAAGAAAACCGCTCAACGTTTACACGACGTAACTATCGAAAAGGCTTTCAAATTCGATTGCGAAGCATTCTGTGCGTCTTAACAGAAAAAGCTCTGGTCAATGAGCTGTGCGACAGTGGTCTGCGGGCCATGTAGAGGTCATCGTGCCGCCACCTTCACGTCCTAATCGTCGTTTCCAGTGAACTTGAAATGATCTTAATATACTAAGAATAAATTCCTTTCATAATGAACAACAATGACGCTGTCTTCAAAAAGACATTTTCGCACTTTTAACCACCTGGTGACACATTACCTAAAACCAAATGAATTTAAATATACCCAGGTGCGCATGCAGAAGGACTTCGCATTGCATTACAATAATCGAATATCAAGCTGATTGACGATTCCAGAGAACCAATACTGCAGGACAAGATACGCAGAGGTACCCCCCCCTCCCCCAAACACACACGCGCGCGCGCGCGCGTGGACACGCGAACACTGCGTATAAAGTATGAGAACTACACGTCATATCCGGTTGCGTCAGCCCCGCCACGGTGGTCTAGTGGCTAAGGTACTCGGCTGCTGACCCGCACGTCGCGGGATGCGAATCCCGGCTGCGGCGGCTGCATTTCCGATGGAGGCGGAAATGTTGTAGGCCCGTGTGCTCAGATTTGGGTGCACGTGAAAGAAACCCAGGTGGTCGAAATCTCCGGAGCCCTGCACTACGGCGTCTCTCATAATCATACAGTGGTTTTGGGACGTTAAACCCCACATATCAATCAATCCGGTTGCATCCTGTAGAAGAACTAATTTCTGTCAGCGTTACATTGTTCACACAGCGCGTAAAATATAAACCATCCTTACGCATGCAAAATTATTCACAACTTTGACTATGATTTGCCGGAAAATATTGAGATATTCGGCACAGTTGCCGAGTCTGGAAAGCGCGCTCTGAATAATTGACGGTTATTCTGAACCAACCCGTTTTAAGTCGGATCACACACATGAGATAAGCGCAAAAATAGATTATTCAAACTATCCACAAATCGTCAGAAATATTAGCGACACTCATCTTTTGTTTGTTTTTTTCTATATAGGATACTACTCCTGAAAACGAAAATGAGAAAAAAAAAACAGGAGCGCCATTGGGAACTACAAAATACGAAGAACAGAAAAGAGACAGCTAAGTAGAAGCGTCCAAATTGCATTAGAATGGGCAAACAGTTCCTCTTCTCTCTGCTTCTTTCTTCTCCTATTTCCTCTATGCCTCCCCATCCCGAAGGAGCAGGCAGGCTTTGTGCCCCTATAGGTGGCAGTTGTGAGCCTGTTCCCTCTCTATTTCCCCTGTCTTCGTGTTCTCTATGTACTCAAACCAAATAAATAAACAAGTACGGCGATCGCAACATTTACGCTTTTTGCTCTCTCTCTCCTCTCTGCCCGCGCGTCCAATAATGAGCTCGGACCGCAACCGCTGCACACAAGCCGCGCTCGATGAAGCGCAACTCGGCCCCCACGCATTGCGCACACCGCGCACAAATGACCCGTGTCCACCGCAACTCCCGACTCGATCCGCGCCCCGCCGCACACTCCCGCACACGAGCGCCCGCTTTGTGCAGTGCAACTCTCACAAATGCGAACGTCGGTTCGACGAATATTTCAGAATAACGAACAACATTTAGATAGTCCCCTACGGTTTCACTGTGCACTCTATGCAAAAATCTTGAAGATGAGCGAACTGTTGAAAAGTGAATATTTTATTTGAACGAGCTTGATCTCCGGGCATAAGTTCATTTTTTAGATCAATATAATCAAGTTTTGCGCTCTGCAGATGTGTGCCACCACTAAATCGGCGATCCATCGGCATCGGTGCAACATCCCTTGTGCACGCAACGCCACCCTGGCAAAACGGCGGTGCGGGAGACGAAAACAAGCCACGTACGCTTTAGTGCCTGCGCAGGTTCAAATCCTGTATTTATATAGCCGAAACTGCATAGGTTGAACCAGAAAGTGACGATACTTCATCTCGCAGCAACAAACTGTGCCAGAGGCGGTGCACAAAAACGTAAACTCTCCGGACAGCTTTCTCTCTTCTTGCGCTTTGATGGCACCAAGTCCAAATGAAAATTACAAAACCCTCTTCAAAATAAACTGCATTTCACACGCCTGACTTAATTTATGCCGCACCACAAAGTTATTCCGTATTCCAATGAATGGTCAGTTTAGTGAATTTTCAGTTTATGTAAAGCTTTTGTTTCCTTTTTTTTCCTTCAGGTTGACTGAAGTGAGAGTTAACTTTATCACCCCAGATTTCGGCAGGCGTTGCTGTCTTCGACCACCACCAAGTCATCAGGGCTGTATACTAATGGTGTTGATGCAACCAAATGCGCAAGATGTGCGTGTGCAACAGAAAAAAAACATTCAAGGCAGCGAGCAAATATCGCATGTTCCCGATTTTTCAGAACTTCGGACATTTCTTCACACAACCAGTATATGAAACCAAACTTATCACTGATGGTTAAAAGCTATGACATTTGAGAGACAGGACGTTTGGTTAAAATGAAGATGAACAGGTTGACAAAGGTGTTGTGAGTAAATACGGCTACTCTAGGCTAGTGAATGGGCTTTGATGTATCGAGAGAGATAGGGTAGAAAGATATTGAATGTGGTAAGGCGAAACGTAACGACTATGCTGACAGCTGTTTCACAGCGTACCGTTTCTGTGCAGCATGCACGGCACACTTACACTGGAGGAGAAGGGTGCGGACTACTGCAGTGTATAGGCCGCGGCACGCCCGATTTGCACGGCTGTTCTCGCAGCACAAGTATTTGAGCTCAATTGCAGCAGCATAACGGCGTCAATGCCGAACGGTGTCAATTACAGTATGTCGCCATATACCACCTCGGTTAAATCGTATTTGAGGTTCCCATACCGACTTAGTCCTGAATTTTCTGGCAACATTCGCTATCCTATGCCAGAATATTCTGTCTTTTTTTTTAATTACTACCAGCATGTCCTAGTGCATACGTTAAACAAAAAGGAACAGTTCGATTTTTTGGATAAAATCGTGGAGCAGTCGATGCAGAGGACCGGGCATCCAGCGCGTGCAGTCAGGTGGTCGATCGGGGTCGTAACGAAGGAACTCTGTTCGCATGAACACGTGGGGCCCCGAAAGAAAACAGACCAGGATGCCACATAGTGGGCAAAAGTATACATAACGCATGAGATGCAGATAAATTAAGTTAAATAGAAAGAAAACAAAAAGAGAAGAACACAGCACGCTTCCAAATAATTGTATGGCAAGAATGCGAGCGATAGGCTCGACGACGACTGCAAGATATTTGCGCAGAACGCCAGCTCTGAGCACATCTCGAAACAGAAATGGAGCGAAAGCCCAGCTGAAGCGACCATGCGATGCCGTGAAACGATACCACTGACTTCAAAAACAAGCAAGGGAGTGAAGGTCACAGCTTGTAGCTCGAGCCACTGAGCAGTACAGAGAGGACCTCACAAAGTGAGCGTGGAAGCGGATGTCGCTTCCGTTTGCCGCTGGGCGCACGTGTCGCTGAAGTGCCACCCCACTTGCAAGCTTGTGAGGGGAGGGGGAGGTAGGCATGGAAGGGGGTGCAGAAAGGCTTCTTTTTCCCCCACGAAAACATGCAGCTGAACGCTTCCAGATAGCAAACGCAAGCGGTGGCCCCGTCTGCTTTGAAAAACAATCCTACGCCGAATCCTTCCGCTTTTAACGAGTTTTGGGCGACGCCGGCATTCCGCTGGGTTCGTACAAGTAGCGCCGTTCCATAAACGACCGAAAGCGATAAGAAAGAAAGAAAGAAAGAAAGAAAGAAAGAAAGAAAGAAAGAAAGAAAGAAAGAAAGAAAGAAAGAAAGAAAGAAAGAAAGAAAGAAAGAAAGAAAGAAAGAAAGAAAGAGTGCACACGGAGAAGGGTCCGCCCTGTCTCGGCGGGCTGGACAGAGCAAACTGACGTAAAAGACAGAGTGAAAAGTTTCAAGAAGTACGAGACAAGAAAAAATGTCGAATACTCGTGCTGCTTCGGTAGCCAGCCTTGAATTTATACATTTCCAGCCAGTTCTAAAAACAACTAATTGCTGAAAGTTTTGACGTTTTCTCGAACCTAGTGTCCCCCCCCCCCCTTTTTTTTTTTTTGAAGCCATCAGTACATAAGTGCACCTGCACATTTATTCAAGTATACTACAGATTGCCTTTCAATCACAGCTATTTTTCTATTAGTGGTCTTTCTCTTTTTTTAGTGCACATAATGGCGTAAAAGCCGTTGTGAATCGGTACCTATAAGCTCGCCTCTCCGTCTTGCTGTCATGCTTCACTTTAATGTACAGTTTACCACGTCCTCGCCAATGACACTTATAACAACTTTTAAGAGATTGGTTATACGTTAAAGTCGTCACATCCGCTCCACGTGCGATGAACCGAATGCTGATGTCTGCAATTACACTTTCCACACTTTCCGTGGCTAAACCCGTATACCATCGTAGAATGATGCGACATTAAATAGCACTATAACATATCGTACAACAACTTTGCTGGGCAGAGGTCAGTATCGTTCCAAGATGGCTTGCCGAGGCCTTGAAAAACGGCGTGCTATATAGTACACGCAACGCCACAATGAGCCCCTTTGTTACAGGAGAGAAAATTATCGTACGCTACGAACAATCGATGAGAAAATATTTATTTATTTATTTATTCATTTATTCATTTATTTATTCCTTCATTCATTTCATACCCACGGTGCCACATGGCATTACAGTGGGGAGGAGGGGGGAGCAAAGAAAAATTCAAAGCATACAGTGTGCTCCCAAGCTCTATAGCAGTATAAAGGGAACATAAATGCAAGAACAAGAACATAATTACTGATAACATTCTGATAACACAGAAGATAACATGCCGGATGCACAGCATATCCACTCTCACTTCAGTTATTTCCCGTATTTATAACGTTTGGTACAAATGGGCTTTAAAGGACGAGAAAAACGATTTTTCTCGTGTTGGTATATCACTCTTTGACGATATCAAAGTCATAATGCTTACTGTAAGAAGAGGCTTGGTAAACAAGAAAACGCGCAAAAATAATCAGCGGGTGGCGACGCCATTTCAAGTTTGCCGTACCAATCGCCACTTCGTTATAAGTTTTGACGGTCTCTACAAGAACCTACGTCCTTTCTAATTGGAAAAATAGTTAGTATATTGTCCTCTGGGAGAGCCGAAGACATACTGTTAAGTTTGGTCTGGAAATTCGTCTGGGCAGACGCCTTTGTGCGTAAGCCGATCTGGTGAGGCACTGGTGAGGCTTTCAATCCCTTCGGCGCCCAGTCTGACAGACGCTGTCAAAGATTTGAGCAATTATCCAGACCAAGCAGCAAGCAAAGGCGAGTTCCCGTCCTTCAAATGCGGACCCTTTTGTCGTCCTTTCAAGCAGCAGTGGTGCCTGATGACCTCGGCGATTCACTGGCGACAGGGAAGCTGCTGTGACCGGCGCCAGAGCTGACAGGAGAGCGGCGCTCCTTTTTAATCCCCAGTCAAGAAGCCGACCGGCCGACTGCCTATTCCCGCCAGGCATTGTCCCTGCTGGCCGGAGGATGAGACGTCGTGTCGCCGCGACGCCACAAAGAGGACAACAGGGACGGCGTCTTCCTGGAAGAGACCGCGGCGGCCACCGCAGATCGCTCCGCTAGTTGGGCGAGCTGTGCGGCGGACCCTTTGAAGTATGCTGCCAGGATCGTGGGAACTCTCGACTAGCGGCACACACACGACGAGGAAGAGCCCTGCTGGCGCCACCTTGCAGTGCAGTGACGTTCACGTGGACCGTACATGCTCGCCCCCCTCACCTGTTGTGCGTGTGTGATTGGTGTTCCACTCGGAGAGGAGGAGCCCGACAGGGCTTAAAACGACGCCACCGAGTGCTGGACGTCGCTCTGAACTTTGTAACAGTTCAACCACCACGCTCGTGGGTTGTGAAACCACTAACCCTTCTTTTCTATAAATATGTGTAAATAGTGCCACAAACCCTATTATGTTTCTCGTATCCTCCAGCGACCTTCCTTCCGACCCGTAACAATACCATTCCAATCTGCAGGAACATTCGGTCGGTCAATATCACCAAAATATGAAAAATGAAACCTTGAAATTCAAGACGCGATGCGCGATGATTAAGGCGCGAACTTCGGAAATGAGACTTTGACCTTGATTTTGTTCTCTATACTTCTCCTCTAAAGCGATGATGGTGAAATTAGCGACATAAGGGTTCTGAGAGTAAAAGTCATGAATCTATTCATCAATTCATCAATGTAATTGTTTCACTTTGGTATCACATTAAATATCAGGTTATTGCACGGTCAACAGTGGGCGATACACCGCTAACGCGATGGCAGATGTTGACTACTTAGGTTGCGTTAGTGAATAAAAAAAAAGGTCTCCATACGGGTCACGACAACAAAGGTTCCATAAGAGAAAAAAACAACAACAAATAGTTAAGGACTTGCTTTATAGCACGCTGGACGCACCCCGTTCTCCTTCGGGAGCTAAAATGTACCGTCCCGAACACCCTCCCGGTGCTGGTTTTCTGGTCGACAATTCGGCGTACAACTCTCCCGGTGTAAATGAGTGCTTAGGCATACACAACGTTTTCGACTTGTAAACTTTCATATTTACATTGCACGAGAACAAAAAAAAAAGAAAGTACAAGCGCTTACAGGTGAGCCTGCTTTCAGGGCATACATGCAGTACGCCTTTACACGTGTTCCCAGGCCTCGCCTTCACGGTCAAAGCAAGAGCTCGGAGACGGAAAAAGAAGAGGGCAGGCAAAAGTGAAAGACGTGCCGCCAACGCGCTAAACTGCCAGCGGCCGCCGATGCTGTCGACTTCGATAGGGCTCATTAACTTCAACCAGAGGAAATAACGAACACCGCGAGCAGCCGGGTGGTAACTCCCAGGGCGAGCTGGTGAAGTGTGCGCTCCATTGCGAGGTGATTAGCTCCCGCGGCGAAGAACACGCTTCGCTTTTCAGCCTTCGCCTTCGTTTCCTTTAATTTTCTTTTGTGCCGTAACGGTATATCGCGCTACCCGCCGTGACTTCGGCCTTGGTTCGAGAGGAGCCACTCGGTTTAAGCCCTGGCTGCCGTACGAAGCTGTAATGAAACGCCGTCACTGTAAAGCTAAGCGCTACCTAGTATAAAAGAAGAGAGAAAATTAAGCGCACAAACTTCGCGATTTACACGATGTCGACGCCTCTAAAGACAACACAGCGCGCTTGAGTAAGCAGAAGCGGCGCACATAAAGTGTTAAAACCATTAAAGAATCCTTACACGCAAAAAAAAAAGGAGGGGTGTGCCAGAAAATCGCGAAGAGACAGCACAGCGAAGGTGAAAACTGAAAGAAAAAGAAACTACCTCAAAATCAAAATAAGTCATGACGCGAAACTCGAAACGCCGCTTTCAAATAGTCGCACATTCGCCAGGTATATAGCGCTGCAGACGTTATGGAGAAGCTCTCTGGAAAACTGTACACACACGAATTTCGGCGCGCACACATAATAAAGGCGGCAACGTACCCTGCTCGAGAGCAGCAGCGAAGGCGCTCGAGCAGGCTTTCATCGAGAAGCGAAATCCGATTAGCGTCGCTTTGTTTGCCCTCCCGCGCCGGCAATGAGAGGAGGGCGAAGGAGAGCGCCTCGTATAAAGCACGGCGCTTCAGCGACGCCCAAGAAAGGAGCGAGGTGCGACGAGGCTTCACACCTTCGTTAAAGGGAACACGAACTGTGCCAAAGAAGAGGCTTCACTGCGACGCAAAGCTCGACGCTGTTTCGGCGCTTCGCTGCGCACCATGCGCTTTGATTCACGTTGCACATAAAGCCAACGGACACGAGACGAAACGATGTAACACACCACGTCATCTCTGCTTTTGTCTGTGACCTTTATGGGTAACGTTATAGTCGGCAGACCAACAGGCCCGAATAGCGGCAAATGTGTCTGGATTCACGTTTGTGCGATGCGTCACTCCTGCTCATCCAGCGCGACTGACGCGACTGCGTCGTAATTGATTTGATTGATATGTGGGGTTTAACGTCCCAAAACTACCATATGATTATGAGACGCCGTAGTGGTAAGCTCCGGAAATTTCGACCACCTGGGGTTCCTTAACGTGCACCCAAATCTGTCGACTGCGTCATAGCCAGTGAAGTAGACAATTTTTTTTTTCTGAGGTGACGGGTGTTCAAGCATGCTTTATGTATACACCAAAACTGAAACATTTCTGGGAGTGGTGCATGTTTCCGGGTATCTTATATTTGTTGAATTTAATCTTCGATTACACCTTCAAGAGCCACTTGATTCGCAATCAATAAGGCCTCGAACATGAAAATTCCTACACGATTAGGAGCAACGCAAGGCAAAAACAAACTGGGAAGTGACGAAGGAAGGAAAGCTGTGTCAGTTAAATAGATCGCGCGTGACCACCGCCAAAGGACGAAGCAGCACTCACGTGAATCGATACGTGGACCACCTCCATCGACAATTAAACAGCGGTGGAGCAAAATAACCCATAAAAAAACGTCTGCGGTGATTCTCTCCCTTCCCTGTCAGACAATGACCAATCCTTACACAAGAAAACAAGCCCGCTGCCTGTAACGAAGCGCATGTTTCACATTTGCTCCCTGACAGCCACCAACAAAGCTCTGCTTTAGCCAACGCTGATGCCAGCCATAAATTCACACCGATCGTTTGCGCTTTCAAAGCTCTTCGGAAGAAATCGCCGAAGAATAAAAAAAATAAAAAAGGACATCGTGGCCTAGAGTGCTTCCTCGGCCGCGCACGGTTGTTCCAGCGCGATTTTCCATCGTCACAAAAGCAAAGCAAAGGGCGATCCCGGCAGAGCGAAGGCCACGGCCGGACGCACGTCGAAAGGCTTCGACCCGACGGCGCCGCGACAAAAGCTCCCTTTGGCAAGCAGATGGAGAGGGGCCATAAATAGCCGATATCGAAGCGCCTGCCCCCGATTTTATACTTTGCCCGGCGCCTTTCTTCTTTTATTGTCTTCGTTTGTTCTTACAAATTTTTACTATCGACCGTTTTGGATGTCGCTTTGAAGCGAGGACGTTTGAGGCGCTTTCCGCACGATGAACATCGCATGCACTTTCCATGTTTGCGGGAAAAAAAGAGAAAAAGTAGGCACTATAGTGGCGGGGAACATCGGAGGAAAGCGAATCGAAGGGCACCGATCACCAGTTAAGGAAAATGCAGGGTTCGTGGTTCGAACCCGGCTGAACTAATCCTTTATTTTCTGTCTTTCTGTACGCGTCATATTGCGTCCATGACGAATTATCAGTAACAAAAGCGCAGTACATTAAGGGCTGACATTTAAATCGGGAATGTACAACAGCTGCTGAACTACGAAGTACGACACAGGCTGCAGTCGTAAGTCATAACCGACGTCTCCATTAAAAGGTGCCGGCACGTAAGTTCATTGCCTGAGATAATTGAAAAACCTCTGGGAAAGACTGTAAGGGAGTGCGAATGCCGTTAGAAAATATTGCGCAACCTTGAATGTTTCTACTCTTATTTGCTGTCTTTCTTTTGTCACGTCCGCCTTGCAACAGCTCAGGGGCAATCCAGCCTCCAGGAAGCCATGTGAAGTGAAGCTGTAGTTGGTAAGACGAAAGACATAATACGCCAAGCAGGAAGACACAGCTAGAAGCGAGCTAGTGAAACAGCCCGAGACGCGCAAGAGAAATAGTCCAACATTACCGATCAGTTACATCAGAATAAACACAAAAGCAGCCATATAGAAAATGCCGTCCGGGTCACGTATATTCAAAACCTAGCCCCTAAATAGTATAGAACGCACGCTGCGCTGCTATTGGCTCCGAGCCATCCCCCTGAGACAGCTCCACCACCATCACCATCGACGGAGGGCGAGACAAGACAAGGGTTAACCTCTTTTCCACCCACCTCGCACGAGACGACTGCCGAAAGAAGTTTTAAATGAAGTTCATTCATTCGCATAAAAATTTCTTGCTTGTCCTCTAATGCATTATCATCTACACATATACTTGCCTCCGTCGATTGGCTGTAACTTGTAACACGCGTACACTGTGTAAGGCGGCTATTTGGAGGAAGATGGATACTATAATAGATGAAATATCCTTGAAACACGGAGAGTTGCCGGAGATCATGTTAGAACAAGCGGTCTTGCCTTCTTCAAGGTTGCGGCATTAAAGTAGACAAAACCACTGGTCGAAACGCAGCCTCCAGGGACACCCCGTGTTTCAAGTATACCTCTCAGCGTATGCTATATACTCAACGGTACTCAACGTGTATAACGAGAAACCGAATGTTACACAAATGTTACCCCGGAGGTTCTTATGGGACACACAGGTATACCTTTGTTAATCGCGCGTCTCGTGTCGACTAATGAAAACCGAAAGCAGCACAGCCAGTAGAGACGAAAACTGTGGCGTGAGCACGAGCTTAAAGAAGGCTCGGCAAACTTTATACAGGGCATTCGGGGCGCTAAACGAAAGGCAACCTACGCGTGTCCATCTCAAGGACATGGTTGCAGGAGGTGGATCAGCAATGAGGCGAATCACAGAAATAACCCCACGACGCGGTAGTCGTTTCGTGTGTGCACACAAAAGCGCGCAAGAACTCTTCGTGCATCACACTCATGGAAGCGAACCACGGAAAACAAGAGTACACGACACAGCGATAGCGAGGGCTTGCAAGAACAGCAGGAAAAGGGTGAGCCGAGCCACCGGAGAGAGATACCACTTCCGTTTTCCGGTTGCGTAAGTGTCCGCTTCCCTTGGTATAGCTCCAATCAGCGCATCAATCCGCTCTGGGGGAGAGAGGAAAAGAAAGAGCGCGAGCGAGACATTAGAAACGCCAATAGAGCGTACGTCCAGCTGTCACGTGGCCAGCCGAGCGTGAATCGGCGGTGAAGACCGCGTCTTCACAACGGACGACGAAAGGGAGTGCCCAGAATGAACGGGCTGCTGCCGGGTGAGTGTGGCCGCACTTATTAGTGGTGGACGGTGCAGCCACCGGGCACCACTCAAGGCAACCGCGAAAGAGGAAGTGGCCGTAGCTCCATCTCTCTCCTGGCCCAACATAAAGATCCGGAGACACTATAGATGCTACATTTTCCTTTCGTTTCTCCAGCCTCCGACACGAATAGGACGACCTCGGTCAAGGGGAGGAAAGAAATCTAACGATCAAGATAGCGATCAAGATGTCTCGAGGAGTCCGTTGTAGTTCTCCTTCGTGCGCGCTTTGTTGATTATGGGAAACTAACAATGGCGAACACCGAATGCTTCCATCAATACAGCACTGTTGGGCTCTGTCGCGAGCTTTGTTCACGTCTGTCCCGGTCATCGAGTTTACTTTCCTGTATTCTCTATAGTTCTAAGCTATAGCTCTACACCTATACATCATTTTGCCCTCTTGATGACATTTGCCCTGTCCTGTTTCAGGTGGTAGAACTGCCCTACCTCCGGTAAATGCCGTTCATGGGCAGGTTGCGAAACAGGTCACGATAGCCTTAGCTCTGCTGAACGACGGGAGAATAACGACATACAGAGACTCGGGATCGGTGGTTCGAGCATTCTCCAAGTGCACCGTCTCGGGATCGGTCTTGCAGGTCTACGGGATCGTTTCGGGATGGGTCTTGCAGGAACTAAAGTGCCACACAATCGACTGGCGTTCCGCTCACGTGGGGTATTGAACGAGGGCGCCTCATCCAACCTTAACGAGTCGTCGGACCACAATGTTGCGCGAGGAGTCAATGAGCTTATGGTTACCGGTGGCGCGGAGATGAGGTTCCGGACAATTGGGATCTCCCCCCACCACATACGATGAACTAAAGAATAACTTTCATCCAGGAAGGCGCAAGTATTTACCCCGCACAGTAAATTCAACAAGCATCAGGCATCGACACTGAGGCTCTTGCAAGTAGAAGCATACATTCCGTAGCCCCGCACTCATGCACAGGATATATAGCAAAATCAGGCGTTTAAACACTCGCGCATTATGCTCTGGCTTTTCCAGGTTAGACCACATGCTCTGACGATGCACCGCGTTACGGGGTGACAAAGACGTTACGTCGTCCAAGTGCGATGCTCCGCTACGAAATCCGGACGTAGAAGCACGCAGTCCAGCAGGCCCGCGACGTGGCGGAGGCTTATAGGCCAGTCTACCCCTACTTGGGAGATCACCCGCTGCGTGGTGGTTCCAGCCCCGAAGGGCCTGAATAAAGTTATTCTATTACATTTCCTTCTCAATTCTTTGGCGGGCTTTACGACAGACTTTACAACAAAAAGCGCCCAAAATACATAAGCTTACAGTCACCTTACGTTGTCTATCAGCGAAGTGGCTCCTGAAAAATCAATGCGGAAGCATTCTATAAGACCGAGGAGTTTTTGTCCCGTTATTTTTTTTTTTGATGGCGCTAGCTCATAGCGACATACGGCTGTAGCAAAGAGGCTGACCTCTCGTGACCCAAAAACAGAGACACACAAAGGTGTGTCTATGATACTATGATAATAACTTTAAAAAAACATTGTCAGAAAGAAGTAATAACTTTTGCTAACGGTTGAATATTATATATAGGTTAATAGAAATTAACTTGCGTAAAAAGAAGTTTAGTTAACGGGCAACAGCAAGATCAGTTCTTTCCATTTGTAGCAACTGTCATTTAGTCTGATGACCTTCCTATAGTTTACTTTTGTATGTGTGCCTGAATGAAAATTCCGTTGATGACTTGTCGTGCGCGCTTCTTGAGAGCGCTGCACAGTCTTGGGTATTTTCCCGACTCAAAAACAAAAAGAGGGGGGAAAGACTGCATTTGTGAACGGCGAGAAAGAAGGCCGTGCAACCTCGACGTCATGAGGATGCATGAATAACAATAACCATATTATTATTATTATTATTATTATTATTATTATTATTATTATTATTATTATTATTATTATTATTTCTTGCTGATGCTGCCGCCAACATATTTCACGTTCTTCTTTCAACGGCACAGTATGAGCAAAATTCAATGAAGTACGTCTCCTCGCTCCTCCCGCCATGGAGGAGCCACTGGTGGAGGAGCCACTAACCAATTTAACCTGGACGAGCCACCGACTGTTTGTACGCCACTGAAAGGTAGCTGTTGTCCATCTAGTCTAATTAGCCGAGTAATCTTGCTGCACGAAAATCAAGTGTACCCGGTCAATTTTCGACCATCTGCGATCACGTTGAAAGAAATCGTTGAAGTATATGTGAATGAGAGAAGTAGTTATTGAGGTGTTATAATTCACAAAAAAAAAATGTTGCCCAGAGGGCGCTTCAAATTTGGGGCACACAAATGAAGCTGTGTCAGTCTAAGTAATTTGTCTAATATTAGTGGGCTCTGTAATGAATACGACACATTTTTTTCATTAATATCAAGGCGACACTCTTTCACGACTAGGATAGTTTATTCATTTTTTTATTTTCTTATTTCTCGCTTTAGTGAAAAATTGCAATATACAATATGTTCTACTTTTTTTATAAAAAGCGCAAATTTTTTCGCCACTAATATATTTATATTTTCTGCTTTACATGTTCCTATATTACAAGGGGAGCAAATGGAGCAAAAAAAATTGCCCCAATACTGTGGCAAAGTTGGGAAAAACGCCATTCTGACTCGTATTGCGGCCTAATTTTCGCAATGTGGCGGTCCAAATAAATATATGGTTTTTACAGAGTAGCATAGTATAGTTTGTTAGTATAAAATAAGCGGAAAGTTTCAGAAGAGTAGTTTTTGTTTAAAGGGAGAAAAAAAATTCCAAATGAACACCCACAAGTTAGTAGGAAGCCTGCCTTTGCCTCGCCTTCACTGCAAAGCACGTCAGCGCGAGGTTCTATCGGGGGTTTCTCGACAGTGAATAATGCGTGTCATACAGCTACTTGTCACTTGTTTCATTAATACGTATATAACGTCAAAATGGGGCATTGGTGCTTTCTTTATAGAACGGTATGTTCCCCCTTGGACCATCAGGGAGCAGGTTATATTAAACTGATTATTAGTCCCTAGGGGCAGATTGATAATGCAGTCGATGGCCAGCAATAGAGTGTTGAGGCGTTGTTGTTGGCTTCTGATAATTAATACACATCTTCCTAATATTAATTGAGAGCATAATTAAAGTATATTTTATCTAAGCTGTCGTTACGATGTTTAAGGTACATGCCGATGCGTGATCCTTACCATTGGTGTGCATGATGAAACGATGTATTCCAGGTGTAAACGTTAGACACGATTCGATATTTGGTTTGCATTTCGTGACGCAGCAATTGTAGACGCATAAACGTGATCCACAATCTGCGAACATTAAATTAATGCTGCGTGCAAGTCTGGTCGGATATATGCATACACGCACGGTACAAACAGAAAATAACGTACACACCAAAGAGTGCCATGTCCGGTCCTCTCTTCGCAAAACAGAGAGGAGGTCAACGCAGCGGGAAACGTTGCGCACTGCTGACGGAGCAGAAAATAAATTGGGCGCAATGCGACGACGGTGACCGGTCGGGCCGAGCACCACTCCGTGGTTAACGAGATTTGCGAGGAAAAAAAAAAACAGAAGCAGCTACAACAGCGGAAGCACCGAGGGTGGAGGCAACGATGACAACCGCTGCTGAGGAGAAATCAAAAAAAGGCTCCCGAATTTGGCTGAGCCAACGCGCTATACGCCGCAATACTCGCGCCTCATTACCTCTCTGTTCTCGATTAATTAAACAGCCAGCGCTGTCTGCTTCTCAGCGGCAGTTTGAGATTTATTGCGGCAAATATTTCACGTTTACTGTCATTAGTTCAGCAGAGAAAGGGACGCTTTGGGAAAGATATAGGCGGGCCTCGAGTCAGGAGCTATGCGCGACGCCGCGTCACCTTCCATATATCGAACGGAAGTGAGCCCGAAATCAGGGAAAGCAAATGGGAACGAACAAGGTAACTGATTATGAATGTGCTCATTTACTATTACAGAAGTATTTGTGTGAATTCATTCATTCATTCTCTGAACAATACCTATGCGAGACGTCACTCAATTTCGTTCTACACTGTAAAAAATATCCGTGTTTTAACGTCGGAGCAGACCGTAGAAACTACAGAGTAACATCTGTTTCCTGAAAAATAGCGAGACTGGACGTTTAAAGCACAAACTGTGCTGCGGTTTATGGGAAACAGCAGGAGTTGCCGTAAAGCAGCAGTCGATGTTTCCGTTCTTTCGCTCCTTCCGTAAAACACCAGAAAAACGTATGTCTTCTGTACTTCAAGAACACGCTTCCGTGATTTGTGTGCACGGCGACATACTGGCTGAACTTTGACCATTCCCCCCGTTCGACAATGATACAGTGAACTAGAACAGAAAGTTAAGCGACAGCCATGGGCAATGCCTTGAGAGAGCTGTCGGCGACATACTGGCTGAACTTTGACCATTCCCCCCGTTCGACAATGATACAGTGAACTAGAACAGAAAATTAAGCGATAGCCATGGACAATGCCTTGAGAGAGCTATCGTGGCGGGTGGCTAACGTATACATACAGCGGCAACGCTGCAGTCGCCGACTAAGATGAGGCGTCCCACAGTGTGTAAGGAATGCGCAGATTCGCATTGTACGCTCATGGAAAGTCAGAAAACGAAGACGGAAAGTGTGATAACTGGGCAGGCTTTGATGAGGAAATTAAGCTTAGAGCAACATTGGGTTCGAAGATAGACTAAGAAATACGAGAGAATGAGGAAGAGAAACTGTTCATTAACTCACAATGGAGAAAAAGAGCTGCATGCAGGATCACTGGAAAGTGCCAGTATGGATACATATATATATTCGGAGAGGCGGAGAAGGATAGCAGCGGTAAAAAAGAAAAAGAGAACGTTTCAGAGTTTTTACCGATTAAGGAAGAGGATAATTACAGCATTATGATACTTCACCGCAAGGGAAGCTAAATTTACTATTAGTAGCGAAGTCGGGTTGCCATAAAAAGTTATAAAGCGAGACGATATGGTGGGCCAGCCTTCGTTAGTGTGGTCACACTGACGAAGGCTGGCCCATCAGCCGAAACATTTGTAATTAGTAAAGGTGTTTCGGCGTACGTCGTGCTTTTTCGCTTCCGATATATATATATATATATATATATATATATATATATATATATATATAAATATATATATATATATATATATATATATATATATATATATATATATATATATATATATATATATATATATATATATATATATATATATATATATATATCGTCGAAAGGCGCTGCACTTCGTTTTCAATCTTGCAAGATTGAAAGCGAACAGGTACTTGTACTGCGTCTATGAGACTTTATTGACAAAAGATAGTGAAAAAAAAACATACCCGTCCAAGAATCCCTGCATATATGTGAATCTTGATGGTGTGCATAATAGTTTACGTTTTTTTTTTTTCGTCACATCGTGAGAATGCACGACACACAGAAGAAGAGACAGTGTACATGTTCTCCTATTTTCGTTCCTTTTTTTTTTCGTGCTTGCAAGCCTTGACTTGTTTAGTGAGAGCAATCCTATAATCGTAGCTGCGTTGTATAGTTGGCACACCAATTAACACGCAGTCAATGAAACACAGTAATGAAGTGTATTTTAAAAGGGTGCGGTTTGCTGTTTCTTTGTATGAACTCGTTGTTTTCACGCTGTTTCGCACCGTCAAGCCTACCATGCAAGCTCAAGCCCAATAATAAAATTTGGAAGGCTCGGGGAAACGTTTGTTCTTTTTATGAATTCATGAGTCTACTCGGTGAACACCGACGGCGACTTCACTTCGTCACCGAAGAATTCATCGGTTGTTGAATGGTTCTCACTACCTGCGACGAGAACATCGATTCTTCAGAACTATTTCCCTTTACACCACTTTTCCTGAATAACCGATAAATTTTTTGCACCACCATAGCTCTTCCCAACCACAACAGGCCAAAAGAAAAAAAAATGCGTTGATGGTCACACAAAATAACACGACTGCTGCGGTGTGTCCGGCCATCACTGCCCAATAGAATGGGTGCAAGATA
The DNA here is from genome assembly GCA_013436015.1 of Rhipicephalus annulatus. Lineage (NCBI taxonomy): Eukaryota > Metazoa > Arthropoda > Arachnida > Ixodida > Ixodidae > Rhipicephalus > Rhipicephalus annulatus. Next base: position 11,254 of record WOVY01010212.1, on the reverse strand, counting down.
GCATCGGTGCATCGTGGTGTCGGCTAGAATACAAAAACAAATTGTAGGCAGGCGCTAAAGTAGTCAGTTTGCCCCAAAGGGAGCGTCGCGAGTTCGATTAAAAGCCGCACCACCCGCCGGTGCCGTTTCAGCTGAGCGCCTCCCTTCGTAGCCTAAGAGGGCGCTACGAGCGTCGTGTACATCAGTCACGGCTGCATCTGCTCCCACAAAAACGCCGGATTGCCCCGGAACTTCTCTTCCTGCCTCCAAGATTCCTGTGCGCAAGGTCAGTAAAGCTGCTAAGACTCTTTTGCAACCAAAATCTTCGGGACTTAAAGCACAGAAGCGAAAAAAACCCCACAACGAGGACGCGCCCGGGGTACGTTCAAGGCTAGGCCTAACAAAGCACCCGCGCCGACCCAACACTGGCGCGGGCGCAACGCCGGCTACTAGTGACCCCAATGCCGAAGTGCCCATGATGCTGTCCGCGTTCGACATGGACACCACACCACCTTTGAGTGCAACAGACAAAGCACACGTGTTTTCCATGCCTGCACCGCTTGCAAGTCATACGTTCATTACTACAAAAATAGGTGTAGGAGACGACAGGGGCAGGAACTATCACTTGGCTGTGTGTAAACTTATTTTGCCATATTTGGCGGAATCTGAGTGACAGCCGTGAGGTACGATTGGTGCTCGCATTTTGCATGCAGGTTGTGTTGCATCTTGTTATTGATTTACGTGCTCAGGACCAAGTAGTGCTAGCAGTTCATTTGTTTGGTTCCTCACTTGTCAAGTTTTTTGGCGCACTCTTCACTTGTTCAGCTCAGTGGTCTCTGGCACCCTACGTGGTCAAGGCAGGCGGCTATTGTCAGAGCTCTCTCACCTTCCTGCGAAGTCCATCACCTGGCACACATCACAATCAGGTAGGCATTTATTTCACCGTTATCGATCATTACCTATCTTATAAACAGTTATAAGGTGCACTCGCATGCCACAGCTCATACGAGCTAGGCATGTAACATGTCTGTCGCTATTATAAGGTGAATAATGAAACACGTGTTTGCCATGCTTGCATCGCTCATACATACCTTATTACTAAATTAGGCACAGAAAACAGTAGGGGTAGCAACGGTAACATTACTGTGCGTAGGCATATTTCAGTGCATTTGTGGATTTTTAGTGTCGGCTATGAGGTACGACCATAGTGCTCGCACGCTGTGTTGCACCTTTATTGAGTTGCGCATGCAGGAAGCAGTACAGTGAACAGTTTAATTCTTCGGAATTATATGAAGCATTGCTTGCACTCAGCAATAACGGCATTTTTCCTTTGTTAGTGTCACTTAATTGTATTATTGTGGTGAAGCCTGCTGTTGAGTTGCATCTTTGTAGTTTGAGGATGTCACAGGTCTGTTTGTGCACGCACTCATTAGTGATCTCCTCGGTGCCCATGCACATGGCTGTTATAAGGTGCACTTGTAAGCCGGATCAGCAGGAGTCTGCTGTCACGTACACACCAGGCGTGTACGTGTCTTTGTCGTCTTATCGAGCGCAGACAAAGCACTCGTGTTTTCCATGCCTGCATCGCTTGCAAGTCATACGTCCATTACTACAAAAATAGGTGTAGGAGACGACAGGGGCAGCAACTGTCACTTGGCTGTGTGTAAACTTATTTTGCCGTACTTGGCGGAATTTGAGTGACAGCCGTGAGGTACGATTGGTGCTCGCATTTTGCATGCAGGTTGTGTTGCATCTTGTTATTGATTTACGTGCTCAGGACCAAGTAGTGCTAGCAGTTCATTTGTTTGGTTCCTCACTTGTCAAGTTTTTTTGGCGCACTCTTCACTTGTTCAGCTCAGTGGTCTCTGGCACCCTACGTGGTCAAGGCAGGCGGCTATTGTCAGAGCTCTCTCACCTTCCTGCGAAGTCCATCACCTGGCACACATCACAATCAGGTAGGCATTTATTTCACCGTTATCGATCATTACCTATCTTATAAACAGTTATAAGGTGCACTCGCATGCCACAGCTCATACGAGCTAGGCATGTAACATGTCTGTCGCTATTATAAGGTGAATAATGAAACACGTGTTTGCCATGCTTGCATCGCTCATACATACCTTATTACTAAATTAGGCACAGAAAACAGTAGGGGTAGCAACGGTAACATTACTGTGCGTAGGCATATTTCAGTGCATTTTGTGGATTTTTAGTGTCGGCTATGAGGTACGACCATAGTGCTCGCACGCTGTGTTGCACCTTTATTGAGTTGCGCATGCAGGAAGCAGTACAGTGAACAGTTTAATTCTTCGGAATTATATGAAGCATTGCTTGCACTCAGCAATAACGGCATTTTTCCTTTGTTAGTGTCACTTAATTGTATTATTGTGGTGAAGCCTGCTGTTGAGTTGCATCTTTGTAGTTTGAGGATGTCACAGGTCAGTTTGTGCACGCACTCATTAGTGATCTCCTCGGTGCCCATGCACATGGCTGTTATAAGGTGCACTTGTAAGCCGGATCAGCAGGAGTCTGCTGTCACGTACACACCAGGCGTGTACGTGTCTTTGTCGTCTTATCGAGCGCAGACAAAGCACTCGTGTTTTCCATGCCTGCATCGCTTGCAAGTCATACGTCCATTACTACAAAAATAGGTGTAGGAGACGACAGGGGCAGCAACTGTCACTTGGCTGTGTGTAAACTTATTTTGCCGTACTTGGCGGAATTTGAGTGACAAGCCGTGAGGTACGATTGGTGCTCGCATTTTGCATGCAGGTTGTGTTGCATCTTGTTATTGATTTACGTGCTCAGGACCAAGTAGTGCTAGCAGTTCATTTGTTTGGTTCCTCACTTGTCAAGTTTTTTGGCGCACTCTTCACTTGTTCAGCTCAGTGGTCTCTGGCACCCTACGTGGTCAAGGCAGGCGGCTATTGTCAGAGCTCTCTCACCTTCCTGCGAAGTCCATCACCTGGCACACATCACAATCAGGTAGGCATTTATTTCACCGTTATCGATCATTACCTATCTTATAAACAGTTATAAGGTGCACTCGCATGCCACAGCTCATACGAGCTAGGCATGTAACATGTCTGTCGCTATTATAAGGTGAATAATGAAACACGTGTTTGCCATGCTTGCATCGCTCATACATACCTTATTACTAAATTAGGCACAGAAAACAGTAGGGGGTAGCAACGGTAACATTACTGTGCGTAGGCATATTTCAGTGCATTTTGTGGATTTTTAGTGTCGGCTATGAGGTACGACCATAGTGCTCGCACGCTGTGTTTGCACCTTTATTGAGTTGCGCATGCAGGAAGCAGTACAGTGAACAGTTTAATTCTTCGGAATTATATGAAGCATTGCTTGCACTCAGCAATAACGGCATTTTTCCTTTGTTAGTGTCACTTAATTGTATTATTGTGGTGAAGCCTGCTGTTGAGTTGCATCTTTGTAGTTTGAGGATGTCACAGGTCAGTTTGTGCACGCACTCATTAGTGATCTCCTCGGTGCCCATGCACATGGCTGTTATAAGGTGCACTTGTAAGCCGGATCAGCAGGAGTCTGCTGTCACGTACACACCAGGCGTGTACGTGTCTTTGTCGTCTTATCGAGCGCAGACAAAGCACTCGTGTTTTCCATGCCTGCATCGCTTGCAAGTCATACGTCCATTACTACAAAAATAGGTGTAGGAGACGACAGGGGCAGCAACTGTCACTTGGCTGTGTGTAAACTTATTTTGCCGTACTTGGCGGAATTTGAGTGACAGCCGTGAGGTACGATTGGCGCTCGCATTTCGCATGCATGTTCTGTTGTGTCTATTGATTTGCGTGCTCAGCAGTTCATTTCTTTGGAATTGCACGACACATTGCTTACACCCGACAACATTGCGAATTTGCACGTCACTTAGCCATACTACTGCTTAACTGCAGCTAATCCAGCATGGGAGTCCTTGTGTGTACCCAAGAAGTTGGTGTATGGCAACAGAATCAAGCGATCGCATATGCGAAGTTTTGGGTGCCCTATCTTGAAGCCACCCATTTCCATCTCTTGCGCGTACTACTGGCAGGCTACGGTGCAATTCATACTTGGTATCAACTGTTTGATTAGTCAATATATCACAAAAAGCTTTAAGTAATTGTTTAAAGTAATTATGTTTCAAGCTAAAATTTTAAAGTAATTGTATTCAATATTGGACCTGGCTGCACTTGAGAGGCTGAAGCTGCTTTCACATATGTGCAAGATATGAACATCTGTTGTCAACATTAGCGATATAATGGATAGCATTACTTAAGTTGTGAACATGTGTAATGTTGGAGCATATGCTAAGCTCACTTTTGACTGCACATTCAGGAATAGCCTTTTAAGAGACCCAAGTTGCGCAAGTATGGGTGCAGTTTTCTGTAGAATTTGTGCAGTTAATGTTACAGTCTCCGTCATTATTTCTTTTCCTTGCGCCGCCTGCTTCAACTTAGTTTAAACATTTGTAGCAGGTCAAGAATATTTATATTCACTGTGCTCTTATATAGAGGACTGCTTAAAAGCATTGGCTAATGTTCATATGAAATTGAACATAACCTGACATGCTAACCAGATATTGGAATGATTCTACTATTGTAGACTGTAAGGTATTATTACCATTGTAGCAGTGTTTTTATTATAAAATTGGGCGGTCTGAAAAAGTGCACAAGCCAGTGAATGTAATTTAGCAAAATAAGTGCTCTACCTTCATTGCAGCCATAACATCAATGAAGAATGCCCACTTGCCGGCATTGCGCACAGACATTTTCAACATTGACCGACTACTTCGAGCACTACCACTATCACAGCAGTGTGTTGGGCGGTGCCCTTTGCCCTTGTGAGCCTTGTGGAGCTTTGTTTAAAAACTATCAGAGCCTAAGAAGTCACGTCTTCAGACATCACAAGAAGCGATGCAGCAAACAGACTGATGATGCGTTTGTCTGCTCTGTGTTGTCATGCGGGGCGAGTGTGCCTACTCGCACGGAGCTTCTTGGTCACATAGCTGCCCATCTGGAGAGTGGAATTGATGCTGTTATGTGTCCTTTTGTGGGTTGTGGTAGTGTGCTGAGGTCAGCAGGTTCCTTCAGAACACATGTTTCAAGGTATCACCGGGGCAAAACTGCAACACAGTGCACGGAAGTACCTGAAATTGAATCCAGTTCAGATCAAGAGCACAGTAGCACACCCCCTGCTGATGTTGGAGATAACTGTGAAAGGGAGTCTGGTTGTGACAGCGATTTGCCGCTGAACCCCTTTTTTTTTTTATAGTGATGTCATAATCGTGGAGTGCACGCCATTTTCCTGCTCATATGCTTTGGTGTTTACAAAAACAAAAGGAGCCTTTTTTATTTTGCAAACAAAATCTGTTGCAATCAATGCTCTATCTCGTCCACTTCTTTTTTTCTTGTCTATGTGGTTTACGTCCCTACCTTTCTTCAGCCTGAACCTACTAGCCAACAACATGTTCTAGTAAGCTGGTGCAGTAGTTTCAGGGTGGTATTCCCCACCAGTCTGTTTTTTGTCTTCTTTTTTTGGCGTGTCACAGCTGTTGCACTCAATTGTAGGGTGGTAATATAGTTCTACATTTCAATCAGTTTTCACTTTAATATCTCTACAGATGAATTCATCTATTATCAAGTAACTGTTATTTACTTTGATTTTTGGAATAATTGCAGGAAATCTTCCAGGAGAGGATGGCGGCCTGTGCGCCTGCATTATTTCAGATGATGGAGGAGGCGCCGACGAAACATACTATGGAACTGGTGGTGCGCGTGAGAGACGAAGGACAAAGAGAAAAAGCAGTCCAGGTAGCTGTGCTACCATTCCTCTGCGCGCATTTTAAGGAAGACAAGAACTACCTTTACCAAGTATTTGAAGTAAGTTTCACTTTGTTGCATTATGTTAGTACAAAACTGGCCAGTAACATCTTTTCAGAAAGTGATGTATTGGTTTGTTGAGAACAGCTTTAGGTTCTAGATTTTATAGAATACAGTCGATCCCGGGTATATCAAACTATGATATATCGAATTATTGGCTATATCAAAAGTTGAGAGATCCCCTTGAATTTCCCATGCAAAAATACGGGACTGCTGTACACATCTATCGAACTCACGCACAGCAGAACATCCGCTAAATTGAACTCTGAGCCACGCTAAAGCCCACAAATTGCATTTTTCCTAACAAATAATGATCATTTATAGCCACAATTCGACAAGTTCCGATCCCTTTTCGCGTGCAAGTGACTAAAAGGGGGTGCTGAAAAGTGAAACATTGAAACTCCATCTTGCTGATCTAGCTCGTTGCACAGCACTTGTGAGTGCACCGGTATGCTTGATGTGCGATCTGCAGGTTTTAACGTGGGGGCATGGTGATGACCGAGGGCACCAAAACGAAGTGGAATGACTTAAGGAAGTTTAGTGATCTCATTGCGATGTTCGCATTCAATCGTGTATGATGGCATGTGGGACTGAAAAGCGTGGCCTTCGAGATGTGCAACTTCATGAGGTATTTTGGTGCTTCCGGTTTTAGAACGCTCATTTCGGAGGCTACGCTTTTTTCTAGCTTTCCGCACCAAAGCAACAGCTGTCGGTTACAAAATGACAAAGCCACAAGTGACATCGCTATCACCAACATGCTGACGGTGGGAGCTTGCTCGTTTGTGGGCAGCATCGCCTTTTGTGGCTTGTGGACCTGTGTACTTCTCGCCTCGTTACTGATAAATCATCATTTGGAAGTCGGCGCTACACATTGATACGCTCGTAGCGATAAAAATCATGGCTGGTGCTAGGAGCGACCTCAAGTAAAGCACAGTCGTGAACTGTTTCTTTGCGGGCTTTGTGCCAGGTGACGACTTTGAGTGCGTCATGACTGCTGTCAAGGGCGTACAATGCCTCAGTAAATTCTATGCCTTGTTAGTGTTTTCGGGCACCATCTCGGACAGCGAGCGGCTTCATTGGAGCAGAAGACGACGTCGCTGGTTCTGACTGCATGGATGCCGAGATGATGCCCAATGTTGACGGTGCCGTGGAATTATTGCTTTCGCCACCAACGCTCTACGGAGCTTACATTGGGCATTCAGTGCCACTCAGCGCTGTGTGGCCAAATGAGCTGAATTTGCTTACTTGGAAGGGTCCAGTGATATTGAGGACAACTGAAACTTGGTGGCACGCAAAAAAGAGAGAAAAGTTTACAGACTATTTTCAAGTGAAATGAAGTGCGATAACTTGCAAAAGTAGATGTTCAGGCCTTGTTCTTTATCATATTGTGAGAGAATCATTCTTTAAGTGCTTGTTAGGATTTCAAAAACTGTTTTTAGGTCTGAGATGCTCTAATTTTATGCCTTAATACACATATTTTGTGTTTCGACTCATCGATATATTGAACTACATATATCGCGATCCCCTTCGAGTTCAATATATCTGGGATCGACTGAATGCTGTGCAGGTTTTTAGCACAAAACAATAGCTTTTTCAGTTGAATTTTGTGAAAAAAGCTGCTTTTGTATAAAGGAAAATTAAACTTTGACTGCTGAAATCAGTTTTCTTCTAATTTCACAATTTCTGAACTTTGAGCAGACTTAACTTTTTTAACTTCTTAATCGATGTATTTTCTTCCCATAAAGAACAAGTGCAATGCTACCGTATGAGAATTTAGTGACCGCTGCAGCAAAATTTTTTGACAGAACAAATATGCTAAACATCCAAAAATACCTAATTCATGAATTGCTGGACACAAGTTAAAAGGAGGATAGTGTAGCTTTGCATATCTTTTGCCTTTGTGCTTCATTTTAAGGTAATTTTGGTGGCTTTGTACAGCAGCATTATTCATTAAAATTACACCGGAACACGCGCTTTGTCACAAGTATCAGCATTTGAAGATAGTGTAAAAAAAAGGCAATTTTCAATTTTTTTGTGGAACTTACTTTGGTTATCCGCATTGTGTCGTAGTCACAAAAATGTTCTGAAAAAAAAAATACACTGCCCTTGAGCCAACAGTTAGTGCGGGCAGGTGCCATTGTTTCATCAGAGCCACTAGGATAGGGAGTGAAGTCCCCAGCATCCGACTATAAAGTTCACAGAGTGAATGAGAAGGAACGTAGCGCTGTGAAAAGTGAGACTTCATGCAACAAAAACTGTGTTGGGGCATGGTGCACGCATGGTGAACCACAGTGCACAAACTTGGTTTACTAGCCTTTTTCAGGCTCAATGGGAAAAAAAGTGTTTGTGTGCAATCAGAGTGCTCCACATGCACAAAGCATTAGTTTTTTGCAATGCACTGCAGAACAATGTTTCTCGTCACTTTGGCTGTAGTGCCTCATTACGACGCAGTGAGGAGGGCACTAAGAATGGGAATAGGCCAGAGTTGTTGCAAGATGTTGCTCACTTTGTCCCTTGCTGTCGCACATGCAAAATAATTTTAAGCAATACTATCACCACTAACATTGATATATTGACCTGCAATCATTCAGAGTTGTCTATGATGTTGCTGTAATCCAAAGAGAAAAATGAATCAAAATGTGAGCAGGTTTTTTTGCGTGCTCGCTATCCATTCTACTTTGCTCTAAAATTGTTCCAAGTTTCAAGGCTCCTAGGTAGGTAATTTGTACTTGGTGCACACAGCCTGCAATAGACCAGGAACCATGGTGGAAAACGGAATTGCAGGGATCGCATCTCTGATTTATATATTGGAATGGCCGCAACTGTACATATCTCTTTGTGCTTTTGTGTACATGGGATATTTTTGCTCATCCAGGAGGGAACAAGCATCACTGAAAAGCTTGCCGAGTTGCCATCAACGCCTACAATCATTGCACTGGGTGAGTTCCCTTGTCGATATCATTATGTGTTGATTGTTGTGCGAGGAGGTCAAGTAAATTGATGACATTTTACAACATGAGTGTGAGCCTAACTCCAGCTACAAGGTGCAGTAGATACTTATACACTTAAATAACAGATGTTGTCGGAGGAGAAGAGTGGAAGATGAGGGCAGACCTGCAACTGGGTTTTATTCAGTACACTCATGCAGGGAACCTGCGTTCATTCTGATAGTCTGAGTGAAGTATCACAGACACAATCATTGCTTTTGTTCATTAGGAAAAAAGCCTAGGCAAGCTCAAGTGCCATTGGGTCACAACTGCATCTCAATTCTTGTCTTTGCCAGTAAAGTCTGCCATGGTTTACTAAAAGTAAACAATTCGTATGCATTTAAGTTGGGCAGGTGAGAACCTTGTCTGGTCTTTATCAAGGGCTGGTGTTCCCTACATCATTCATTTATACATTGACCTGTATGACCAATGTTAACATTCCTCCATGTCTGAGTGACTTCGTTATCCTACTTGACGAGCGCACGTCGAACTCAGTGGGGTGGCACTTAGTGCAATCTTGCACACCTCATAGAGGCAATGCGGGGTCTTAGCATTTACCTTGAACGGCACAGAAGAGTAACCTTCACCCACAAACTAGCTCACCAGACAAAATGCTGTGCTTTAATATTAACCCAACTTTAACATCAGATCATACATTCTGAACATATTTACCACGAGCATGTGAAGACTTATTTTATGATTGTGCGTATTCGAAGACTGAAAAAGGCCATTGCACATTTTTTCAAAGGAAGCCTTGGAAAAATTTTGGGAGCGTACAAACCACTAGTAGGGTGTGTAAAATTGCACTAAGTGCCACACCTTTTAGTTTGTTAGTTGCTTATCAAACCAGGAGGAATGTTTACATCAATCAAACAGGCCAATATATATATGAACGGCGCAGGGAACACAAGTTGTTGATTCCTGACAAGGGTCTTATCTGCCTCTGACTTCAGTGAAAGTCCATTGATTACTTGTCAGAAACTATGACAGCCATTACTGGCAAGAATGAAATTCGGAGATGCAGCCTTGACCAATTGGCTCCTAAGCTTGCTGAGGTCTTCTTTTTTTTTTTCAGGAGGAAAATGATTGGGCCAGCGTATTTGGCTCAGATTGTACAAGAATTAATGCAAGTCTATGATGCATAGATGAGGAATTTGCAGACTGTAGCGTGTAACCATACGTGTTCTAAATGAAGCCCATTGACGAGTCTGTACCCATCCTTGTGCTCTTCTCATATGTTTCATTTGAACCACACCTTGATAACCTTAAAGGGCTCCAACACGAAAAAGGGCAGCAGGTGCGAAGGTGGCCAGAAGTCTCGCACAAGTGTGCACACAAAGATAATGAAGTTGGCCCAGAAGCTGCGTTTCAATCAGTGAAAGTGTGAGCATGAATCATACACATTTTCTGATGATATCCGGTTATTAGAGCTGAATATTATCTTGATTGTGGCTTTGCATTTTCAATTTAATTTGTTTGTAAGTATTATGAGCCTGGCGTTTTCTTTTTTTTTTGTCCTTCGGAGTGTAGTCAAATATACTGCTATTATTTCACAAGAGCCAGCACATGAAAATGCACTCTCAATTGAGATTTCTATATACTGTGAATTGTGCCAAGGACATATAGTATGTTGTGAAAAGAGAAAAATGGAAGGTTTGGCCTTAATTTTATCCTAGTTATCAATCTCACTGATGCTTCGTTAAAGAACCCCAGGTGGTCGAAATTTCCGGAGCCCTCCACTACAGCGTTTCTCACCCATATGTGGTTTTAGGACATTAAACCCCATATATCTATCTATCTCACTGATGCTTATGTTAACAGGGTTTGGAATTCATTCATCTAAACCAAGGGCATACACAGAACTTTTTAGGGGGAGGGGGCCCTTTTTGATCTGAACCAGAGGTCTGGGCAGGCAAATGGTAATTTTGCGCTAAGTATTTCATGGAGAAAAAAGTTTGGGGGGAAGGAGGGGAGAGGCACGGGCCCGGTGTGCCACCGCCTGGCTACGAATAAGTGTAGTGTATATTCACATGATGTTTCTTAGTTCAGGTCAAAGCTCTTTCAGTTTTTTTACAGGATCCTCAACCCCCCCCCCCTCCCACCTCAGCATAGTGAAAAAAACATTCTCTGTGATCAATAAACGTGCTTAAAAAATTTCACTAAAGCTGCTGCTTGGGCGAGTTGGTTCATGATTAAAATATGTGCCGTCTTTTTTTTGCGCTGGTAAATCTATATTAAGAAAGTTCAGCCATAATTGTAGCTATATGTGGCACATAGAGCTTAACAGCAGAATGCAAAGTTGAAAATCAGTATAGGTATTCACCCGTGCATTCTGCTATACAATAGCAACAAATATTTCTGAAAATGTAACTGCTCATTTCTGAGCATGATCAG